>JAQFVV010012456.1:3816468-5038723 GCA_028023455.1 Epiperipatus broadwayi
AATGAGTTCTCCGCTACAAGTGCTGCTTAGTTATTTTTTTGTTCCTTCTTTTTTCTTGTTAAGGAATGTTTCAGAAACCAATTAATTTTCAGCTATTGTCTACTTTTAGTAATCAGCACTTTTAATCTAGCTGCTTAATTAGTTTCTGATCTGAAGCGCTTATCTTTAATAGCGTACCAAATAATTACAAAATTCCTGTCTATTTCTTTTAATAAAACTTATTTTAATAAAACATTAATTATTATATACGTATAATTTTCTTTTAACGAAACATTATTATACACGTATATAGTGATAACAATAAAATGTAAATATATACAAATATTTGATAAAAAATTTCTATCATATTTATTATTATTTCAGTCTTATTAGTCCTGTCTTTTTTTTTTTTTTTACACAAATATTGTGAATTACAATATTCTATAAATAAAACAAAACTAATTTATATTTGTTTGTCTTGTAATTATTTAGTTAAACATGTGTCTACATTCTTTACATAAAGCGAATCTAAACAAAGTGATTCGATGATACGATTTTATAGTGATACCCAAAACAAATCGATTTTCTATCATCGAAATAACTATGGCACACACACACGTTATAAACTGTAAAGTGTTTTAAATATTATTATGGTTAAAAATTAACATTAATCAATACTGGTCAAGAAACATTTCAAATATGAGGACAAATGAATGATTAGTACTACATTCTTTCAAGTCACTAGAAGCAAATTATTAGTGGTTGTATTTGAATAAATAGTTTACATAAAATTAAAATTCAGGTGACTATTTCAAATAACCAATAACTTCCTATATACAGTTTTAGATTTTGATCACATTTCTTTGTAGTAAGGGTGAATGAATAATTAGTTTTTAATTTTACGCTTTTGTTAATTAGCAAATTGCATATCTTTACCAATGCCTATAACTAGTATGAAGAAAATATATACTGTATTGGAAAAAAATAAATGTTCAAATCTCGAAGGTACAAATTCATTAAAAAAAAATGCAACATACTTTTAAGAGATAGAAATTTTATATAAAAAATCTTTCAAAAAGTGAGATATAAGAAAAAAATAATTATTCCAAATTTACTTATAAAAAAATTAAATTCAGCAATAAAAAAGAAGTAATAACTGGCATTTAACAATACACACATCCATTACACCTTATCCGTTTCTAATTTGGCAAAAGTACAAATGAGTTAATTGACAGTGAAATAACTTTAAAAAAATATTTTGCTAACAATTAACAAATAATCTGTTTCTTTCAAGTTTATACTTAGCCAAAATAAATATTTATATACACATACTGTTTATATATAAATACACAGATTGTGCATAAAGTATTTCAAAATATATATTTAGTTGTTTTGAAAAAAATACACTCTTTTTTTTTTTACCTGTGAGTTTGTAAAAATATTCATAAACAGTAAAAATGCATATTTATTCTAAAACAAATTTATTAATGCAAAACAATTGATACATGATTATATTGAATACATTATATCTTTGAATAAATAGTAAATTAGTCATCTAGTCCTTACACAAAGACTATTTTTCCTATGAAGATGTATACAAATCCATTTGATCTAGTCTATTCCATGTAGTGTATCAAAAGGTTTCTAAAATAAATTCTTCAATGCAAAAGCAATCAGAATATCTATATTGAATTCATTATATTTTTGAGTAAAATGTAAATTTATCATCTAGTTTTGAACAAAGTCTACTTTCCTATGAAGATGCATATAAGACCGTTTTCTCTAGTCTATTCAGGTGGTATATTAAAAAGCTTCCATGTCTCCTCATAGAGGAATTTTGTAGCCAAGGTTTTGTCTCTTTCTTTGATGTTCCTAATCGCATTGAGGAAGAGATGATCTTCTTCTGGTTGGGGTAAGGTATATAATTTGCCACACCTGACAAGCCAGATTGAGTAGGTAAGAAAAACAGATAACCTTATACTAGGAATGACTCTGCCATGAATACACTCTTTGAGATCCATTATTTGGTAATAGTCTATAACTGAATTATTATATATGAGGCTTTTAGCATTTCCAAGCCCAAAGCATGACTTAATAACATGCTCAAATGTTTCATCATATCTCTGGCAATTTGAGCATGTTGGTTCCACTTTGGTGATCAGCCTTCTATACCTGAGAAATCAATTTGTTGGCATAGCATTTAAATTGATCTTGATAATAAAGTCCAGGTATTTTGGCTCGAGGGCCCAGAACTTAAACAAAGTAATTATTTTTTTGTTTGACAAGCAGAGTTGTGGCTTAATAGGGAATAGGTCCGGGCTTATGATGTGATATGCATCCCACATTTTAATTTTTCCTTGGAAAGATGGTTCTGTATTCTGATTATGTCATATTTGAGTGCTTATTAGTTGGTCAAGCCAACATATTTTCCGAGGTGGAGACCAATTAGTTGACTGAATTATTTCTGTAATCTGACCATGGCTATATTTTTGGATCAGGTTATATATCAGGGTGAGATTTTTGGTGTAAAATGGCTGGAATGGAGTGAAGCAACATGCCGTTTAACTTATTTGGTTTTTGTATGTTACTAATACTTATGGCAATGGTATGGCCCTTCCAGAAGAGCCTTGAGCATAGTTTATTGATTTGTTTAATAAATGTTTTGGTTACAGTCATAACTGGAAGGAAATATGAAATCTTACTAAAGATTTTCATATTCAGTAGGGCCACCTTCAAGGGAAAAATGCATATTTGCAGCAAATTTTGAAACAAACTGATATCCTAAAATACTTTAAAGCATACGGAGATAAACATTATTATTTCCTAATGAGAAAAAAAATGTAAAAAGATAATTTTATTGAATTTTTAAAAATTATTTTTAGTCTTATCAACTTGTGTGGAATTGGTAGCCGAAAGCTTCTGCCATTAATACAATAATATGAAGGTATATGATTTTGCTAAAAGTATCTCTTTCCCTAAGAGTGCTCATTGAAGACATAACTGCTTGTCAAATAAGGGCATATTTTTATTGGAGCTTGCAGTATATATTATATATTATTTTATTAAATTCAATGAAAAATGTAATCTATTAACATTATTTATTTATGTGTTATTATTAACAAGTTGTTTGTATTTGGAAAGTTTAAATAAAGTTTAAAATTTTCTATACATTCAACATTCACTCATAAATGATGGCAATAGTCCAACATATCACATCTTATAATATACCATCATTACAAACCTTCAGACAAATACAAAGTTATTTTATATTTCAAAATATATCTTAATTCTTAAAATATCTTTCTCTCAAATATAGGTTCATTTTAATTATAAATTTGATCTCATGTATAAGTTCTTTTACAAGTTTAAAATATTTTGATCTCAGGCTTCAAATTCAGAATAAAATGCATTTAGAACAAAATGCTAATGGTAATACTTTCTAACTTATTAACAAAAATATATGATGGTTATTATTTAAGTTAGACATGGAACGTTTGAAATTTTTTTAAATTTATTTTGAAATCTTAATATTTTTAAGAATGTAGAAATCTAATTATATAATAACAGAATACTCTAATACTTAAGTAATATATAATTGATAACTTGAAAAACATTTCTAAATACTTTACAATTATACAAATATAATGATTTTACTTCAACTGACCAAAAATACAGAAATCTTATATTTTTGATACAAATATGAATAAGCAATATCAAAATAATATACAAGGCAGTAAGAGCATCTTTTATGCTGCGAACTACACAATAAGTATATTTGAAATGAAATAAATAATACATTTATCTTCTAGAAATATAGGTAGAATAATTAAAAAATTATTAAGGAGAATGAACGTATAAACACTATGTGACCATTGAAATGTACTCTTAAAAAAAAAACAATTATTAGTGCAAACTTTTTTAAAGTAGATTTTCTGACAAAGAAATGACAATGACATCATAATGACAATGAAACAAAAACATTTTCAATTAATACAGGCAAAACTCTCCATAGTATTGGAGAGCTTTGCCTGTTTTAATAACAGTTATAAGGAAGTATAAGAAATGGTGATCATGTGATATTCAATTAATAATAAAAATACTTATTTATAACATATATTAAAATATTTATTTATAATAATTATTATTTCTTTTAACCAACTATGCTATATTTACAAATATTAATAATTTTATACATTAATGAACCTTTCTTAAAATCATTTCTACAGTTTTATCATATGTTATATTTATTACACAATAGTTCTCTTATTCTTCAAATAGGATCTTTATTTACAAACCAGTCCCCATAAAGTAAAACAATATGCCTCTATTCCTTTGTCCAGGCTACTAGGAGATATTATACTCTTTTCTTAATCAAACACAGCCTTAAAACCAGTATGGAGATGCTTAATACATATTAATATCATAGCAACAAATATTATGCAATATAAGACACTTATAACATTAACAATATCTATGTTGGAGTGAAGAAATAACTATGCTCTACACTGACAATATAATTTGAGTTAAAAATTATAGTGGCGCTAATAATTAATTGTAAAACTAATCATGCCTGTGAATATACACCAAAATATACTCTAATAGTGAAGTTCTATGCATAGTAGATAAGGGAAATATGAGCTAGCAAAAATACAATCAAGCATCTGTGCAGGCGATGAATGAACGAGCTGCTCTCTCTCATGGATAAACTAAATACACATAAAAGTAATATAATATCCACTTAAAATTGTCTGAAAAATACTACTAATAAAAAAACATGGAGCTAACAATAATAATAATAAATATATGAATAATTGTTCAACTTGCATGCGCATACAAAAGCCATACAATTCATTCACTCGGTTTAAGATTATATATATACTGACAAACTAGTATTACATAATGGTGACAACAGTCTATTTATAAACTATTTAAAATTCTCAAACACATAAAGATATTTATAAAACTTTCATTCATAAATAACTTTTCATAAATATACAAAAGGCTGTTATACCTCTGGGTACAAACATTTATATAATTTTAAATAATCATTCAGAAAACTCTAGAATAATACAAATAACAAGAAAAGATCGAAAACACAATGTATGGGTAAGAGAACAAACAGGTGTTACTGACCTCATTGAAAAAATTAAAAGATTGAAATGGAGTTGGGCTGGACATATCGCTAGAAGAGATGATAATAGATGGACAATTGAAATTTTAAACTGGATTTCAAAAGATTATAAAAGACCCAGAAAAAGACCACATGTGAGATGGATGGATGAAATAAGAAAGTGTGCAGGGGTGATGTAGTGAAGAGAAGCTAAAGATTGGAGAAGATGGATTAAACTTGGAGAGACCTTCATCCTGCAGTGGACTGATAATGGTTGATGGTGATATCTTATCAATTTTACCTCTGGGACATTATTTGTACAAACATATTTATAATATAATTAAAATCATAATATAATATATAAGCTATGGCTATGATAATATTAAATGTAAAAAATATATATATGCATAATAACTTTAATACCATTTTTAGAGATTAATAATTCATATTCTTTTTATAAGGAAAACTTTCTTTTCAGCCCTTTTATTCTTTTCTTAAAGTGATATATAAACACTTTATTCTATATTAAAGTAGAACAGACATGTATACATTAAGAAATATTTTGAGAAAAAGTTTGCAATAATTTCACATATGTAAAATAACTTGAGCTGATGGCAAATAATTCTAATAGCAAATAGTTTCTTTTTAAACACATTTTTAATGGCATCAAAATCAGAATAGAATGACCAGAATGATAATTGTTTATTTAAAATTGCTTTTTAGACAGTTTTATTATTATAAGTTGACTGCTGCAAACAAATTGTATTTATTGCTTTTTTTTAAAATATAATAACATATTTAAAGCAATCAGCAATTTAAAAAAAAATTAGGATAAATAAATGAAGTAAACTTGAGATGAATAGCTATTATTGGATTTAATATAACCCAATCTGGATATAGAGTTTTCATTATGACAATTAAAATGTTAGTTTTATAAGTTTGTCTTTTATAATAATTTTATAAGACAATTTTAAATAATTGTCACTGCTTCTTTTTTTAAAGATTTAATATTTTTATAGAAATTTATTATTCTGTATCTGAACTTGACATAAGTAGATTGACTAGTAGCAATAATTAGTATTAATAACTAATTAAAAGTTAGTTAAAATATGCTGAAGATAATCTTATCACAAAGTTCAGAATTTAACTATCATATAATAATGAAATAACATAGTTTTCCTTACATGACTTCTCTTTTCCTTTGACTTCCTTGAAAAATATTAGATTTTTTTTTAGCATTTTTTAAAATTATTGTTTGATAAATCAGTTGAACATATACTTTCAGAAGAAATACTGTATGGATAACTTGCTAGTTTTTGACTCTATTAAGAATATGGTAAAAAAATAAAATGTTAAATTTTAACATTAACTTAAAATGAATAGTCAAATAAAAAACAAACAATTTATTTCAAAACTAAATTGAAGTTAAAATTTGAAGTGAAGATTTTAAGTTGAAATGAAGTGAAGTGTCTATACATTTTAAATGTGTATATTTTTATATTAGTGTGGTGTTGCTCTTTTTTCATGATGATGCACCAAAATCTTTACTGCATTTACTTTTATCAAACTGTTCATTTATAGGTCTATATTATAATATTTAAATTAATAATACATTATTGATTTTTTAAATGATCTGATCTTGGAACTCTTTACTTTAAATCCAGACAATTTTATTATATGACTGTATAGACAATAAATGAACTTGTTAATAGATGATTCTTATCAACTCTAGATAATTATCGAATCAATTATTTAATAAAATTTTTAACTGATTTTCAAATTAAATATTTTTTTATTCAAATGCTTTTTGTTTACACTGTCTTTTGCATTATCTTAAAACATTAGACATTAATTGAATGTACGCATTTCAAAATATACATTACTTTTAATAAATCTTTTTAATTATCAATATTTCATGAGCATGCTCCAAACACACATACATGTACATTAAATATTGCCATTTTTAATGCAATGAAAATAAGTTAGTTATTGATTGACATTTAAAATCAATTAAAAATTAAGATAGTTATACTTACTATTTTTTAAAGCCCAATTTTAAATATTCTTGTATAAATTGATATCTAATAAATCATAACTATTACTCTTGAAACTATTTATTTCAAAAATCAATAACTAAAAATCCTAACAAAGTTAACTAATCGTTTCAAACTGGATAGAACAACTTTATTTATTACATCTATTTGAAACATATTAAGCTCTAGATTAACTATTCTTTAGTTTAAAAATATTAATTTTATTCTTTCAAGTAAATATTAAAAATTCCACATAACTTTTTTAATAACTGAAAAATTTACTTATTATAATCTCATATAAAATTTTTTTTAATGATTTAAAGCTTATATCTAACCCACAAGGTTAAACTTTAAACAACCATTTTTAAAAGCAATGGAAAATAATTGTTAAAAATAAATTGATATTTGATAATATCTCTGAATCATTGAACTTACTCTTAGTAACAGAACATAATATATATAATATTTAAATACAAATATATTATCTATACTGAACTGAATGTAATTAGAAGGGATTTGAACTCGGACTTTCAAGAACCCTATATCTATCCACTCCATATTATACAATCAATACACTTGATCACATACATATGAAAAAGATAAATGATTTCCAATATATGTATTTCATACTGAACTTGCACTTATTACCTGGTCCAGATCACCATCTTCCACACACATATACAATCAGTGATCAGTCCGTATTAAGATAGCAAATCTTCAAAATCCAGCCATCCATATCATTAAAAATCTGATGAAAGAATATTCAAAGCTCTTATTGATGCCAATATTATTGTCCCCCCTTATCCTCACCCCACTACATTACCATTTATACCAAAAAATGACAATATATACTAATATGTAATATTTCACTACAAGTATATTATCTATACTGACCTTAATGTAATTAGATGATAATTATTATGACAATAATATTGACATCAACAAGGGCTTTGAGTGTTCCATCTTTGGAATATCAATAATATACATGACTGAGGAGTTGAAGAGAGAAGATTGAGACTTAATCCATTGGAGTTTGAAGATTTTCTATCTTAATATGGACTTAGCACTGATTGTATATATGTGTGAGAGTGGTCTGGACCCAGCTTATTGGTGCTCGTTTAACATAAAATATCAAAATATGTATATTGGAGATCATTTATCTTTTTTAACATGAATGTAATCATGTGTATGGAGTGGATAGATGTAGGGTGATTGAAAATCTGAGTTCAAATCCCTTCTAATTACATTAAGTTCTGTATAGATAATATATTTAAGTATTACATATTCAGCATGTATTCTGACCATCCCTCTTCTGTGTATTTAAGTGGACATATTAAGATCCTATATGTGATGGGTCAGAGTGATTTGGAGTCAACATGGATATAACAATCATATTGGCATCAACATGGGCTTTGGGTGTTCCATCATTAAATTTTCAATGATATGGATGTCTGAAGAGTGGAGAAGATTGAAGCTTGTCCATTGGAGTTTGAAGATTTTCTATCTTAATGCACTGATTGTATATATGTGTGGGAGATGGTTCCAGCTGATGAGTGCTGGTTCAGCATGGAATACATATATTGGAATTATTTTTTTACATGTATGTGGTCAGGTGTATCAGTTATATAAGATGGAATGGATAGATGCAGGCCACTGGAAATTCTGAGTTCAAATACCTTTGAATATATACATATTAACAGCAATATTAATACTATAGGTTTGGATGATGATTTTGAAAATACTAAATATAAGTTAACTGCATTTTCAGTGCTAGGCACTCATCTTAAAAAATTATCTATTCCGGTATTAATATAATAAAAATATGTAAAACAGAAATCGGTTATATAATAAATCACCAGTTTAAAAATAAAGTGTGTTTATTTCATTATTATTATATAAAACAAAACTCTCCATATAGTAATGCCACCCTGTGCCAACCAGAGCAGTCAACGGATGCCAGAAGGCTTGTGCATAAAATCCCTATCTAGTGCATACTCATCCAATATCCACAGATTAGTGTGACATAATTTTAATCAAAACTCACATACTGTTTTAGATTAGTGAACACAATTCATCAACAAATTTAAAATATTTGATTTCAAACATAAAATCTACATCAGTACTCAAATATTTAAAAAAAGAAGTGTTACCAGTTTAGAATGCACTCTAACGAAATTACTTATATAACTGATATTTACTTACATAAAGTTAATAATTATTTCAATGTAATATCAGTATAAAATTTATATCTAATTAAGCTTAACAATAATCATATAATAAAATCTATCTGCATAATCCTATTTCATTTACCGATATTGGTTTGATCTTAGATCAAGATTTAAATAGCAAAAATTACCTTGCACACTTAAAAAAATAATTAGACATATTTATTGGGTTTCAATCAATGTAAATTTATTCATTTATAATAAAAATTAATAATGATGGTAATGAAAATTAAAATAAAAACCAAAAACAAATTATGTATGCAATTGATTAAAATCATAGCCAGTTAAAAAAACAAACAAATACTATTTCTCTTTAATATATAATTAATTTGATAGTCTATTACTGTATAAAAATCAATGCATAATAAATAACTATATATATGAAACTCAAAAGGGTGTTGTATGACAATATTTATTTGTTAATATAATTTCTAAATAAGTAAACCAAAATGGAAATCTATTTTATTTAAACCCTTATATATGAATGTTACCAAGTTAAATTTTAAATTAAAAAAATGAATTAATCTATATCATCAGATAAGAGTTTAAATTAAAAAAAAAAGAATTTATCTCACCTTTTATTGTGTGAATGGCTTATCATATAATAACCTATCTATTTTATTTGATCCTATATTTAAAAAAAAAGAAGAAATATGAACAAAACATACATTTTTTAACAAAAAATCTGAACCCAGATATTATAACACATAAATGAAAAGCCTGTCTTCCTTTTTACCCACTGACCCATTGTAGCTCCTGGTTTCCTTGTTTCTGATTCCAATGCATAGAAACAATTATTCTTGAAGTAGAGAAAACAAGTGTGAATAATAATAATAATAATCGAGGATCTTTTATTCCAATACCTTTCCTTTTCATTCAAATATATGTCCAATTTATTTTATAAAGAATAATTATTAATTTAGATGATACAACCCTATATACTATTGGTATTCTATTTTATTTGCAATGATAAGTAATAAGACATTCTTACATTGATAAAATTCAGTTACATCAAATGAGTAATAAATGCTAGCGTTTTTCCAAGTCAGTAAAGTGAAATTTTAATTGTTTAATATCACATAAATTTGAATTAATCAATCTTGTGAAATTCATTGATCAGAAAGAAATACAACATCCATATATATATATATCATGGGGTTTGTATTTATCACAAATACATAGATGAAATCCCATATTTTAACAATGGAATATTTTATAGCTTACTTGCAATGCAACAAATTTTGATATGTTTTTTATAATACATTTTGTCATTTCTCCTGGAATTTCATCATTAAGTTGCCCCAAATTGAATAGGGAGGCAGTCAAGTTTTTACTCTTCCATGGTTTTAGAAATTAATCAGTTTTAAAAATAGAATTGACAATTTTTAAAGATGAATGTGAAAGGGTCCATTCTAAGCAGTGACAAAAGTTATAAGAACTTGAGTCAAAACATTTCAGTTCTATTTATAATATATCTTTGCTGACATCAATGTTGTTAAGGCAACTTTTCAATTATACTCAAAGATAGCTCTTTGATGTAAGAAAATTGTTTTTATAGCAGATAAAAATGAAGAGTTTTAGAAAACATTTGATACAATAAAAAAATCCTGTTTTACAATTTCAATATTATTTTTCATTTTTACCCAAAAACAAAGAATTAATATGGGATTTTCTATATCTTTTAATGAATATATATTTTTACCATATAATTTTAATAATATATTCTAATAAACAAATAAATTAATTAACATATATAAAAATCAAATATTTAATTTTGTGATAAGAGGTTGTTATTGTGAATGTAATAACAAAATGGACATGTAATAATAATAATGATTTTATTCAAGCAAATTATTTTATGATCCACTTAATCATTTTCCAGCAATTATTTATCTATTCACTTATTTATATTTTACTTAAAATTGATCACAACCAACTTATAATTTGATGCTAATATTAATAAAAAATCATATCCATGAATCTGAAGCAGAGAAAATTTAGAAATATCAATTGTCTTAATCTTTTTAATAATATTTGCATCGGTAGCATATATATATAAATATTCAATATCAAAGTTTAATTCACATTATAAAGCAGATATAAATTAATACCAATAACTATTTATTACAATCTTTTCATTTAAAATAATCAAATCTGAAGTGATTAATTTACAGAATTTATCTTATTTTATTTTTATTAGCGTAGCTCAAATCTTGACATTAATTAATTTATTGAACATTTTCATAGATGAAGAGGAATGTGTATTTCTTTTTAAAAAATATCCACTTAAATAAAACACAAATAATAATCAATATTTACAGAAGCTAGTCTTTTTTTAAAAAAAAATCTTCCTTCCTTTATAAACTTAGTTGACAGCAAATATACATACGTTCCAGCTGTGTAAACATTGCACGTCTAATATTAATCATAAACTCTTATTCTATGGAGGGAAAAAATCTCAATTAAATAAAAAATGTCAAAAATAAATCAAATTAAAAAAATTGAAATATCATAATAAATAAACGATACTAATACTGACATAGTTGTATATACTTTTGTAGTGTAACGTAATTATTTTAAGGAAAACGTTTTTCTTAGTTTCATTTAAAAAAAAAAAAAACTGTCTGATCTCTGATAACGGTTGTCTTATTAGACATTTGGTTAAAAAAAAAAAGTAAAACACAGTCTTGCGTTGTTAGCCGAGAGGTATCGCAGCTGCCATGCAAGCAAGTAGTTGGTTGCAGACGGTTGTGGGTTCGCGTCCCGGCCGATGCTATGACATATGAAAAAAAAACACAGATCTCTCCTGGCATAACAAAAAATTGAATGTAAAACATGTAACACGTGTAAAATTCTTTCCAAATAGACATTGTAATCGGCGAGGCCTCAAGGCCTTTTCTGTTCTTTGAAAATCCTGAAATATTTTGGAATTATTCATAAATATATCCTATTAAAATAAAAAATTCCACATACCTATTTTTACAATGGTTTTAATTAGAACTAAAGGTTTAGGATAGCAGTTATAACTGGATTAACTAATTAATATTGGAAATCAGTATCTCCAATGCATTGTTTTTTCATTATCAATCTCTCTCTGTTTACTTTAATTGTATTTTATCATTTCACTCTACTATAATAGACATGCATTGTCATTTTGTTTATATATATATAGTTTATTTAAAATTTATCTATTAAAATACAATGACAAGATCATAAAATCATTCAATATGTTCTTCTATTTGCTGGGTATGATTCTATGTAATACACTATTGTAAAATCACATTTGAACTGAACTTGTAAAATGAATGAATAATTTCAAGACTCCTATGGTGAACTTGAGCAAGTTTTTGTGGCAGAGACAGATCCTGTTTGTGTTATAAGGAGTGCTTCAAAGCATTCTAAAGAGATGGAATGTTATTTGTTCTATTAGAAAGATATGTGAAGAATAGAATATATTGGTGAGCTACAATTAGACAGGGTATAAACAAAGCAAAACTCTCTCCATACAGTAGTGCCACCCTGTGACAACCAGAGTAATCAATGGATGCCAGAAGGCTTGTGCATAAAATCCCTATCTAATGACTACTCATCCAATATCCGGGCTTATGCATAAAATCCCTATCTAATGACTACTCATCCAATATCCCCAGACCTGTTTCTGGCTTGTGACTTTCATCAGTGATGAGCTTTGGATCTGAGAGCACTGCAGCACTGCACCTAGGTGCAATGCTGCACATGATCACACACATATAAAAAAGATAATCACCAATATACATATTTTGTGCTAAGCCAGAACTCATCAGTTGATCCAGATTATCACCTCCCCCCCATATATATATATATAATCAATGGTCAGTTTATATTAAATAGCAAATCTTCATACTTTAATGGACATGCTTCAATCTACTCCAACCTCCAACTTTTCAGCCATCCATTTCAGATTTTCAATGATATGGATGGCGGAAAAGTTGGAGGTTGGAATGGATTGAAGCCTGTCCATTAAAGTATGAAAATTTGCTATCTTAATATAAACTGAGCACTGATTATATATATGTGGGAGATGATAATCTGGACCAACTGATGAGTGCTGGTTTAGAACGAAATATATACATTGGTGATTATTTATCTTTTCTACATGTGTGTGTTCATGTGTATCAGTTGTATGAGATAGGATAGTTTAAGAGTGCTTGAAATCTGAGTTCTAATCCCCTATACTTACAATTAAGCTCCAGGTTTGTAAAGAGTGCCTGGTTTTCAAATATTTTAATTAAACTAACAATCGAACAATAGTATTATAAAATATAAATAACAATAGGGGAAAAAAAACTAAATTGAAAATAATATTCTGTATTAGAAATGCAAACCTTAAACTTTATTTAGCCTTTTAAAAAATCCAAATACAGAATCAAAAAAAAAATATTTTGAAGACACAAATAATATATACATATAGTCATATTGTAAATTAAAATCTAGTTTATATTGCAATGGTAAAAATGATAGAGGTTGCAAAGATCAACAAATGAGCAAAAAGATAGTACCAAAGTCCAATATATGATAAACGTCGCATCAACAGCAGCAGCCATCCTTTGTGACTGAATTTAAAAAAGTATACTATAAAAAGATAGGCTAATTATCATCTTGCTAATGCCAAATTTAGGATATAATATTGTAAAAGCAATTAATATATTATCTGCATGTATGTAATTAAAAGTTAAATTAACTGCAATAATAAACATATAAAAAATGTAAAATCATTATATCAATGCTAATCATCATCAATGTTCAGGGCTATCAGATACCATGATTGTAGTGACCCTTAATGAACCAATAATTATCTCATTAAACATATAAAATGGGTGAATTTTAAAGTTCATATTTATGATTTTAACAGGGTATAAATAATTCTGAAAAGAATTATAAAGATATTCATGCACATATATCCACACATATATACCACAATCACCATTATGTCTAAATAGCTTAGAGGACACAAGAATTCTGATGTCACTGAACAAAAAAAATACACAGATATAAATCTTTACTCCAGTATTAAATAATTTCATTTAAATACATTAAAAATAATGATTAGAAATAATAAAATGAAAGGTCTTATAAATACTCTACCATACAAATAAATTATTCTGTTTTTGACTTACAAATAAACATATTTCCATAGATTGGCAAACAAAACTATACAAGTAACATTATTTATACTGTAGTTTAAAAATATATAAATAGTAAATATAGGAGATTTGAACACAGACTTTCAAGCACCTGTCAACTATCCACACTCTCTCATACTACTGATACACATGACCACACACATGTAGAAAAGGTAAATAATCACCAATATATGTATTTCATACTGAACCAGCACTCATCAGTTGGTATAGATTATCGTCTCCCACACACATATATAATCAGTGCTCAGTTTATATTAGAATAGAAAATCTTCATACTTTAATGGAAAGGCTAATAAATGATATTAAATAAATATATATGTATGCCCACTCATACATGTTTAATTATACATACACAGGGGTACCCAAAAAGCTGAAATTTTGTAATAAAAAATTGTCTATTTATTTTTAAGTATTATGAATCTAATCACTTTCAAACTACTATCCATTTTCTGCAATACACTAGTCTAAACTTGTTTTTCATTTTCCAAAGTAGTCCAAAATACTTGCAAAGTGATGCCTTTTAACATCTCTGTCATTTTCCCCACCACTTTTGAAATAATTTTTTTTTTTTTTTAGATTTGGAAGATTTAAAAAAAAAAATCACAAAGTGACATGAGTGAATATTGCTGATAGAAAAGTTGGATCTTGTTGAATTTAATTTAAAAGTTTTTCATACTCAAGGCTTTGAGAGATGACACTTTGTGCCAGTGGAGTTGAACTCTTTTCTTCTCATAAAACAGGATGTTTATACTTTGGTGCATCAAGTAAATGTTTCAGCATGTGCAGATAAAATGTCTGATCATTATAAACTAAATTTGAAAAAAAAATGCCATTTTCATAAAAAAAAAAAAGATCAGCATTGTTTTGATTTTGGACTTCACTTGCAAAGTGATGAATATAATATTTTAATTAAACTATATATAAACTTGTGTTTTTATGATATCAGCTTTCTTGTAATCTGTTTCAAGCATTACAACTTTCTTCTTTGTCATTTTTTGTAAACCAAAATGAAATTTCACATTGTCGAACTTTTCAGCTATTATAAAAAAAATTGACAAAAATGCAAAATGCACTTAACAAAACAATGTGTCATGCAGCTCCACAATTTCACAAAGCAATGTCATTTAACATATTGATCCAGAAGGGTTCCTGCAAGATGTATGTAACAGTAGAAGTATATACTATAACAGATACATGAACCAGAGAACGATTCTGATTATTTTTGGGACCCCCTCATATGTTCCAATTATTACCTCATATTACTCTAATTTAATAATACACAAACAGTGAATCAAATTAAATATCTGTGTATGCATAAGCATATACACTGTGCACATTATTGTATAAAAATATTACACTCTTTATATCTATATGCCAATATCGTTCTATGCTAAAAACATATAAATCATTAAATGGTAAACATATACATAATAAGCATGCACACATGTGCTTGTTCAAATATAAAAAAATATTTCAGATACTAATTTTAAATTATCTTTACTTTACAAATCAAGTTAATACTTTTAAATTGTAAATAAAACTTCAAATATATAAATCTTACTTATCTTTGAAAGTATCAGTTTTTTTTTTATTTATTTATTTATTTATTTTACTTTAGCCATATATTTTCTCCTCTTTTGAAATGCAGGAAAGAATTAGTGGGTATGGCAGACAGATTAATTTTAACAGTGAAATCAATGAATTTTGCCTCAAGACTGCATCTTTTGAGGAGATGTAATAATTTATGATTACTAATCTTAAGGTTGGTCAATAAATTTTATTGGTTTGGATGGATGAGGTTATAAGCTTCCCATAGCTTGATTTTTTAATCGGTGGACTGTGTTATGGGTTGACGTTGTTCTAGATGACGGATTAATGCCAATATCCAGGATTTAGGATAAGGAAAAGGCCGGTCAGTTGGGACTACCTTATTTATAACATCGTGATATGCAAAGGCATGGGTGAGGTTATGAAGTGTGTTAAAAGTTTTCTGAGGATGATAGCTTAGATAGAATGAAAAGACAAACCACTGAGTTTCCTGGGAGGTTGGAGTCCTCTAAGGCTTACCACAACAGTTCGACCTTTCCAGAATAGTCTGGAGCATAAACTATTGATTTTGTTTTGAATTTTTTTGTGTATTTAATGAAGGGGGCATAGTATGATATTCTAGGCATAACAATTATGTTAAGAAGGCCCTGACAGACAGACTTTGGAGAGTGAGTTAATGATATTTTCAGTGATTTATATGATCACTTCCTGAATGTATTTCACCATAGCTTTGATTTGAAAATTGGAAATCCCAAGAATCTTTGGGGACTTGATGTGAAGACTGAATTAATTTATTTACCAGATTTGATTTTCCAGATAGCAGATTTATCATGATTCACTTTAAGATAAAAATTGGTAGAGTATCGCTGAATGATTAACATTAGCTGAGGAATAAGCTTGGCATCAGGTAGTATGACCATAATATCATCAATATAGACAGCAAAGTTTATTTGTTGATTTAGAAATGGAACAATCACCCCAGGGAGATTTTTTTATGTCCAACAGTAGAGGTTACATGTTTTAATAATGGTAATATACAGTATTTGTACTTATAGTTTTACGTTTTAAAAAAATAACTACATATATATTATGAATATAGTAAAATAATTCACATATAATGCATGTATGCAGACATATATATTTGTGTGCACTATAATAGAATGTTGAACTTATGACATTAGTTGATCTTTATTTTCAGTATGTTACACGTTTCTTTTTTTAATTAATTAAATAAAGTCTGAATTAATGCATGATATAAAATATTTTTCTGCTTCAATTATAAAAATTTAATAATGTGGATTTGATTAAAAAACAATTTGATTAATAATGTTTATCATCAAACTGCTAAAACTTATTTTGTTTTCTACATTCTTGTTCTCTATATGCTTCTGTGTAGAATTTTTAATTGTTATAGCTTGTTTTACTCAGTTTTAAAAAATTCAACTATTTAATACTTAAGAGAGGCAAAAATTTGAATTAATAGCTGACTATTTAAAAATATTTACATGAATTTAAATAGAAAACTGACGCTGTCGACCTGTTACTCAGATCCAACTTCACAGCCCACTCAGAATCTCCCACCACCAAACCATATCCAAACTCCATCCCCACACACATATACATATTTATTCATGCATATATTTTGTAGCTTAACTAATAAAGTTATAACTGACATGGATATATATGTTAAAATGACTAATTTTAGTAAGCGAATATTTTTTATCTCATTTTAATTCATCTGCATGCGTAATGGGTGTGTGTGGGAGATTACTGTTAAAATGTATTTCAAATAAAAATTTATATGTTTAATGTATATTTCAAAAATTATAAATAATATTTATTTAAGTTGTGGCAGTCAGAAGAATTGAAGATGACGCAATCCTTGTCAGAAGATTCTTGAATATAATTAAGACAATTGCCAGAAACCCATTTGTCCATCTAAAATGTATGATAATTTTATAAAATAATGTAAAAATCCATTAGAGGAAATTTATCCATTTTAAATCTGTTTTAAAATCACAGACTACATTTTAAAACAATCATTCAAGAAACTTTAACAGGATTGCATTGTCTTTAAAACTTATTCAAACAAAAGATGTATCCAGTTAGCAAACTCCAGATCTGCTAAGTGGATAGAGTGCCTCAGGTCTTGCAGCTAAGTGCTTTCTAACATCATCAGAAAAAGAGTATAAATGCTGCTAGATCTGAACCCAAAAGGGGAGGAAGAGCTAAATTTAAGTGACAGTTGCTAATCTATTCCACGTCAGTCGTTCCTAGAATGTCTGAGTAGAAAGAAACTTCAAGCCACTGTTCCCCTTGTCCTGAGACAATCTCCTTACCATGCTGAGCCTGAATGACATCTTGCCACCAGCACCTGACTTGATGCCAATTCAAATAAGAATGCATTCCTGCCTACCTTGAAGACATTACTGCTATAGTTAGACATGTAGGTGTCCACATTTACAATGCTTATTACTGCTAATCTCTTGCCTGTCTAAATCTTATAAATTAGAAATTGTTTTATCATTTAATTTAATTCATCTCTTAAATAACTCACCAGATAGCAAGCATTATGTCTATCAATTCTTAACCCTAAATCATCTAAATGTAATTCTAATCATCCGACTTACGCTTGCTTTTATAATTGTTTTTTTTTTTTAGTGCAGTAAAATTTTGATATTAATAATTATTTTGATGTCATATATGTATATGAAATGTAGAATATTGATTAACTCCAATAATACGAGCTGTATGTCTATTCTTATAGAATAAAGGGGGGGGGATAGATTTCATTAAATCATTTATTTAGCAATGCTTCACTAGGCTCATAGGTTTGAGTTAATGAATAATAAACGGTTTTTCTACTAGTAGTCGTGTGGTTTTGTTAATACATTTAAATACAATTCTTATTTTCTCTGGGGTAGATTTATAGATCTTTTTGTTTTCTTTATTGATGTGTCCAAGTTTGCCAAAATTGGCGAATAATTATTCCTTTTTTAGCATTTAAATTACGCTAATATATTCTCTTTTCTAAATAAAAATAAGTTAGGAGGGAGGGGAGATTTAAGCTCTAATAAAATGACTAAAAGTTTATTGAATCATTCTTATAATTTTATATGGAAGTATGGGGAATGTATTCGCACTGTAGATTTACTAAATCATTCGTAGGCCATACTATTATCTTTAAATGTCCAATAGATTACTATGATCGCTGCATTGTTTGCATAGATTAGGGAGTGACTCTCTTCCAATTCACCCATACCTCACCACAGGGAATCTCATCATTCCTGATTCACCTGTACCTCACTCCAGAGAACTTGAATTATTTTCATTGTAGGTCCAAATCAGTATGACCTAGCTACTGGATATGTTATCTAGCATTGGGTGAGCTCTGCTTGGATAGCCGTATGCCAGCCCATTGCAACTTCCCACCTAGCAAATTCTTTCTAAGTATTAGTCTGCCTGAAGTGGCATACTTCATCGTCATTGTTGTTTGATCTATAAAGTATAAATCGGCCAAGATGCCGTATACTTCTTCCTAACATATATGCACACACTGCCATCCCCACTTTGTATTTATCTTATGCCTAGTTAGTAAAGTCTATAGTGATACCACACCTACTAACCATTTATTTCTTAAGTAATTTCATTGGAAATTTTGATCCAATTATTTCAAATTGCTCTCCTCCCCTCTTACAATCAAGCAAAGGTACCAAGTTAGCTTCACGTGTGTGATTCAAAGATATTGTATGAGTAAAAATATTTAGTTCAATATGTCTCAAATAATCGTTGTTTCTTTAAAATGATTTATGAATTACTTTGTTAAAATAATCTTAAAGAAAAGGGTCTCCATATAATACCACTGTTATTATCTGATAAATTAGCGAAACCTTTGCAATCGTATTCCTACCTCAATGCTATATATATATGAATTTCATCTACTACCAAATAAATGTACTATCTCAATGGAGTATACTTTTGAATATTTTACATACATTCCTGCACCCTATAACTGTATTAAAACCAAAATCAGTATTAAATATTATTTTATTATTTATTTATTAATCCTGTAACTTTGAATATTTTTACGTTGCTCCTGCACTATCGAACTGTATTAAAGCAAAATCAATATTAAATGCTATTTTATCATTCATTTATAAAACATATAAACTTTGAATATTTTACATGCACTCCGCACTATATAATTGTATTAAAACCAAACCACTGTTAAATGCTATTTTATTATTTATTCATAAACATGTAACTTTGAATATTTCTACATACGTTCCCACCTTATATAAATGTATCAAAACAAAATCATTATTACGTGTTACTTCATTATTAATAAATCATGTAAATTTTTGAATAGTTTTAAATATGCAACCACACTATGTATCTGTCTGTATTAAAGATACCAATAGTAAATATATTTTGATTCTTCTGTAAAATCAATCCGCAGCGTGAAATCAGAAAGTATTAATGTTTGAATCATTTAATAAATTTGGGTCATAAAATATTATCTCATAGTCGAATCCTATCATTTAGTTAATATAGTTTTTTAGATCTGAGTTAAGCTATCACTTGGTCCACTCAATATTTCCAAAAAATCATCATCATCATTGTAGGTCTCATGTAATACGCTGCAGCTCTGGGCCACGAAATAATTAATTTACATGATATCACCGTGGGTGTTATTCATAGTGTTATAGATTTAGGGAATGGGCAAACAGGTTAGAATTCATGATTGCTCCTGACCTGGGTATCTTGGGCATGATTGGATTCAGGGTACTTTTGCTCAGATTCTAAGTTTTGTTGAATGGATATACATTTTCAACAGGTATAATACTAATCTGGCATGCACAGTCAGTAGAAATACTGTTTTAGTCAATTAAGTAGTTTTGAAGTTACATATGATATAAAACTGGTTTTCTGTTTCAAATTACTGTCATGGAGGAAATTATAACAACTCATAAAAAGTTAAAGTGTAATACTTTATTATTTTTTTTTTTTTTTGGTTTTAAATATATTCATATTTATTTTAAAGTCGATAGAGTTGATACCTCAGTGAGCATGCTCCGAGATTGAGGGTGATGAATAGTAAAAATATAATACAGATTTCCACCAATGTTTTGATTATTTTTTATAACTTTTGTCAAAGCATAATTAATGGATATATTTTTTTGATTTTATGTAATCAAAGTTTAGTTCAGTAAAAAAAGAAAAACAAAAAAATGTGTGATATTTGGAATATATTTATTTTCATTCCACAGTCTTATAATAATATTCACTGTTACAATCTACAAACATTTACTACTTCATAAATCAATTTGCCGTAATAAATCTTTATTTTTTAAATGTAGTAATAATTCCATCTTTTTCAATGTTAATATTCACTTATCATTGCATCTAAACTAAAACACAGACAAATAAAAATAGCAATCATGCCTTATGTTATTAATTATCTATATATCTGTTAAAACTTTTTAATCCTATAAATGTGTCCAGCCCGATATATAATTTGCTTAATATTCTAAGCTTATAATTTATGCCTTTTCAAAATATTTCACAAAAATTCAATTCACTTGTTTAAATGCCTTTCAAACATCACATGACCACTACTTCTTATGCTTGTGGTTTTTTTTTTTAAATGCCTTTTCAAAATCAATAAACCAAAATGTTATCACGTCTTTTTTTTTTTTTTGTAAATAGTTTTTCCAAATCAATTTATATCTTTTGCATCTCTATCCTAAAAATGGACTGTTTAATAGATAAATATAAATAAATTCTATTAGAAAATCAAACTTTTGATGTTACTTAGATTGTTATTAAAAATAGGCTGTTATTAAAAAAAAAATTCGTAACATGATGCCTTTTTTTCAAATAGAATTATAAAGATTGAAAAAAAAGTACTAGCTATTTACTTGAATTATAAAATGCAATAATCCATTCTATCGCTGTACTTTAAAGTTATCTCTCTGTATGTGAATTTTTCTGACTATTAATCTTTATCAGAAAGGAGAAATACACACACATCCAACAGCTACCTTTACTTCTTTTATAGTATCCAAACTAATGACCTGAAAACTGTAAATATTCTAATATTATATTAATCCAAGAAAATTGCTTACGTAGCTATAAAGCTCTAGCATTTTAAAAGTGCCATCAGTTATATGTTACTTGTAATCATCTTAGACTTATTGGTGAAAGAATAGCATATATTAATCAACACAATTACTAAGATCAGTATTCCATTGTACTACTCTACTTTAGAATCATTTATTGAAGCATAAGTACTTAATTAATTAAGGTGACAATCAAATTACAAGAATAATTTCTGGAGATTGACCATTATAGTTTCAGATCAATATCTTTAGAGAAACTTGTTTGGTAGGATCTCCGCCAAACAGCATGGAACAGCTTTAAATGTAAAATACCAAAATAAATTATATTACAAGAGTAGCAAAATAAAAGCCAAACTATTGTTGATGATAAAAATATGTTATTGCTTAGCTTATATATAGTACTTAACGCTTGAGCATGTACTTAATACAAATAAGCAATCTGAATGTATTACTTAATAGAATCAAAAATTAATTCCAAAGTTTAATTATAAATAACCATCATTTTCAATTTTTTTTAATAATTTAATCCTATTCAAGTTATTTTAACTATTTCATTTTTTTTTTTAATAATTTAATCTTATTCAAGTTATTTTAACTATTTCATTATAGTTTATATATTTAATTTATACGTGCGTATTTATATTAACACAAATATATATTTTACAACTATTTCATTAATGTATAATTTGATTTTAAAATATTTTACAGAATAAATTATATGTATCACGTTTCAACTAAACAAACATAAATCTTTTCATTATTTTTAATATTTACATTCCTCACTTCCAAAAGCTAGATAAATAATAATTAATAGTCATATGATCGAAACAAGAGATACATTTTTCATCTATCATAAATCTGTCCAAATACAAATATAAAATATGATCCTTATAGATATTGGTATCATTTAAGGGTTGGTTGCTTTCATGTATTTATAATATTATTAGTCATTCAATAAAAAGCTAATAGAAAATAAATTAATGAAAGAAAAAAAAAACAATTTTGATATAGCTAATTGATCTGCTGAACAATATTAAACAATTAATTTAATGACATAATAATACATATATTTTTATATTATAAATATATAAAAAAGATTTTGTGGTTTAATGATAAGAGCATCTGCCTGCCATACTTGAATTCAGGTTTTCCTAAAGGTTTGTGATGATGGTATGTTAGTTCTATACCGAACCATGTCTAAAATAGCAGACTATGTATGTACCAATGAAACATACATTGAATTCAGAAAATACAAAAATATTGAATAGAGAAGAAAAAATAGAAAGAAGAAAATTTAAAGAAGCTTTTCTTATTACACTGGTGAATAACCCCATAAGTCAACCTAGTGTGACCATATATAATATATGGAAACCAGTAATCAATTTTGTTCTTAGGAAAAAAGTGGAGAAATCAAAAGGAACCTCATCGATAAGTATATGAAATTTCTACTGACTATTGCTTTCAGCAGAGAACATTGATTTAAAATTGAATATTCAGAATCTAAAGGTCCAGGTTCAACTCCCATGCTAGTACTATCATTGGTCAGGTCAGCAAAACTTGAAAAAGAGAGATGAATAATACTTCTCAAAACCTTGTGCATATACTAACTTGTGTGTTATTACTAATAATTGAGTATACTTTGAATATTTAAATAAAGTTTAATTTTCTAAAAGCATTCAATATTTATATTAGATGATGGAAATAGTCCAATATACAAATATTAATTGAATAAAAATCAATATAAATATCTAGATATGTTTTTAACAGAATATAAATATATATCCTTCACAATCTAATTTAATAATCTAGTGATATTTTCTTACTGTTCACTGTTTCTTTGTAATAAATTATTTTTCTCTTCACTAGTAAAATTGTAATTATAAATATGCGACTTTTTTTTCGCATTAAATAGTGAAGCTATAATTTTACTCTAATTTATAATAGATTTGCTTAGCAATTTCGAGATTTCATGTTTGAATCTCATACTCATAGCTTTGTAAATAAAGATTGTTATGATTTATGCAAATGCGTTTGAATTTTTAATTAGTCCATTGTTTAGAGAGAGCAAAACATGCCTCTTTTCTATTAATGGCATTGATGTCATTTGCTATATAGAAAGCTTCTTTAACTTTTCTTTTGGCATCATTTTTTTCTGTGAAAATTATTTGGGAAGAACTAGGTTTAAATACATGGCCTGTAGCTGCTTGGTGGTCCCAGAATACTGAAGATCCTTCATTTTTATTTTTAACCCTATTGTAGATATACCTATGTTGGTAAATTCTTGTGATCAGGTTAGCCCGAGTCTCACCATAGTATGATGCATGGTAGCCTAATTGAGGGCATGCCATTTTATAGACCACATGAGGGGCTTGATTTTTTTCTGTTTTATCTTTAGAAGATGGGAATTAATTTAAATTTAGTTTTATCTGTCACATAAAAATAAACAATGCCATTATATTATAAAATAAGATATTTGGATATTTATCAAGACTTAAATAAAAAATTAGTTATGAGAAGTCTGAGAAAGAATAACATTTTTGAAATAATCTTACCTCATTTTTCACACAAAACAAATTTATCAAAATCTCAGTACACTGAGATGAAAATCATGATTTCTTTTTATATGTATGACATAATACAGTCATAACAAAAGCTTAAATTATCCACACAAAAACCAAAAATTCTAATGCGTCAACAACAAAGTTTCAGAAAAAAAAGTTGTATTGATAAAGTCTTTCCAGATATTTAATAGATTTTTTTTTCTCATATAGCATCAGCCGGGAAGCGAACCCATTAATCCGGGATAACTGCTTGTAAAGCAGCAGTCGCTGACCTCTCAACCACCAATGCTTAACTATTTAATTGATTTGAAAATGAATATACATCTTGATTTTTATTGACTGTTAAAAAGGCAGAATATTCAATAGAAGTGTTTTATTATTTTATTATTTCTGTTAATAAATTAGCTATTGTAATAAAGAAATAGTACATTTGATTCTTAACAAATAGATTTTGTTTTAAAAAAAAAAACTCTGTGAAGATCAATAAAAACAATTACTATAAATTAAAATGTAATATATAGAGTATATGAGCTCAGACTTTCACACGACCCACCACTCTCCGTACTATCTCATAACACTGATATACTTCAACACATATATGTCGAAAAGATAAATAATCACCAATATACGTATTTCATGCTAAACCAGCAATCATCAGTTGGTCCAGATTACCATCTCTACACATATATTCTATAAGTGCTCAGATATATATTAAGATAGCCAATCCTCATACTTTAATGGATAGGTTTCAATCTACTCCGCACTCCAACTCTTCAACCGTCCATCCAATTGAAAATCTGATGATGGATTGCTCAAAGGCCACCCTGAAGCCGAGATTGTTATCACACCAATGTGGACCTAAGGTCAATCTGACCCCTCATGTACAGGACATAATTCATTTAATACATATACAAGGGATGGGCACTGAAACACACAGGCTTATTATATACCTGTGTCCATATATGTAATATATAGGGTATATGAGTACAGACTTTTACACGACCCATCACCCTCCACACTATCTCATAACACTGATACACAATTTTCATATACATTACAAAAAAATAGCAGTTCAATTTAGCATACAAAAATGATCAGAAATGAAAATAATAAGCTTTTATCAATAAGAATGTTATGAATCCAATTGTTTTAATATTTAAAAAAAAATCAAATAGCTAAAGTAATCCATTATTATATTCATATCAATTTCAAATTATGTGTCACAAATTCAATGATGCAGCTCCACACTTTAAGCAAACCATCACTGTTATTTGACAGATCTTTTTTTTAATTAATGAAATAGTTCTTTTTAATCTCAGAGTTAATTTTCGATGACACCAGTAGCTGAAGAAATTTCTAAGGTTCTGTAGACAAAAAATTTGAAAAGCAACTATTCTTTCAATTTCTCTATAGACTTATGCTTGTGAGTCATTCCAAAAAAAAAAGTTGCTAAATTTTGTCATAGTATCATTTTTAATAACGTGGGGAAGTGGGTAATATAATTTTGATTAGCAAAAAATAAAGAACAATTATTTCAAATATAAACTATATAAATGGTATATATAACATATAATAACCACATTCCACTCTTTTGACATATATATGGTATATATTGTAGATAAAGCATTAAGCCAAACTATTTTGACAGGAAAATTATAGTTCCTATTGTAATTAAAAATTAATGCTAAAGCTGCAAAGCTAACAAAGAGTCAATTCTACACTTTGAAAAAACTATCATTTCATTTTAAAATAGATTGTAGCTTTTATTTTGAGTAAACATATACAATGTACATGGGGAAAAAAATTATGGATACAATTTAATCTAGGAAAGGCAGAAATAGATAAATCCTAAATCCAGATTCAAAGTTAAGTCTGAAAAATAATTTGTAATTATAAATTATTTTTTCTAGCAAGATGATTATTATAGTGTCATGCATCTCAATGATGTAAACAATACATTTTTTTAAAATTCTGCTGCCAACTGTCTATAAATGGCTTTTGAAAGTACATTATTAAAATTGATATTCAAATTAAATAATAAGATTAAAAGCATATTATTTTACTTTGTTATTCCATAGCCTTTTCACTGCACAAGTAATTTATATATATATTGTGCCCTTTTCTATAGGTCAGTAATAATTCATAACAGTCAATTACTAAAAATTTTAAATTTAGAATATGTTCTTTTAATACATTAATTATAGTTTGTCGATTATATTTTTAAAGTACAATTTAAAGCTAAAGAGAATACGTAGTATAAAATCATTTAAAAAATAGTTATGTAAAGCTTAAAATATTGTTGCATATGGTTGTAAAAGCTGGCCATATTAAATAACACAGCTGTAAATAATTAAAAGTATATTTAATAAATTTGATTTTAATAGTTTAAAACTGATAAGTTAATAAATACAGTGTTTAAATTTATAATCATATTTAATAAACAAAAATTAATATAGTATATTTTAAAAATAAACTTTATGATGGTGAGAATTGTATTTAGTTCTATATTTTCTAAATTGTTCTTCCAAATTTTTAATAATTATTTTATATAATATAATAAGTGTATCAATTTTATAAATCTAAGCTGAGAAATAGATTAAAAATCGTCTGTCAAAGTTATTAATCACGTGACTTTTAATGTATACTCACACACACTGCTTGTTTGAATTAATAACAAAGTTTAAAATATTTTAAAAGTTATATTATAGAATTGGATATAATTATTGCCTATCATAAAAGTAAATAGTATTAAACATTAAGTTAACTATCGTATAACATGTTTAAATAATGTAATAAAGACGAATACATTCATAATATATAAAAATTAAATATTTTATTTAAATAAAAATAGATAAATTGAATATTAAGAAATGGAATAAGTTATTAAAGTTATTTTAAAAGTTATTTTAAATGTTTAAATAGTTTTAATAAAATAATAATTTATTTAAAAGTAATATTTTAAATAATATTTTAAGTTCATTACGTCACAATTTCTAATTTTGAAATTCAATTCTACTTGAAATTGGAAATATGTAAATTTGTTCTCAAGCTAAAGTAAGAATTAACCAATAGAAATAGGTATTCTTACAGACGATAAATATTGTCGTAACTAAGTTATCGGGGGAGATTAATAATATATTGAAACCAAAGAAAGGTATATTTGCAGCTCTCAAAGAGATAGTATTTTTTTTTTTTATTTTTTTTTTTAGTCAATTTTTTTTTTAGTACTTTCTTATTACTTTATCTGCAAAAAACTAATTGATAATTTTAAAAAATATTTTTTGCAAAAGAGAGTATAAACTAAAAAATATTTTAATAATTTCGTTTAACATGCTTTGTTAAATTTTTTAAAGTTCTTTATCAGTCGTATTTTATCTAAAAGTTTAACCTAAACTACGCAGTAAAAAATGGATATACTACGAAATAAAATGGATATAAATTGTAATACTGAAGAAATATTTGAAATATTTATTGATACAGCTTTATTAATATTTCACTGAAGAAATGTTTTGGTAAATAAAAACCACAGCTCGGACATCATACGGAGTCTAATGAAAAAATTGGAGACGCATTATTATTTATAAGCTTATTCAAGATTTATTTTTTAAATGGTAATAAGATAATCATATATTGCATGAATTATTTTATATAATATAATATTCAAAGGAGTAAAATGTTATATCCTTTCTAAAGGTAACATTTTTAAAAAAAATATTTTCGAGTGCAAAATTTAAGAAAGAACCCAGGAGATTATGTTAAAGAAGCGTTTTTGATATTAAAATATCCATTCTTAGAATTATTTAAAATGTATTTGGAAAAGATTTGTTCAAAAAATACTTGAAGTTTTATTTTAAAAGAGATTTAAAAAAAAAAAAAAAACAAACAAAAGTTTAAATGTATCAAGAAGGAAACGTATATAAAAAAGTGAACACATAGTTAAAAAAAAATGGATCCATGGAAATACAAATAGTACTTAAAAGTTCATCGAATATTTTTAAAGTTAAATTAGATGGATTGATGCATCGGATATGCAGAGAATATTTGTAGAGAAGATTAAGAAGCTTCACAGGATTAATTAATATTATGATTTAATAATTATCGTCCTAAATACTAAAACCAAGGACTATTTTCTATAAATTTTACTAAATGGATTAATAATTATTTTTATTTTAAACCTTAATGCGCTTGGAGAACATTTTTGGAAAACTTTAGAGAAAATAATAAGCATTTTGGATTTATCAGGAACTATCGTCAAGAAAATATGTAACTATAGTTTTGATTCTTTTTATTTTGTTAACCTAGTTTAAATCTAAATTTTTATATAAGATTAGGAAAAACAAAATAACATTAATTTATTAATATTAAAATTTTATAATATAACAATCTAATAATTTAGCTAAAAATATTTTAATATAAAGTGTATGGGTGTGATTTTTTTTTTATATCTGCAATGCTCAAGTGGACAAAGGAAGCCTACTGAACACAATGACTAGATAAAGGTTATTGGTAATAATAATAACTATTAATAATTTTATAATGTATATTTTTTTTTGTGTTTTCTTTAGATCATCTATGGATAGTAAGAATGAAGTATAAAAGTTTTTTTTTTTTACTTATATGTATCGCATTTCATACAACATTTTAAAAAAACATTATGAGATAGGATTGATTTGAAAATATGCATACGACAATTTTTTTTGATTTTTTTATTTATTTAGTGATATAATCCAACATAACAAATAATTATGTGATTCTTTTAAAATTTTCATGTCATTGGATATTCAAATATTGTCTAAGTAGATTGTATATGATTAAACATACAGAGCAATGAAGTAAGCAACTTTTCTTATGGGATAGTAAGATTGTTTAACTATTAATGAATTTTATTTATTGTTTTGTAAATGCAGATAGTTATTTATCGATGTAAGATGTAGAAAAATCTTGAGAAATAATGTTGAGATAGTGGCTTGGAAGTACTTAGTGAACAGGAAACCAAGATGATGTTTTAAGAAATAGAATGTTATAAGGAATGGAAATAATATTTAGTCTTTATGTGAATATCAGCATAGTTAACAAAGCCCTATGACTGATACACATTTTATTGGACAGTGTTTATATTTCTTTAAATATTTGATGTTCTAATAAAGCTGAAGAAATAGCTTTAACATCGTCCCTGTACTAGAGGATATTAGGCAGGTAAATGTCCTACCTCTTCGCACTGTACCATGATTTTGAGATATGTTAAGAATAATACTCTAGCTTTCTTCCTTAATCCTATGCATCTGTTTTCGTTATCTTTATTTCATGTAACTGCATCGTTCAGTAAGATATGTTTAAGAGAAATGATAAATAATTTAGAACTAAGGTTATGCTATCGTTTTTGTATAAGATTAGTTTATTTGCTTATAAGGAGCAGAATGTTATAACTTAAAATTGAAGATCCAAAGTATCCTAAGGAAAAAAAAGAATCATAGAATATATTTTGAATTTTATTTCGGAAATGAAATATAATTTTTTTTTAAAATAAGGTATCTAAACAAAGATATTTTCTTTAAAGTGATAATAATTTTAAATGCTTTAGTATTATTTTTTTTAAAGAGAAAATAAGTATTGCATATTTTAAAATACAATAGTACAAAGTAAATTACATAAACAATATGCATAGTATATTTTTTGTTTATTGATTAACAGAAACATATTGACGATTACACTTATATCATACTAAAGTAAGGCTTAAAGAAGAATATATTATGATTAGTAAACATTGTGTTATAAATACTAAAATCTAGTACTGAATTTTGGATAATATTTTGTGTAACATCTTTGACTTTGCAAGATGAAATTTTTTTTTTAATATTTTTGAGAAATCCATACTCATTATAAAATTTTGTTTTCTATAGAATGTTTTTCTAACTATGAATTTTTTTAAAAAATAAGATAGTTTAATAATATTAAGGATAAAATGCTGTTGCTAATAAAGTAGATAAATTTATTTGTAATAAGTTAACCATAATGAGAAACCAAATAGTAACATTTTTTTAAAAATTTTGTCCTAAATCTAAATAAAGATGTAATTGAAATATAAATTATTTTTTTTATAACCCGGTAGATCAAACTGTAAAGTAAAAAGGTTAAGGATATCCACTGTAAATAGTGTAAATAAATTGTTTAGTTATTTATCGTTAGTAATAAACTTTGTTAAATTTTGTTATTTCAAAAATTTTGTGTCAGTTATTTATTTCTCCACATCGCTGCATGAAAACACGATACATGCATAATAATCGAAACAAACATATAATTTTGCACAAAAAGATAAATAGAGAATTATTTAAGAATTTAAATATTTTACTGGTATTCATTATAATTAAATAATCATAATCTTACATTATTTATTGGTCATAAATCAGTTATCACAATATTATATTAAATTATATGCTATCTGTTGCCACACATATTTTGTTTGTCAGATTATTAAAATGCTACCACGTATTTATTATATCATTACATGAAGAATATTATTATTGTTATTTATTATTATTAGTTTAAGTGTAGTAGATTATGACATAAAATCCCTTCTCATATTTTACTACCGTATTTTAAAATTAACTTAGAATAAATTTTATGAACCTGAGATTATTTTATCGAGCTAGATTATTATTAAATAGAAGATTAAGATTTAATTATTAGTTTAATCTTAGTGAGTAGAAGTTATTAAAGTCGTAAGAATACTATGAGTTTGTTATTTGAAATAGTAATAAGGGGGGATAGTGTTCTTATGCCCTTGAGGTAGTATCCTGTAGGATATTGGCTCAATGTAATCTATCTTGTCACCTGTATTTTCAAGTCTCATGAAAATATTAAATATTTATTTAATTTATTTTTATAAACTGAACCTTATTCATATTTAAAATTTGAGCTAGTGAAATATTTTAATTTTAATACTGAATATTTTAGTTATTAATTATTAACTGAGATAGGACCCATTTTATTTTATATCATATATTATCTGGAAGTGAGGATGCATAATTACAGGTCAGAATATATTAATTCTAATATTTTCATGGATAAATGATTTAATATTATTATTATTTTTGGGATAATCCATGAGATAAAATAGCTAAATAGCTTACCTATGATTTGAGAAAGAAAACACTTTGAAGAAGATATTTGTTATTGTACCGAAACGTCAGCTATTTAGCTATTTTATCACACAGAATATCCCGAAAATATGTTTATTTAATTATATCTTCAAAGATTTGATTGACCTAAAATAAGTAAGAACACATCTTTCTATATAAAAAAAAATTGTTAGAGCAGATGAAACCATTTAATGTTCCAATACCTATTACAATTGGAAAATTGATACAGTTATCTGCAAGAAATATAGTGAATAAACTGCAGGAAATGTGGTGATTAAATTATTTTTAAATGCATTTTTGAATTGATTCTTTTATAAAAATTTCATAAAATTTGCATTATTGAGTTCAAAGTGTGAGACTCAAATATAAGGATATCAAGATCTGAAACAAGTTTGGTTGAACAAGTTAAATACTACACAGTTCAACTATGGTAGCCCCTATCTCACAATCTGCTGATTCAATAACCCATGATTATAAAAAAAGTAGAAGTTTATCAGTTTCTTTTCTTGTTTTATACACAGTAACGTTGTTGTAAACACAACATGTATTTGCACCTATTGTTGCTGTGAATTTGAAAATTTCATTATGACCAGTCATTTTATTAAGTCTGAAAAGATCATAAATGGATTTTTTTTAAAAAAGATGATCAAAATAAAAAGATCATAAAAGGATTTTTTTTTAAAAAAGATGATCAAAATAAAATAATTAATTTAGTTTTTTTAAAAAACCATATGCTGAAGTTCATTAATCATCCCTTTGAATAATTGCTAAACAAACAAAAAAAAAATTATAGAAATGCTATTATTCACATAAAAGCATTAAAAAAAATGTTTTTTCAGCTTTCACAAATAACGTATGTGGCATAAGTAGAAATTTAGATATATTTTTTTACATAAACATTATAGCAAAATGATATTAAGTTTAAAAATGTTAAATTTTTAAAAAATATTTGGTGTTCGAATCAGAGAGTCCATTTTCTGGAGAGGGGGAAGGATGAATCTTTATGGTTGATGGAATGCGTGAAGTTAGATATATAGTATGCCTCTCTGATTTTCCACATGGAGCCATCTCTCTTAATACATTGAATAGCTGCAGAAAATGAGATAGAGATGTCCTATGGATTTCTGATACTTGAAAAAGACTGAGCTATATGCTGCCCTTGGTTGCTGCCTTTTTGTATACATATTGGTGCCATGACAACAGTTTGAAATTGTTGATTGTTATCTAATATTGGATTTGCCTAAGGATTAATTAATTTCTACTGATTACTTATAAATCCATTTAACTTTGACAATTATTACACTTATTATTTAAGTAACACTTTGGGTGTAATTTGAAATTAAGTCTGCATTCAGAACAGATGATATTTACCTGTTTTAGGAGGTTTATTTAAACTTCTTTTTATCAATAATTTCAATCTCTGTCATCAACTGCAATCTTTAGTGTTTATATAAATATATGGGACTGTAAATAGAGATGTTATTCCACCTTTATGATTAAAAGAAGGTGGTTTTGACAATAGTTTGAAATTGTTGATTATTATCTATATTGTGCTAATAGCTCTAAACAAACATTTTTTATTGATAAATGAAGCAAGAGAACACATTCAAAATCTCTATCTAGACTTATCCCCAATCCCAAACTGTTTTTGAACTGATGGCTCTTGTCAGTGAGGAGCTAGGGCATTCAAACACCAGATTCAAAATACAAACTCAAGCCCAGCATTTATCTAATACTTAACAGATTAAATACAAAATCTGAAATTTTCAGATACCTATATGTCTTCAAATCCAGCTTCCAACTCAATCAGCTATATAGACTGAACTAAATTCAGATACACCATATAATATTAGCCTTAGCAATCTAATATTGCCAAAACCTTAACAGCCAAACTATAATATTAATGAAATCAAGTTTGTATTTTGAACCTGGTATCTGGATGTCCTAGCTCCTCACTGATAAGAGTCATCAGCTTGAAACCAGCTTGGGGATGGAGATAAGTCTGCATAGAGATTTTGAATACATTCTATTGCTGCATTTATTAGTATAAAAAATAATAAATAAAATAAGCTTGTTTAGAGATATTAGCATGCTCTTTATATTACATTAGTAAATACAAGCTAAATAAGTCACATGATGTACGATTTGATTTAATATATATATTATACACATTACAAAAGCATTTTTAATCTGAAAAATAGTTATTCTTCTCAAGGAAATATACCAACTGAAACATAAATTATTTGAAGGGTTTGTTTGGGTTTACTAAGCTTCAAGATTATTATAAATTAATTTCATTTCAAATATGTTGAAATTGTTTTTATATAACTAATGTTAATGAATAATTTTCCAAGCTTTAGGATGCACATTTTAAAAACTCTGGAAATATGTTTTCTGATTGTAAGGCATTTATTGTTTAAGACAGATAGAAGATCAAGTTTTTTTTGGCTGGATCTCAGAAAGTTTGAACTTTCCATGATCTGGAATTTTTTTTTAATTACCAAAAATTTGTAAATATTTAGCAACTATAAAGAGCATTTCTGTTTTATTACAAAGTGGAATATTGTTATCAATTTGTTAAATTTTATATAGAAAGTGGATGTGAATAGAATTCTATTAATATTTATTTCAAAATAGCTAATATATTAATTACCCTTGTCAATTTTATTTAAATTTTATCTTCAAAATATTTGAAATTCCAAAAAATGATGAAACTTGATTTATGTTAGCTATAATAAAAAGGAGAAAAAAATTATTGGATTATTTAAGTTTTGAAAAACATTTCTTTTTATTAAAGCAAACAAATCAAAAGTTATTTTTGTTCTTCTTGCTTGGTATTTCATAGTAAGTGCTTATTTTTTATTCCAAAATTTGAATATCTTCAAAAAAATATTGTATATAAATTTAATATGATTATAGAAGATATGGACAGATCAGCAAAAGATAATGGATTAATTTCAAGAGTTTTGTAAATATTTGGATAAATTAAGATTATCAAACCAAAATATGATTATCTTTAACAAAGATCATCTGTTTTGCTAGATGATTTGAAAAATGATAGCTAATCCAAGGTAGATGTGTATTCATCAATTATTAGCATGAAAGCAGATAGGCTTTATTAGAATATTATAACTTTCATATATGTATAAATACATCAACTTTTGAATTGGATTTTATTGAGGCTTTTCTTTTTGTAGAAGGTTATAATTTGCTTTTTATTTTATAAGTCCAGAACTTCTATTTAGTTAATGTTAATACATTTATCCTCCATAGTATCTCTAGAATTAACATTTATAGTTTTGATATCTAATTTTATATTTTATTATATTTCATTTTTATTAAAAGTCCCCATAGGATGAATACTTATTTCCAATTGATAATAATTGATTTTTATATGTATAGCATTTTTAGGGTGGCTATAGAAAGAATATAATCTTTTCAATCCATTATTTTTATTTAAGATATTATTTCCTGTATTAAATTTTCTTAATCTTTTTCAGCTGTTTTGTGTGTGTGTCCATAATATTTTTTTTATTAATAGACATTTCATTTTCATAAGATTTGCTTCTTAAAATTTTCTTAGTTTTTATTTTTATAAAAGTGTGTTTTACTTTAATCATGTCATTTTACTTGTCACAGAAAACTATAAAAAATTATTTCTATTTTTACTATCACCAATACTATAGTTATTATTTACAAAAGCATTTACCTTTGATACAATCTATAATTTAAAATGATTAATCAAAGTGTAGAAAATCTTTTTATTTCTGAAGGCAGAAACTATATTCTGCAGAAGTTGATTGAGATGGGGCATAAATATTGGTTTCTTATTCTTCTTAATATAGGAATTATCCAACACTTTTACTGAGTTTCCAGTATTATTATGAAAATTGATTTTAACCTTTATGGAATTTTTTGTTCAAAATTAGAAATAAAACTATATCCATCATATTACTTATATCTGTTATTGTATTGTATCAGGGGTTTTTTAAACTACATAATTCAGTTTTCTTTTTTTAATAACTATTTTCTTGATGGATTCTATTACAACAAGTATAATTCAGTATATTAAAAAACTATCAAGATTTGATTAGAATGAAATTTTCACAATGTGAACATATTGTTAAGGACTAGGTGATACTTTAAGAAATAAAAAAAACTGTTGAATCAAAGTATTTGAAAGCTGTGAATATACGTTAATAATTATTTAGTCATTCATTAGACTAGAGATTATTCACTTAATAAATAATATTTCTGTAATGTAATTTTCAGTAAACCATCTTCTTGCAAGGTTGGAATTGATATATAAGTAAAAACAAATGAAAAAGACATATGATCCCCAAGATGCATATTTTATGCTTAACCAGCACTCATCAGTTGTTCCAGATCATAATCTCTTATACAACAGGCAAAACTCTCCATACAGTAGTACTATTCAGTATCAAACAGAGTAATCAATGGATTCCAGAAGGCTTGTGCATAAAATCCCCATTTAATGCCTGCTCATCCAATATCCCCAGACTAGTTTCTGTGGCCTTCATCAGTGAGGGGTCTTTGGATCTGAGAGCACTGCACCTAGATCTTAGGATCTAATACAACCCTCCAGCAACCGCCTTTTATCTCTACTTAACTACAAAACTATGAGAATAAAATTGAAAACAATAATATTTTCAATCTAAGCTCAATAGCCTATACAGTCTTATAGGTCTGGACTTAGTTCAGTACCCATATATTTTGGTGTCTTTGGCTCTTTAACAACCATAGCCACAACTATCCAATTAGGCAGGATTGGTGTTAAAACACTAAACATCACATGATCACCATTTCTTATGCTAGCACATAACTTATTAAACAGGCAAAACTCTCCATACAGTAGTGCCATATGACTATATATGCTATTGAACCTAGATTGAAAATATTGTGTTTTCAATTTTATTCTCATAGTTGTGTAGTTAAGTAGAGATAAAAGGTGGCTGCTGTAGGGTTGCATTAGATCCTAAGATCTAGGTTCAGTGCTTTCAGATCCAAAGCTCCTCACTGATGAAGGCCACAAATCAGAAACTAGTCTGGGGATATTGGATAAGTAGGCACTAGATGGGGATTTTATGCACAAGCCTTCTGGCATCCACTGATTACTCTGGTTGGCACTACTGAATGGAGAGTTTTTCCTGTTTAATAACAGTTATTTGCTAGCATAAGAAATGATGATTATGTGATGTTTAGTGTTTTAATCTCTTATCTTTTATCATTGTTCAGGATTTACAGGTAGTTAATACTGCAGTAATTGACTATCTATATATGTTAAACAATAATAAAGATATGCATTAAAGCTTGATATACAGGTAGTCAATACTGCAGTAATTGACTATCTATATATATTAAACAATAATAAAGATATGCATTAAAGCTTGATATCTGGACCAACTGATGAGTGTCTTGGCGATCATACATTTTTTTCACATGCCTTTGATCATGTTTATTATTTACATTACCTGTGAAGTATTAAAAGCAGATAGAATTCTATCAACTCTTATCTTGCATAAGAGTAATGTAGTGATAATGACCCTGCAGAAATATTATTCATTCTGTGAATATCTATATTTGTATAGATATAAGAAAACATAAAAAAAGAAAACACTTATAAATATATATAGCAATATTCAACATCATTAAAAAATTTATATGGTAAGATATTCAAAAATAAGAATACTTATCTACTATGTATAAAAGAGAGCTCGATATGTGTTGACAAATATTTGAACTTATAATTGGATTACATTCAGTCATTTTTATGTAATAAAAAAAGAAAATATAAATAATGTTTTTAGTTTCATTTGCTAGTTTTTTTTATATATATTTTAATTAATTTTACACTTTTTTTAAACTTCTAAGTTCATCAAACTCACAAATTTCAACACCTTATTAATAAGAAGCTTGTGCCATGAGGACTATTAAAATTTTAATGAATATAAAACATTATAAAGGCAAACATCATTTTAGAAAGCAGATAAAAAATTAATTTTATAAGCTGACGCGTTATACTCAATTTATATTATATCAGTTAAAATTGTGTTTAGTTTTAAAGATAAAATGTTTAATACAGTGACTTTGTATTTATATGGTGGCAAATTGAATACTGAAATAAAAAATACTATCTCAATGTAGAAAGTTTATCAAATATAAAATATAAATAATTGACCCATTTTAAGTACCCATAGTTGATTTTTTTGGTAGGAGCTTAATATTAAAGCTAATTTCAAATTTAAAAAAAAAAAACATGTATATGAATGGATGTTAGTTCTTTGAATTCACTACCCAAATTTATTTATGCACTCCTTATATCCAAAAAGTTTTCTAATAAAGTGTATTATTACCAATCAGATGTATCAAATGTTTGGAATTATTCAGAAGTTCTGGCAAAAAAATATTTGATCAATGCCATGCTTCACATCAGAGATGGGAAACCTTTTTTCTGTCAAGAATCATTTGGATATTTATAATATCATCTACACGTTATACAAAATTATTGACATAAAAATTAGCCTACTATATTTGATCAATAATTTAATTAATTTACCTCTAATCATTAAAGGTTGAGATGGGAAACCTTTTTTCTGTCAAGGGTCATTTGGATATTTATAATATCCACAGGCTATATAAAATTATTGACATAAAATAGCCTACTATATTTGATTAATAATTTAATTAATTTTACCTCTAATCATTAAAGGTGGGCAACATTTTCAATTGGCAGGCCAATTTCAACTTTCCCTTTTTGAATGAAAGTCATAATTTTTTTGTTAATTAAAAATAGAGTAATATTACTACTATTAATGTCTGTTTCACATTTTATGATAATTTTTCCATTTGCCTTGTATTTACCTTCATGCTACATTTATAGTCTCAAATTTCTTTTTATGTTCTAGACAGGTTAATTCTATATCACTTAGGATGCAGTCATTTATAAACTCTCCTATATGTCAGCTACTTGATGAATCTCCTTTTCATGTTTTTTCTTTTAATATGTTTATTCATATATATTGCTTATAACACTCTATTTGTATACATGTTAATGCAACAAATTTTCTTTAAAAACTTCTTTATTTTCTTACGGTTTTGACTGTCCAGCAGTCTTCATCAGAGCTCTATCTTTTTTACTGCCTCTGTCCAGCAGTCTTCATCAGAGCTCTATCTTCTTCACTGTCTTAATTAATTAATTAGTTCAATTAAGGCAGTGAAGAAGATAGAGCTCTGATGAAGACTGCTGGACAGTCGAAACTATAAGAAAATAAAGAAGTTTTTTTAAGAAAATTTGTTACATTAACATGTATATGAATAGAGTGTTATAAGCAATATATATAATTATATGAAAATATGCAAAGAAAGTGAAGGAGAAGAATAAGAGAATATGTTTTTTCCCCAATAATTTTTTGTAACCAGAATGTTTTGATAAATAGTACCTTTTAATAATGTGTTCTTTATTAATAAAATATTTTTCAGATATATCAGGCACCTCAATTTATTATTTCTTTCTATAAAAAAAAAATGTGATAGCCAATTTCTTTTGAAATGTGATTTTTCTGTATGAATTTTTATTTTATTCAATATAGTTATCCTAATAAAAAAGAATTAAATACAAAAACAATAGTAATAAAGAATATGTTCATTTGTGAAAACCATTATAAAAACAAACAAAATGCCTTTAACTGTGTGAATTAAATCCACAGTCAGCTATACTACACAATGTAGATAACTTTTTGGAATATTGTATCTCTGATAGAATATAGTAGAACTATTATAAAGATTAAGAGAAAAGAAGATGTAAATGACAAAATAAATATTTTATTTTGCTCAACTCTGAATTCAATATTTGCACTATGTGTATGTTTAAATAGAAGTTTTATACAGGTCAATTTTATATAGTTTTTGAAAATGACTGGGAGGAGGGGATGGGCTGTGTTGAGAGCTATTAAAGGCCAGAATTGACCTCACAGACTAGACAGATCCTATTCCTTGTTTAAATAATATTCACATATTATGAAAAAAACACATTATTTGGTTTCAATCCATGCATTGGATTTTCTACCAAAATTATTGAAGTACCATGTATGATTAGATTCAACCATGGAACATCACATGATCACCATTCCTTATGTTTACAACAAGCTGATAACACAGAGGCAAACATCTCCATATGGTAACACCACTCAGTGTAAGCCAGAGTAATCAATGGATGCTAGAAGATTTTTATGTAATTTCTCTATTTAGTGCATACTCGTCCAATATGACTTTCATCAGTGAGGAGCCTTGGATCAGTAGGCATTAGATAGAGGTTTTATGCAAAAATCTTCTACCATCCATTTATTACTCTGGTTTGCACTGAGCGGTGTTACTGTATGGAGAGTTTGTCTTAGTGTATGATTAGATTAATACACAGAATATGAAAAAAATCATGTAAATTTTTCAAAAACTTAAACCAACGTTGATGGTTAACATATATTTGAAAATTTTAATTCTCTTCTGAAAGTTATGCAACAATTTTAGCTTAGTGAAATATGCATTCATGGATTATTTTTTGCATGTATCCTGTGCATTCAGTCTTCCAGACCAAATTTGAGAAACTTTTGATAGAAGCTTACTGAAATTGATCATTAGTTCATATTAGCAAATAGTTATTTACTTGATTATAAAATAGTTTGTGAATACATTTTATGATTGATTGGATTAATAAAAATGATCTGATTTAATTAACAGATGAAATAACCACTAAAAGCAGAAATCAATTTTTATGTAATAGTAAGTTTACTTTAAAACTGCCATATTTTTAGCAAGTACTTATTTGGAGTAAATTCTTTTCAATGAATACATATATGGTTCATTGTATTCATTGAAAAGATATTACTCTGAATACATACTTGATTAAAATATGGCAGCTTTAATATAAACTTAATATTATATAAAAAATTATCTTGTAATCTGCTTTTAATGGTTATTCCATCTGTTCATTATGTTAGATAATTTTTATTAATCCAATCAATAATAAAAAATGAATAAAACTTGCATACTTCCCTAAAATTTCTCATACATTACTAAAAAATTAAAATTATATTGATAAAAACATTAACATAGAGTGATTAAATAGTATAAATCTTGACAAATTAATAGGTAAGTATAAAATAAATGATATAACATTTAAAAAGGGAATTGCATATAAAATTAGTTGTAGAAATTGCAGTATGGTTTACTATGGAAATACAGGAAGACATTTAAATGAAAGAGCAAAAGAAGAGATGACAAATCTGCCTTATATATTCATTGTTTAAAATACAGACATAAAATAGATTGTGTAAAAAATATAAAACATTTAAACTATATTAAAGAATGTAATAGAACATTAATTGCAAAAAATAATAAAATAAATAAAAATCTTGAAATATATTTTTTAAAATTTGTTCTTTAATATTATGAACCTTTAGATAAAATTTATTTATTCTGACATTTATGAATATTGTTTTATATATAAATATCAAATATAAATTTAAATGAGCTTTATAAAAATTACATATTTCTCAGTTATTTAAATATAGAATTTATTAACATTAGAATGTGAATGTTTGTGTGTATGAATATATGCTAATAATGCATATTTAGATCAATTAATGTACATGCTATTCCAAAATAAATAAATTATGTAATTTTAAAAGTCTATATTCATATTTTGAAGATCTGTAACTACTTGTAATTCCACTTCATATAAATGCAATAAAGTTAAAGAAGAGGTTGAAGAATGAGAATTTATATTAACAATATTAGTATTTTTTACTTTATTATATGATAAAAATTAGTTATGATTGAATACTTGCATGATTTTAAAGAATTAAATGCAAATTTGCATATGTGTTTATATTATGGAATATTAATTCTGATATAACCATTTTTATTGATCATTAGTGAACCTATTTACTATGGATCATGCTCTTTCATATGATTTACAAAAAGTGTTGATTGAGGATTTATTTCCTTTTCATGGACAGTTAACCTAGCCCTAAACCATAAGCCCTATTTAGAGATTAGAATTGATAAAACTATGAATATGATATAAATGATAAAATTATTTATATTTGCAATGTGAAGTTAACATAGCCTTGCTATATATCCCTACAAAGATGTCTTGCATTGTTAAGACATATAATAAGCTTAAGAATTGTGTTTTCATATATATATAGTAATGATCAGCTTATGTATATTTAATTAATTTAAATTGATTTGGGTACCATATTCTTTATTTATATATAATCTCTATTTTTTCTGTTATCAGATTGGTGAATGTATGTTTGAGTGTAAGGCTGTCATGTGTCAAATTCACAATCAATTAAAAAATATTTCATTTATGTGATGTAATTCTGCCATTAATAAAAAAATGCTTGGAAAAAAATCAGTGCATGTGCTTTTAAATGACTGTGACTTTTATCAATATATTATCTTCTGCAAGAAAAATAAACTGCTAACAATACAGTAAATATATGGAATTCAGAGACAATTTAAATGAGTATTGAAAGATCACCTCAAAATCCAAGTTATGGATCAAAGAAAATGTAATAGATGCTATAATACAATGTTTATATTTAATTCGGAGTTGAAATGACAGCCTTTCAAAATTATGTAAAATTTTCACATTTATTTAAATAATATTAAAATCTTTTGTTTAATTTACATTAATTTTTAAAAAAAATGTTGAAGCAGCTAATTAGAAAAAAAGAACATGGCCTATTTCAGGTACATTAGATATATTAATAAAATTTGATATGATCACTACACAACTTACTATTTGCAATATTTGGCCAAGTTATGTAGAACATGAGCTTCTTTTGATAAAATGGATATGAAATTAATATGTTGGCCAGATATTATATATAAATAATTATATATACATATTGGTTTAGCACAAAATACATATATTGATGATTCTTTTTTTTCTATATGAATTGTGGTCATGTGTATCAGTTGTATGAGATAGTGTTGATAGTGGAAGGGTGCTTGAAAATCTGAATTCAAATCCCTTATTTTTACAATTAAGCTCCAGGTTTGTGAAGAGCACTTGGTTTTCAAATATTTATATATAAAGAAGTTGACACACACTTTTTAAGCAAATAAAACAATTTATTTACAAAAATTCGGAATTGTCAGACAAAATATATTACTTTACTATAAACATGCTTACAATCGACTTTATCATAAAAATATAGAAAAAATTTCTTTATAATTTGATTACTTTTATGATTATAATTTAATGTTAATAATTGCTTTAATAAGACTTTTCTTGGAAATCTTTTTAACTTTTAGTTCACACACACACTAGAAAATAAATACAAAATGATTGAAGTCATTTGTAAAGTCTCCAAAGATTATTTTGATTAATTTTAAATATTAATCTTTCTACAGTTTCTGTAGACTAAATCTATAGTCTTTAATACACTCTGTATATAAACCTATGCACAGCTGACTTCAAAAATATAAAAATACAATATATTTATGCTTATCATTAGCTTCATAGTATAATCACATACATATCTAATATGAAATGGAATTATTATAATCAATATGCCTTTTTCACAATGATAATTCTAGGGAGTGATCATTATAGATCCAAATCCCAATTTAATAATATCTCAATTAACTGAGATTATCCTTTTGGATCCAATCTTGAATAGAAATTTATCACTTGCATGCTTCTTGCGGCTTGTTGATGATACTGCAGTGTCACCCAGTGGCCACATGTGGCATAAGTTACAACTACCAGATATATTTTAATCACTCAAATCTAACAATTTCATTTATATTATAAGTTCTAACAAACTTAAAATCTTATTCAAGGTAATTAATGTGAGGAATAATTTATGTACAAATGGACTTAATAAAGTTTCAAAACAATTTTTTAGTTTAACTTAAAACTCTAATAATTATACTACTATTTAATATTTTTTAACATTTGAACACTTTACATTAAATATTTTACATGGGGCCACATATCAGCATTTAAAATGAATATTACTTTCTGATTATTTTATCTTACTTTACATATCCCTTATTTGTTTTAAAGAAGATAACATTTTAGCTAAGTCTATATATAATAAAAGAAAATCTGAAGCAAATTTTGTATTTAAAGTGTTGTAAGCACAGCTAGAGTAATTATGTGTGTTTAACAGTTAAACTGCTGATTTTTTTGTTCTTAATGAAACATTTGCTTCTTCCTTTAATCAATCAAATAATAAATTATATAATGTTTTATACATGATATAATTTGTTAGATTTAATATTCTTAAAAGGTGACAGTAGCGACCTCTGTAAATCCAAACACAAAATTAATTACTTTAAAAGACAAGATTACCAATACACTGACATTTAACTTTATCACACAAATCATCAATTGGGTGATGAATAGAATAATATAAAAATGGTTATAGAAGTACTATAAATAGTGATTTATAATAAAGTTAACATTCCACCAATAGAAAAAAAAATATATAAAATTGAAAAATAAAAGGCAGAAAATCTGCAGAGTAATTATTGCTGGATGTTTTTACTGACACTCATATATCTGTAATGGAATTATGATTACTATGTAATGTTCTATTAAGTTGAAGTATAGTAATATTATCAAATTCACCACTTCCTTTATTTTGCTGTAGTACTTTATATATATATAAATCCTAGATATGATATAAAATATCTTTATATAACAACAAAATAATATATGACAATAGCTGTAATATAATCACATAATCATAACATAAAAAAACTCTTTTCGATAATTTTTAATTTTTACCCTTTTCAATATGTGTTGGTTAATTACAAAAAAAAACAGCCTATATTGCATGCATAGTGACATTTACTTGCTCTATATAAAATTAACACAAACCTATAGTTATGCTTTTGTATCTTTATAATAACACACAATGCTTTTGTATCTTCATAATAACGCACATTGTATAACCCTCCAATTAAATACAATTGATCCATTACTTTGATCACTTTTTAGAAGATTATTAAAAAAAAAGAATAATATATTTATATTGATAGTTGTTCTTTAATATGTGTACATATACGGTCAGGAATAAACATGTATAATTTTATATTTATATTGTATATTTTATTTTATATTAACTGGATTATTTTATTTGGGTTTGATTATATTTATTTCAGTTTTATTATGTTTTGTTGTATTTTATGTTTTTATTAATTTTATTGTTTATATTTTTATGGTTTTATTTATATAATTATGTATTTTATTTTATGTTGTTCATTATATTATGGCTCTGAAAAAAACTGCAGGACAGTCGAAATGTAAGATTGTGCACGGATATAGGTCAATAAAAGGTTTTTTTTGCTAAAAAGTGTTCAAAGTATTGGATAAATTGTATTTTGAAGTAAAGTAAATGACACATCATATAATGTAAGGCTGCAGAAAGGAGTTTGCTATTAACTGAAAGGAGACCCTTTGATTCCTCTTGGAGGCCTTAAAGGAACCGAGCAGGGCAAATTCCTAATGTCCACTCCATACATTCTTGTCGTTGCAGCTGTTATTACTATGTGATTATTCATATAGTATACAGACATGGATGGGCTGCTCACCAACACACATTATCCAGCGTGGTGAGTTTATTGGCTTTTTACCTCTGAGTTTAAGATCAAGAAACACCATGGTCTTTCTTCTCAGTGCCTGATAAGGCAGAATGAATGTTTGTGTAAATGATAAATATTTTTCCAATACATATATACAATTATGACAGACAAAAATAAAGCATGGCCCTTATTCCCAGGAGGCTGTAAAGTCACCAACCAAGGCAGCGGTTGGTGGCCGAAGGCAGAGGGGGCTAAGAATCCCCTGATTGTGGACCCAGGCTGCCATTTGATGATGACTTTTTATTTAGGTACTTACAACTGCAGATCACTTTCAAGTGAAGGAAGATTACAAGAATTAGAAGAAGAATTGTCTTATATTAAATGGGACATTATTGGACTTTGTGAAGTTAGAAGAAAAGGTGAAGAAACAATTGATTTAAAAAGTGGACATATACTCTATTATAAAGGCACACATATTGGAAATACAAGTGGAGTAGGATTCATTATAAATAAAAAGTGGAAGAACAATATTGTGGAGATTGATGGTGTATCGGACAGAGTTGCAAGATTAGTTATACAAATTAATAGCAGATACCAAATGCAGATAATTCAGGTTTATGCCCCAACAAGTTCTCATAGTGATGAAGTAGTAGAAGATTTTTATATGGATGTATAAAAGGCTTTTGATCAGAGTAAACAACATTTTAAAATTGTTATGGGAGACTTTAATGCTAGAATTGGTAGACAAATGAAAGATGAAATTGCTGTAGGTAATTTTGGTTATGGTAATAGAAATGAGAGAGGACATAGACTTGTGGAGTTTGCAGAAAAAGAAAAACTTTATATTATGAATTCATTTTTTGAGAAAAATGTTAAAAGGAAATGGACATGGAAGCATCCAAATGAAGGTACAGCAGAATTGGATTATATTTTGATTAACAGGAAATACATATTTCAAGATTGTAATGTTCTTAATAAATTTAACACAGGAAGTGATCATCGATTAGTAAGGTGTAAGTTACATGTTAATGTAAAACTAGAGAGACAAAAATTATTGAGAAAAACAATATTTACAGTTGATATTCCTAGTCTTCAGAAACATTCTAATGAATTTAAATTAGAACTTACAAATAGGTTTCAAGTGTTAGGAGATTTTGAACATGATTCAGATTTGAATGAAATTAATATGAAAATAACTGATACACTTTTAAAAACAGCAACAAAGATAGCTGGTAGAAAAAAGCAGCAATTGACTAATAAAATTTCTACTGAGACTAGAGAATTTATGAAGAAAAAAAGGAATATGAAGATATACAAAAATGATGTATTAAAAAGAATTGAATATCTCGAATTTTGTAAAATGGTACGGAAAAGAGTTGAAAATGATATAAGAAAGTATAACTGTGAAATAGCAAGGAAAGCTGTAGAAGAAAATAAAAGTCTCAAGAACGTTAAACAACATTTTGGTATTGGTAGGAAATTTATATCTGCAATAAGAAAAAAAGATGGAATTATTACTAAAAAGAGAGATGACATCATGAAATTGGTAGAAGATTTTTATCAAGAATTATATAGTAATAAAGAACAAGTATCTCCTATATCTATTACATCTTCCGAATTGCCCAGAATTTTAAATGAAGAAGTGAGACATGCAATTAAATGTATGAAGAAAGGAAAGGCTCCAGGAAATGATGGAATTATAATTGATATATTAAAAGAAGGAGGTGAAGAAATAGAAACAATTTTAGCAAAGTTATATACTAAATGATAAAGATGTACCGGAAGATTGGAAGAATGCAGTAATAATATTAATATTTAAAAAAAGTGATAAAGAAGATATTAGAAATTACAGACCTATCAGCCTTTTATCAGTTTTATATAAAATTTTTACCAAGATAATTACAACTCGTCTACAGAGAACTTTGGATTTCCACCAACCAAGAGAACAAGCTGGATTTAAGAAGTGGTTTTAGTACAATAGATCATATCCAGGTATTGAGAGAAGTCATAGAAAGGACAAATGAATATGAGTTGTCATTATATTTTGGATTTGTAGATTATGAAAAGGCATTCGATTCTATACACATTTCTTCAGTGATTAAAGCATTGGATCATCAAGGTATAGATCCAGGATATTGTCATATTTTAAAGAATATTTATAAAAATGCAACAGCAACAATTAGATTACATAATGATACTGGAAAAATCAACATTGAGAAAGGTGTAAGGCAAGGTGACTCCATATCTCCAAAACTTTTTATAGCAGTGCTGCAAGAAGTATTTTGTGGATTAAAATGGGAAACTAAAGGAATGAAAGTAAATGGAGAGTATTTAAGTCATTTAGATTTTGCAGATGATGTAGTTGCAAATAATACTTCAGAGCTGCAGGAAATGTTGCAGGAGTTAGCAGATGAAAGTAGAAAAGTAGGACTAAAGATAAATGTTAAAAAGACTAAAGTAATGTTTAATCGATTTGCTCAAAATATGAAAATAAAGATTGATTATGAAGAATTAGAAGAAGTTAACAGTTACAAATACCTAGGTCAGATTATTAATACAGATGGAAACATAATGGAGGAAATTAATCATAGAATTAAACTTGGTTGGAGTGCTTTTGGTAGAAATAACTTGATACTAAAAGGAAATATGCCTATGTGTTTGAAAAGGAAGGTTTTTAACAAATGTGTTTTACCAGTTCTTACTTATGGATCTGAGACTTGGACACTTAATAGAAGAGCAATACAGAGACTTCAGACCACTCAAAGGAGTATGGAGAGATGTATGTTGGGAGTAACAAGAAGAGATCGAAAACGCAATGTATGGGTAAGACAACAAACAGGTGTTACTGACCTTATTGAAAAAATTAAAAGATTGAAATGGAGTTGGGCTGGACATATTGCTAGAAGAAATGATAATAGATGGACAATTGAAATTTTAAACTGGATTCCAAGAGATTGTAAAAGACCCAGAAAGAGACCACATGTGAGATGGATGGATGAAATAAGAAAATGTGCAGGGGTGTTGTGGAAAAGAGAAGCTAAAGATTGGAAAAGATGGATTAAACTTGGAGACCTTCATCCTGCAGTGGATTGATAATGGTTGATGATGATAATGTAAAATATTTGAATCACAAGAACATTATTTATTTAACATTTGGAATTTTTGATAGCTTAAAAATTATTTCAAATAGGAGGAAGTTTGTATGTATCATCATATTTATTGATACAATTTGGTTTTTAGAGTATTTTAATGGCCTCTCTGTTCTTACATTAGTAGGGAGAGCTACATCTGGATAGGATCCTGGTATTAGAAAAATTGATATTGGGACCTACAATTTTCAGCACATCCAACTCAGATTTTTTCTGTGGCATCAAAACTCTTTTCACTAGAAAAATTAACTTTTCAGATAAATCATATCTAAAAGAAGAAAGAAGTCATATAAATAATATTTTATTAACTAATGGCTATAATTGTAATAAAATGATATGCCAAACCTTAATTCAAGCCCAAAATAATCAAAATAAAAACCAAAAAGAAAAAAATATTAAAATTTGTATTCCTTATATAAAAAAAACTACAACCAATATTGGAAGCATTCTAAAATGCTATGACATAAAACTAGCATATGCTGCTTATTAAAAAATTAATAACATTCTAACCAACTCTAAAGATTCAGTCCCTCTTGAGATTCATGGAGTTTATGAAATTTTGTATGGCATTTGTAAGATATGAGCAATTGTTGCATCAACACTAGAAGAGATGAACAAGCTAATGCAGTTAAGCAACTCTCATCATCATCAGCCCTCTCACTCTATGCTATGGATTAAGGTTACAATATTAATCTCTAACACAAGAATTCTATTCAGATGTGACACTCTCTACCAATCTAAAATTAGAAAATACAGTGCCACTACAATAATCTTTATAGTATTCTGTTCATCACTAAATTTATGACTTGAGTGATCAAGCTGAAATATCAGTATATTTGTAATAAAAATCATACATGGATGAACCTGTTATATATAGAGCTCACAAGATAAGCTTTTAACAAGTTTTGAGAATATCCCCAGACTGTATGGCTGGATGTCCAAAAATTTTAGATTTTCTACTTAATAGTTATACATTAGTTAGAGTGCTAGACTTGTCCTAGTATTTTTAATCTAATGCTTGAATATTCTAGCACCTCACTGATGACACCAGTAGCAGAAACCAATCTGGGCTTGGGGATATTCTCAAAGCTTGTTAAGAGTGTATATTAAATTAGGTCATGTGACATCTGACTTGATTTTTTTTAAAAGGATGAACCTGAAAAATATATCATATATGTATATATTGCCTTCTTCAATTAGTTTAATCAGTTCTAAATTGTTAATTATTATTTAATGACTATTTTTTATCATAATTACTAGGCTTAAAAACAAAAATATTAAGAAATACAGACTGTAATATATAACTATTTGAAATTCATCTCCCATGTACAATGGCAAATTTAGAATTACATAATAGACTGTGAAAATAATTTGTCTTTTGACAATATTACTAACAACATGCTATGGGATAGTCTTAATACTGATCAATTTTTAACTGTGGATAACATTTTAAAATCAGTAATCAAATTCATGAATATGGATGATATTATTTACCTCTTGCAGATGCTAATTTAAGATCAGTACTCAGTTTTAAGTTCACAAAAATGTTATCACAGATGACATCATGTTCCATAAAAAAATTGTATGAATTCCACATTGTTAAATTTTTATACTGAATTTAACATTAAATTTCAAATATCTTTTCCTCTCATAAATTTTAAATAAATAATTTTTCTTTAAGTTGAATTAAGAAATTTCACTATTTGTAATCCTACAACAAGTAAAAATACTGTGCAGAGGCCTCTAGATTTATTCTATTTTTTTATTGCTTTGTTGATAATAAAACCAGTAATTTTAAAAATTTATAAATATTTAAATTATCACATCTGTCAATATAAATAAATAATGTACACAAAGTTTTAACATTAAACTTTGAAAATGTGCTTATTATTTTTATAATTATATTAGTAGTTATTATACTAATTATATAAAATAAATTAGGCTTTAGAAACAAAGCAAATGAATTAAAAGTGCTATTTTCATGAGATTCATTAAGTATATTGAATGATTTTATTTAACTTGTTTTAAGTTTTGTCTGTCTATCTGACCAGTGAAATCTTATTCCATTATATTTGAAACTTACCAAACATATGTATTCATAATAGCAATAGATATATTTTTTAGAATTTATAAACAATTATAGCAAAAAAATTAATAAAAAAATAAAAATTTTAATTTTACATGAGAGATTTAGTATTCTTTATTATAATAAAACCTAATGATATTTAATTCTATGTAAATTTAACTTCTGGGAATTATATAAAACTAAAAGTAAAAAGTTATATATATTTTAAAATGCTTTACTCATATAAATGTACTAAAAAGTAAAAAAGTAATTTTTTTTTAGTTTTCACACCATGCAACCAAAATGAGTGTGTGTGATTCATGTTTAGAAACATTCTCAGATTATTTGAGAATATAAGCACTGATATTGTAAGTTTTTATTATGTTCATACACATTCAGAAGTAAATTCTTACAATAACAAATTGTTCTAAATGGTTTCTAAATAAAATTGTATTAACTTTAAAAAATTAAATTAAAAATGTTGTTAGTTAAGTGATTGGTAGTCTAGTGGTTAGCATAGCTGCCTTCCAAGCAGCTGGCCTGGGTTCACTTCCCGATCAATGCTTTGACATATAGTGGGGGGGGGGATGTTGTTTTTAAAGTTATTCACTTTATTTTAAGTTGTAAATTACACTTTGAAATGTATACATATTTCTGAAATTTACATTAAGATATACAAGAAACATGAGAATTCTATCACTAGTATTCAGAGAGAGTTAAATAAAATATTCAAAAATAAATTTTAAAAATTATTTAATGAGGCATTTATAATAGACTATAAATTTGACGTTATTTTAGTTTCAAAATATTTAGAGTTTAAAATAATTTTTTAAAATGATAATTTAAATTTATTGCACTATGTAAGACATTATGTTTTTAAACATGTAATCTTTATTGCAAATTAAAAAGATGGTGGAGATTATATAAAAGTATCAAGAGAAACTCAAATTTTAAATTCTATTCATTTTTTAAAAATTATTTTATTATATATACATGTGCATATGTAAAATTATATGTTATTGTGCTTTTTAAATATCAATTACTATAGCTTAAATATAGATGTACTTAATGTGAAAACTCCTGAAAACTCCCAGCAAAAACTCACTCTGGGGGGTGTTGGATGAGTAGGCACTAGATGGGGATTTTATGCACAAACCTTCTGGCATCCATTGATTACTCTAGCTTGCTGTGTGTGGCAATATATATAGTGAGTTTTGCCTGTTTTAAAACAGTTATAAGCAAGCATAAGAAGTGGTGGTCATGTGATGTTTATTGGCTTAACTCCCAGCAAGCTATATGTAAATCAATCATTAATAAATGAAAATACAGAGTAAACCATATGTATTTTAGCTTACATCTTATAAAATCATTCAGCTTATTGATGTATTAATATGCATCACATGACATATATATATTAACATAATTTCAGGACAACTCTAAGCTATTCTAAAATCACTATAACTAATCAGAAGGAAAGGCTGAGCCTCATATTTAACAAACTCTAAATATTAAACGAATAGATGTAAATATCAACTGTGATACCTCAAATATAGATGCAATTAATGCTTTTTATAAAACTCACTAATTATATATGTCTGAAAATAAATAAACAGTCAAAAAAAAAGAAATAAAAATATATTGACAGAAAGAGAATGATGATAGAAAAAATGTTGAAGGCAAGCTTTGAGAAAGAAAATTTATATGAAGAGAAAATTAAGGCATTAAACAATTAATATATTTATAGACATAATGTAATTATTCACATAAAAATATATCCTACATCCATTATGATAACATTTCCGAGCAATGTTTCTTGAAGCAATATCAATCAAAAACAATATTCTAGGACATCAAAGTATAAAATTTTTTCAATTCACTAGTTTGATAAATAAAAAATTATGCAAAATGGGACAATTGCCAATTGGATTATTTCAAGTAATATTGGAGATTTTCCACAAAACATTTATCTTAACTAAAATAGTTAAAAAAATAATGGAAATCAAGCCAAATATTTAAATAATTATTTTATAAATAAACATAGTACCTATAAAGGCTGTCTTACAATTTAATTAGGCTAACTTCTAATTTGAGATTTTTATTTTTATGATAATTAAAAAAAAACATGTCTGGTTCAAGTGATAATTTCTAGCTTTGATTAAAAAAAACTTAAATATTATACATACACAGAAAAAAATATTAAATTGTTTGTATAGAATTGAACATATTTTAGCTAAGTAAAATCTCTATATACCTACATATAAATTAAAAGTAAATAAACTAATTGAAAATTAATCAATATAAATATACATTGTATTCTCCTCTCTAACTTTTATTCAAAACAAGGTAGCTACTCCTTCCTTAATTAAATAGAATGTTTTTTGTCTGCCTTATAATCTTCTATTCTTAAATCTTTCTCCATAATTAGCAAATTTTTATGTAAATCAAAATTTTTTTTTTTTTTACTTTTTTTTTTTAGTTTCCCAATATTAGATCATTTTCTCTCTTTAACTTTTCCATCAACTGATTATTTTTAACTTTAGTATTCCTATTTATGATTTTTTAAATTCTCAATATCCACATCTAAAAAATGTGTTTTATCCATATGTCTGCTATATTGCAAATGAAATATTTTTTATTATTTTCTTCTACAAATCCATGAAATGATTTTCAATCCTTTTAAGCTTCATCATCCACATTTTCATATCACAAGTAGATAAGATTATGTGATTTCAGAATCTTCAGTGAATTGTGTTCTGTGAAAGCATAAAATGTTTTTATGGTATAGTAGTGATTGGTAACATTCAATATTTACTTAAATGGTTTAATATTGTATATTTTTATTGTTTGTTATATATATAAATATAGTCTAATCAAGGCTAGCAATCTTTTATGCATTAAACATTATATATAAAAAAAGTGTTAATTGTTTTTGTAGTGAAATAATTAAATTGCATTGATATCTTATTAAATGGCTTAAAATTAATAAAGTAATGGGAAAAAATTGCACATTTAATTAAATCTTTTGTGATTTGTTTTTAAATGACATTTTAAGTCTTCTATTGCTTAACATAGTATGTGTAATAGTCATCAAACAATCTAATTCTGACAAAATATAATTTATAAGTAATATTAATTTCAAGGTGCGATTTTATTTAAATTTTTAATAAAACAAGATTCTATAGGCTGACAATAGTTGTAGTCCCCAGAAATTCCTGGATATTTGCAAGAATATATATTTAAAATGAATTATTTTATCAAGCGTTGTTAGCAAAGAGGTCAACACAGCTACCTTGCAAGCAAGCAGTTGGTTGCAGGTGGTTGTTGTGGGTTCGCCTCCCGGCCGATGCTATGACATATATATATAAAAATTATTTTAAAGGTATTATATTTTGCCAATAATATTGTTGGTATTTTTGCAGAAAATGAAAATTAGTAAAAAATGGATTGGAAGAATAAATAATGTTAAGTTTAGAAAGAATAAATAAAAAATATTATTAATAGATAGTGAATGAAAGATGGATGTTGGAAAGGTTTATTTGAGTACTGAGATATTAAGAAGATGAAGCATTTTAGGAAATGATAAATCTTAAAGAAAAAAATAATAAAAAGAAATTAAATTCAGAAATTTGCTTACAATATAAAAATTTTCAATTTTCTCTTTGGAAAAGGAATGCATAGACAACTTTCTAATAAAGAAAGGCAAGAGAAAATAAATTTTCTAAAGGAAATCTTTATTGCCAAGAACAAATAATGATCTGGAAGTCAAAGCAAAAAAAATATGTAAGTCATTTTAACTATTCATTTGTACTACAAAAATTTCAAAAAACTCGTGTAATATATTAGAAAACAACAACAACAACAAAAAAAATACAATATAATACATTCAATTGAAATTCATAAAAATATAATTTCTCTTCAAATTATATTCTTTAGACAAATATTAGATTTTTAAACACTATTCCAGATTTATTTCATATGAGGTGTGTTACATTTATTATTGATGCTAAAAAAATAATTTATGATGGCACTCAGCAACCCCCCCCCCCATTTTCCTGACATTGTGACATTTCTGGATTTTAAATCTATTTTAATAATAAATTGAATGAAAAGTTCTTTTAATTCATATGACATTCAACTTTAAAATATACCTTTAAATACCTACTATAGGTAATTTTACTTAAATATATTGCTTTGTTTTATTCAAGTTAAAAAGTATAAATAAAATTGAAACAAACAACTAATTATATTTACAATTATTTAATTATCAACCCAGCTTTCATCTCTTTTTGAGACCTTTTCAAGATGAAAACCTGGTTGATAATTAAATAATTGTAAATATGATTAGTTGTTTGTTTCAATTTTATTTAGATTGATTATTATATTAAGTATATATCAATAATAACATTGTGGGCAAATATTTTTTTATGTTGGATACAACCACTGTAAATATTTAAGTTGAAAAATAAACACTATTGCATAACTTACTAAATGCTTGTCTGGTGTGATAATTAATAACAAACTACAATATATCTTTGTGTTTGATTTGTGTAGAATCAAAGTGAAATTCATGGTTGGATAAATAGATTGAGGATTTTTGGAATTATAATTCACTTTCTGAAATATTATTAGTGAACTGGAAATGACTGTAAACAGACTATAATTTTTGGAATTATTTGATTTACTAAGAAAAACCCCCAATAAACTGCAAATATTTATCATACAAATACAATAGATAATAATTTTATTTATGATTAATATAATTTCTTATATTATTTTCATTAAAGCATCAAAATATATATAAAAATGTAGAAAATAAATGCAGTATTGAAAATATTTATAGTAATTTTTTATATTTTCCAATGACTATTTAATTTCTTTTTGTAATTATATATGTAAAATTTCTTTCATTAGTTTCAGGTCAGATAAAATGTTATTTTGGGCCCAATATAGTTTGAAGACTGCAGATAATATTTGTAATAATAAATATGAAAGTATATCAGATTTAAGAAAGAGGATATGTATGCCAGATTTAAAATATACATAAGTATGACAATGGGAGTGGGGGAGAGAAGAGTGGATCTTGTGGTTAACTAAATGAAAAATTGAAAGATATGCACTGAGGGGAGATATGTATCAAGGACATGGAGGTCTTACAAAGGGAGACAGAATGATTAAGGTTTTATATATGGAAGTGATGATTAAGTTAAAAGGTTTTTGGTAGATTAATGATTATAAATAAAAATATCATTGTAAAAAAATTAATTGGATAATTTAAAATTAATAGGGGGGGGGGATGAATTAAAAAATTGATGAAATTTGCCAAGTCGTTTGAAAATGATGTTTTTTTTTTTATGCACATATTTAGAAAATAAAACAAAGAGAAAAAAAGTTCTGGCAATAAAAAATTATGGAGAATGGAGTAAAAATAAAAATAATAGTCAAAATGGGGGGGGGGGGGGCGAGCTGAGTAGAATATACAGAGACACTCATTATTGTATGAAAGTTAAAAAAAACATATTAAGAGTTGAACTTTTATATGATAATGTGCAGAAAAGTAATTTGCTATTTAATATAAGTTCAGGGTCTTAGAAACTAGGGAAGAGATGAGTAAATGGAAGCAAATAAAGGATAGAAAAAATTGATGATGTAAATATAAAGTGGAAAGTATAAAACATGCAATTATGAAATGTATTTTTAGAAAGAGAAAGAGTTTGCATTGGCCATTGACAGAAGGATTTCATGGAAATAGAAATCTATATAAAAATAACATATTGAGGTGGCATTGGGATTTAAGATAGAAAGGACCAGTAAAAACATAAAATAATACAAATTGTTTGGGAGAATGGAAACAAAAAAAAAAAAGAAAAGAAATAATATCACCAGAAAAAAAGAGAAATTAGTTATCTATTGCATAAGAAATTATTTGGGTTATTTACTGGATTTAAATAAGTACGATTAACTTTCTTTTTCTGTATTTGTAAGAGAAGAAATAACCTAAAAGAACAAAAAGTCAATATACATTATGTTATATCTTTTCGAATAAAAATAACAGCAGTCTTTGTTTATGAAAATCAGACCATTAAAATTAACAAATTAGAAAAAAGGAACTGTCACAGACTAAACAAATAATAAAATCACGTTTAATATTTTTTAAATGAAAATCATATTTAAATACTATGAGTGCTTATAATTTTGTAATACTAAAATAATAATTATAAACAAGATATGAACAGAATTAAATTCTATAAATAAATATTTTATTTCCATTAAAAAATAATCATATAACAATTGAATAATATTATTATAACATAATTAATATTTTCAAAATTCATTTTATTTCGATGGTATTAATCATGATTACTTTTGTCTTAGTTATGCATTTGTAAATTCACATTATTAGACTTCATAGTAGCAATCAGCTATAGATTTAATTATATATAATATCAAAATCAATAAAACAAAACAATTAAATTAGCTCTTCACTATATCAATATATAAATAAATTAATAATAATTATAGTTAAATTACAGGTTATAGCCTTAGTAAATATTACTTACGTAATGTGCGTTTAAATAAATTTATAATTACAACTTTAAATTATCGTAATAGATTTCTAACTATAAGATCTTTCCATTGATTCGTTGTAAATCGAAAGATTTCGCGAGTATTAATGTGTAATAAGAAATGTGAACTTAATCAGTGAAGTATTGAATAGTTTCACGCTCTCAGATCTGACCGCTTCAGCTTCACCTATTTATATAGAAAGTAGGTTGAAGTAAAGAAGGGTTCCCCTCTTTTTTTCCAAAACGTAAGCTTGTGGTTAAGACCTGTAGAGGTCTCTACTATCGCATTTTTACGCGCATATTCTTGAGGTTACAGCCTTAGTAAATATTAATTAGTATGTTTTAATAACTAGAGTTATTAAATATGGAGCAACTAGCTAATAATAATTCACAAGTCAGAAATTATAGAAGACATTTTACTAAACTTAAAAATAATGTTCATTTATTTGTATCAATGTAGATTAATGAGTTAAGAACTCAGACTTTCATATGACCCACAACTCTCAGTGCCATCTTATATTGCTGACTCACCTTATCACACACATGTTGAAAAGATAAATAATCACCAATAACGTATTTTGTGCTAAACCAGCACTCGCCAGTTGGTCCAGATTATTTATCTTTTCAACATGTGTGTGATCATGTAGGTCAGCAATATAGATGGCACTGAGAATTGTGAATCATGTGAAAGTCTGAGTTTGAATCCCACATATATTACATATATAAATACAGATGTTAAGCCTGTACAATGTATTAATTAATGAGTTAAATAAAAAATGGTCCATTTTTATCCAGCTATTATGCTGTTATGTGGTAAATATATCCACGTATAATAACATGGGATTGGAAAAATAGATTATTTATTAGATAATTGGTAAATTGGCATTGATATGTAAAAATGGGCATTATTATCATATTTATTAAAATGCCTTATAGGACTAACTTGTGACTTATCATAGGTGCACACTCAAAACTTAGTTATTCCATGAATTAGATTATAAATAATAATTTTCCTATACAATATATATATGTGTTTACATATATATAAACGTGATTAAAATTAAAGAAATATTTTATCAACATTTTCCAACATTATCAATTCACTGCATGATGAAAATCTCTACGAGTTTAATTCAGTTTCTTAGGTCTCTAGCTGCACTTATCCACATCATCAAATTTTCTTATTTCATAAATCCGTCTCATATGTGATCTCATTCTAAGTATTTTATAATTTCCTGAAATTCAGTTTAAAATTTAAACTGTCCACCCAGCCCAGTTCTATTTCTGTCTTATTTTTTTCAATGACATTAGTAATGTGTTTGTTTTCTCATCCATGTATTTTGTTTTTGATCTCATTTTGTTATTCCTAATATATATCTCTGCATACTTCATTGAGTCATCTGAAGTCTCTGTATTGCTCTTCTGTTAAGTATCCAGGTTTCAGATTCTTTTCAAACACAAAAACATATTTCTTTTTAATATTAAGTTATTTCTACCAAAAGCACTCTATCCACGTATAATTCTATAATTAATTTCATCCATTATGTTTCTATTTGAATTGATAATATGACCAAAGTTTTTATAGTTGTTAATTTCTTTTAATGCATTATTATGAATCTTTATTTTCTTCTTCTGTTAAAATTTATTGAACATTACTTTAGTCTTTTTAGCATTTATTTTTAGTCTGTACTTTCTTACTTTCAACTGATAACTCTTACAACATTTCCAGAAGCTCTAAAGCATTTTTTGCAATAATATTTTCATTTACTTTTGCTCCTTTAACTTCCCATTGTAATTTAAAACTATTTTCTTGTAAAACTGCTGTAAAAAAATTTGGAGATATGGAATCATCCTTTTCAAAGTTAATCTTTTTACTGTCACTATATAATTTAAAAACTGTAGCTACATTTTGATAAATGTTCTTCAAAATATGAAAATATCTTGGTTCTATGTCTTGATGATCCAATGCTTTAATCACTTAAGAAATGTTTATCATCTACAAATCCAAAGTATAATGGTGACTATATTCATTAATCTTGTTTATAACTTCTCTTGAAATTTAGATATGATCTACTTTGCTAAAACCGCTTTTAAATTCAGCTTATTCTTTTGGCTGGGTGAAATCCAAAGTTTTTATAAATCAGTTGTAATTATTTTGATAAAAATGTTGTATAGAACCAATAGGTCTATAAATTCTAATTTCTTCTTTATCACCTTTATATTATTATTGCATTCTTCCAGTTATCTGTTACATATTTTTAATTTTAGTATTGCTATATAATTTTGCCAACAATTTGTCTATTTCTTCCCTCACTTTTTTTAAGATATTAATTATAATCCCATCATTTTCTGGAGCTTTTCCCTTCTTCATAGATTTAATTGCATACTTTGTTTTCTTGTTCTTTATAATTCTTTCACAATTTTATGAAATCCTCTTTCTATTTAGTAATAGTTATATCTCTTATTATTACAGAAATAAAATTTCTACCAATATCAAGATGCTATTTTACACCATTAAGACTATTCTCACTTTGCTGCTTAACATTTATATTTTCATTATAAATTCTTTATATTATTTTACAAAACTAGATATTCACTTCTTAATGGATCATTTTTACATATTTTCATAATCCCTTTTTTCTTTAGGCATTATTTTATCTCAGTAGAAAATGTACTAGTAAACTGCTGCTTTTTGTACCAACTATCTTTGTTGCAGTTCTTAGTAATGGGCATTTAAAAAAAGTTCTTTCACATACACATTTATTTTGCATTTGAGAAAACTCAATGGAAACTGAGAAGAAAGACCATAATGTTTTTATCTTGAGCCTCAAATGTAAAAAGCTGATACACTCAGCAAGCTGGCTGATGCATATTGGTGAGCAGCCCATCCTTTTCATATACTATATTTGCCCTGCTTGGTTCCTAAGAAGAATCAAAGGGTTTTCTTTTAGTTAACAGCAAATTCTAATAAATAAATATATAATGAGAAATGAATATACAATTTTATCAGAATCTAATAGTTTTAATTATTTTAAGAATACATTTTGAAAATAAGTTATCATAAAATTATAACCAAAAAAAATAATTAATGCTACAATGTTTTACACATTTTTATGGAACAATTTTCCATAAAGATTTTTATTTAATTATGGTCCATTTGAATGCTAAAGATTATGAAAAGACTAATAATGAATAAAATCTACTAAAAAAATGTGGTATTAAACAAACAAAAAAAGAATAAGGTCATAAAAAATTATAATAAATAAAAATAACCTTGATCTAGTAGATATAGAAACTAAAATTATTTGCAAACTAATTACTTCTAAAATTATAGAGTCAAAAATATAGAGATATGTGCAAAATATTACAAATGAATCAAATAATTCATAATAACTAAATAAAATATTTTTAGTAATAAAATAAAATATTTTTCAAAATAGAGCAAAAATAAATCATCTATATTAAACATAATGCTAAAAATAATATTACTAAAAAAACATCAAGTTTTAATGGAAGCTAAAATGCTAGCTTGATTAAAAATAAAATGATTCACTAGATACTATCTGGAAGTTATACTGAGAAAATCTATTGATTTTCAATTGAAATCAAGTGTTAATCACAATCTTTCATCATCATCATCAACAACCATTATCAATCCACTGCAGGATGAAGGTCTCTCCAAGTTTAATCCATCTTCTCTAATCTTTAGCTTCTCTTCTTCACATCACCCCTACATACTTTCTTATTTCATCCATCCATCTCACATGTGGTCTCTTTCTGGGTCTTTTACAATTTCTTGGAATCCAGTTTAAAATTTCAATTGTCCATCTATTATCATCTCTTCTAGCAATATGTCAATCCCAACTCCACTTTAATCTTTTAATTTTTTCAATGAGGTCAGTAACACCTGTTTGTTCTCTTACCCATATATTGTGTTTTCGATCTCTTCTTGTTACTCCCAACATGCATCTCTCCATACTTCTTTGAGTGGTCTGGAGTCTCTGTATTGCTCTTCTATTAAGTGTCCAAATCTCAGATCCATAAGTAAGAACTGGTAAAACATACTTGCTAAAAACCTTCCTTTTCAAACATATAGGCATATTTCCTTTTAGTATCAAGTTATTTCTACCAAAAGCACTCCAACCAAGCTTAATTCTATGATTAATTTCATCCATTATGTTTCCATCTGTATTAATAATCTGACCAAGGTATTTGTAACTGTTAACTTTTTCTAATTCATCATAATCAATCTTTATTTTCATATTTTGAGCAAATCGATTAAACATTACTTTAGTCTTTTTAACATTTATCTTTACTCCTACTTTCATCTGATAACTCTTGCAAAATTTCATGCAGCTCTGAAGCATTATTTGCAACAACAACAATATCATCTGCAAAATCTAAATGACTTAAATAATCTCCATTTACTTTCACTCCTTTAGTTTCCCATTTTAATTCACAAAATACTTCTTGCAACACTGCTGTAAAAAGTTTTGGAGATATGGAGCCATCTTGTCTTACACCTTTCTCAATGTTGACTTTCCCAGTATTATTATGTAATCTAATTGTTGCTGTTGCATTTTTATAAATATTCTTTAAAATATGAGAATATCCTGGATCTATACTTTGATGATCCAATGCTTTAATCACTGAAGAAATGTTTATAGAATCGAATGCCTTTTCATAATCTACAAATCCAAAAATTTGTCCTTTCTATAACTGCTCTCAATACCTGGATATGATCTATTGTACTAAAACCACTTTTAAATCCAACTTGTTCTTTTGATTGGTGGAAGTTCAATGTTCTCTGTAGACGAGTTATAATTATCTTGGTAAAAATTTTGTATAAAACTGATAAAAGGCTGATAGATCTATAATTTTTAATATCTTCTTTATCACCTTTTTTAAATATTAATATTATTACTGCATTCTTCCAATCATCTGGTACATCTTTGTCATTTAGACATTTGGTAAATAACTTTGCTAAAAAAATTTCTATTTCTTCATCTGCTTCTTTTATAAACAAATATATCAAATCGGTGATTGTGAATACTTTGGAAAATTAATAAATCACTAAACAAAATAAAATGCTATTTGAAAAACATTTTCAATTCTTGAATGAAACATTCATTTTTAACTGCAGCATTCTTTGAATATCAGGATAAATTATGTTTCCCCAATACTCTTCAATACAAAAAAAAAAATTCAGTCAAAGCTTTTAATAACAATAGATGACATTCAAAAATGTAAATAAAATGCCAACTCATTAAAGATTCTGATTAACAAATAAGTATGTTATGTCTGGAAAAATATAAATCCATTGCAATATGGATAAGTAATGCTCATACATATCCTTTATGTGTATGATCAATAGAATTTATTGATATATATATACTGTAACCTTAACTTTGGTCAACATTAAATTCCACTATATCCAAAATCCAATACACAGCCTGTAACTTCAGATAAGATGGAGACAACTAATAATAATAATATAGATATTTTATTCTGGTGCCAAATTGCAACTATAGCATAAAATATAGTATCCACTCGAGATCATTATCACTTAATAAATGGGAAGTCTGTGGAGGAAACAAGTTATTAAAACTTTTCCAAAAGAAAAATATAACTCTAATAATATTTTAAATTATAAATAATATGTTGAGTTTTGAGTTTGAACTCAGTAATTACTATACAAATAAATTCCTGATACATTATTTAGAAATATAATCAAATTTTCTTCCACAAACCCACATAGCTATATGATTTCCAGTGGCAACTATAATAATGTTCTTCTTTATGTCTCATGTGTAATCAATGGAAGCGGATCACTAATCCATGCACTCATAAAATTATATTAATAAAAATATTAAAATCTTATAACTTAACAAACACAGAGTAGAAAACTTTATTCTCCCCCTCCCTTACAAATAAATTAAATAACCCTTCGTTCTCCACATTGATCACCCTCCACAGTTACAATTATTATAATCTTAAATATTAGTGTCTAGGTCCCCCATCCCAATCTTCCAAGTTATGTCTCTTTAAGGCTATACCACAAACACATAGAGAAGTGGAACATACCAGTTCTTAACTCAACCACTCTGTATTCTCTTACACTCTAATAATAATAATAATAATCTTATTCTTTAAACTCTTAGAATTATGAATGCTCTTACTCTCAGGGTCATGACTTGTGGTGAAGTGCAACACTCAATTATTCTTCAATTCATTGCCAACTTTTGGACACTGTCCCAGCAAAGACAAATGGAATAGACATACGCTTATTTAAAGCTAATGCCTACTCTTACTAATGCTAATAATAGGACTTAGAATAATAAAGATAATAATAAATATATTTTAACTGCTTAATTAATAAAACAATTAATATAATAAATTTTGAATATATTTTGATTAACTGGGAAGGCATCCAAATATCAAGAGTGAAGAAGGGATTTTATGTCCACTCGTAATATTAGTCAGAATGCAATGAACTGAAAAATTAAATATTAATCTGATAATTAAACCATTGTCTCATCTGTTTGCAAAGTACTTATTAAAACTTTAACCATATAGGCCATTAATTCAAATCTTCGAATCTTAACAAGTGAAAATGTATTATTTTACTTTAGTAGCAAATATTAATAAAGATAGTTATGGCCAATCTGTACTAGAAATATGAGTTATTTCAATTAATGCTTTCATGTTATATTTAGAGTATTAATGACTTATAATAAATTATAAGTATTATAATTCGATCAATATTATAAAACTCTAATATTGTGACAGCTCTGGACACCCAAAACATTAAGACACCAGACACAAGTTTAAATTTTTAAAACAACAAATATTTATTAACAACTATATAAAAGAAAAGAAAAACTATACTTCAAGTTAATATTGTAGCGATCCCAAATTAAGGAAAATATGTGATACAATTAAAATTATTCACAATGGGGATTTGCACTAGCCACAGTGACAGACTGTATAAACTAAAGGAAATGAATACATAACTTGTCCCAGTAATAACCTTTATTACAAATAATTTTGGGACTAATCAATATTTTACTATATAGCAATTTAAAGTTCTTTTGACCCTAATACATCTTCAAATATTTATTTGGTTATATTTGAAGTGGTGCTTCAGTAATATTATGTAAAATACAATTATTGCTAACCTTGTTAATTAGCTTAAAGCCCATAAAACTTAATGTACTATTTATTTAGTTTATAAAGATGTTTATATTTTCAAGATACTAAAGTTATATTATTTAAGAAACTCATATCTTAAATGGAATACAAAAAATTACTTTAACTTCTAACTTGTTAAGTTTATATGCATTTCACGAACTATTATTCCCATAACTTAGTATTCAAAGTCCATCTAATAATTATGTAATATATGGATATCTATTGCTATAGCCCAACATAAGTTTACTATTCCTTTTTTACCAGTCCAGTGATGACTTGCTTCAGCATGAATCTTGTATGATAAATACTGCTTGCCTAAATTCAAATTTACGAAAATAAATTTAGAATAAAGATCAGTTCTCATACAAGCTACAGTAAAGCTTAGCTACTCAATACATCAATTTATAAATATGATATATTTAGTCCCTAAACACATAACTACTTTTCACTAGTATGCAATGACCTAACAATCAATAAACATGAAATTTTCATACACTCTTAGGTAATGATAAAAAGGTTGCTTTTGTAAGAGAGAATAAGTTAATAATAATAACTTCTTGGTACTAGCATAGACCTAAGAATTTGCCTTCTTTCTGAGGCTAAAGTATGTGAGAAACTTGTCACTGCACATATATAAGAGGAATGTCAGGAACACCACAAACTACAACCATAAATATTTCTCTTACTAAGCAATAAAACAATATTGAAGCTGGGATCAAGTCCTCGATCTCCTAAAAATACTTTCAGATAAAATTATTTATTCGTCAGAGAGTTGTGCTCCATCTCAATCCTTTGAGGTGGTAAAGCAATGCTCATCTCAACAAACAGGGGTCATTTGCACTCTCACACAACATAAAAAGGGGTATCACATTATTGATGTATGAACCAATTAGTATATTATGACTAAGAATAAATTTTACTTAAAATAATTTTCTAGGCTAAGAAATAGGCATCATTTCATTTTAAATATGCATTTTAAATAACTCACATTTCCGAGCATAGCAATAAAATACGAAATATGAAAAATTAAATAAACGTGAAAATATTTAAATTATTAACATAACTGAGTTCGAACCTCGCATATATTACATGCAGGTTTAAGCCTGTACAATGTAATAACTATATCTTGTAAATTCTTTCAACCATCATACTCCACTGGCATTTGTAATACAGAAAAATATACTCCTCTTGCATTTGTAATACAGAAAAATATATGAGCTTAAGCAATACTATAATAAACCAAATTATTTGTAAACTTTACATGAAATTAAATTTGGGGTCAAAACTTTTCAACTTTTAACTCTTAACTAACTTATTAACAAATACAATATAATGCAATAATAAATATAATAGTAATAAAAATTTTATGCATTGTCTCTTTCTTGGTCCACTGGGGATGTTATCCTCCCGCAAAGTGTAAACTGTCCGAAGAAAAGACATATATCATTTTTATATGACAAAATATAAAATAAAATGCATGCATGGCCATGGAAGAATATCATTGAAGCTATTCAAAAAATATTACTGTGTATTTGGTGCAAAAACGAAGTTAAACACATTCAATCTCGTAGCTACTTTAAGATCCGGATTTCTACAATATAGCACATTAATTCACATATTTATTATATTATTTCTTTCCTAAGGAATTTTCCGATACAAATTTAATTTTTATTATTTATTTCAGCAGTAGTTATCCTTTGGGTTTGTTTTCATTATTTCAAGATTACATTTATCCTAAACGTTTATAATTTTAAATTCCTTTACATAAAATTCCTGCACAATTTATTCCCTTGAAAATATTTCATAAAATCAGATGCTCATTATATTTTCGTTAGTAATACTTTAAGGACATTTTATTTAGGCTTCTTGGTTCATCACATTTATTAAAAAGAATTGTTTTGACTAGAATTTTCCAACTTAATTTTTAAAAAAAAACTATTCTCTCACGAGACAAAGATTTACTCCGACAATTATAATCACAGTAAGTACAAGTTATTCCTTTAACTATATTATGTCTTTTATCAAACAAAGTAAAAATAAAATTTGTATTTATTATTATTACTTTTTCAGCCTTTTATTCTTTTATAATCCATTTATTCTAGTATTAAAAGTAAATATTTGAAATAGTATAAAATATTACGAAAGTTTGTAATAAAATTAAATATTCTCTGAATGTCACAGTCCACCACTTATATATTACATGCATAGTTTTAAAATGTCTTAAAATGTTTTTTTTTTTTTTTTGGAAGTTACACAGAAGTTTGAGATATATAACATATTTATGAATTCATTATTAAAATAGGAAAAAGTCTCTCCATACAGTAGTGTCACTCTCAGCAAGACAGAGTAATCAATGGATGCCAGAAAGGCTTGTGCATAAAATCCCTATCTAGTACCTACTCATCCAATATCCCCAAACTAGTTTCTGGCTTATGGCCTTCGTTAGTGAGGAGACTTGGATCTGAGAGCACTGCACCTAGATCTTAGGATCTAATGCAACCCTCCAGCACCTACCTTTTATCTCTACATAACTACAAAACTATGAGAATAAAATTGAAAACACACAGATATTTTCAATCTAAGATCAATAGCTTATATAGTCATATGGGTCTGAACTCAGTTCAACACCCATACATTTTGGTGTCTTTGGCTCTTTTACAACCATAGCCACCACCTTCCTATATGGCAGAATTGGTATTAAACCTTAAAACATCACATGATCACTATCTTCCAAAACTCTCTCCATACAGTAGTGCCACTCTAAGCAAGACAGAGTAATCAATCATGTAATGTTTTAAGGTTTAATACCAATCCTGCCTTATAGGAAGATGATGGCTATGGTTGTAAAAGAGCCAAAGACACCAAAATGTATGGGTGCTGAACTGAGTTCAGACCCATATGACTAATAAGCTATTGAGCTTAGATTGAAAATATCGGTGTGTTTTCAATTTTATTCTCATAGTTATGTAGAAATAAAAGGTTGGTGCTGGAGGGTTGCATTAGATCCTAAGATCTAGGTGCAGTGCTCTCAGATCCAAGGCTCCTCACTAAGGCCATAAGCCAGAAACTAGTTTGGGGATATTGGATGAGTAGGCACTAGATAGGAATTTTATGCACAAGCCTTTCTGGCATTCATTGATTACTCTGTCTTGCTTAGAATGGCACTACTGTATGGAGAGGGTTTTGCCTATTTTAACAACAGTTATGAGCAAGCATGGAAGATAGTGATCATGTGAATTCATTATTGTGAATAGAATTTGTTCTTTCCATTCTATTCAAGCAGACAAATTTATAAATAACATTCTCAAACTTGCATTTTGAATGTAGGTACATATGTTATCTAACTCATTGATTGTCAAATGTTGACTTTGCACAGCTGTATCAATTGTGAAAAGTTAATTCTAATCTGTAGTAGCAGTGTGTGTGTGTGAAAAATTATAATATATATAGCTATCCAATCTAGCATAATGTAGCATCAGTAAAAATTACTGTTTTTTAATTCGGGTAGTCCCATCATAATGTCTTAGTGGTCATCCAGTGGAACATGATTGACATCTTGCCTATCCCTTTAGAGTATTATATTAAAAAAAGAATAAGCTATAGATTGGAAGATAGGATCTAAGGAAATAAGTATGAGGAGAGGTGTTAGAATGGGATGTTTCATGTCACAGGTGCTTTTTATTATTTATTGAGAAGGTATGATAAATAAATATTTGAACTATAGATAAGTAATAAAATGTCTTAAGATTCATGGATGATATGGATTTTGCACTGACCATATATTTCCAGTGCATGTTGAATAAATTGGAGAAAAGCTGTATTGAATATGGAATGAAGTTTAAGGTGGATAACACTAAGGCCTTGTAAATAAATAAAAAATATTTAAAAAAATAGAGGCTAAATTAAAAAAAATAGTTTAAATATTTAGGAAGTTAGTTGAGATCATATAGAAAAAATGAAGATGAGGTTAAAAGAAAAAGAATATTAGCAAAGGAAGTATTAACAAAAAATATATTTTATGGATCTTTGAAAAAAGAGTTGAGAAAGAGATAGGTCACATTGATGCTGATTAGAAAATCAAAGATATATGGGGGGGAGAGGGGGTAAGATGTGGCTATAAAAAATTATACTTAGTTGAGTGGATAGGAATAGAGGAACAAATAAAAAAGTTTTAGTGAGGGTAGATGAGGAAAAAAGATTGTTAGCAGAAATTGAACATGAGACGAGAAAGTGAATTGCCCATATACTGAGAAAAAAAAAGAAATATTTAATAAAAGATGGTTTGAAGGAAATGGTGGATAACAACATAGTAAAGAGACAAAAATATTAATCTTTTTAAATTATATAAAGATTAGAATGTTACATGGAATTAAAGACTTGGGCAATGAACAAAACAAAATGGAATAACAACTGAGTTTGCTGAATGATTGTTCTATGGACTTGTCTATAGAACTGATCACTCTAATAATAATACAAATTATATAAAATATTAGTTATACCAGTATAAAGAATCTAATACAGTTGTACAAAAAATAAATAAATAGACATAGTTGCCCAAAGACTTTAAAATATAAAGAATATTCTGCATCAAAGGAATGTGAAATATAAAACCAAATAATTTTTGTAAGAAATACCAATTTGATATCAAAATCTTCATAAAAGTTATATTTAACTTTGTGACTTAAATGGCAATTTTATAATATAAATATTTTATCTATCTATACTGTATGTTTAAATATTTTTATTTAGTTTTAAGCACTGTTTTAATTGTACTAAAAAGAGCGACTAATTTATAGAGTTGATTAAAAAATAAAGTGAGATGATTAATAAAATAAGTAATAACAATAAATCATGTAATTCCTTAACTTATGTAATAAGTGATAAAGCAAAGCAGCTCTATTTTAGTGACACCTATAGTAAACTTGAATAATATGGTATTGGAATGGGGCTTTAAATACATTATCGTTCGGTTACTCAAGTTTTTTATAGATGGCTTTAGAAAAGAGAGCTGTTTTTGTTCTAGTAAATACAAATGAAGATAATATGATATTTATATATATTCATAAAGTATGTGTTCATATACAAATAAAAGGCAACTCTCTGGTTTTGATTTTAAAAAAAGTAGGATGCATATTAAGTACAGAAACCACAGACCAGCATGAAAAAATCAAACTGCCTAATAGAGTGATATAATAATAGTACAAAAAATTTGATTTTAACTAACAATGAGATACTGATTATAATAAAATTAAAACAATCACAATTTTTTAAAAAAAAATACAGAAATGATCCAGATAAAACATAAATATTAAGTAGTGAAAAGTGAACAGAATGACAAGAGAAAAGAAAAGTTATAGATGACATTAAAAAAAAAGTATTTTTATTCTGATGGTCCAGTAAGACAGTAAGAATATAAAACAACTTAAAAACAAGAATATTTTTATATTCATGGCTCAGAAGCATATATGAGCCAATCTCATAACAATTAAGTCAAAAAACTATGCTATGCATTAGATCTCATACTACATTAGTTGTAAATCTAAGTTAATTAATAGGATAATGAAATAACATTATGCTTATAGGAATTTATTCACTAGTTATATGAATATGCAAATATCCACTGATTAGCTATTGATCACAATTTAAAACACCTATGATTAAATTAGTAATATTTTTATTGAATATTATTAATTATTTATTTAGCATTTGAATTTCATTTAGACAGTTCAACTATTAACAAAGTAATATAAAGAATTCTGTAGAGGTTCCAACCATCAAATAGATTCATTAATGGACTTATCATACTACTGTAGCCATAAATCTATCAGTCACGAAGTACATGAGTAGTATTTATCCACATCCATGTAGATCAATGGCTGCTAAATTTTACACATGAAGCAGATGAGAACAATGACTTAATATTTTATTAATAGTGATTCTATTCTTTTTTATTTATTAACTATTATTGTTTCATTATCATTATGATTGATGTGCAAATTAAAATACTATAAAAGTAATATAGGCACAAAGTTATTAATTTCTTAAATTATTTAATCTGCATTGGAATTATCTTTCAATTTATATATCTCTAATTACGATTTACTACAGTATTTATATATGACAGACAATGTAAAAAGACTTCTGTCCTTTATAACAGGGGTGTCCAACAAGTCGATCGTGATCCACCGGTCGGTTGATCGCAAAGCCATTTTTGGTCGATCGCAAGGCCAATCTGGCAAGAGATGTCAGGTAACGAGTAAAACAAATTAAGTCAAGATTTTCAAGTTTTTTTATTTTTGTTCTAATTTTTTTTTTTCAATTCTAGATAGGTGAAGTCCACTAAGTCGTATCATTATTGAAAATAATATTTTTAATCTTGATTTAACGTAGCTAATTTGAATTAATAAATATTGGATTAATAATTACTCATGTTGCTTTAATTCCCCCGACATGAGTTTTTTGGCCCATTAAATAATAATTATTTTTTACTCGGTAGATATATAATAATGGTAAATATTTCACACCTCCCTCCACTTAGATTACACCTATGACAAGTCGATCGCCTATGGCAATAGTCAATTGCAAAACATTTTTAAAATAAAAAATAGATCTTATGAACACAAAAGTTGGCCACCCCTGATTTATAAGATATATGGATGCTTTAAACTTTGTGATAAATGCTTAGTCAGAGCCAGCACTTAAAATATCTCTGTCAGGAACCCCCCCACCCCTGACCATGGTTTCATGCTTTGGCACTCCTCAGAGAGGTGTCAGGGTAGGTTCCTGACAGAGATATTTTAAATGCTGGCTCTGGCTAAGCATTTATCACAAAGCTTGTAGAGAAATTGGCAATCCTCACTGTTTATAACTTACAAGTTTAAGAGATAGGGTCATGTGATCTATGACTCTTATTTTGACTATATGGATGCTTTCTTTTTCATTCTATTTTTGTATATATAAATAAAATAAATTAAATTACTAATGGTTACGCAATTAGTAACTAAATTTATTGTATAGTAATTATTGTAGGATTATATGTGTGTGCCATTAGTACTACTAGCAACTTATATGTTTGATTTTACTGATGCAAGTCTGTTTCTTCTTTTTTTGCATATTCAGATAGATAAATATAAAAAATGAAAGTTTAAAAATAATATATATATATATTATTTTTATATAAAATTCATGCATAAATTTGAAAATGATTTTAAATTGAAATATTATATATATATTGTAAAAATATCTGTAATTTAAATATTTAATTGAAGACATCTGAAATTGTAAAAAAATGTTTGGCAAATTCAAAAGTATAAATATTACAAAAATACAAATTTGCCAGAATTTGTTCAAGTAAAATGTTTTATAAAAAATTCAATTGAAAACTGTTTGAACAATGTTAAATGATATTATGTGACAACAGTTAATTAATAACTAGTTTGTAATTAAACCAAGATAAAAAAACAAATAACCTTGTCTATTAAGATATAAAAAAAGAGGGATAAAAACTGATAAATTGATGTAAAATATTTTTCTTTATGGATAGTATTAAAAGTAGTCTTATTGTGAAAGAATTACATTATATTTATTTTAAAAAGTGAAAAAAAAATCTGTATTTCTGGGAAAAATTTTAATACACTGAAAGCTAGTAGAGTGAACATGTTTCTATGTTTAAAAGGAATTTACAGCCATTTAAAACACTGCATGCCCATAATTATTATTCCAAATATAGACAATAAAGAAAGAGTAAAAAAAATCGAAATTCATTAAGATTTAAAACCATAATTGTAAAATTGGTCTTTGATTCAATAATCTATCTTTCTATTAATAGCTTTAAATATAATCATATATATATTTATATTTCTTATAACACTTCTTTCATATACACTTCAATGCAAACAAATTTTCTTAAACTTCTTGACTGTCCAGCAGTCTTCATCAGAGCTCTAATCTTCTCTGCTTTAATTTAAAATATATATATATATAGTTATACAAAAAAACATGTTTAAGTTATTGTCAAGCGGTCCCAAATTACCACCAACAATGAACAACTGTTATTGATTGTCATATTCAAGGGAAGCTAAATCAGTCAATTATAATCTACCTGTTAATCACATCTGCGCCATTTGGTAGATCTTTCTTTTTTCATTCAATCACATTATGACAGTACCAATGCAATATTTTTTATCATTGTGGGCCTATAAATACTTAAGTTTCTTTACACAGTATTAAAAAAAATTGAGTCATTTAATATCTATAAGGGGGGGGGTGTTTTAAATTTCATTTAAAATGATATAAATTTATGGTATATGATGTTGTCAGTGACATTTTCTTCATTACTAAGTTTACACTGTGTGATAGTATTTTTCACTTCAATTTTTTAAAAATTTAAATTAATAGTCCAAGAATATCCTATGTAAGACTTCACATGTAGGTTCTGCTAGATAAAGGGTATAGTAAATAAATAATGTTAATATCTATATTCTAGCATCTTACTGATGACACCAGTAGCAGAAAACAGTCTGGGAATATTCTCAAAGCTTGTTAAGGGTTTGTTTTGCGAGCTCTATATATAACATTTGTAACTACAAGCTTATTAAATTAGGTCATGTGATATCTGACTTGATTTTTTTTTTATTTTTTTTTTTTGCTATTAAGGCTTTGGCAATTTTATATTGCAAAAGCTATTAATATATGGTGTATCTGAACTTAGTTCAGTCCCATATGGCTATTTAAGTTAGATAGCTGGATTGGAAGACATATGGATGTCTGAAAATTTTAAATTTTCTACTTAATAGTTATACATTAGATAAAGTTTTGACCTTGTCCTTATATTTTTAATCTAATGCTTGACTATCATAGCATCTGATGCCAGTAGCAGAAACCAGTCTGGGGGTGGGAATATTCTCAAAGCTTGTTAAGAGCTTATTTTGTGAGCTCTGTATATAATATCTATATTCCAGTATATTTTAATTGCTGCAAGATTATATCTATCTAAATTTCTTTAATCAACTTTAAAAAAAAAAAAATTATTTAATATTTATGAGAGAAATAAATATTGCAATAGGTAAATAATTTTACATTTATATACTGATTGTAAAAGCAAATAATGTTACCAATATAAAATTCATAATAAAAAAAATTAATGGTATATAATGTTATCAATGACAGTTTCTTTATTATTAAGTCTATACTGTGTGGTGGTATTTTACACATCAACTTTTTAAAAATAATTGAATTAATAGCTTTGGAAATTATGTGAAAAGCAGGCTTCTGCTAGATAGAGACTGAAATAAATAAATAATGTTAGTGTCCATATTACAGTATTTTTAATTGTAAATACCTAAGTTTCTTCACCCAGCTTTAAAAAAGTTAACTATTTAATATTTAAGAAAGGAATAAATGTTGTAGTAGGTAAATAATATTAGCATTTACATATTATCTTGCAACCCAAAAAGTGGTAACAACTCATAGAAGTCAAGCGGTGCTTCTTGGATTTGTTTGTTTTTAATAATCTTCAAATTTATTTCAGAATGCAGCCTAGAGATCGAGGCTGATTAACATTTGTAAAATAGAATACAAATTATCCATTTCCTTTTATAATCTAAATTGACATAATATTAAAAATCTTGTGAATAATTATACTTTTTAATTTTGTTTCTACTTTATTTTAATTATTTAAATTTCAAAATATTTAATAAACACTAACATAATATTCTAACATTGTATTTTTCCTCAATAAATAAAGTAGTTCTCATTTACAAAAAGTTTAAATAGCCCTGTGATACTTTATTTAATTATTATCTAAACCTGTCTTTGGACAGAGCAGAGAACAACATACACATACAACTATTATAAAATGTAAATAACATTTAAAAGAAAAATCATTAAAATTAATAAATAATCACATAGTTAATCACTGAGGATGTCATGAAAATAGACAAATCATAAAAATTTGGAGAAAAAATAAGACAAAATGAAAAAGATTCTTGTCCTTGTGTGCTTTTCTTTATTAAATAATCCCAATGATAAAACTTTTACTTAATTAATTCATAAAAGAAAATAGTAAACAGTTCTATATAAATCAACTACTATCATCAATGTTATTATAGTTTAAAATAAATATCTTTACAAGCTTAAATCAATGTTTTTGATCAATAACTTCACATAATTCCAGATAATTTCCTTATCTCACCCACACATCATATATGTTGATTTTTATAATAAATAGTTTTAAATATTAAGATGTTTAAACAAATGTGCTTAGCATATTAGCAAGTTGTAATAATCAAGTGCTACTTCTCTCTGAGTACTTGATGGCTTAGTTATCTCAACCAGCTTTTAAATAGAAATCTTAATATATATCATCATTATTTGTATTTATATAATGGATTGCTACATTTTCATTTACCATTGTCAAACTTCCTCTGCTCACAACTTTGATGCCAGCCATTTCAGATAAATACAATCATGATTATTACTAATCATTTTCGAAACTAGAGATTATCTCTAGCACAGATATAAACTTTAATCTTTAACTGAGGTTTAAAGTTTATATCTGTGCTAGAGATAATCTCTAGTTTCAAAAATGATTAGTAATAATCATTATTTTATTTATATGAAATGGATGGTGTCAAAATTGTGAGTGAAGGAAGTTTGACAATAACTGTAACAATTTACTCTAGATAAATACTTTTCATATAATAAAGATATACATGAGATATAGTGACCTTGGCCAACTGATGAGTGCTCGTTCAGCATGAAATGCATCTTGGGGTCATTTGTCTTTTATTATACCTTTATTTAAGTGAATTTAAAAAGAATGGGGAAGTATGCAGGTGTTTATTATATCTATTATTATAATGGACTATTTCCATCATCTAACATAAAGTACTGAATATCTTTGAAATTTAAATTTTAAAAGTATATTCAACTGTTAGTAATATACATAGATTACTAACAGTTGAATGTACTTTGAACATTTAAATAAAGTTAAATTTTTATAAAGACATTCAATACTTTATATTAAATGATGGAAATAGTCCAATATCTAAATACATCTAAAATACCATTATCACAAACTTTCAGGAAAACACAATGTATCATCCTTATTTTCAAACACTATCAACCCAATGCAAAATGAAAGCATCTCCAAATTTAATCCAGTTTTTATATTCATAGTTTTTCTTTTCCACATTACTCTAATACATGTCCTTCTCTCACATATCCATCTTATATACATATATAACCATTATAAATTCTATGTTTATTTTCATAAGTTTTATAGGATAAGGAAAAAATCTGAAGCCATATTTTTCTATCCATAGCTTCTCCATCAAATGTCCTTATCTTATCTGCTTATCTCACATATGGTCTCTTTTAAAATCTATTATAATCAATTTTTGATTTTAAGTTTTCATCTCATTTAAAAACATATCTAATCCTAATTCCATTTTATCATCTTAATTCATCCATGTTACTTTTGATTCTTTCTTGTTAAAACACAAGTTGTTATTGTAGCCAGTAGTTTTTATATCGCTCAATGGCGCTTATTAAAACCTTTTTTTTTTCAAATATAGGCAATATTTCTTTCATTATTAAAATATTTCTACAAAAGCATTGGATTCAAATTTATTTTAGAATTAGTTTTATCCATTATATTTTTCTATTTTATATCAAATGTAAGACATTTGACAAAAGTATCTAAAACTGATAATTTCTAAAATTATTAAAAATCAACCATATCCAAAGATATCTAAAATTGTTAACAATGAATACATTCCCTGTACATTTACATTCTCATATTAATTCATTATTCAATCTTAATAATAATATCATACAATTAAATCATATGCATAAGTATTAGAAACATCAAAACAATACAATTCAAAATACATTAAACATTTTAAATATAAATATTGTATTCAGACAAATAAAATAATCACTTAAAGTAATACACACATCCAAATGAAAGAAAACTTTTGATTTCCATACCAGATCACATTTCATCATTATAGATCTAATTATTAATTCATTTTGTGATATATTGGCTTGGTGAAAAAGTGCCTATTTTAGAACACAAAGTTCTGTGATCTATTTCTGATTGAAAGAAATAAAAAAAAAAATAGTGTTAATAAAAAATCTCAATGGATCAATTAAATAAAAGGGTTTTGCTGTCAATGCTACTTTTATATTATAATCTCAGTTGATCTTTTGATTAATTGTGCATACAATAAATACAAGTGCTGTCATCAGATCTATCCAAAGCTAAGTTTCAGATAATATTCTTCTTCAAATTTCTTCAGCTAAGATGTTTTTTACTTTCATTTCTTTTTTTTTTCTCAAGATATTTATTAAGGTTTTTTTTTTTTTTCATATTTTGCATGATATTTGATAATTTGTTGGTATTTGGGGGTTACAGTTTATGTTAAATGATATTTTCTTCTATGTTTTTCCACTATTTATATAACTCCAAGTCTCTTTATATCCGTTGATTGGTGCTAGTTTTTCATCTCTTTTCTTGAATTACCATCATTTTGTTGTTAATAAATGTTTCTTCATTTTTTTAGGGTTGTTGTAAACTTTATTACATCTTGCTAGCCATATTGCCATGGTTGTGAAGAGGGATGACCTTATGATATGAAGAGGGTTAACCTTATGACTGCAAATTGCTTTGTTTTAATGCTGTCTTTTAGTGAGGTGATTGTGTAATAGTCTATTTTTATATTGGTATAAATGTATTGTTTGGTTTTTAATAAGCCTTGACAGTTTTTCATTATGTGTTCAAATGTTCCCTCTTCCCTTTCACGGTTGGGGCAGATTGGATTTATATTGGACCTTCCTCTTTTGTAATTTAAAAACCAGTATGTGGGCATGGCATCCATGTTGATTTTAATGAACAGGTCCAGATATTTGGGTTCCATGTCCCAGAAGTTGAATAGTTTTGTGATTTTCTGGTTGATTATATCCAGCTTTCCTGGGGTGATTTTATTTTGAGGATAAATTATCTCATAGGCATCCCAAATATTTAGATTCATTTTGAATAATTGTTTTGTTATAGTAGTATTATGTTTTATCTTGTTAATATTATGTCTAGCCAGTTATTTTTATTTGGTAGCGGTCAGTCTGTCGGAGTGATTGGTTCTATGATGCGTTGATTAGTTTGCTAATGAGAATGTGAGATTTTTGCAAAAGGAGAGCTTATATGGAATGCAATGACATCCCATTGTATTTCCTGGGCCTTTGCATAGTCACTTATACTTGGGGCTACCATCTTTCCTTTTCAAAATAGTCTGGCTGCAAGAGTTCTTATTCTGTTGATAAATTTATTTGTTACCTTGATGATGGGAAGGTAATAGTTTATTTTTGACATTATCTTCATATTAAGCAGGGCTACTTTTCCCTGCAGTGATAGGTATACCATGGATAGTTTTTGAGTGAGAATATCTGTGGCATGTATAATGTTATTTTGGATATCTTTGGACATCTGTGTTTGGGATTTGGATATGCCCAAGGCTGTGAATTTTTGAGGTTCGGCTTTGAATTTGGAGTTGATCCTTTTTCCTGTCATTATTTTCCATCATGTGAATTTTTTTTTTAATCTCTTATCAGTACACTTGGGCATTGTGCAATACTTGAGTTTATTAATTAAATTGATTTTACCCTGAGAATATGAACAAATATTAATAAGCAGTTACATTCATAGAACATTAATGATTTAGAGTTGTTAAATAAATTATTCACATTTGTTTGCTAGTATAAACTAGATTCAAGAGAATATTCTCTTTGTTTCTACTTTATATTTCAGCAAATAATCAACTCTCATTAGTTCTTGTTTTTTTTTAATGCTAAACCTGAGAGTAGATTAGTGAAGGACTGAGAGAGAGATAATAAAGGTAAATACAATTCAATATATTATAATGAAATGGCATATTTGATAGCCCTAGTTGAGGCACCAAATATAACGGAATGGCATTTAATCATCCCAGTTGATGTGTCAAATATAACAGAATTGATTATATTTAATGCTTGAAAATCATTAACTTAATGCTTCATAGTTAGGTTCGCCAAATATAACAGAATGGATTATATTTAAAATCTAAGTTGGTCTTGTTAAATATAAGGGGATGATTAAATTCCCTAGAAAGAGGATATGCATTTCACTACAATCGGACTTTGAGTCTTCAGGTAGAATGCTAGAAATGAATCGATGAAATACTAAGTCCATGATCATATCTATCTTTATTATGCTAGCTCAATAATTTTTAAATAAATTTTGATATAATTTAGACTAGTTCATCCATCTCTCATCCCTCTTTCAATCACCATTATGCCACGATATTCAAACTCATGGACAATTTGCAATTAGCTCTTTTCAGGGATAATTTCAAAACAAGTTATTATTTAATATGCCTTTATATAAGCATTAACTAATAATTGATATTCATATGATATTTATAATACTAGCATATATATAATATAATTCAATAATGATTAGACAAAGAGATCAAGTTAATAAATCAATATTTAATAAACAATAAAAAATATAATATAATAGATAAATAAAATATTAATAAATAAATATGGATGAATTTTACCATTTTAAAAATATTAATAAATAATATTCTTATTTAATACCCTATGATAAAATTCAATACTATAATAAACTTTCAAAAATTAAAAAAAATAGGTTGTATTCTCATCCTTGGTGTTCGCCTTAAGATAGCATTGATGCTAATCAAAAACATATACATATAACGATTCCGGGCCGGACCTAAATGATCGATTTGATCTAAAAAGATCTGATTTCTTAGATTTGTAATAAAATATTCTACTAACTAATACTATTATATGATGTTAGTTTTTTTCATTTTTGTAAATGTTTATTAATCTTATCTTGTTTTTGAGTTTGTGTGTGTGTGTCTTTAAAGTTACGGTGTTTTTCTAATTTTTTTGACTTTACGTGTGTCTTTTTAAAGTTACGGTCTTTTTTTTTTTTTTCAAAAGTAAATCAATAATTTTATTCAAAAGCAAGATGTAATAAGTAACTGTTTATTAGTCTTATCTTGTTTTTGAGTTTGTGTGTGTGTCTTTAAAGTTACGGGGCTTTTTCTAATTTTTTTTTTTTTTTGGACTTTAGGTGTGTCTTTTTAAAGTTACGGTATTTTTTTTGCAAGAATAAATCAATAATTTGATTCAAAAGCAAGACATAATAAGTCAATGTTTATTAATCTTAGATTGTTTTTGAGTTTGTGTGTGTGTCTTTAAAGTTACGGGGCTTTTTCTCATTTTTTTTTTTGGACTTTATGTATGTCTTTTTTTTTTTTAAACTTACAGTATTTTTGGTCAAGAGTAAATCAATCATTTTATTAAAAAAGCAAGAGGTAATTCTAAATCTATCAAAAGTAACGTAATTTATATACTACAATTTAGAATTGATACCTGACTACTATTAGTCAGGACCATCATTAAAAGACTCGATTGAAAAATGATACCCGACTAATTTTCATTTTCTTTTTTTTTTGGGGGGGGGGGACAGTAACGAATCAGAAAGTGGGGTGTTTTTGTTAAGTCTGTCTATATAAAAAGGGTACCATTATTGAAATACTAAATATAAAAATGATAGCCAACTAATTTGCGTTTCTTTTGACAGTAATTAATCAGAAAGTGGGTTTCTTTTTTTTTGGTAAATCTTGTGTATATATAAAAACAAACAAACCATAATTCAAAGACTCCATTGAAAAAAATCAAACCCCATTGAATTTGCTTTTTTTTTTTTAAAGACAGTAATTAATCAGGAACTGGGTTGTTTTTGTTAGTGTGTAGATATAAAAACTAATCTTATTTTGAAATAATAAATGTAACAAAAAAAAAAAATACCCGACTAACTTTATTTTTCGGACAAGTAATTTCTAATAATTAGACAGTGGGTTGTTTTTGTTTGTGCCTATATATATATAGCAACAGTAACTGGTCATGGATGAATTCTAGTGAAAACGGTACTTTTCGCGTGATCCTTTATTTTTTTCCCCTTTCGCACCTTTAAAAGCAATTTTTGAGGGTTACCCTTCGTAATGGAAACTTCGGGACATTATTACTAAACTTACAACAGTAAAGTAAGTTACAACACATTAAAAAAAAATAGACGTTTTATCAAATTTAAAAAAACTACGACTGCTTCAAATACACACACTCTCACCCAAAACTACAGAGCAAATAGATATTCTACTATTATGAAAAAATGATGAACAAAATTGATTACTATGGCAGCCAATCAAGGCATTTCTTTCTCTTTGCTTTTAGCATAGAAAAAAAGCCATAACCGGCAGCCGTCGGGAACTCTTTCTGTGTTTTATCATAGAAAGAAGTCTCTTTGTGTTGGCTTCCGTCGCCGCCTCCTCCGTCAACATAATGTGAGGACTTTTCTGCATTTATAATGTAGAAAAATTCCTCTTTGGTTGGGTGAAGGCCAGTGAAACGGTATATTTCTAGGAATTTACCTAGAAGTAGCGATATCTTAAGGCAAACACCAAGGATGAGAAAACAACCGAAAATAGTTTAAATTAACAGATATATAAAACCAATATCTGGATTCAAAAATTAATAATTTATGTAACTTATTAATTTATTTACCGTTCTTATTTATATGTTTCATAATTACTAATATATAAGTACTATTTACAATTGTAATAACTTATATACTATATGTATTTTTGATAAATAAAATACATTAAACGTTTACAATATTATGTAGTAAATACAATATAATCTTGTTTAAAATATCTGTCAAATAATAACTATTCTTTATATCCGTCATCTAATTTGATAAATTATGTCAAGCTTTCAATTAATTATATTTAATATTAAATATAATTTTCCTATTAAGATATAATGACGCGATGCCAAATTTGAAATAAAGATAATAATAATAATAATAATAATAATAATAATAATAATAATAATAATAAACATATTAAAATAATATAGGCATTATTATAATATATATAAATAAATAAAGAAAAACTTATTCTCCAGAGTTAAGAGTAGATATTTGAGTCTGTAGTTTATAATCCTAATAAAGATCTTTTACGAAGTATATTATTAATCCATTGGTATAATGATGATTTTATTTATCCTTAATTGATAAACTGTTAATAATATCCAATGATTTGATTGATATGAAATAAAGTAAATATTCTTCGAATGTAGATGTTCTTATTCTCCATTTTTCTATTATCATTAGACATTCTATATATCCAATATTTCAAAATATTTTAAAATAGCATGCAAGGTTGGTTTCAAAACCTTTACGATATAATGCTGTTCTACTCAAAGCACATTGGAATATTCTTTATATATATAATTATTTTAAATATAACGAAGTTTTAATATAACTTAGTTTCCAAAAAACTTAAACAGACGTTCTTTTCTTTTATATTGCTATTCCTTTAAGATTTAATAGAAAATTAAAATATTTTCCTTACAGATTTTTAATCCATAGATTATATTAATTTGGAAAAGTTAATATTTAAATTCTAATTGTTGAACAGTAATATTTATAAAAGAAAAAGTTATTTTAAAGAGAAATGATTTTCCTTTTCTTCTCTTTTAATAACAAGAGAACGAATGAATCTGCTTGTGTGTTGTTACAAGTTCATGCTTAATTCAAATATTAATTGTTCAAAAAACATTAAGATTTAATAATAATATATATATATAAAATTATTCATTTCAACTCCAAATCTGGCATTTTACTCAAAAACTTGACATTAATATATATATATTGTTTAAAGTTCACATATATATAAATAGTATATATGTATATACATATTAAATTATAAATTATCTATAAATATTGATTGAATATATAAAGCCAATATTTCATTATCCTGAATATGTGTTTCGAAAGAGAAATTATGATCTGCATTTAACATATTTTAATTCAAATACTTTTAAACTTTTCTTGACAAAATGCAATTCAATATATATATATAATTGATACATATAATATGTATACTAAGAAAAGCTTGTTTCATACTTTAAAATAAAAATGCTAAATACATCAACACAGTGTGCTGAGAATGCTTTCTTCTAAACAGTAGTCTTACTCATAGGAACTATGAGTTTGATTATTAATTAGTCAAAAGAATGCTCAGTATGCCATGTGATATATATGGCATTTTTATTTAAAAATATTAAACAAAATTTTCTTAGTATATGTATTAACTGAAACACACAGGCTTATTATATACCTGTGTCTATATAGGGTATTATACGAGCACAGACTTTCACATGACTCACCACTCTCCACATTATCTCATAACACTGATACACTTGAACACATATATGTTGAAAAGATAAATAATCATCAATATACGTATTTCATGCTAAACCAGCAATCATCAGTTGGTCCAGATTACCATCTCTACACATATATGCTATAAGTGCTCAGATATATATATATTAAGATAGCCAATTCTCATACTTTAAAGGACAGGCTTCAATATACTCCACACTCCAACTCTTCAACCATCCATCCAATTGAAAATTTGATGATGGAATGCTCAAAGACCACCCTGAGGCTGAGATTCTTGTCACACCGATGTTGACCTAAGGTCAATCTGACCCCTCATGGATAGGACATAATCCATTTAATACATATACAAGGCATGGGCAGACATCTCTTCTATGTAATAACTGAAATACACAGGCTTATTATATACCTGTGTCTATATATGTAATATATGATATATGAGCACAGACTTTCACATGACCCACCATTCTCCCCACTATCTCATAACACTGATACACTTGAACACATATATATATATATTGAAAAGATAAATAATCACCAATATATGTATTTCATGCGAATTAGCCAAATAATTTTTTTACTTTGAGGAAATAAATATATATATACTATAGTAGTCCGTTTGCGTGTGTAGCGCAATTGTCCTCAAAGCTGTAAATTGTTAATAAATAAATAAACACGAATGAATATGTCCAGCACTTTCGAAGGGCCCGGGAAATGGAATGTCTAGCATAATCAACACATATCGTTAACCTCATTAACAGTCAAGCTATGATTATGAAAGTGCTGGACATATTCAATCCTGTTAATTTATTTATTAACAATTTACAGCTTTGAGGACAATTGCGGTACACATGCAAACGGATTAGTACAGTATATTATGTGTTATTTATATTGAATTCACATATTCTAATAAATATATTTTCTTTAAAACAAAAAAGATGTATATATGTAAATTATACTTTTTAAATTAAAAATAAATGAAAAAGTTTTTAATTAAATAGTTAATTATTAATTACATTGCTTTTTTTTTTTTTTTTTTACAGAATATCAGATAATATATTCAACAAAAAAATGTAAATGAAAAAAAGGCATCATAAGGCAGGTGAAAAAATTAAATTAAATAACGATTACCTGTTTTAGATCTTCGAGGAACATAAACAAAAATGGTAAAAATAATATCTTCTGTATTAATTCTCTTGTAAGAACCATTATAAGATGTTGAATGTTCAATTTCATATGTCAATAAACACCTGAAATAATATATATATATGTATCCGTATATATTTTTGTAGTTAAATATGTTTATTTCAATTTTTTCCATTCCAGTTCCTGATGATTATGTAATATTTCATTTGCAAATGTTTCTGGACTGAATATGATATTAAAAAAGGATATATTTTATTTTACAATTAACTTATGCCACAGAAGTATTTTCTTTGTTAATAATAAAATATTTTCTTTATTAAAGATAAAATGTTTTCACTCTGTATATACAAAATACATACGCTCTTATATATAATATGTATTGTTATATATCACAATACAAATTTTTTATAATTTTTCAATAATATAAATATAGATGTATATAAACATATATATAGGAGTTCCATAAATAATAAGAATATATATCTTTACTAATATGATCTAGTACTATCATTTGTCTTAAAAACTATTTTATTCTATATGAGATAGAATTATATAACTTTTGAATTTATTATACTCAGAAAAGCATTATATATTACTTGTAAAGATAAACTTCTGTCAAAATTTTCTGTGAGAAATGTTAATGATTTTTTTCATTCTTTATTGAAAAATAATTTATAAGCCTTCAATAACGTTGAAGTCAGGTTGTTGGAGAATTACAAGATCTGTAATGAGATTTCATACAAGCAATTATTATATGAAATGAAGTACTCTTGAATAAATCTTGCTCTTACAAAAATTCAAACAGTCTGCAGTTGTGATACATTCAACTACGAAACAATTGGACAAAAAAGTACCACGATTTGACTTTTTAAATCATGATCATTTAAAAAATGTTTATTAATGAGAGAAAAAAAAACAAGTAATAGGCTTATTTTGGTGAATGGAAAAGTGTAAAGGATCATTTTTATATAACAATATGACACATTTCCCATCAATCACTAATCAGTTCTTATTTTTGTGATTATCCACTTTCACCAGGGCTTTAAAATGGCAGTTTAGCTATAAATGTCCAGTTGAAAAATCTCTTAATGGCTACACAAAGCATAGGTAGTCTTACTAATTTTTTTTTTTTTAATTAATATTAATATTTTCTTAAAATGTAAAAAGATTTATGCTATTTTTTTAGTAGACATTGGAATGATATTTGCAATGATTTGATTCATTATGGTTTCAGTGTTATTTAATACAATCCTTTATAGAATTCAGTGATCTTCTTGATAATTACTGATTTCTAATCATAGTTTGTTTCAGCATATTCATTCTCCCAATCTTGATTATCTGCAGTTTACACTTTTAAGATTATTGTCTTTGAAATCTAAAATCAAGATGCTTTATATATTATTCAGGCATTAACAAAGTGATTTATTTTAAATTTAATACTGTGACTTTTTCACATTACTTACATTTTAGAGTTTTATCTATTGGGTATGTATCTATACATGAATTATAATCATGAGTAGAAATCTGGGAAATTCAATACTTTTATATGCTAGTAAACATTTCAATGGGTGCCTTGAACTCCACTCTTTTCATAATTCTATACCCTCCACAGACCTGCATATTCAGTAATCATCTAAAAAATAAATGACAGAAACTAAATTTTGGATGTATAACAGAAATGTAGGTTTTAATAATGGAGTAACTGCCATAATCATCAAATTATTTAAAAAGTACATGATCCACAGTCTCAAACCACTAAACATCACACGATCATCATTCTTTATGCTTACACAAGCTGTTTACCAATCCTTTCCAACAGAATTATGGTGACTATGATTATTAAAGAACCAAAGATACCAAAAGTATTGATGTTGAACTGGTTAATGAGCTTAAATTGAAACATTATTGTGTTTTCATTATAGACTCAAAGCTTTATAGTTAGCTAATAAGGCAAAAGGTGGTTGCTGGAGGGTTGCATTAGATCCCAAGATCTAGGCGCAGTCCTCTCAGATCCAAAGCATTTCAGTGATGAATGTCACAAGCTAGAAACTAATCTGGGATATTGGATAAGTAGGCACTAGATAGGGATTTTATGCACAAATCTTCTTATGTTCATTGATTACTCTAGCTTGCACTGAAGGGTGCTACTGTGTGAAGAGTTTAGCCTCTGAGTATCCACAGCCTTCATAATAACAGTATGTGCAGTAGAATCTCCCTGCATCATTTCTGCTACATTCCCCCTCTTGCATTTATATGAGGGTAAAAAATGTCATTTTTCTGTGGTTTCTCTAATTCTTAACATTTTATCACAATGATAATTGACAAATCCTGTTTATGACACACATACAAAGTAAATTTGTTTTAATTTAAAATAACCCACACTATTCTTAATCCTCTCTTATTCTTCTCCTTCACTTTTTTTGCATATCTTCATATAATCATATATATTGCTTATAGTACTTCATTCATATACACTTTAATGCAACTTAAAGCAGAGACGAAGATAGAGCTCTGATGAAGACTGCTGGACAGTCGAAACTGTAAGAAATAAAGAAGTTTTTAAGAAAATTAGTTGCATTAAAGTGTATATGAATGAAGTACTATAAGCAATATATATTCTTAATCATTTTTCATTCTTTTTTTTCTGGACTACGTGAAGACCTGGCAACCTTCTCTATTTTATTTCTAGTGCAATATTTTTGAACTTTAATTTATTGCAAGAGGTTATATGCATTCTTATCTGCATCATAGTTTCAATTGTTTCCTCATTATTAAAAAAATAAATTCAAAAGCTACAATTTTGTGGACTATCATGTGGCAATAAATACTACAAAAACAGCACATGATCTGTATAAGAGTATAATGGTGGCTGGAAGGATAGAGATAATGAAACTAAAGTTGTGCCAAACTTTGCTAAGATATACAAAATGCTTATGAAAATAAAATTTGTCTTTAAAAATGAATTAACATTATGGTTTTAATGATTTTTCTGTGTAAGAAGAAATATTACTAAAAAAAAGTGATTGCAAAAGTTTTTTAGGCTTGAAAAGTTTCTTTTGAATTGAGGTTGTTCAAAACAAATGCCAAAGAGTTTTTTTTTAGCAAGTGCATGGATTTGAGTAAATAAGAATCAGAAAATTGTTCTTTCATGGTTTTCATTCTTCTAAAAAAACAGCAAATAAAGCTTTCATTGCATTTCAGATGATGATAATCATTCATATAAGCATCATCTTTATCTTTCTTTACTAGTCTTTTCAAATATTAGATTTTTCTAATGAATTAGATTGTCTCATGATATGACTAACATAGGACTATTTCAGCCTGGTAATTTGCATTTTAAAAAAGAGTTTAAGTCCAATGTGACCAAGCAGCAACTTGTTTATTTTCTTAATATCAACAAAATTCTCAAAAGTTTTTTATCAGCATCATAGTTTGTAAGCAGCAGGTAATTATTAATCATATTTTATTAGTTAGAAATTATTATATTTTATTTAACCTTATTTATAGATTTTAAATTTAATGAAATAGTATTTTTATATTTCATATAAAATAATCATCATTTTATTTATTTTTTTAAATTGTAATTTGTAACGTAATAAACACTGATTAATATATCATTAATTTTGGTTTATCAAAAGATGATTGTTGTGAATACATGTTTGACAAATATACATTTGTAAGATATAAACTTGTGTATGTATATATATATAAGCATATTACAAAAATAATTTTTAAATGGAGCAATTATAAACAATATTAAATATACAGCCTTAAAGCACTTTTAGTATAGAGCACTTTTTTCAAAAGCAAATATTATATTTTTGCCTATGAAAAATGTTCTCTGTATCAAAAATGCATTCATCATCATCAACCATTTTAATTATCATTGATCCATTGTTGGTTAAAAGTCTCCACATCTAATTCAATTTCTCCAATTCATAACTTCTCTTCTCCACATTATATCAACAAACTTTCTTATTTCATTTATCCATCTCAAATATAGTCTCTAAATATTTCACATTTTTCTGGAATCCAGTTTAAGATTTCAATTATCCATCTGTTATCATTTCTTCTAGCAATATTTCCAGCCCAGCTCCATTTCACTCTCTTCTTTCAATGATGTACATAGTACTTGTTTGTTTTCTTATTCATGTATTTTTTTAATCTTTTTTGTTACTCCTAATATATCTTATTATACTTCATTGAAATACTTAAATTATTACTTCACTAAACGTTATAAACTAATATATATGCGCTGTTTGCGCAGATAGTGAAGCTAGAATGTATATATTTAAAAGCAAAATTTTAATTTATTAAAATAAAAAAACTATTAAATTAAAGAACTTAGTGCCTTCAAAAGACTACTTGCTCTTATACTCATAGCTGTTGTTATAAATTCTTGGTAGAAATGGAATTTATGCAAATTGATGCAAAGGGTTATAATTGCCATTTCTGAGATAGAGCAAAGCATGCTTCTCTCCTATTGATGGATTTGGGGTTGCTAGCTATGTGAAATGCCTCTCTAATATTGCATTGGACATCATGTCTCTCAGAGCATGTGAAGCTGGTGGTGATGGAGGCGAATTTATGGCCTGATGGTCTTTCATGTTTGCTGAAGAGGGAATTGCCTTCTTGCTTGGCTTTATTGTAAATATTCACATTTATCCATCAACAAGAAAGTCAATAAGTTCTATTATAATATTCAGCATAATCACATCAAAGATAGTAAGCCAAGAATTCTCATACTATATATATATATCCAATCTCTTGCTAAATGCCTCAACAACACATTATCCAAAGACTTTAGCATTGGCTACCGGTCATCTCCAAACACAAACAGATTTATAAACAACTCAAGACATAGAATCACACCCAAGCTCACTCCTCATGTGGTGTACAAAATGATCTGCCCACAAGCCAATTGCCAAGCTGCATACTATGGGGAGACCCAAACTAACATAGCCAATAGAGTAGCCCAATGCAAATATATCTACAATAAAACTAAAACCAAGCAAGAAGGCAATTCCATCTTCTGCAAACATGAAAGAGCAGCAGACCCTAAATTCGAACCCATCACTGCCAGAGTCATGTGCTGAGAGACACCATGCCTGATGCAAGATTAGAGAGGCATTTCACATAGCTAGTGACCCCAAATCCATCAATAGGAGAGAAGGGTGCTTTGCTCTATCTCAGAAATGGCAATTATAACCCATTTTCATCAATTTGCATAAATTCCATTTCCATTTCTACTTTGCATTTATAATAATAACAGCTATGAGTATGAGAGCAAGTAGTCTTTTGAAAGCAATAAGTTCTTTAATTTAGTAGTTTTTATATTTTAGTAAATTAAAATTTCACTTTTAAATATATACATTCTAGCTTCACTATCTGTGCAAACAGCACATATATACAGACTTCATTGAATAATCTGAAGTTTCTATAATGATCTTTGGTCAGGTGCCCAGGTCTCATATCTATAAGTAAGAAATGGTAAAACACATATATTAAAACCTTTTTCAAACACAAAGGCATATTTCATTGTTCCACCAAAAGTACTCTATTTATATTTAATTCTGTGGTTGATTTCATCCATTATGTTTTGATCTGTATTAATAATGTAATCAAGATATTTGTAATGTTAACATCTTCTAATTCATGATTAACAATCTTTATTTTCCTTTTCTGAGAAAATTCATTGAGCATTGCTTTAATCGTTAGTGTTTATCTTTAGTCCTACTGTCTTAATTTTATCTGATAACTCTTGTAATATTTAAAACTTTCTTCAAAATCCAGATGACTTAAATAATCTCTGATTATTTTTACCCCCCTCCCCCAACATTCCATTTTAATTTACAAAATACTTCTTGTATAACTGCAGCAAAAAGTATATGCAATCACTCTGCTGTAGAATCTTCTCAATGTCAAACCTTTTAGTATCACCATTTGATAAAATCATTGCAGTTGCACTTTGATAAATATTATTCAGAAAATTACAATATTCTATATTTTGACAATCCTAAGCTTTAATAATCATGGAAATGCATGTAGAATCATGCTATTTTATAATCTACAAATCCAAAGCATTATGACAACTAAATGTCATAACTTCTTTCAGTACATGAATGTGATTCACTGTTGCTGTTTTGGCTGGTTAGAATCCAAAATTTACTGTAGATGAATTGCAATTATGAATTGATAAAGATTCTCTATAAAATTGCTAGAAGACTGATAAAAGTAAAATTTCTAATATCTTTTTATCACCTTTTGGATAACTATTGTTCTATATTAATTATCTAATACATCTTTGTCACTTAAACATTTAGTATATAGTTTAGTCAACATTTTTTTCCCATTTCTTCATTGTCTTCTTTTAAAATGTCAGTAATAATTCTAACTTTTCCTTGTAGATTTAATTGCATATCTCATATCTTTATCTTCAATAGTTGATAATTCTGAAGTAATTGTATGGAATATTTTATTTTCTTGTAGCTTTATTACTACGTAATTCTTTATAAAACCCTTTTATACATTTTATGATATCATCTCTCTATCTTTTATTCTTATTGCTGAAACAACTTTTATTTTAATACAAAGATTTCATTTTTGAGACTTTTATTCTCTTTTATAGCTTTCCAATTCACTATTATGTTTTCTTAGGTTATAATTACCTCTTTTGTGTACCATTTTACAAAACTCTAAATATTCAATTCTTCTTAATGAATCATTTTTTAAAAACTTTATGTTCTTTATTTTCTTTATATACTGTCTTGTCTCAGTAAACACCTTATTGAAACATAGTTATTTTATTCGACTACCTATTTTTGTCAAGCGGTGGTGGTCAAGTGGTCAGTGCAGCTGCTTTACAAGCAGTTGTCCCAGGTCTGAGGGGTCACTTCTCGGCCAATGCTTTGACACATGAAAAAAAAACTATCTTTCTTGAACTATAAGAATAACTAATATTATAATTTAAGTTATTTTCTTATTGATTCAATCAAGCCTGAATCATCTTCAAAATCTTTTAATATTTTAAAACAATTTGTATATTCTGATTTAAATTTATTGAAGCTTTTCTGAAAGTTAAGAATATCAACTTTTAATACTGTCTTTATAACTAGTTTTCATTTCTCTAGTTTTGCATTAGCATGTATCATACATATCACAAATCAAAATCACTTCCTGTGTTAAACTTTTTAAGAACCTTACAATCTTGAAATACATATTTTTTGTAAATCAAAATATAATTCAATTCCACATTAGCATCATTTGCATGCTTCCATGTCAATTTAGCTTTTTTTTTTTTTTTCAAAAAAAGGATTCATAATATATTGGGGCTTTTTTTCCTGTGAACACTATAATTCTGTGTCCTTTCTCATATCTTTCTGCATATCCAAATTTATTAAAACACCTTAACCATTAAAGTCTATCATGGTGATTTTAAAATGTTGTTTAGTCTGATCAAAAATAGTATATACATCCATATAAAAATCTACTTCTTCATCTCAATAAGAATTTATTAGAGCATAACAATGAGTTATTTAAATTTGATATATTTAATTAATTTGACACCTATCTTGCCACTCAGTATATATATCATTGGTCTCCATAATGTTGGTCTTTCCCTTTTTATTTATAATGAATCTCATTCCATTTATGTTATAATATTTGTGCCTTTGTAGTAAAGTATAAGTTGACTTTTTAAATCAGTGACTCTTCACTTCTTATTCTAACATCACAAAATCCAAGAATATCCTATTTAATAATAGTTCTTCCAGTTTATGCAATCTTCATTTAAATTAAAGTGATTTACATTTATAGATATTAAATAAAAAGTTATCATTGAAAGGTAACCTGGATTTGCAATCAGGGGATATTTAGCATCCTCTATCTTCTACCAACTATTGCATTGGCTGGCTATTTTATAGTTTCCTGGGAATAAAGGTCATAATTTAGTTTTATCTGTCATGGTTGTAAATATCTATATAAGAAGAACATTCACACATACACTCATTCTGTCTTCAAAAAACTCAACTGATATTTCATTTAGAACTAACAAGTAATTGAGAAAAAAGTTTATAGTACTTCTTGATTTTAAACTCAGCATAAAAAGCCACTATATTCAGTATGCTACTGGCTAATACAGCAGCCAATCAATCTTCATATGCCATATAAAAAATCACTCAGTAATAACAGCTACAATGGTTTTATGGATGAGTATTAGAAATTTGCCTTGTGTGACTCCTTTAAAAAATCAAAGAACAATCAACGAATCTCCTTTCAATTAACAGCAAACTCTTTTCTCCAATTTAAAAATGCGTTAAGGCCATTGCTGTGTTTTCTCCATTTAAAAAGTATTCTTATCATTGCACATAAAAGATAACATTTCAATCATGAAAACTGTACTTTATGTAAGGACATTTAACAAAATAAAAGTGATAACATATTATACAAATTATATTTACAATATAATGTAAATGATACCTTGAATGAATATTTTTATCATTCCAAGTGATCAGAATTTGATGATGAGTGACTGAAACAATATTTACATTAGATACCTAAAATATATATATATAGTATTAACTATATTATTTCTATAGCAATAAAAACAGTTTATGACAAAACAAATATAAGAACACATCAACTTAAATTTAAATTTGACCCATCATCAGTAATCCATTAACCATTATTTCTAAAAGATCTATGTAACTAAGAGTGATCAATAGATACCAAAGTTAAAATATAAGATTCTGTTTGGCACAGCAACCGGTGATCTATTGATTACTCTTGTTTAACTAAATGGTTCAAAGTAGTCATATAGTATGGATGACTGCCATCATATTTGTTTTAGTTTATTTTTCCTTGTATAATGTTTGGAATGTATTTTATCTTGATTAATAATTAGCTCTTTTAAAACTGTCAATATTATTAAATAAATAAATAAATAATTGAATGGATTTATTATTTGGGAGTTCATAAGTTTGAAGACTGGAAGTGTCAGAACAGGAATTTTCCCCCAAACCCTATGTTCTCATGTCTGACCCTCTACCATTGCTCTGAGTTTAATTTAAAGAAAATAAACAATCATTACAAAAATAAATAAATACGGAACATATTACTTATAGTTTCTTATTAATTTTTTTTAATGATTATTTTTTTATTAAATTATTATTATTATTTAAATATATGTTTCAAAGATGTTTATGTAATTATACATAAAAGATGATGTAAAAAACAAAAGAAAACAGCAAAAAAATTGAGATTTATAAACGTTTGGCGTGTGCTCACATAATTCAAACTTAACACCAAATTACATTTAACTATATATATTAATACATTGTACAGGCTTAAACCTGCATTTATATATGTAATATATTTGGGATTCGAACTCAGACTTTCACACGATCCACTATTCTCAGTGCCATCTCATATTGATGACCCACCTGATCACACACATGTTGAAAAGATAAATAATCACCAATATATGTATTTCATGCTAAACCAGAAATCATCAGTTGGTTCAGATTACCATCCTCACACATATATATAATCAATGCTCAGCTTTATATTAAGATAGCCAATCTTCATATTTTAATGGACAGGCTTCAAACTATTCCAACTCACAACTCTTCAGCCTTCCATTTCATTGAAAATCTGATGATGGAACATTCAAAGCCCTTGTTAGTGCCAAGATTGTCATCCTACCCATGTTGATGCATTAGTCATTCTGACCCCTCATGTACAGGAGAATAATCCATTTATACGTACATATGTGAGGAATGTGCAGACCTTTTACACACTATTTATATGTGAGTTCATCTTAAACAATAATCTCTATTTTCAGACCTTGATATGGTCTATCTTAGTTAATGACTTGATCATGATCACAATTAACATTTGGACTTCTTATTCTACTAATCTCACATGTCTAAAGATGTGATCTTCATTTTGTAAGTGAGCTATCCTTTGGATATAATTGTATTTTATTGGGAAATGTATTTGGATATTTTTTGGGATTATTAACATCTATATATACATTTCTAGTCTCTCACATGGAATGAAGTACAAATGTATCAGCATAAATTCTCATTAAAAGATTCATAGAAAAGTCTTTGCCTAACAATTGAAACAAAGTGTTATATTTCTACATAATGCTGCTATTAAAATCTATATATTAACAGAGACAAAAAAAACACAATCTCATCTATTCTATATTTGTCAAATTATGGAATAGATTAGACTTTTTCTATGGCAAAGACAATGCAAGACATCCATGTCACTAAAGCATTTTTGTATTTTATGAAGTAAAGTGCGAACAATGCTTAAGTACTTATCTTAAGAAAATCAAGAAACTTATGTCCAGTCATTACTTATATAAGCACAACTAGTAAAAAAATGTTTCTATATTTAGTTTGTGCTTTAGTTTAGAGGAAAATTCATCATTTTCAATCATTATCAATCCATTGCAGGATGGTTTCTCAGCCTCAGATCAAGTCTATCTAGTTCAAATCTTTCATTCCAGTAAACTTACTTATATTAATAGATCCATCTTTTTTCTGACCTTTTTCTAGATTTTTTACAATCTCTTGGCACCCAGAAAACATAGATTTAGTATTAAATTTAACAAAAAAAATTAAAATAATATCAATTATTTAAATCAGAAATTTTAAATATTTTTATAAAAAATTTAGATATTTTAAACACTACATAAACAATTGATAGAAAAATAAAGAGATTACGAAATATAATTTTATCTCTTTTTTTAACATAATTTTTACATAAAAATATTAAAGAAAAATATACTCGTCCAAATGTTTTTTATAAGCTAGTTTTATTTTAATGAAATCTTTTGATTGATTCAATGGGCAATCATCAGTCATATATCCAATTGGAGATAATAAAAATATGTAAATAACATTTATTAAAGAGCCAAAGCATTTTTTATAAAAAAACGTAAGCACTGAAAGTAATAACAAAAGTGGGTTGTCATCCATGGATCTCGAATTCCAGAGTTTGTGACTCTACCAATACTCCAAATTACAATGTAGAACAAGGATTAAAAAATAAGCAGAAAAATAGGATGAAAAGATGAAAGATAATTATTCATAGTATAATCAGTGATGAGAAAGATATACTAGTTACATATCATCATTATCATTTTCAACCACTATTGATTGATACCCTAGGTTGAAAATCTCTCCAAATTCAATTCATCTTTACCAATCTCTAGTCTCACTTCTCCACATCTATCGAGTTCACATGTGGTCTCTTGTAGATTTTTTACAATCTCTTGGAATACAGTTTAAGATTTCAACTATCCATCTTTTAACATTTCTTCTAACAATCTGCCCATTCCAACTCTACTTCAGTCTAAAACAGACAAAACTTACTATATATATGGCCACACACAACAAGCTAGAGTAGTCAATGGATGTCAGAAGGCTTGTGCATAAAATCCCCATCTAGTGCCTACTCATCCAATATCCCCAGACTAGTTTCTGGCTTATGGCCTTCATCAGTGAGGAGCCTTGGATCTGAGAGCACAGCATCTAGATCTTAGGATCTAATGCAACCCTCCAGCAACCACCTTTTATCTCCATTTAACTACAAAACTATGAGTCTTAAATTGAAATCCAAGCCCATTAGCTTATATAGTCATATGCGTCTGAACCCAGTTCAGTACCCATACATTTTGGTGTCTTGGTTCTTTAATAACCACAGCCACCACTAGCCTATTATGCAGGATTGGTTTTAAGCCAATAAACATCACATGACTACCTCTCTTATGCTTGTGTATAACTGTTGTTAAAACAGGCAAAACTCACTATATATATTGATTACTCTAGCTTGTTGTGTGTGGTAATATATATAGTGAGTTTTGCCTGTTTTAACAATAGTTATACACAAGCATAAGAGGAGGTAGTCATGTGATGCTCTACTTCAGTCTCTTAATTCTTTCAACGATGCGAATAACACTTGTTTGATTTTATCCCACGTATTTTGTTTTCAATCTTTTCTTGTTACTTCCAACATGAATTTCTTCATACTTCATAAGTCTATATTGCACTTCTGTTAAACGTCTAAGTCTCATATCCATAAATAAGAACTGGTAAAAACATTTATTAAAACCCTTCCTTTTCAAATACATAAGTATATTTAATTTTTAATATTATTTCTACCAAAAGCACTCCAATCAAGTTTAATTCCATGATTAATTTCATTCATTACATTTCCATTTGTAGTAATAATCTGATCAAAGTATTTGCAATTATTTTCTTGTTTTTGAGAAAATCCATTGAACGTTACTTTAGTCTTTTTAACAATAACCTTTAATGCTATTTTCTTACTTTCATCTGCTAACTCTTGCGGAATTTTCTGAAACTCTAAAACATTATTTGCAAAAACAATTGCATATACAAAAAAATACATTGTAATTAATGAATAAACAAATGTAGTGATAAAAATAAGAGGAAATGATTTGTCAAGCATTGGTGGTCAAGAGGTCAGTGACAGCTACTTCCCAAGCAGTTGTCCCGGGTTAGCGGGTTCACTTCCCGGCTGATGCTACGACACATGAGAGAAAAAAAATATTCTGATGGATATGATAAATACTCATCTAATCAAAAGATATAAAGTTTCATTAAAGATTAAAATATTTTTGACAAAATTACATGATTTGTAAATTAAACATGAATATAGAACCAATAGAAAGCTATCTTCAGATACGTAAAAAAGAAATAAATATAACTATCTAAGAATGGAAGAATTATTTTTTAAAAATAATAAAAAAATCTAGTAGGATTAAAATATTAAAAAAATTAATGAAAATTAATATTAAAAGTATAAAACATATAGGAATAATAATAGATTATTAATAAAACAAGTAAATAAAAATACTTTAAAATAAATATAAAAATAATCACTAAAAGAAAACATACTAATTTAACTTAAAATATTAATACTATCAACAGTAATAACAAAATTTACAAATTATTAGTCACACGAGACACAATCTGTAATTGTGGGTGATAAATTCATCTGTATTTCATGCAAGAAGTAGTTTATCAGATAATTTTTGATTCTTTAGATCTTGCTGCGTGTACAAGATTTGACAGGTTTAGTTATGTATGCTTTTCTACCCAATTTCTTTTTGATCTATAGTAGTGATTAAAAAGGTGATTTATCATAATAATCTACAATTTTTCATGAGAAAAATTGTAATCAAGATATGAATATCCATAGTCACTTTATAGATGCTTAAATGCTAGTATTTTGCCAATAGTGAGATTAAAATATTCTGATGTGTGAGGAATTCACTTTCAAATATTCTCAGTTAACATAAAGTTCCTCCTAACATCATGGTTTTTGATCTTCTCATATTAGATACTTCTCGGTAAAACTCAGCTAAATCCAAATAAAAAATTCCTATCATTCCAGGATCACCAATATGCATGAATCTACACAAGATGCTGATCACTGTAAGCAATTAAAAGTATAGATTGTGTGGGTAGGTTATAAAACCATTAAAATATATCTGTAACTGTTAAAGGAGTTCATTTCATGATTTTTAACATTAGAAATATCAAATAACAAGTAAGATCTAAAAGTTAAATTTTGTTATAAAATCCCTTTTTATATGCAAATTTAGAAGCAGCTGTTAATTAATAAGGTCAAACATTTAAAATCCATGACAATTGTTATGTCTTTGGCCAACATTTCCAATGCCCGTAAAAATCTAATCATGATTCTTTTCTTCAATAAATATCAGTTGTAAAGTGTCTGGTGATCAAGTTTAAAATTACTACCTGAAATAATGATCTACTATGATTTACAGTTAATAAAACTAATATAAATATCTTAAGATACTGGCAAAATATAAACAAAATATGCCTTAATAAATCTATAGTCATGCTTTTTTCTATATTAAACATCAAGCCCATGATGTCTAATGATCAAGTTCATAACCATTATTGATCGCATGATGTGTTAAAGCAAAACACTTTCTATTATGAATTACAGTTGATCAAATTAATATAAATCTTTTGAGACATTTGGAAAAAATGTAAATAATATTTTATTTAGCCATCCTTTGATCACAACATCCCTGCTTTTATACTGTAATGTTTTCATTAAAAATCAGTGATTTTACAATGGCACTTCATCGATGAATTTTCTGTTTATGAAACTTTAGTGTTCAGAGATGTGTTTATCATTGCAGATTTCTTGGTAACATCAATCAATTATACGCAATATGTATTGATTTTTGATGATTCCCTCAGTATACATAAAAAAATATAAACAGACTGTATCACTTAATAACTCAATGTCTATAATGCAAACAGTGCCTCCTAGTCCATCTTAAGTAATGCATGATAACATTATGCATATCTACCTAGACATATATACAGGTATTGAGTGTTCATTGCTTCTGGATATAGAGCTAGTTACATTTATTTATCACTATTCCATGCCTGCTGTGACAAACTTTTTTTTAAATATTATAGACATGGTACACATATATCTACAGATAGCAACTACACATAAATAAGTACATCCATTCAAACTCCAAGGAGAAAAAAGAAAGGAAATGAGTTTTGTGATGACTATATAAACTAATATTTCAACTACTATGTCCAAATATAGAACATGCTAGTCCTGTGGTATTGAAACATTTTAGCAGTACAACAGCACATGGGACATCAAGGTAACATGCTGACCCAAATAACATGACATCATCCGAGACATATCCGAACCTCTATCTCTTTGAAGTCTCGTTTTTAAAATAGAGTAATCTAGAATTTAATGAAATTTCACATTTTTAAAATTAATATTTTTTCTCAAAATTTTTTGTCAATGATGTATTTGTAATCAATTAAATTTATTTACAATTTTTTCATCCATGTTGCGACCCCAAGGTAATTTTTTGCAACCCCATTTGGGCTCATGACCCATAGATTGAATAACACTGTGCTAGTCAATTATTTTGTTTATTTGATAATTTGTATTGTTATTTTTTAATTTCTTTAGTAGATAACTTTTCTTTGTGAAATACTTCACATTATAGTTAATTATAAATATTTCAGTATATTATTTCTCTGTCATATCTTCCAATGGGAATAATCTACATTGTAATTCTTTTAAAATGTCTTTGAAATAATTTGATGGGGTCTACTCTCATAAAAATATGATCCAGTTCATCATAAAAACATCTTTTAGAAAAGCCTTATGTTGTTCATTCATTTTACATGTCCAATCAAATGTATGATTTTACAATAGGGGGTGCTACAGTATGTCATACGGCAACTTAAAGAACATATCGATTGGTTTTATGATCTTTGGAATCGTATTTTTAAAATATTTAATGAATTATGTTTGCATAAACAAATTTTTCATTGTCTAATAAAGATTTGATTTCTTAAATCACTTTGTGTCTATTTGCTAACACAATGATGACTAATACTGAGTTTACTTATTATACGAAGTTTTATTTGTATGCCATACAATAAGTATGATTTTCAATTTGTTGTTACATGTTGGATTACTTCCAACATCTACTTTAATTGTTAAATATTTTTAGAAAATATCAAATATGTTCATACTTTTTCAAATATATATACTGATAGCAATAACCCACAGATTAGTTTAGAATATAGTGTTTTGAATGGCATTTTTCTCCACTTTTTTGATGTGCAATGACTGTCCCAACACAAAGATAAAACAGCTTAACTTTTAGATTTGTCAATACTAAAATTAAAATGATACTAAAACCAATGAGACTACTCTGCTAAATGCAATAATCAAAAGCAGTTTAATAGATTTATCTATGAGAGTCCTTATTTATCCATTCTTTTCTTTTTAAGTGCAAGTTTATTTAGTGTTGTCCAAAAATTATATCACTACTAGTTGACTTATGAAATTATTTGCCATTATCATGTGAAGTTTTTTTTTTTTTTTTTTACTCATCCAATGTTTTTGTACTTTCACAATCATAGTCTGTTATCTTAGATATCACTGCCATTTATTTTGCAATTCATCTACTCTACTTTGAGCACTTTTTAGCAAAACCTTTTATTGTTACATATGTGCATACACAATCTTACATTTCTGCTGTCTGGCAGTCTTATGTTTTGTTATACTTTATGTTGTTGTTCTTGTTTACATTTTTATGGTATTAATTATATATGTGTGTATTTTATTTTGCTCATTATATCATAGTTTTGAAAAAGACTTCAGGACAGTTGAAACATAAGATTGTGTATGCATGCATATATGTACAATAAAAGGTTTTTTGCTAAAAAGTGTTCAAAGTAGAATGGATGAATTGCATTTATATAAGATATTACAGCAAAATAAAGGAAGTGGTGAATTTGGTATTATGCCTTTTATTTTGTCATTATTTTTTCAAAATCAATATAATTATGATACTTTCTGAGAAATGCTTGTAGCTTTGATTATGTGGTTGGTTTAGGATTTATTGTCACTTTTTTATATTGACCTGCTGTGAAAAGGTCTCTTACTTTGTGCACATAATCAATAGCATCCATTACACATGTAGCTTTTAGTCTGTTGGCATAGGGAATAATTATAGATTTTCTGGTTACAAAGATTAATAGCTTTTCTCTCAACATAGTTCAATGTTGACTTGGGTTGCTGATACTTCTCAAATATTCCAGTATAATTCTACTTGGTTTTTCTAAAGTGAATTATTGGTGACTTATTCAGTTACTACCATTATATCTAATAATGGTATATTAGATAGTATGATAGATAAGTTTAATGTTTTTTGCACAGAAATTTTAGCATCAGTTAGAGGTTTGGAATTAATATTTTTACATAATGTAGTAATTAAGTTGATGCAGTATGAGATTTGATATAACCATGTAGATTTACAAGTTTCTTATTTTAATATTCTTTTATTTTTTTATATAATTTAAAATATGATTTTCTTACTAACTGAAAATCTTGTGTGAAATCTTCATCAGTAAATTAGTTTTTAATAAACATTCTATGAATATAAATCAATATACCAACTTCTTTTTCCCTCTCATGTGTCATAGCATCAACTGGGAAGTGAACCCGCTAACCCGGGACAACTGCTTGTAAAGCAGCCATCGCTGACCTCTCGACCACCAATGCTTGACTACCAACTTCTTTTTAAATCTTGTTTTTATATCTTGGGTTTATATGACTATTATAAAAAGTATAACCATATACCTATGAAAACAAGATTTAAAAAGAAATTGGTGTAATTATTTATATTTACTACAAATTGTGTACTATTTTTGAAAAGAAAACTGTAGATCATATTTTAAAACATTCTATAGTATAAATAGAATTTATAATTCAAGATTTGAAAAATCTTTAGGTAATTCTTCTTCTTTTAACAGAGTCATACTGATTCTTTGAAACTAAAGATTTCAATTGCAAATCTTTAAAAGCAAACCTATCAGATTTGCATTTACACAGAAAAGTTAACTGATATTCTCCTTTCTATAACATCTAAACTTTGATTTAGTACTGAGTCATTAATACTTAATGTTAGTCTGAGGATTTTTCAAATATGTCAAGCTGTTAATAATAACACATAAGTCAATAAAAACAATGTTATGAGTAACAGTTTTTATCTATCTTCTACATTTGTTTTTACCAAAAGATTGCAATAGTAAAACTTTAGATGAATAGTTAATTTAATGGAATGCTTCCAACAGCTTACGTATTTTGGCAAAGGTAATAATTAATAGAAATATATTTATCAATGATGGTCTTTATGATTTTTTTTCCTTTTAAGAGCAAGTTTAATGAGTGGTTTCAAACATTATGTATTATTACACTGAGTTGACATAAGAGATGATTTTCCATTGTAAGATGGAGATTCTTTTTTCTTTTTACTTTTTTAATCAACCAATATTTTTATTTTCTAAAATAAAATTATGTTCACTGCTACTTTATTCATACTTGTCTTTTCCGCTCTTAAATGTTTTTTAAACCATTTTTGGCAAAACTAGCCATGTCATCAAAGTATATCTTTCCACATTCCTGGATATTTCATACAACTCTCATGCAAAAAATGATTATCCATTAGATATCTTTAAGTAAAATCTTAAACAAACAGCAAAAAGAGTGATTAAAAGAAATAACAATAGTAAATATATTCATACATACCAGGTTTATCAGAAAAACTACAAAAAATCTAAAATCAATACAATGTCAGAACAGATTTTCAAAGCCTTGACATGCATATCAATAAAAATAACTACATCATGAAAAAATAAATTAAAAAAATTAGAAAAAAGATGATGAGAAAGAAATACAGATCTGCCAAAAGTATCAGATCATTAACATTGATAGTCAATGAACTTCAATGGGAAAGCAAAAGAATTCTGGGAGGAGGGGGAGTATAAAAATTTTAAAGAAGTGTTTTATATGACAATGGCAAAAATATCCATAAATAATGCCAATGTGATAATATATAAAGTTGGGAAACTATTAATATACAATCTTAACCTTAAAAGAAAAAAATATGAAATTAGGAGAAACTTCTACCATATTGCCTACTATCTCTAACTTTTTTGGTTAAACTCAATAATCATACATTTAAAAGTGACAAATTAAGTACCTATGTTAACACTATATCTGGTAACCCCAGAAATACCTGACCAAGTAAGAAAAGAAATATCACTAAAACATTTAGTATTCATATAAAAATTTGTGATAATGTTATTGTAGTTGTAATTATATATTGGATTATTTACACCATCTAATATAAATTGTTAAATGTTTCAGAAAAATTCAAACGTTGCAAAATTTTCAAATACATTTTACTGTTAGTAATAGACCACAAATATTTTGGATATCATTTGCTTCTATTTTACAGGTGTTTCTGGCCTAAGCAATGGCAGTACCAGCATGAAAATCAAATCTGAGACAATCAGACAAATAAATATAGAATTTAAGGAAATGTTCTAACCAACTAGGTTATTTTGTCAAAAGCAACAGTAAATAGAAATTTCATATACTTGAGAGTCTTCAGGATTTTTCCAATTTTTTCTTAAGGGAAAGATTAATGAGAAGTTTTTGGCATTATCATGTGAACAGCTTCTTTAATTTTTTTTTTTTTTTGTGTGCTTTCTGTCCAATATTTTTATATTTTCCCCATCAAACCTATATTCATTGGTACCCAAACAGCCTGCTATTTTATATATGTCTGTTTTTTCATTTCTAGTCATCAATTTAAGTTCTTTTAATCACTTTTCAATGGGACAACTGGTTTCACAAATACACATCCTTCTGCATTCATATGGTATTTTGTAAACACAGTTTTTGGTTTTTCTATAATCCCTGATATGTATGGATATATTGCAGTACCTATAATTTTTTTAATGTTACTCTTATTGTCTATTCAATGTTTTCTTAATGACAACTGATGGATAATCATTCGAGTTTGTTCTGTGTGCATATTTTCTTTAGTAAATCACTAATTTCTGAACAGTCATATTTTGTTTCATTCTATAGTGATACTATCATGACATGATTTCTATTTCTATTGTAAATAGATGTATATGCTAGGTATTTTCCTATACGTGAGGATTTTTTATGAAACATAGCTTTTTGTCATGAGGGAGCCCTGTCGCAACAACATCTAAGAATGCCAATTTTTGCTTTTGTTCTGATTCTACTGTGAAATTAATTAAAAGAGATATGCTACTAATGTATGTCCAAATGTTTGAAATAATGCTTCACCATTTATTCATAAAACAAATATATCATCAATTCAGTGAAGCCAGTTTTTAAGTGGATACTAAGTTGTGGGCTGTGATTTCAAGTTCATCCATGTAAAGGTTGCTAATTAAGAATGAAAATGGTCAAACCATAGTCATCCCTTGATTTTGTTTGAATAATTTTGTATTGTATTGAATGTATATTTTTGTTAGGCAAAATAGTAAGAGTTCCATTATACTATCAGTAGGAAGAGTTGTTCTACAATTATAGTCATTCAATCTTTTCCTTATAATAGAAAATGATTTATTACATAGTACATTTGTGAATAAGATTTTCACATCAAAGCTTATCAATATGGAATTTCTTATTAATTCCACAAAATGTTTACAACTCTTCATGTATACCAAGCAGTAGAAAACTTATAAAAAAATCTTGACATCTTGATAAGGTAAATTTCTAGAAATAACAATATGTTTTAATGGAATATGGTCCTTATGGGTTTTAGGTAAACCAGAATATGTAAAATGTTGCCGAAATATGAGATTAATTTACTTGTTTTTTCTGAATCAATAAATATACCTGTGATGTTTTCTAAGTAATGTTTCTAACCTTGTTTATAATATAGCTGATATAGGATTTTTAATGGATTGGTCTGTAGTGATAAGTTCTTTTAGTATATTATCATAATCAGCAGTATTCATCACAATTATAATATTGCCTTTGTCAGCAGGGATTTCATGAATTTATCTAATGTGAGAGATTTAAAAAGCTATTCACATGGTTATGACAAACAACCCCATAAATCAACCTAGTGTAATAATTCATAATATTTGGAAATCATCATTAACTTTCCTTTTAAAAAAAATTGGACAAATCGGGAGGACCATCATAGAAAATAAATTTGTACTGAAAACTGTCTTTAAGATATTGGCTACTTGACAAGAGCAATGCCTTAAATTCAATATTCATAGATCTAAAGATCCAGATTTCAATTCCTTTCCTAACACTATTACTGGTTGGATCAGCAACACCCGAAGAGACGAGAATAATACCATTCAAAATGTTGTGTTATAGACTAATCTGTGGGCTGTTACTATCAGTTAATATACTTGAAATATTTAAATAAAGTTTAAATTTTCTGCCGCAGGGTGGCCTTTGAGCATTCCATCATCAGATTTTCAATTGGATGGATGGTTGAAGAGTTGGAGTGTGGAGTAGATTGAAACCTGTCCACTAAAGTATGAAGATTGGCTATCTTAACATATATATATATAAGAGCACTTATAGCATATATGTGGAGAGATGATAATCTGGACCAACTGATGATTGCTAGTTTAGCATGAAATAAGGAAATTGGTAATTATTTATCTTTTTGACATATATGTGTTCAAGTGTATCAGGGTTATGAGATAGAGTGGAGAGTGGTGGGTCATGTGAAAGTCTATGCTCATATACCTTATATAAAACATTTAATAATTGATAATAGATGATGAAAAAAGACAACATACAATTACTACTACAACACCATCATTACAACTTTTAGACAAATAGTAAGTACTTGGTATGGATTTAACTACATCACACTTCAGAAATATAAAAAATTATGTTTAAATCTGGTCAGAGTAGATAATCAATTAACTTTTCTAGATAAATGTAAATCTAATGAGATTATCCCTCCCAGCAAGCTGAGAAAATTACTCATATAATAAGTGAAGCTCTATTAATAGAAAGAATAAATGTTTAAAAGTTTTTGGTATGTTCAATTGCAATGTTCAATTGCATTTCACTGATAATATAAAATATTTATTAAAAATAAACTTACTGATGAAAATTTCATAAGAATTTTTTAAGTAGTAAGAAAATTGTATTCTAAATTGCATGAAAAAAAAAACATCAAAAGAAAAATATTTCTAAATCTTTGTGGGTGCATATAAAATATTCTGCACCAAACAACATCAGTTGAAACTTTTTTCTTATCACACAATTTAATATCCCATTATTAGATATAATGGCCATTCAGGAAATCACTCAAAAATTGTCATCAGAAGAATTAGCACATTTATGCTAGAGAAGATGAAGAATATTTAAGAGAAACCAAGAATCCAAATCAAATATTTCTATGATGAGAAGAAAGTTATTTAAAATCTCACAGTTAAATATCTTCCTGCTAACAAGGATAATGCTACAGTTATAATGAAACACTACTGACTGCAATAGAATAAGAGAACTATATACTATACCAGTTTCAGAAACACAATTTGACGAATTATTTAGAAAGCATTGCATATATTTTCCTGATTAGAAAAAAAAAGAATTATCATTATATTTTAGCAAAATTGCTCATCTTTATCATCTACCTAAAATATATAAAGACCACATTTCTATTAAGACATATTGTTCTAAAAATTCACATTATCAAAAATGTCAAGATTTCTTCCTAAGGTTCTTAATTCTTTGGTATACATGACATAATCCTGTGTCCAAATTCTAAGAACTTTTGTGAAACTAGTCAAAAACTATGAATGTGAAAAGCTTATAATGTACCCTGTGTTGAAGCATTACTTATTGTAAGAAAAAGAATAAATGACAATAACATGTTAACAATACTTCCCATTGATAGTATAATGGAATTCTTAAAATTTTGCCTAACAACATACTTTTTGTCAAGCGTTGGTGGTTGAAAGATTAGTACAGGTGCCTTATAAGCAGTTGTCCTGGGTTAGCGGGTTCACTTCCCGGCCGATGCTATGACACATGAAAAAAAAAACATACTTTCAATACATTAATGTTTTTTATTAATCATTCATTAGACTAGATATTGGTTTCCATTCCCTTTTAATACCTTGTGGAGGCATATAATCATAAACATATGACTAAAGACATGAAAAAAATTGATGATCTCCAAGATACATTTTGTGCTGAACCAGCACTCATCAGTTGGTCCAGACCATAATCTTTTACCCATATCTTTATCATTGTTCTATATATATTTATAGATAGCAAATTACTACAGTTTACTTGATAAGTGTCAAGCAGGCTACTCTCACATCTTTGACACACATCACTTAAATGAAAGTATATTAATAAATTTTATTAGCTATTCATTAAAATAGAAATTATCCAATAATGAATAATATTTCTGTAATGTAATTTTTGATTACACCACTCTAATGCAAATTGATAAACAATCCCTACTTTTCATAAGAGTGCTGTAGTGAAAAATTACACTGATAATGTCTAATCTAATGAATGACTAATAAAAATTATTAAAATACATTCATTCACAAGAGTAGCAACTTTACTTATGCAATTGTAAATTTAACTTTCGAGTGCTTGAATGTTCAAAAGTTGAATTAGATATATTTTCATTAAGTGATTTGTGTTAAAGTTGTGAGGACAGCATATTTGGCACATCGATTAAACTGTGGTATTCTGCTGTATAAATATGTATATATTGAATGAGCCAAGTGATAACTGCTGCTTCAGCACAAAATGTGCATCTTGGAAATTGGATCTTTTTTACATGTCTTTGATTTTATGTTTATGATTACAGTCCATTACAAGATGTTAAAAGTGTATAGAAACCAGTCTCTACCTTACATGAGAATGATTTAGTGAAAAATTACACTACAGAAATGTTATTTATTATGGATAATCTCTAGTCTAATGAAAGACTAATAAAATTATTTATATATTTTTATTAAATGACTTGTGTCAGAGTTGTGAGTGAAGCACATTTGACACTTATTAATTAAACTATACTAATATGATATATATATATATATACACACACACTAAACAATGATAAAGATATGTGTATGAGATTGTGGTTTGGGCCAACTGATGATTGCTGGTTCAGCAATAAAGGTGCATCATGGGGATCATAGATCTTTTTCACATCTTTGATCATATTTTATGATTACATCTCTTCAACAAGGTGTTAAAAGTGATCAGAACCCAATCCCTTGCATGAGAGTGGTGTAGTGAAAAATGACACTTCAGAAATATTGATATTTTCTATGCAATACAAACTTCATCAAACAAAATCATGGGATAACTATGGATTTACCATTTTCATTATTTATTAGCAACAGTGACATGATATGAACTTGAAATCACACTTATTGTCCACCTAAATTATGGCTTCACTATAATAATGATCCATTTATTGTATGGGCACTAATGAAGCATTATTACAAATATTTTAAACATGCATCAATAACATTCCCTTCATATAATTTCATAGTAGAATAAAAACAGCACCAAAAACTGGCATTCTTAGATGTTCTTATGAGAAGATTTCCTCATGGCAAAATTAAAGCCACCATTTACAGAACCCCCCCCCCCCCCACACACACAGGGGAAAAAAATAACAAACACATCCAATCATGAGAAAAACATAAAACACAAAATTATATTATTTCTAATGAACATCGATTTCTTCAGAAACTACTGATTTAATTAAAGAAAATATCTGCATAGAACAAGCATTCATGAAGAATGCCTATCCATCAGCTGTCATTAAGAATCAAAAGAAAAAAACAATCATAGGTATTGCAATGTATCAATACACACCAGAGATCATAGAAAAACTAAAAAAATATCAATTAAATAAAATCAGAACAATGTTTCAAAACAATAGTGTTCTTGAGGAATCTAACTTCTATGATATGTAAACTCTAAATACTAAAAGAAAAATATGCCTATGAAATACCATATCAATATGGAAGGACATATATTCATGAAACTAATCACACATTGAAAAACAATTAAATACAGATATATGTAAAGTATCAGACATATATGTATCAAAGAACATATATTTAATAGGGAAAAGACAAAAAATTTTGGAACAGACAGGAAAAAACACAAAAAAAAAAATTAAAGAAACTATTCACATGACAAACCAAACAATTTCATAAGCTAAACAAGTGTGATAATTTTTAATATGTGGACACCACTCATTATTCTTTTTCTTATGAAAAAATTGGAAAAATCCTGAGAACTCTCAAAAACAAGTACAGTATATGAAATATTTACAGACTATTGCCTTTGATGAAATAGCATAGTTGGTTAGAGGATTACCTTAATTTCAATATCCATGTATTTAAAGTTCCAAGTTTGATTCTTTTGCTACTACTATTACTGAGCAGGCCAACAATGTCTGAAGAAGAGAGAATAATATCGCTAATATACTAATTCTGGATGAAATTACTAAATGATGAATGTATTTGAAAAGTTTTAAGTTTGAATTTTTATAAAAACATTTAACAATTACTATTAGTTGATGGAAGTAGTTCAATATAGCATTACAATGACTCAAACAATGTTTTATACTGCCCAGTGTGTTATTGCTGACCCTTAAATTATGAATAAAGTTTACATTTATCAAAAAATATTTAACATTTACAAGTTAATAGCAATAATGCAACATGTAACTAGAAGTCAATCCTTTAGATAAAAATATTCATTAGCATATATTTTTAAATTCACTTACATTATGAGGAAAAGTGAAATGCAAACTCTTTTTGAAGTCAGTGATAATTGTTGGAATCAATAACGAGTAGATAAGAAAATACATTTTAATAATAAATCAAAATAAGTAAAATAATCTTTACAAATGTAAATATTTTTTTTTACCTGTCTTGGTGGATAGTGTGGTTTTTCACAAATATGAAATAATACAACTCCAGGAAGTAGTAAGGACCAATCAAATTCAAGATTTCCTGTGTGAGGAAAATCTACTGGTAAGCCTATTCTAAAGGGTCCCTAAAAATCAATTTTTTTTATTTTTAATAAAAATAAATAAGTAAATATAGATATTTATAAACTTACATTTTTTTAAAAAAATTATATATATATCCTTGTATATTGTTAACATTAAATAAAAGAATGAATTGTCATACCTTAATAATTCTTTGCCTGTATCTCGTACAATAAAATACATAACATTTGAGAATAGTTTCTAAAAGAATCTTAAACATTGGTCATAGTAAAGAGTTTTGAGTTCTCTGAGATATACCTATATAAGATATAAATTTTGAATTTATTTAAGAATGGCCAAAGATGCTCAATAATATTCAAATTAGGTAACTGGAGTCTTTAAGTGGATCATTATTTTGACAGACAAATTTATTGTCTAACAATATTGTTTGCATTATTGAATAAAACTGACTCCCAAAACATTCAAAAGATCTTCACTTTACTGCATCCATGCAGATTTATGATGAGATCATGAAAATATTATGATATAATAATCGAAACAATGATATTTATATTAACAGATTTTATAAACAGAGAAGATTGTTTGGCTTCTTTTGGAAATCAGCAGACACAAATCATTCCAGAAATTAAATAAAACATAAACAATATTATATCACTTAGATGGTATAGCTTGAGTTATCCATTATGTGATTTATATACTTATGGCAACCTTGTTTCCATGACATTGTATTTACTTTAGTAGCTTTGTAAAACTATCTTGGTTATGAATGATCTGCTTGAAAAGCTTATCAAAGATTGTTTTGATAGAAAATGGATTGTTCAGATAAAGGTATGATTAGTTGTGATTTGACCTTTCTGGATCAATCATCTCCAATGACTGCAGTAATAATATTAAAAACTAATGATCTTTTAAAAAAACAAACAGTTCTGTGGTTTTCTGATAATTTTCAATTAACTGGTCATCAATAATTTGATTTCTTTCTGATATTTCTTCTTGCAGGCTTATGCCTATTGGATACTTCTATTATATCTTGCAGGTTATATATATTTGTAATATTTTGAGGCATTTTATTTCTGTGCTACAAATTGTTAAAGCATAATTCTAATACAACATATACAATTTCTCTCTCTAGATATTACGATAGAATGACAGCCTGTTAAGCTAAATTGCGCAGACGCTGTGAGAATGTTATTAATAAATGAATACCTTCGAACAACCACATGATATAGTATTTATATAAGAGTAAAAAGGAATCCTCTTACTCTTACGACTCAAATGTTTATATATACTATATCATGTGGTTGTTCGAAGGTATTCATTTATTAATAACATTCTCACAGCGTCTGCGCAATTTAGCTTAACAGGCTGTCATTCTATCGTAATTATAATCGCACGCAAGACGTTATAAAATAAATGCTTATTCATGTATATGATTTAGTTTCGTTTAGAGTGGCGTTTAGTAAATTCTAGAAAATTTCATTGGCGTCATTCATACAGACATTATATATAGTAATTTAAAGTGACTATTATGTAGTCACGCCTTCATCACAACTACTTTAGATTTGCTCATATATAAACATTTGAGTCGTAAGAGTAAGAGGATTCCTTTTTACTCTTATATAAATACTATATCATGTGGTTGTTCGAAGGTATTCATTTATTAATAACATTCTCACAGCGTCTGCGCAATTTAGCTTAACAGGCTGTCATTCTATCGTAATTATAATCGCACGCAAGACGTTATAAAATAAATGCTTATTCTCTCTAGATATATAAATATTGTAAGCTTAGATTGGTTGTCTGTATTTATATAAATAAATTTTTGTTTAGCTTTAAAATTAAAGATTATTATATCTGAATTCTTGCCTTAGAAGCAGCATATTTTTGATTATATTATAAGCTATGCTATATAAGCTATTGAGCTTAGTTTTATAGTTAAGTAGAGATTAAAGGTGGTTGGTGGAGGGTTGCATTAGATCCTAAGATCTAGGTGCAGTGCTCTCAGATCCAAAGCTCCTCACTGATGAAGGCCACAAGCCAGAAACTAGTTTGGGGATATTGGACGAGTAGGCATTAGATAGGGATTTTATGCACAAGCCTTCTGGCATCCATTGATTACTCTGGTTGGCACAGGGTGGCACTACTGTATGGAGAGTTTTGCATTGTTTATAAACAATTACGTGCTAGTATAAGAGATGGTGATCATGTGAATTTGAAAAGTAATTTTATTTTGTTAATAACTTTTATGCAATTTTCAAATAATGTATCAATATTTTTACTCATCTAATATTAAGTCTAAAAATATTAACATTGTATTAAAGTTTCATTTTGACTTTATTATAAATGTATATTTTGCTTAAATACATTTGACTTATAACATATGCAAATGAGAGAGTATATATGCAGAAACTTAATTAAATAAACATATATTTAGACTGGAATTTTAAGTGTAATGAAAAAATAATAATAACTTTGATATGTGTGCATTGTTTTCTTATTTTCTTAAAAATTTAACTTTATTTTTTTAATTAAATTGTGTTTTAAAAACAATAGTATTTTAGAAATGGAAAAAAGGGGAGGGGTGTTTACTTTATTTCAAAACATTAAATGTTTATCTGGATGTAAAATAAAGAAATTTATCATTTAATTTTTTTTACAGATTTAAATAAATATTATTTAGGACTTATTTAAAGTAAATGAATAAAAGTGTATTCTAATTGTGTTTAGAAAATAACAGTTTGAATGCAAAAGTATTTTTAAAAAATGATTTTAAAATTCCATTCGAATATCTCCATGGTTTGTTGCTTTGTCACTTGGATATGCTGACACAAATTGAAGGTTATAAAGTTGTCCTAATTTCTTGGAAATGGACTTTGTACTTTTAGTAATCTGTAAATAAAAATGGTTCTCAAATAGTCAATGCTAACAAACAGAGCCATTATCTGGCTTCTTAAGCCATTTGTTTTGTTTCATTAAAATTATTATTTAAAGAATTATCATGCTTCATAAAAGTCAACAATTAATTAACCCATAACAGCTGAATAAGATCTAAATCAATTACAAAAAATTTTTATAAATGAAATCAAACCTAAAAAGAAATTTTAATCATCAATTTTTGTTTTAAACTTTTAAAGTTTTATTAAATAAGAGCTCAAATTAACAATGATATTAAGTGTTGAAATTAATTAAGTATTTGCTATGACTAAATTAACTGTTTTTCTTAACAATATTCTTCTTAAGACATTTAAGATGAACTTTAGCAATTTGTAATGAAACTTTGAATTATATCATTTATCTACATTACCTATATGTCAATGTATCATCATCATCATTATTATAAATCACCTACCAAGAATAAAAGAACTATTATTGTTGTGAAAAACATTTTATTTATATGTTTAATATTGTTGTATTTTTCTTTTATAAAAATCTCAAAGTATGAAATGAAGTCAAATATCAGATCAATGAAAGATATATTTATATTATTTTTAACTATAAAATTATTGTGCAACATATATTCCACTTCTGCATGTGAAAGTATTTAAAAACATTTATTTTTAAACATTATTATTAATTTTTATTTTAAGCCAATAAACATCACATGACCACCACTTCTTATGCTTGTGTATAACTGTTGTTAAAACAGGCAAAACTCACAATACGTATTCCCACATACAGCAAGCTAGAGTAATCAATGGATGCCAGAAGGCTTGTGCATAAAATCCCCATCTAGTGCCTACTGATCCAATATCCCCAGACTAGTTTCTGATTTGTGGCCTTCTAGCTTGATGTGTGTGGCAATACATACAGTGAGTTTGGCCTGTTTTTTTTATTTTCTAAGTTTTAAGTATTTATTTTTAAAATAGTGTTTTTTTAGTTAATAAAATTTGATTTATGTGTTAAAATGTAAAAGTAATCAGCTTATAAATCCTTGGCTTTTTTTTAAAGTGGACCATAATAAAAGAGAAACCCAGAGATAGAGCAGAAAGTTCCTCTATATATTTACAGTTTAAGTAAATAAAAATTTATTAAATATATTTTAGGATTTTAAGCCACAGATAAAAATCAGACAGAACGTGAAATGCTACCATTATCATCAAATGCCCTGAGGTTGGATAATTTGCTTTTTTATTTGGTCGTTTATTTATTCATGTGTGTAGAAATATTTATACTTTAAAGACCAATGATTAATTGTTCCTATCAGAACTTCTCAAACATAAATTTTATTTGCAGCAACATTTAAACAAAATTTAATGCTTATTTTCTAATATTAATTTACAATATATCAGCATTAATATTTAAACAGCATTAAACTGTTGCCTATGCGCATGTGCAACAGTTTAATGCTGTTTAAATATTATTGTTTATAAAAAACATCGCGCTATATAAAATAATTGACTTAAATATATCAGCATTATGATATACATGCTACTTTTGACATACAAATTTGTTTTTTCTCTTGTATTTTCTTTTACATTTTTGAAGATAAATACTTTTCATTTAATTAATCACCTTTCCAACTATAACAATAAACTGATAAAAGATTGGAGAACTCCAAGCATTATTAATAAATTATTTCATTCTGCTTTTTTATACTTAATATTTTTCAGATTTTTTCAAATAAAATATATTAATTTTATTTTAATAACTGAACCTGTATCTATATATGTAATATATAGGGTATATGAGCACAGACTTTCACATGACCCACCACTCTCCACACTATCTCATAACACTGATACACTTGAACACATATATGTTGAAAAGATAAATAATCACCAATATACGTAATTCATGCTAAACCAGCAATCAACAGTTGGTCCAGATTACCATCTCTACACATATATGCTATAAGTGCTCAGATATATATTAAGATAGCCAATCCTCCTACTTTAATGGACAGGCTTCAATCTACTCCACACTCCAATTCTTCAACCATCCATCCAACTAAAAATCTGATGATGGAATGCTCAAATGCCACCTGAGGCCGAGATTCTTGTCACACCCATGTTGACCTAAGATCAATCTGACCCCACATGACAGACATAATCCATTTAATACATATACAAGGGATGGGCAAACATCTCTACTATGTGATGACTGAAAACACAGGCTTATTATATACCTGTGTCTATATATGTAATATATAGGATATATGAGCACAGACTTTCACATGACCCACCATTCTCCACACTATCTCATAACACTGATACACTTGAACACATATATGTTGAAAAGATAAATAATCATCAATATACGTATTTCATGCTAAACCAGCAATTATCAGTTGGCCCAGATTACCATCTCTACACATATATGCTATAAGTGCTCAGATATATATTAAGATAGCCATTCCTCCTACTTTAATGGACAGGCTCCAATCTACTCCACCTCTTCAACCAGCCATCCAACTGAAAATCTAATGATGGAATGCTCAAAGGCTACGCTGAGGTCGAGATTCTTGTCACACCCATGTTGACCTAAGGTTAATCTGACCCCTCATATACAGGACATAATCCATTTAATACACATATAAGGGATGGGCAGACATCTCTACTATGTAATAATTAAAAACACAGGCTTAAGTGGTGGGTCGTGAAAGTTTGTGCTCATATACTCTATATATTACATATATAGACGCAGGTATATAATAAGCCTGTGTTTTCAATTGTTACATAGTAGAGGTGTCTGCCAATCCCTTGTATATGTATTAAATGGATTATGTATTAATACAAGGGATGGGCAGACATCTCTACTATGTAATAATTAAAAACACAGGCTTAAGTGGTGGGTCGTGTGAAAGTCTGTGCTCATATACCCTATATATTACATATATAGACGCAGATATATAATAAGCCTGTATTTTCAATTGTTACATAGTAGAGGTGTCTGCCCATCCCTTGTATATGTATTAATGGATTATGTCCTGTACATGAGGGGTCATATCAACCTTAGATCAACATGGGTGTGACAAGAATCTCTGACTCAGGGTGGCCTTTGAGCATTCCATCATCAGATTTTCAGTTGGATGGACGGTTGAAGAGTTGGAGTGTGGAGTAGATTGAAGCCTGTCCATTAAAGTAGGAGGATTGGCTATCTTAATATATATCTGAGCACTTATAGCATATATGTGTAGAGATGGTAATCTGGATCAACTGATGATTGCTGGTTTAGCATGAAATACATATATTGGTGATTATTTATCTTTTCAACATATGTGTTCAAGTGTATCAATGTTATGAGATAGTGTGGAGGAGAGTCGTGGGTCATGTTTAACCTACAATATTATTTTTTAACATATTTTATAAATAGAAGATAGGTATAAAATATGTTTAAAAATAATACTATAGGTTAAAGAAAATTTTATATATTGAATGTTAATATAGTAAATAATAATAATGTAAAATATAAAAATATGAATATATAATGTTAGAGTTTTGAACACTTTTTAGCAAAAAGCTTTATTGTACATATATGTATACACAATCTTATATTTCATCTGTCTAGAAAGTGGCCCTGAAGAAGACTGCAGGACAGTCAAAATGTAAGATTGTATATCCCACTTTTTCTGAAGAAGACTACAGGACAGTCGAAATGTAAGATTGTGTTATGCATATATGTACAATAAAAGGTTTTTGCTAAAAAATGTTCAAAGTAGACTGGACAAATTACATTTATATAAGATATTATAGTAAAATAAAGAAAGTGGTGAATTTGGTATTATTTTAGCATTAAATATTTAAAAAAATTAATAAGAATAAAATAATAAAAAATAAACAAAATAAAAATAATATATATATCAGATATAGAAAGTATTGATTGATAAATATAGAATATAAAAAAGGTTAAAATATATTTAAAAAAATAAAAAGGTAATAATTATATAGAGAGGTATGTGGGTATATAAATAATGATTATAAGATAGAATATATATATAACGTAAAATTATATATTCATAAATATTTGTATTCATATATTTGTATTGTGTTGTGCTTAATCTAAGAAAGAATGCTGGGGAAACCATCAATAGTAGGTTGTAAAAAGTATTGTAAAAGTAATAAAGAACATAAATGGTATAATATTATATGGATTTGGCAATGCAATAACAAATATAAAGTTATAATCCTTCAAAAAGATATATTTACATAATATATTGATAGCCATCACAAATATTAGCCACATGTAAGGATAAAGAGTGATAAATGCAGTTATTGCATTTTCCCAAAATAAGACCGATCTTATATTAATTTTTGCTCCAAAAGATAGCTTAGAACTTATTTTCAGGGGATGTGTTATTTTTTTCATGTACAAAAATATCCATTTATTTAAATACAAAAATCTACATTTATTCAATATTAACAATTTCAACAACACGTAAAAACTTTTACTACTCTTTGAATATGTCACATTTAGGATTATAATCACATCACAGAACATTTTTGTTATATATGAGAATATTAAAAGTAATTTACATCTTGTTGAAATTAATAATATTTAATTTAAAATAATATATGAAATGTTAAACTGACTTGATTAATCTGTGAATTCGGATTGCCCAATAGTAATAAGTTTCAGCCTTTTCAGATTTTAATGTTGATTTATTTATGATATATATGGTTGCATTCTCATATCAGATCAAATGTAGGCACATTAATAAATGAAACGAAAAATTGTGTTTGTAAGTTTATTAAAATAATTAGTTATGAGTCTGCCAGCAAAATAATTTTGAGTAACATTTATTCCAAGAACTAAAGTCTATACTTATATTTATTTATACATTCATTACTTCAATTTGAAATAATTTTTTCTTTTCTTATGCTAGTTGTAATGCATACAAACATAATGGAAACATCCATGCTATTAATAGGAAAGACACTTGCTTCGAAATCTCGAAGAAATGGGCTACATAATACTAGCTTATTTGAATATTTGCATATATTTTACTATACATTTTATGAAGGCTATGAATATGAGGCATGGATCCTCGAAAACGTTAAGCCGATAAACTTTAATATTAATTTATATCTTCTTCTCTATTAAACAATTATAAATAAGTGTTTTTTGTTTATATTCATTACTTCATAATTCTATATGTCCAGTCATGTATTTGTGTTTCAATGGATGAATGATATATCCATCCATCAGGCTGACACTCTTAACTAGATCTTATATTTAGGTTAGGGCTTACATTATCAACATCCTGAAAAATCAAGTTAGAATTTATTTTCTAATTAGATCCTATTTTCAGGGAAACATCATAGTTACTTTCAAAACAAGTTTTTTGAAATGAAAAGCAATCAAAAACAATAAAAGAGAATTGTGTTTGTTTTCATTTCAAGACAGTATTAAAATAAAGAAAAAGAGAAAAACAAGATAGAAATATTTCTTTTATATTTTTCTATAATATGAGACATTACAAAATAATAGTCAATTTACAATTGTGGCTTATAAGCCAGAAAAGCACATGCACACTACATAAGTGTCATGAATAAATAAATGTTCAGATGGTTACTTAAAAAGTCATTCAATATATGTGTGCAATATTTATATTATTTATAGAATTACCTCATTAGATCTTAATTTTCTAAATTGCTGTTTTGTTGGAAAAACTGGTCTTCCTAAATGGATCCATTCTCTATATGGATTTGTGACATTAATATCAATCACATATTTAGTCCACTTTAAATTTCTTCCTAAATTAATATATACAGTTGAAATATAGGTAAGATGACATAAAAATACATATTTTTTTCAATTTTATACTTTTTATTACTAATATGTAAACTTATAAATATATAAAAATAAGTTATAGTAATTCCCTCATATCAACAATATTTGGTCCAAGTACACCTCACAGGCACCAAAGTTTTAGCTAAACTGTATTGTGTGTTTTTAATATATTTATATAGAAATAAATGATATACACATGCTGAAAACATGTGTAACACAATTATATATGTGGGTTGCATACATATTGTTTATGTAATGCTCTAAACAAAACAAAAATAAACAATTAAAAAGTACAAATTAACAAAAAATCAACAAAGTAATTCATCTCTTGGGTAAATTGCCATTCATGAAAAATATCAGAGATCTTAAAGAAATTGGACTTGTTATAAAAAAATTGAAAATTGCAGAAATATTGTCATTTAATAAAAGCATTTGAGGCTCAAATAAATCATAAAAATCAAAAAGACTTCAAATGCTTTTATGAAATGACAATATTCATGCAATTTCCAATTGTTTTATAAAAAGTCTAGATTTTTAAGATCTCTGATATTTTCCAAGCATGGCAAATTAACTAAGAGATGAATTGCTTTGTTATTTTTCTACTTTTTAATCGACTATTTACATAAAAATAATTATTTTAAAAAACTTTTTTTTACATATTTTTATATTTACATATTATTTTAAATAGTGATTTAAACAACAAAAGTTATAATTTAATAATAAGATGTGAAAATAAATACACCCTGTAACAAGTAAATTCTAAATTTAAATATCATATAATTGTCTATTATATAAAAATATTTATGTATTGGTTTTTTAATTAATTTTGTAACCTTTTTGATACATTTATTATTTTTTGCATAAAATATTAATAAAATATTAATTGTTTCAAAAGAATAATTCTGATTTTAATAGAAAATATTTACTTTTAATTAATTATGAGTTAAATGAAAATAATAATTTTGTTAGTATACAAATATATTTTTGCACACTCTTTATTAGTACAGGTTTTGCCTTATTGATTGTAAAATGTGGACTTTACACTCTAGAATAAAATTATAAGTGATAACAAAAAGGAAGAAGTCTGGAAAGATTCACATTGGAAATGATAAAAAAAAAAAAAAAAGAACCAAGACTAACATAACTGCAATTTTTGTAACAATTAAAAAAATATTAAATTAAAGTTGTCTGAGCATCCTCCAATAATAGATATTGCAATGGTATGGATCCTCTCAAGGAGAAATCAAGGCAGTCACATCTCTCTATAATCGGATTTGAGGTCTTCATATAGGATGCAGTGAATAATGTGATCAAATTTTAATCTAAAATTATATCTATTTCAAATATATAATTTATTCTTAAATACTTAATATAAATGCATTCTAAATCAAATCATTCAATCTTCACCTTAATTGATTTAACCATTGTGCACAGATTTCAAACTCAGGGAGGTTTAATAATTGACTCTCTTCAAGTGTTCCTATCAATATATTACAGCAATAATAATATTCAATATAATCTCAATAAATCTCTTTAAAATGGGTTTCAATAAGTTATTAGGATATTTGATAAATATAATATATATATATATGTGATTGATTTTATCTTATAAAATGAAATAAATTAGAGACTTCATTTGGTTTAATATAAAATATAACTAATATTTATTTAACAAATAAATAGTTTAAAGTTTAAAATATATAACAAAAGGAAATATTGTGAATGTTTTTATTTATATATATACTATTTTATAGTATCTAAATGATAAATATATTCCATTTTCCCATAGTAGATATATTTTCATTTTATAACACTACGTGTGATATAACATTCAATAGTGATTTGATAACATTGTGAATGAAGATTTTATAATTTATGCAAAAAATATACATATATATGAATACTAAACTTACTATATTTAATCAATCATATAATAATTAGATTACATTATAATAGTTTCCAATTTGTATGTGGCATTTCCATCCGTTAAAATGATTTTTGTAATTAGTCATCATTAAAATAAAATATAAATTATCTTCCATACAAATGTTAATCATTCATAGAACTATAAATAAACAATGGTTATTAAACTATTTTAGTTAGTATCAACAGGGTAGTGTTATGTCGTAAAAATGTAAATTGAAGGATATTTAATTTCTTACTTACAAATTAACTTTACGTTATACCTTTAGTATATTTTGATAACCTTATATCAAATTACTTCTTAGCAGAGATCTTATTAAATATAAAAAAAATATTTAAATTACTGATCTTCTTTTCTTCTTCATTTCATCAATGAAATGAATTTAATGGCAAAAGAAATGAAATTAACCTTCACAAATCATAATTCTTGATGATGCAATTATCCTATACGTTACTATAATTCGCGCGTATTAAAGTCCTTCAAAGATAAAGTTCTTAATTTCTTGGTTATTACACATTGAAAAAGTCGATGTAAGATTTCCAGTTGTTGTTCAGTTCCCCTTTTTCATAAAGATAGCATCTTCTTTTATAAATAGTTTTTGTTGGCAATTAGAATTTCATTCCGTAGATATATCTTATATAATTTTATAGGCATTTTCGCAGGTTATTTCATATATATATTTAATTAAACAAACGAATATATATATTCTATGATAAAAACAGGTGTTCTATTCACTTTGCATTTTAAAAAAAATATTGTTCTTCAGTTTAATTTGATTGAAGTTTTTATAATATGCTTTTTTAAAGATTTTTTTATCCAGAACTCCAAATTAGAATGATTTTTTATAGAATACGAAAATATATTCAATTTAAGTAATTTACAAATTACTTTTATTTAAGTAATATTAGAATTTTCTTTCTAATAATAACTAATATTAAAATTTTCTTTCTAATAAATTTTATTAATATATCGTTCAAAATATTGAATCTATCTAGTAAAGTGTTCTTTGGTTTGAATACAGTATAAATCCACATATGGAGTATTGAGGATATTACAAAACGAAAAAATAAATTATTTGATTTGATATTTATACTGGGATGAGCTTGCTGAGAGCATATTATATTACATTTTGTGATATTATAATTCTATATTATTCATTGAATTAATTTCATTTCCTTTATTTCATTGATAAATTTCAAATTTGATCTTAAAGGTTATCTCCTTGTCAATCGTCTTTATTAATGAATTAGTATTTAAACAATGGTTTCATTTTAAAGAATGAAATAAAATACTATTTTACTATTTACTTTCATAAATACAATAAAAATAAAATATAATGTATATATATGTGTGTGAAGTAATGTATACTCATACAATATATTAAGGTTTTTTTCAACTGGATGCCAAGAAATAGGGCATATCCACAGAAGAAACCCCTGTATAATAAATGCAACATATAGACCTATGCAAATAAAGTACAGCAGTTAAGCAAAGTATATTTATTACTTTATCATCATCATCATTATTATTATGGTGGTATTCTGCTTATTTGTAAAAGGTTTAAAATAATATAGAGAAATAGTTTACATTGCATAATAGAAAATGTTATTAAAAATAGAGAAAATGTATTTGGATTTTCAAAAAAACATCAATATTCTGATTGTAAAAATTAAAGAGTTAACTTTCATCCCTGGTTGGAAAAGAGAAAACATTCCCTTGAAGTCTTAGCTTTGCCTTAACTGATTATAATTACCTTCTTCCATACAATATAAAATGATTTGCTATTAATTCATTCTATAATCATCTTATATAACTTCTGTTCAATGTGGTTATTAATAATAAAACATTAAGAAAATAAAGACAAATAGAAAAGAAACAAAGTTAAATAAAAGATAATAAAGATAGATTTAAAATAATATATATAAATACTCCTTAGGAAAAATAAATAGAGAAGATAAAATGAATAGTATGATTTCAGTATAGAATATAAAAATATAATATCTCGCCTAGAGTTTGATTTTCATTTAGTTACAGTACTTTTGGACATGTTAGCAGAGACGTAATTACTGAAACACACAGGCTTATTGTATACCTGTGTTTATATATGTAATATATAGGGTATATGAGCACAGACTTTCACATGACCCACCGTTCGCATATATGTGTTCAAGTGTATCAGTGTTATGAGATAGTGTGGAGAGTGGTGGGTTATGTGAAAGTCTGTGCTCATATACCCTATATATTACATGGACGTAATTGTAAATGAAAGTTAAACATTGCGAAGTTTAGCTTATAAATTTATTAAAGTAAAAAAACAAAACATTATTATATGCATTTTTTCTGAATTAATAATCCTTTCTTTTTTTTTTGTGTGTCATAGCATCGGCCGGGAAACGAACCCGCTAACCCGGGACAACTGCTTGTAAGGTGGCTGTGCTGACCTCTCGACCACCAATGCTTGATGTTGCTGAACTTTTTACAGTTGGAAGAATGAAATGATTATATGTATTTTGCTTAGCTATAGTAGTTAGTTTTTTTTTAAAAAAAATAAGAATTCATGATTATTATTATTTGCCATATTAAAAAGTCACACCTACCTATTTTTATTTAATATCATAATGTGTTTATATTTAGTGTACAAATTTATATTTTTTGTATTGTTAAAATTTTGACTTTTTAATACAGTTCTGTCTCGCAAACACAGGCAGCAATATGAAAGTACCTTGGCTTACTTAATCTCTGCATTGAATAATAACACAAACAATCACAATATACAATACTGTATTTGCACTTTGAAATTGAAATGAAAATAAGTACAAAGCCAATGATGATTAGATTGTACATAGTTCATTGGGAGTTGCAGTAACTTCCGTTTCAATTTCAGATCGTTACGCAATAATTATTTATAGTATTTGTATTTTTAAAAGCTTAAAACAACGAAAAGTAGATTATCAACTTTGAAAAGTAGCTTATCAACTTTTCACTTACAATCATTTTCTATACTATTTTTTTTATATTTTGTATATGACAAATTTCTCCCAGAAAATCCATCTATAACATATTATTCATTATTTTTATAGTTCTGGAATGCTTTTAAAATACTATAGATAGAACTTGACAGTAGTTTTTTAATGGTCAATATTTTTTAAGACTAAATCTTCAAGATTATAATTTTTATTGCTAAATACAGAGATAGTTATGTATCTTATGGTATACAATAACATAGTAGTATGTGTACATATATATATAAAGTTGAAAGAAAAAGTAGAAATAACCACAAACAAATTTTTTTTGTATATATATATTATATTACAGAGAAATAACAGTTCAGAGGTAAATCATATGATACTTTAGTATTATTCCTGCTATGATGTATTACTCTGATGACATATTATTCTAAGTTTATGATATAATCTTCAAATAATGTGTGGACAAACAATCTATAAAATGTATCCACAGATCCCATGGGAAATATTTTAAACATATTGCAAACACATAATAATATATCACTAAGAGTAATATATCATAGCATGTGTAATATGATTGTTCAAAGCTAAAAAAATAATGGAGACATATATTCATTATGGAGAAAGGAAAAAAGATATTATGATACTAAATAAAACAGATACTTGTGAGTTGTGCCTTTTTGGACCAACCCTATACATTGCCAAGACCATCCTTTCCCTTCCTGGGATACTATGGCCCTTTGGCACCATCATATTCCATATGTAATAGAAAACTTCAAGTCTAAAAAACAAAGATGTGCTTTTCAATGATCCAATATATATTTATTATGGAAAAAGGAAGAAACATGAAAAAGAATTCAAAAGCATTTTTTTAAATGGGGAGTTGTAACAAAGTTTTAGAATTCTATTATTATTTTTTAATCTAAAAAAAATATGATGAACTGTAAGTTTCACCTTATATTTTAATTATGTTTTTTTTTTTTAAAAACACACAAATATAACAACTTTTAACTGTAAATGTATATAAACTTTAGCAAAAAACAAAACAAAAAAACCTCACAAATATAACAATTTTTATCACTGTATTTTTAAATAATAATAAAAAATACAAACAATGAAATAAATTGGCTGCTAGTTTGATGTTACATTCTAAATATTTTTTATTAAAAAAATCAGAAAGTTTTAGCAAAAAGGAACAAAAACACAAATGCATTTTTAAATATAAAACTGTATTACTTACAAATAATGCGAGAGATATATTATACTGTAGGGTAATAAAGTCACTATGGCAGAGTGAATTGTTTAATAACTTCTAAAATAAAAAGGAAAGAGTTAGTTTATTTGACATGGATTAGTCATGCCAGGATTCTTGGTTGCCATTACATCATAACTGGAAACTTTGAATAAATATTACTGGATGATAATGTTACCAGAGTAATACATCATAGCAGAAATAATACCAAAATACTAATAATAATTTTGATAGTTAAAATTATTATAAATTATTTTAAATCAAATATTTTTAAAAAGGTCTATATAATGTTTCATTCTGATTTTGATAATTAAATCAAGCATGTTTTTATGTTACAATAGATATACTGGTAATTATAAAACTCCACTATCTATTTTAATTAAATTAAAAAACTTTTTAAATTAAAGCTTGTATAGCATACTTTAATAAAATTCTACAAAAATGTTATTTAAAGGACTAACAATACTTTGAGCTAAAAATTGGGTTTTAATTAAGGTGAACTGAAAAGAGTCATTAACCTTTTTTTTTATTAATACAAAGAATTTGTTTATATGCTGCTTTTAAATCCCATATGGTATAAAAGATGGATTTAAAAGAAAAATATTGATTACAAACATTACAGCATTATTATAACTGAAGGTAAAGAGTACAAGTCAGCTCTTGCTGCTAATGTCACAGTGTAGAGTTAAAATTCACATGGAAGCAAGGCCAGCTTTCTGTGGTTTATAGCCCAGGTGTATACTAGATTGCATGCCTGAAGTCTATCAAATTTTAGACTGGATGGAGTTGACTGAATGTCAACAGTTTTCTGATTTATACTTTTCCAAAAATGTCAATAGGTCAGTCTCATTTTAAAGTAAACCAGCTTACTGAGAGAGTCCAGTATTAGCCAGATTATTAAAAAAAGTAGTGTTATAGTTCATAATATGCAGTTTATCAAGGTGCAAAGGAGCACAAATAGGTAATTACGGCCAGTCATATAAAGATTGTCCATGCTATTTATTTCATGAAGGATGATACCAAGCACTGATGGAAGAAGTTAGCTGGTTTAAGGGTAAATAATTTTTGACTAGATATTCAACTTAAAAAAATAATAAATGAGTTTTCCACTTTTATTTTATTAAAAAAAATTAGACTTGTCAAGCATTGGAGGTCTAGCAGTTAGTATAGATGTCTTCCAAGCAGCTGGCCTGGGTTCACATTCCAGTCTACACTTAGACATATAAATAAAAAATAAAAAAATTACTTGGAAATTAAATCTTATTGTAAATGAAGAAACAAAAGTCAAAGGGTATTTTAAAAAGTACTTTCCAAATTAGATCTAATGATAATATTTTTTTTAAAAAAAACTTTTACTTATCATTAAAAAATAATAGATTAAATAATAACTTTGATTTCTAAGCAGATAATAATACTTATGTATGCATTGGATTTCTGTATATAATTTCTTTAATATTGAATTATGTTTTGTGAAAATATAATATGGTTTAACAAATTTATTTTTTAACTAATAAAATATCAGTGTGTGCACACATTTCCATGAGTATCCATATATATATATTGTAACAGTCAGAAAACGTGTGACTCGTTAACATAGTGCAGAATTTGACTCGTTAACATAGTGCAGAATTCGACCACCACATAGAACTGCAGCACCATCTAGGTAGCAAAGCCACCTGTAGTACTAAGTTCGAACATAGTTTATCGGTTCCACATACAATCTACGAAACAATGCATCTGATGCGACATTAGTAAACATTTCTTTAGGCACGGTGGTCAGGGATATGCAAGAGATTCATGAATTTATTTTCGAGTTAGCCATTAATCACACTAATATTAATTAAACATTCATATTTACATAATCGAGGAAATATTATATAGAATGGGTATCGAATAAATAAAACGTAACTGCAGATGTATAGTTTAAAATTATTTATTGAAACATTTTAATAAAAAAAAATCATTTACTAATAATATTTTATAGATTTAAAGTTTCAGTAGCGGGATTTGCGATACTATTATATATTAAAAAATACATTTATTTATTTAGACATATTTTATATTTAAGACCTCAGTAGCGGTATTTCCATACTGTAATGTTTACAAAAGAAAGACATTTATTTAAAGGCGTAATCTAGCTACCTAAAATTCTCGAGCAAGTATTTCTAAGGCATGCCTTGAGGGATTTATACCTTTGCAATGCAAGAGTCTAAAGTAAAATTTATAAGAGTAGCGGCATACGTATATTTATTTAATTAAAATATTTACTAACAACTAGGGGAAAACATTTATTTGAGAGTGAATTATGAAGATAATGCAGTTGCGGAGTGATACATAGAATAATAAAGTTAGTTAAAGAAACATGGTAGTTTTAGAAAGGCGATATGGAATGGCAGTATATTGAAACTGCAAAGCTGTGAATGAGTTTATAAGAATGACAGGCTGGCATTTGCAATTGGCCCAAAGAAGTAAGGTGTCACATAAGCATAACCAGGGACAAGCGGTTCGTGCCATGATTTGCCTACTGGCTGCATGACGGTCATCAAGTCCTACGGGACATTCATTTGTCAGCTTGTGCAGGATGATTGGGGTTAATTTCAACCCTATAGAATCCGGAATATTCATGGCTTGTAATAGGTCATCGCATCTCTAAAATGTAACACATGTATAATGTATAGACAATTCTGGTAAGATTTAAATATATTTTCTAACTCAGCCCTACATTATCAACCTTTAATAAAGAACGTTGGCGACTCTCAAAGAAATGCAATTTTATGGAATTATTCATTAAGATTTAATAAATATAAAACATATATAAACTGGGTGATTATTACAACTAATATGCCAGCCATTTGCTAAGCAGTAGACCCTTACATTACAATAAAGGAAGCATTGAATGCGTGTCGATTATATGCAAATATTAAGTTAGTTATGAAAGTAAATATTATGAAAATTTGACACGCATCCACAGTTTCAAGCGATCATAGATTTGTACTTAGAAAATTATGAGCATGTGATAATTATATGATAAAATGTAGATTTTAGAAATACGTACCCAAGAAAGATAGAGTGAGGTAAGCTAGATTATTAGAGAAATTTACACAATAAATTAATTATTAAATTTTAGTTTTACAAATGATAATTTTACATTTTATAAGTTATATAAGTAGTATGAAGAATGAGCTATAGCATATTAGTAGAGTACTCTAGAGAATTTAGACACAGGTACCTGTTTTATCTGATTCCATTGGTTAGTAGCAAGTTGTTCATGATTAACAGTTCTTTCCTGCATTTAGGTGGTTCATTTAATTTAACAGCAGCAGCAGATTTCTCATTATTTTAGGCAGAAGATCTTTGTGGTTGAATTTATGAAGGGCAATGGAAGGTTTGGCATCCAATAGGCCATCTCCTGGGTGGAGAATAGTCTGGGTGCTTTTACTCGGTCATACCATGGCAGGAACAATTTATTTAATATTTTGGAGACTCTCAACTGATCGAGAGCAGAGCTAAAGTTAAAGTGCCTGTTTCTAGCAAGTCTAAGATGGCCTCTCTTCTTAGATCTTATCTTAACATTTTTGTTAATGTATTTTTAGATTCCACTTAATCTGCTATGAGGATAATCAATGCATTTTTGTTAATTCTAATTAGAGAAAACTACCATTCTATTGTTTATGTTTAGATTTTACATTTAGTTTTTGCAATTAGATTTTAGGGAATTTTTCTTTTTAATTAATCTATTATCTCTCACCGACCGATGCTTTTAAAATTTCAAAGACAAAAGAGAAACATATGGTTATTTTTACTTGTGATTAAATATTAAATCAGATTTCTAAAATTATTATTAAATGAAATTTAAACAAAGCAAAAAATAACGGATTTTACAATTTAAAATAAATGGTTAAAAATATATATATTTTTTATAACTAAAAGAAATCTAAATTATATTATTTATCTTTATTTATTGCCGTAAATTTGAGATCGAAATGTGTGTGTGTTTATGGTGAATTCTACATATATCTATACATTTTTAATATTGCCATACACACAATTCGATACCAAAAAGTTTAAATTTGGGTGGGATAGAGCGGTGAGTGAGAGACGATAGAAAAAGGTGAAACTTAAGATTTGAATACGAATCTTACTGTTTCAGTATATATATATGTTAAAATGAAGATTTGCACGGGTTAAATATATAAAATACATATTTTGCGGGTTCATCCGTGTTAAAAACTTTTAATATTAATATACTGACATTTCGACTTGTCACACAAGCCATCCACAGAGTTATAAAAGGTAGAAAGATGGTTGTAGAGGCGCTACAATCACTGATTTGAATAAAATGTTAAAATTCCACCAATAGCAAAAATGTTAAATTTAGGAATGTTTTTTAAAAAAATCTTTCCAAATAGGAGGAAGTTTGCATGTATCATCTTGCTTATTGATACAATCTGGCATTTTAAGTATCTCAATGGCTTTTCTAATTTTGCACTGGTAGAAATTATCATATCTGGATATGATCCTGGTACTAGAAAAATCAATTTTATGACCTGAATCTATAGTATGGAGTGAGAGTGCTGATGATGATGAGTGTTGTTTAACTGCATTATCATGATCATCTCTCCTAACACTGATGCGATGATTACCCATACCTATGTAAGAAGCTTTACAATTTTTACATGAGATTTGATAGACACTATGAGATTCAAGAGGGATTGAATACTTAGGCTTAGTTATTATATTGCTGATCTTTTGATAAGCAGAAAATGCTGTATCTATATTATAGCGTTTTAATATACATCCGATACTGTCTGTAGTTCCTTTTACATATGGAACACAAATCCTAATAGCTGACTTATCATCTTTTTGTTTCCTATTTTGTCTATTTTGGGCTTGAAATAAGGCTTTTTTATAAAAATAGGAAACAAAAAGATGATAAGTCAGCTATTAGGATTTGTGTTCCATATGTAAAAGGAACTACAGACAGCATCGGACGTATATTAAAAAATGCTATAATATAGATACAGCATTTTCTGCTCATCAAAAGATCAGCAATATAATAACCAAGCCTAAGGATTCAATCCCTCTTGAATCTCATGGTGTCTATCAAATCTCATGTAAAAATTGAAAAGCTTCTTACATAGGTATGAGTAATCATCGCATCAGTGTTATGAGAGATGAGCATGCTAATGCATTTAAACAACACTCATCATTATCAGCACTCTCACTCCATACTATAGATTCAGGTCATAAAATTGATTTTTCTAGTACCAGGATCATATCCAGATAACATTTTTGCTATTGGTGGAATTTTAACGTTTTATTCAAATCAGTGATTGTAGCGCCTCTACAAACGTCATTCTACCTTTTATAACTCTGGATGGCTTGTGTGACCAAGTCGAAACATCAGTATTGTAACAGTCAGAATCGTCTATCTCGCTAACACACTGCAGAATTCAAACCCGACACGAAACTGAATATTCTAGGAGAGGTTGCCTTCTAGATATACTAAGTTCGATCTAAAGCCCAAATTTCACAGCGCCAGCTACGTGACAACGCATCTGATGCCACTACTAGTATGACCTTTGACCGGTTCCTGGTGGTCAGGGAGAAACAAAAGACTTATACTAAAAGAAGTTTGGGTGGCTAATTAACGTCTATGGATTTACAAAAGAAATGCAGAAAATATATATATATATAGACCAAGACAGTGATAGGAATCAAATAAAATAAGAGATCAAATTTAGTTTTAAATAATTTCACAAAATTTATTTAAATAATATATATATATATAATGCCACTGTCTGCTTATATGAGACAGGGATGCGTATTAAATAATTGTGGGCATTATATTTCAATAAATGACAAAAAGGTTTTAAAACAAAGTGATATATTCTATTCCTCGGGCTAATAGCATTACGATAATGTGCTTGACGAGATAGGAACATGTGCGAGGTGCTTTGAGTAATTATACAAGTTTAAGAAAATATTTGAAAATTAAGTGTTCTAAAATATTTATTGATTTCGAGAATAGCACAGACTAAAGCTTACTAAGCAACAAAGTGAAAATGGGATCAAAGCATTTATTTGAGAATAATAATAATAGAGTTGCATTGGGAGGTCAGTATTGCTGATAATGAATTTATTAAAGTTGGAGGGTGTGACCCGTTTAAATCACGGATGCTTTGTAAAATAAATATAAAATAAAACAATAATGGAATATTTGGAATGATTACGGAGGGCATATTGCCACTAACCCGTAGGAAAGTATTTTATGAACAGCCGAAACTTAGCGACTGTGTGACGATTGTATTTAATTCCCAGGTGTGTCATTTGGGGACACACTCTGCCTGAAAATCACAAAAAAGGCGAAAAGAACGAACTTTGCCATGTAAAGAATCCTTAGAAAAATAAAACAAAGCGGTCTCAACAACCAATTCATTTACCAGCAATACGAGACGAGCGAATACAAAACATACTGAATGGGTTTTACTTGGATTAAGAGAAATGCCCAATCAAATTCCCAGAAATTCATTTAAAAGGGTCCGCACATTCTCGATGTCAATGATGAACTTTGTAATTAATGTAGAACATGGTAATTAAAATAGGAAAATGCATGCTTGCGGGTTTAAAAAGTAAGTATAGATTTATATACGCAATATGCATTAAGGGACACGTTTAACCATTGACCTTGCACATACTCTTATATTAGATGAAAATCAATAACATGTAGATTTTAAACTATGTGATTATATTATATTAAAGAAAAGAATCGCCCTTGAACGAGTGATTTGCAAGATAATAAAATTGGAAAATTATAAATTTAAAATATGCCTTAATAGCAGCGTCTTACTTTCAATAAAGGGAATAGTTTACTCGGTCAAAGACGATTCTGACACATTATCATAATAAAATAAAAGAAAGCTTTATAAATAGAAAATATTAACCCAAGGATAGAGCAAAACTGTTGATTATATTATATTAACACATTAAAGAAATACATAATGAAGTTATGTGAAATAGAAGGAAAACAATTTTAAATAGCTATAGCATGTTAGTTATCACAAGAGCTCTTGGGTTAATTTAGGGTTACCACTGGAGAAGCATTTAGGTAGATTGATGGTCGACAGGTTTTTATATAATTTAACAGCAAAATCTGGAAATGTTCATATTTTTGGCAGCAGCAGCAGCAGTTCTGGGGTTCCCTGTGTGATAACTTCCGATGGTCTATGGCAGCAGATGATCATTCTGGAAAGAAATAGCCTTCTCACACTCTACTCTGTCATGTCAAGATTTACAAATTACTAGAATAGAACTCAGAATGATTACTCTTAGAAACATTAGAAGAAAAACTGGAGAACAAAAGAAAACCCTTCTTTTTATAGTAGACGTTAACAATAGAACTGCCCTGGAGCATTACAAAAATATATTGGACTTATCAGCTGTAATTAAATCTATCCCAATGTCTAAAGGAATTCAATATTAATTAATTTCTTTTGTTAAATTTCCCTGTCGACATTCGGATTACAAACTAGATTTAATTAAAAATTACTTTTATTAATTAAAAAAAACCTTAAGTGGACATCTGCTGTTTTTAGATAAAACTTATATAATATTAGCTAATTAAACTATTGTCCCTCGTTTATTTTAAAGAAATATTTGGAATGACTTTTATTAAATTAAACGAAAATTATTTTACTTTTAACTTGCAATATTTGAATCTATTTACTAAACGAATATTTACTAAATGAATTTTATTTTAAATCAAAATATATTAAGATGGTAATATATTTGTAAATAGATTCAAACAAAATAACTTTAACAATTTATAATTTTGATATGTTTTAAAATGCATACCATAGTGTGTGCGCAATTACGACTTATATAATCCTACTTTTTAATAAATCAAAATTATGTGAACATATACATAATCTATAATCTTTATTTATTTGGGAATGACATATATTTATAATACGAGCATTGTACTCGTGGTTTAAAATTAGGCAGGATTTTTGGTACATAAGTGTATTGCAGACACACTACTATAGATTGGGGTTCAAACTAAGGTATGACGGTAGGAAATAGGTAATAAAAGGTGAAATGAAGATCTTCAAAGCAGACCTTACTGTTTCACATTCCCTTAGTGACGGAACAGAAAAAAATTGTTAAAAAAAAGATCTTACAACAAGTGTCCACCTATGAAGCCTGCATAAACAAAATTTACAAGATAACCCATAATGTACAGGATATAAATATAATGAAGAAATGAAACTGAATTATGTACAGGATATAAATATAATGAAGAGACGAAACTGAATTATATACCCGGATCATATTAATAAATCTACCATCTAGCAAACATTTTCTATTATTTCCCCCTTTCAACAAAATTTTATTTAAAATCTAATAGTTTAACATTGTTTATATCCAATCTCATTTCTTGTGACGTGTCCATTTTTTTTTTGTTGTTGTTTAAAAAAAAACTATAATCCTGGGTCTGGTGGGTGATATACAAGGGGTTTTAGACTCGTAGCATTATAAGTCCCTCTTATGGTCCCATTATCCTCCAGTAAATATGCATTTGGGCTGTGTACTCATTTTATCACATATGACCTTGATACAGTGGAAAAAACTTCTTGTATTCACACTGGTCCCGGCTACTGGGCTTTGGAGTTCTGACCCATACATGATCCCCAACTTGAAATTGATAGGACTTTGTTTCCTTTAATTGCTTTTTCTCTGCCCAGGCTTTCAGATGATGATGAATTGCTCGCCGGTCCTCTTCTCTGTCAACTTCTCGATCATCCTTGGGCAAGGGTATTTTAATTAATGGTTGCTCTGGCTTACCAAAATGAAAATGCATTGGTGTTAGGCCTATAGCCTCATTAATGGTTCCATTAATATACTGAAAAATTTCTTCCACTCAGTTGACGCAGCCCCGGTGTTTATTGTGGATGTACTTCCGAAACAGCTGGTTAATTTCCCGCATGACCCTCTCACAGGGGTTGGATTGGGGGTTTCTAATGGATGTCATCACATGCCTGAGACCTTGGCTGTTTATCCAGGTCTGCCATTCTCGTGAAGTGAAAGCCAAACCGTGATCTGAGAGTATTGTTTCGGGCTTGCCGATGGTCACAAATTGTTTGCACTGTAATACCCTAATTGCATTTTTTGAATCTGCCCTTATGACTAAGTAGGCCCATGCATACTTAGAAAATACATCGTAGGTGACAAAAAGTACGGAAATCTACGATAGGATGGTAGTGGCCCATAATGGTCTACTGCCAATACCTTGTTGGGTCCCAATGGGATAATGGAGGTGGAGGTACTGCTGAAGATCTTATTTGGGGGTTTGCTTTTAGCGCATGTATTACATTTCTGGAGGGTATGTAATATATCACTATACATCTGTGGCCAATGAAACTGCCACCTCAGGGCCTCTTCAGATTTCCTGGGACCATAATGTCCCACCAGGCTGTGCATGTAAGTGATTAGTGGGCTTCTTAAATCAGGTGGTATGAGAATTTTCCACAATCTATTCTCAATTTGTTGCAGCAAAAGTCCATTTTGCAATCTGTATCTCCTTTTTCCCCTACCAGTGGTACATTCTTGAGCAGGGTTTCCTTGCCTTTGGACTTCTTGCATTAAATCTCTGTACTGGGGCTGCTTTTCCTGCCAATACTGCAAATTCTTAAGTTTCTTTTCAATTTCCTGGTCCAACACGTTAGTCATGATTATTAACGGCTGGTCTGATATCATAGGGTTGCAAGGCTAAACTTCCACAGGATGACAATTCAATACATCAGCCACAATATTTTCAGGGCCTGGGAAATAAATTATCTTGTAGTGGAATTTCTGCAATGACAAGCTCCATCGTATAAGGCGATCGTTGTTTAGATAACTCCTATTCAGAAATTTCAAGCACCGGTGGTCCGTAATTATAATTACTTCCGATGCCAGCAATATCTGCTTGAATTTTCTGCACGCCCATACAATGGCTAAAGTTTCATGTTCAGTGACAGTATAGTTTCTTTTTGCACCTCTTAATGTATGGCTACTGAAGTACAATACCTGATGTTGGCCTTCATGATTAACCTGGAACAGTACAACACCTAGACCTTTCTTGCTGCTATCGGTCTGCAAATAGAATGGGTGAGTGAAATCAGGATAACATAACATCACAGTCTGGAGGAAATTGTCCTTGATTTTCTTGAAATCTTGCTCGTGCTGTTCATTCCATTCCCACCGATTGTGTTGCTTCAATAGTTCCAGCAATGTGGAGGTATCTTTTGCAAAGCCCAGATAGAACTTGTGGTAATAATTGCAGAGGCCTAAAAAAGATCTAATCTGCTTTCTATTGATAGGCCTCGAGAAGTTCTGAATTGCTTCTACCTTATCCGGATGGGTCTGAATTCCTTGTCCATTTACTATGTGTTCTAAAAATGCAATTTCTTTTAGAGCAAAGTGACTCTTTTCTAGATTCACAGTAATATTCTTTTGGGCACATTCAGAAAAAAACTGCTTCAGGTGCTCCAGGTGTTCCTGAGGGTTGCACAATGCAATGACATCATCGATATAGCACACTAATTTTTTTTAGATCCTCAGATAGAACTTGGTCCAAGCACCTCATTAGCCCAGCACTGCTGTTTATGAGCCCGAAAGGTACTCTCTTAAATAGATGTGTTTGCCCATTGTGATGGAAAGCCATGTATTTTCTGTCTTGGGGGTGTAATATCATCTGCCAATAGCTAGCAGTTGAGTCCAATGTGGAAAAAATATTCTTTGTAGGTAATTTGAGGAAAACTTCCTGTACAGATGGTGTGATATCCCATTCTGATATTGTGATATTGTTGAGCATTCTGGCATCTAAACACAGTCTTATAGACCCATTTTTCTTTTTCACAACCACTTATGGGTTATTATAGGGTGATGATCCTTTCTCAATTACCCCCCATGAAATCATCTGTTGGATCTGCGCACTCACTTCATCTTGATATTGGAAAGGAATGGGGTATGTTCGGGCCTGGAAGTGGGTTTCCTCCTTCACACAAATCCGCTGGACATAACCTTTAATTTCTCCAGGGATTGGAGAGAAGATTTGCTGATTTGCCATCAATAGTTGATGCAATTGGGACTGATTCTCGATGGTTTCTAGTGATGACTCTTTGACCTTATCTCTGGTGGTGTTTTCATCGATGCTGCCCCCCATACACTGAACTTGGACTCCAGGTAAGACATTGGCTTCATTAAAATCTATCTTCTCTTGCTGGACCATGATTGAACTCATGGCATAGTCAAGGATACACTTATTTTGGGTCAAAAAATCGGATCCAATTATGACATCATGGACCAATCCTTTTATAACTAGGAAAGTGTGCCCAATGGTTATTTTCTTGAACGTTATTTCTAACCATACTTGGTATGCTTCAGTTTTGATTCGTTTTCCATCATCCAGTTTCATCTGGATGGGATAGGATGGTAACCTAGGTATACATCCGCTCTGTTCTTCCATTTGTAGCAACCATCCCTTTGAAATGCCAGAAAATCTGACTGACAGTGTCAATGAGGGCAGGAATTTCAATGGATCCCACTCCGATGTTTATTACTGGACACGGACCAATAGGAATTTTATAGGTGGTGTCCTCTTCTCAGATAACCATTGACATGGGGTTCATATCCCCTGAGAGGCTTCCTTTTGTTGGAGGATGTGAGTAGGGGGGTTGTGCTAGCAGGGTTGTTTTGGGTCTCGTATTTCCTCCAATCAGATTTTGTTCCAATTGACTGCAGGGATTCCATGGCCCAGAGTTGATCGTTGTCAAAAATTCTGCCATGACTTCCACATCTTTGATCCTGCTGCTGACCATAAGCCATTGGATAGGTAATGGCATATTCTGTTGGATTGTATGGATGATGTAGGTATCTGAAAACTTGAACATGGTGAGTGATCTAAATCGGTTTACCAGACGGACGAAAAATTGCACGCAAGTCTCTTTGATTGCTTCATACTTCTCCTGGCAAATTGTATTAATGATCCCACTCTGTCGATCATCACTCCAATAATACTTCAACAATGTTTTACAGTAATTGGCAAAGTCACTCTGTTTTTTAGTCAACATGCACCACCAATCTCTTGCATAGCCATATAAGTAATGACTAGTGATCACAGTCTGTTCGTGACAGTTCGTCTTATAAAGAGAAAAAAAATCCCGCAAGCTATCCAAGTGTGGGTGGGGATTTTCTCCTATTTCTCCTCAAAATATCTGAATGGTGATTATTTTATCAATCTGAGTTTGAATCCTGAGGTCTGAATGTAATGTACTGCAGGCTGCATCTCTTGTACTATTGTTGATTTAAGAAATTGGTTGATTGCTGTCAAAGGTCTGACAGCTCTGATTTGTAGTTCTGTCCTCTTTCCATTTTCTAGGAAGCGTTCTTCAATATTAAGTTCGAGAGCCCTTTGTTCTTTTTTTACTTTGGACAATTTTGTCGAGGAGCAGCCTGTTAAACATTTTATACTCTTCCTCTTTTCTTCGGGCTTCCTCTTCATGCTCTCTTGCCCTCTCTTTGCTTCTCCTATACAATTCCTCTAGATATTTCCGATTGAAATCTCCTTGGCTTGTTTGCTGGACAGATCGCATAGCTACTGGAGAAGATTCGAAAAATCCGGATGGGTCCAGTTCTTGTTCATCGCAGCTGTTCACCATATTATCCATGGCCTTGGATGATTATTGTGATCGATGATGATGATGATTTTTTCCTTTTATTTTATTACTAACTATTTAATATATCCTAAAAAAAATTTTTTTTTTTTTTAAACAAATAGGTGTACTCTTAAAACACAATGTATAGCACTGATAAAGAAAATTTTTAAACTGTTTTACGTTGAGCTTACTAAAACTAATACGGTTAAAAAAAATATTATTATTATTTTTCCTTGTTTGATTCTCTGCGATTATTATGTTTGACTTCAAATTTTATTAATGGCTAATAGGCTATCTCCCTCTCGGTTCTGTTGGCCTAATTGCTGCTTTTACATTTATCACTAAAACCCCAACTACTGCCCTCTTACTACTGCTAAAATTTCTCGCTTAAATCTGCTGCCAACATATATATTTTTAACTGCCCGTATATATAAAAATCTCTTAAATTCTACCTGTCAAATTGTTTTGCTAAAATATATTTTAAACTCAAGCAACTTTATTTATATATATAAACATTCGCTAGATCCGGGTATAACTATTTCGTTCCCTCTTATTTAAGATTTGCAAACATATATATTTATTTACATAATCATTGATCAGATTCACGTCTCATTATTTGGTCTAAGAAAAATTTACACACATTGAAAAAAAACAAATTACATATAAAAAATTTAGCCTGGTGACAAAATTTATTTTAGAAGTAACTCCATTTAATGAAATTACCCTTGGGCACCATGTCACCAGTTAAAAGGATCCATAGACTGTTAGCTTCCCAAAATTAATTTTAATAACTATTCCATTTAACTACGGGCACTCGTTAAAACATTCGCATTTTTATTGATTACAAATTTTTTTTAATTTTTACATTTCTGAATTCCATACGATAGCCTATTATATCTAGGTCATTACCATACAAAATTATTATTATGCTATCTTGCGCATTGAGCTGATAAAACTTTATTTTGAGAGTAAAATACATTATTTGAAATATTCATAGATTGTCACAATATTCACTTGGGACAATATTTAAGTAATTCACGCCTTGCGTATATAGCGTGGCTTAAATAAAACAACAATACAGATAAATACAGATGGCTTGTATCGCAATATAGCAAGTTTGGACAAATTCTGATTATACAGTATAAGTAACTGAATGCCCGAGTCAAACAAAATATATGAAATATACATGCAAATAAACAATATAGAGTTTGAAAAATATTATATATATCAAAAATATAAAGGATTTGAGTGATTAAATACGAAACAAAATGCTAAAATTAAGCTACAGGGATGTGGGCATTTAACTAATTAAGATCTACAGGGATGTGGGTGTTTAAATATTCGAGGCTCCACGTTTGGGCAAGCCATGGACCTGGAAAAAAAAATTTACTATGTAACAGTCAGAATCGTCTATCTCACTAACACACTGCAGAATTCAAACCCCAGACACGAAACTGAACATTCTAGGAGGGGTTGCCTTCTAGATATACTAAGTTTGAATCTAAAGCCCAAATTTCACAGCGCCATCTACATGACAATGCATCTGATGCCACTACTAGTATGACCTTTGACCGGTGCCTGGTGGTCAGGGAGAAACAAAAGACTCTATACTAAAAGAAGTTTGGGTGGCTAATTAACGTCTATGGATTTACAAAAGAAATACAGAAAAAATATATATATAGACCGAGACAGTGATAGGAATCAAATAAAATAAGAGATCAAATTTAGTTTTAAATAATTTCACAAAATTTATTTAAATAAAATATATATATAACGCCACTGTCTGCTTATATGAGACAGAGACGCATATTAAATAATTGTGGGCATTATATTTCAATAAATGACAAAAAGGTTTTAAAACAAAGTGATATATTTTATTCCTCAGGCTAATAGCATTACGATAATGTGCTTGATGAGATAGGAACATGTGCGAGGTGCTTTGAGTAATTATACAAGTTTAAGAAAATATTTGAAAATTAAGTGTTCTAAAATATTTATTGATTTTGAGAATAGCACGGACTAAAGCTTACTAAGCAACAAAGTGGGAATGGGATCAAAGCATTTATTTGAGAATAATAATAAGAGTTGCATTGGGAGGTCAGTATTGCTGTTAATGAATTTATTAAAGTTGGAGGGTGTGACCCATTTAAGTCACGGATGCTTTGTAAAATAAATATAAAATAAAACAATAATGGAATATTTGGAATGATTACGGAGGGCATATCGCCGCTAACCCATAGGAAAGTATTTTATGAACAACCAAAACTTAGCGACTGTGTGACGATTGTATTTAATTCCCAGGTGTGTCATTTGGGGACACACTCTGCCTGAAAATCGCAAAAAAGGTGAAAAGAATGGACTTTGCCGTGTAAAGAATCCTTAGAAAAATAAAACAAAGCGGTCTCAACAACCAATTCATTTACCAGCAATATGAGACGAGCGTATACAAAACATACTGAATGGGTTTTACTTGGATTAAGAGAAATGCCCAATCAAATTCCCAGAAATTCATTTAAAAGGGTCCGCACATTCTCGACGTCAATGATGAACTTTGTAATTAATGTAGAACACAGTAATTAAAATAGGAAAATGTATGCTTGTGGGTTTAAAAAGTAAGTATAGATTTCTATACGCAATCATGCATTAAGGGACACATTTAACCATTGACCTCGCACATACTCTTATGTTAGATGAAAATCAATAACATGTAGATTTTAAACTATGTGATTATATTATATTAAAGAAAAGAATCGCCCTCGAACGAGTGATTTGCAAGATAATAAAATTGGAAAATTATAAATTTAAAATATGCCTTAATAGCGGTGTCTTACTTTCAATAAAGGGAATAGTTCACTCGGTCAAAGATGATTCTGACACATTATCATAATAAAATAAAAGAAAGCTTATAAATAGAAAATATTAACCCAAGGATAGAACAAAACTGTTTATTATATTATATTAACATGTTAAAGAAATACATAATGAAGTTATGTGAAATATAAGGAAAACAATTTTAAATAGCTATAGCATGTTAGTTATCACAAGAGCTCTTGGGTTAATTTAGGGTTACCACTGGAGAAGCATTTAGGTAGATTGATGGTCGGCAGGTTTTTATATAATTTAACAGCAAAATCTGAAAATGTTCATATTTTTGGCAGCAGCAGCAGCAGCAGTTCTGGGGTTCCCTGTGTGATAACTTCCGATGGTCTACGGCAGCAGATGACCATTCCGGAGAGAAATAGTCTTCTCGCGCTCTACTCTGTCATGTCAAGATTTACAAATTACTAGAATAGAACTCAGAATGATTTCTCTTAGAAACATTTTCTTCCCTGCCCTGGAGCATTACAAAAATATATCGGACTTATCAGCTGTAATTAAATCTATCCCAATGTCTAAAGGAATTCAATATTAATTAATTTCTTTTGTTAAATTTCCCTGTCGACATTCGGATTACAAACTAGATTTAATTAAAAATTACTTTTATTAATTAAAGAAAACCTTAAGTGGACATCTGCTGTTTTTAGATAAAACTTATATAATATTAGCTAATTAGACTATTGTCCCTCATTTATTTTAAAGAAATATTTGGAATGACTTTTATTAAATTAAACGAAAATTATTTTACTTTTAACTTGCAATATTTGAATCTATTTACTAAACGAATATTTACTAAATGAATTTTATTTTAAATCAAAATATATTACGACGGTAATATATTTGTAAATAGATTCAAACAAAATAACTTTAACAATTTATAATTTTGATATGTTTTAAAATGCATACCATAGTGTGTGCGCAATTACGACTTATATAACCTACTTTTTAATAAATCAAAATTATGTGAACATATACATAATCTATAATCTTTTATTTATTTGGGAATGACTTATATATATAATATGAGCATTGTACTCATGGTTTAGAATTAGGTGGGATTTTCGGTATATAAGCATATTGCAGACACACTACTATAGATTGGGGTTCAAACTAAGGTATGACGGTAGGAAATAGGTAAGAAAAGGTGAAACGAAGATCTGCAAAGCAGACCTTACTGTTTCAGTATATTAATATTAAAAGTTTTTAACAGGGATGAACCCGCAAAATATGTATTTTATATATATGTAAAAGCAGTCATTATGTATCAGTGAAATGTGATAGCATATTTATTATTATGTGACAATTCAAATATGTTACAGCATGTCTGCGTGCTTATATAGATGCATGTCATGTAGACACATATATGTTAAAATTAACCATTTATGTATTATTAAAATGAACTGATTTTTATTATCAATTTATGACAATTCTAATATAGTTAATTTTAAATTATTATACATCACATCTGTGTGCTTATCTATAGATGTATTTTATGTAAACATTACAAAGTAATCATTTTTTTAATATTTTAATCAAAATCAAAATGCTGAATTTATATTTATAACATACTTAGAAGACCTTAATTTCATTATTATGGTTGCTAATTAATAAATTTGTATTTCATTAAGTTATTCCAGTGAATTAATTTAATCCTAAAATAGATTTAAAATATTTTATGTTGGTATTATCTCTTTCCCACAGAAACAGTTATAGAGCTCTTGCTCCTTGAGCTGGATTTGTGCAGAATTGGTCAGTTATATGGGCTGGAGTTTATGGTTAGTGTTTTATGGCATTCAGATGATCCTGGTTAGTGCAAAAATCTATTCTTTAAAGTCCAAACACTCCATTTTATTTTATTTCTATATTTATTTAGAAACTTAGTTTATAGTTGGCCAGTACATTAATGGTGATAAGTAACGATAGCATTGATGATAATCAGCATGGTTTAATATCTCAGCATTATTTTTTATTGTGGTATTCTGTTGGATTAACACTTAAGACTCTGCATCCAAGTTAATGCATTGTACTTCTGCCATAAGTTTAGCAAGAACTAAATAATTAGCCTGGTCTATAGTGGACCATTTTCAAATCCAATCATGAGATTGCCTGATATTTTTGATTTTTTATAGTGGATCATTCATGATGATGAACGTTTATTCTTTTTCTCTGTAATGCTGGTAAACTATTAGTTATTTTTTTTACTAATCTCTCATGCTTATTAAATCATTATATTCATTGTGTATTTGTAGATGATATAATAATTGGGATTGATGATGATGATGAGTGTCATCACCCCAAATTTTCCCCAGACTTTGCACTATTGCAAATGGCTATCCAATAACTATGTAATTCCATATTCTCCTTATGTCATCTCTTCTGTGTACCATTATAATATATATATATATAGACACACACATTTTATTTGAAGGGGGGGGGGCGATATTAATCATTCTAAATAAAGTAAAATAAAATTTCTATTACAATTAACTGTTAAAAAATATAAAAATATATTCTAAAAATGAAAGATTATATTTTTATTTGTAGACATTTTTACAAATTAAGGTTAAAATTTATACTTGCTTTCTGTAAAATATTTCCATCAAATTTTGCAAATTACGACTAATTTCTGAAATTTTTTTTTTATTTCGTTAATGAGCCAGACTCTTTAAAGCTTAACACACCATGTTAAAATAATTGCTATATTATTTAAACTATAAATGTAAAAAATGACAACCTAATAAATAGAAAGATTAACAGATTTAATTGGAAATGTCAAAAATTTAGTAAAAAAAATCAAACATTTTATTTCAGATTTTTTTTTTGCAGTATTGTAAAATGGAAAAGAGAAGAATCATTCCCTAGCATAATTTTTTCTTCTCTTCTATGTCACCTACTGTACGTTTCAGTAATTAATAGATGCCAAATGAAAATAAATAATTCCTATCCAGTGTTGCCCTATTCATCATCCTCAGACTAGTTGTTATCTTATGACTGTCGTTAGTAAAAAAATGGAACACTGCTCTTGAACCTTTAGGATATAATACACTATCCTTTGAGAAACTATCATTTAAAACAGGCAGAACTCTCCATACATTAGTGCCATTCAGTGTAAGCCAGAGTATTCAATGGATGCCAGAAGGCTTGTGCATGAAATCCCTATCTAGCGCCTACTCATTCAATACCCCTAGAATTGTTTCTAGCTTGTTGCTTTTGTCAGTGAGGAGCCTTGGATCTGAGAGCATTGCACCTAGATCTTAGGATCTAATGCAACCCTCCAGCAGCCACCTTTTAATTCTACTTAACTACAAAACTATGAGTCTTAAATTGAAAACATATTTTCAATCCAACCACATTAGCTTATATAGTCATATAGGTCTGAACTCAGTTCATACCTATACATTTTGGTATCTTTGGTTCTTTAATAACCATAGCCACCACTATCCTATTAGGCAGGATTGGTTTTAAGCCAATAACCATCACATGATCACCATTTCTTATGCTTTCTTATAACTGTTATTAAAACAGGCAAAACTCTCCATACAGTATTGCTACTCAGTTCAAGCCAGAGTAATCAATGGATGCCAGAAGGCTTGTGCATAAAATCCCCATCTAGTGCTTATTCATTCAATATTCCCAGACTATTTTCTATCTTGTGGCCTTCGTCTGTGAGAGCAATGCACCTAGATCTCAGGATCTATAATCTGGGGATATTGGATGAGTAAGCACTAGATGGGGATTTTATGTGCAAGCTTTCTGGAATCCATTGATTACTCTGATTGGCACAGGGTGGCGCTACTGTATGGAGAGTTTTTCCTGTTTTAGTAACAGTTATAATCAAGCATAAGAAATGGTGATCATGTTATCTTAGACTGCAAACATTTAGATATGTTTTCAGTTTTGATTCATAGTTTGATAGGTAAAAAACTATATGATGGTACTAAAAGAAGGGTGCATTAGATCCTAATACTTTTCCAAGATCCAAAGCTCTTTCTGATAAAAGCCAAAAGCTTGCAACTACTCTGAGGATATTATATAGAACAGTACTTGAGACACATTTATCAAACACTACACTAAATTTTAAAACTAAATGTGACATGGAGCTGTGAAGAAGAAAATTATGTTGCTGAAACAATGAGTAAGTTAAAGTCATGTGATATTTAAGAGGAGGTATCTACAAAGAAGAAAACATTCAGACACCAGGAGAAGAAATAAATTCCAATCATTAAAGAATAAAAATACTTATGATTATATAAGTTCACAAAAACCTCCTGGTACAATAAAAAGCATATCAGTTTTCCATAACATGTGTTTTAATCCAGAGAGTAAAATCTGACTTTTTTAGTTTAACAGTAGCTTAGAATATTTCTTGCACTGACTGACACATAATTAATCAAACAAATCTTCCATACAGACTAATAAATGAGGTATTTATCTATTAAATAGATTGTAAAATAGGAATGAAAAACTTTAAATCCTCAACAACTAGAGAGCTCAGTAATACATTCTCTTTCACTGTTCCTTAAAGGAACATTGTTGAGCAGGCCTTATCTTTTTTACCTTTTTAATTGTCTATGACTTTATAGTCTATAAAGATCTACACCACTCTTAAAACAAAGGCTGACTTTTATTTATCCAACAATATTTTATTCTAATATTTGGCATGTTAAGTGCCTGGCAAAGGCTTATAAATATTAAATAAAATTTTCTTACATAAATAACACAATAATGACACAATAAAATTATATATAGAAAGATAGTTAGCACATTAAATAGGTATATTATTCAACTCTCAGACTGATTATTTATTGCACCTCATCATACTTGGTTAACAACATTAATTTTCGCAATGAGACACTTTGTATAAGAAATTACAAAATTTAATTCATCATTTATTGCGAGTAAGCACCAACTTTTTTTCATTTAAATTACTCATAAAATCATGTATATCTAATTCTAATATTTTAATTCTATTATATATAAATATATGTTTATATAATGAAATATTTGAATGAATTTACTATTAATTTACCAATGCATAATAAATGTATTCAAGCAGCCTCTATAGTGGACCTTTGATAAAGGAAAGACCATACTGATAAGGAGTCCCTTGTTGTACACTGGGATTGTTTCATTGTATTGAAATCTCTCTTCTTTTCATGGCATGCTCCAAAAATACATATAAAGTATTGTTGTTCTTCTGAGTTCTATTGTAAGTGTACAGGTGTTGAGCAAGTCTAGTTAACAGTAGCTTTAGTTTCACCATAATATACAGCAAGGCATTTTTCTTGAGGACATGAAATGGAATATACTACATGTGGGGTGAATGATCGATCAATATGATCTTTTGAGTTATTGATCAATCTGTTAGAATTAGGAGTTCTAAATCCTATTTTAAACTTATTGATTAATGCTTTAGTTAGTTTGTTAGATATTTTTGAAATGTAAGGAATGGTAATTCTAGGAAGTTGAATATGTGGTACAATATTATTTATTTTATTATGGCATTTAGTAATTTTATTTTTAATAGATTTAAATTTAAAACCTGCTGTCATTAAATCTTTAATAAAATTATTCAGATTTTCTTTTCTGTCTGCTTCATATTTGCAGAGATGCAAATTTCTAAATAAGAAGGAATTTAAACCAGCAAATTTGTGTGATGCAGGTGAGTTAGATTTAGGGTGAATACAGCTTCTAATTTCAAAAGGCTTAATTGTCATCTTGTAATCTATTATGTTATTATTTCTTGATAATGAAAGGTCAAGATATTTGATTTCTTTGTTGTTATTTTCATATACAATGCTAAGTGATAGATTAGATAAGTTTTGAAGTTCTTGTAATATGTATAAAATATTATCCATAGAGGCAATAATAAATATATCATCCAACATGTGTACACTTTACAATAGAGCTAGAAACAACAATACATCTTAAACAAAACAAAACTCTCTATACAGTAGTGCCACCCTGTGCCAAGCAGAGTAATCAATGAAATTCCAGAAGGCTTGTGCATAAAATCCCCTATCTAATGCCTACTCATCCAATATCCGCAGACTAGTTTCTGGCTTGTGGCCATCATCAGTGAGGAGCGTTGGATCTGAGAGCACTGCACCTAGATCTTAGGATCTAATGCAACCCTCCAGCATCCACCTTTTATCTCTACTTAACTACAAAACTATGAGAATGAAATTGAAAACACAAAAATATTTTCAATCTAAGCTCAATAGCTTATATAGTCATATGGGTCTGAACTCAGTTCAGTACCCATACATTTTTGTGTCTTTGGCTCTTTAACAACCATAGCCACCACTATCCTATTATGCAGGATTGGTGTTAAACCATTAAGCACCATATGATCACTATCTCTTATACTAGCACATATTTGTTTATAAACAAATATGTGCTAGTATAAGAGATAGTGATCATGTGATGCTTAATGGTTTAACAATACATCTTCTGTATTTTTGGAGCATGCCATGAAATCTGGACACAATTTTACACCTTCCAATCCTGTAATTATATGCACAGAATCAAATAATCATAAGAGAAAAATAAAAGCATTCTACATTAATGAAATATTAATACTATAAATAGAAAAGACACTTGCTTTGATATATCGAAGAAATGGGCCATGTAACACGTGCTAATTTAAATATCTTTGCATATGTTTTATTATATATTTTTAAGAAAGTTATGATTATGAGGCATGGATCCTCGAAAACGTTCAGCTTATTATTATATTTATTTATAACTTCTTTTTTAAACTTTACTTATATTTGTGTTTATTTATATATAACGGGAAGTAAACTATTTTATTAAATCTTGTGATATACTGTAATTTATCCATCTTATTTTCTAAACATGATAATCTCCCTTTCAGACTTTTTTATAATTTCTTCTTTCAACTGGTTTTGACTATCCCCAGTTTCTATCTGGCTTTTACTAACCTAATTTTCAGAGACAGATTCTATTCTTGTAGTATGAATGTTTTCTGCATCATTTTCTTGTGCTTGCATTTTTGCTTGTCATATATATATTCTCTATTATAATCACTTATACTCCTTTTCTATTTTCTTATTTATTCTTAGTGTGTTCATCTATAATACCCCCCCGAAACTCCTCTCCCCATTTTTATTTGCACAAAGCCTTACTTTTGCCTATTATATTGTTTTCCCACCTCATTCTAATGTTATATATATACTAGCTTTTCCCTAAAAAATTGATATTTGATAATAGAAATTATTTATATTAAATATTTGTTTTGTTTATGTGTCCATAATACATATACATACATATTTTATAAATAACATGTAAAAGAAGTAGAAATTAATTTATGTCTAACTACACAACTTCATTTATATGGTATCTGTTATGTATGTGTGCGTAAGCACATAAAATGATTACACAGAGGCTAAGCTCTCCAGATAGTAGCTCCACTCAGTGCAAGCCAGTGTAATCGATGGATGTAAGCCTCTGTGTAAACAGCTTGTGTAAGCATAAAGAATGGTGATCATATGATGTTTAGTGGTTTAACATAAAATAATTAACTGTAATAGGACAATGTATATATAAGTATGTAAAATATATACACAGTAATTTAAAAATTTAGCTTCTTAAAAATAGTAAACTTAAATAAATTAAAATAGTATTACGTGATCAAAAAAGATTAATTTCTGAGTAGATGAAAAGAGGAATTAGTTAAAATCTCTGAGATAAGTAATGAAATTCTTTAAGTAAAAATATATTCTGTTAACAATTAAAAGATTGTGAGGTCCTGATTCATTCATTCGTAATGACTCTAGAAATCCAAAAAATAACTTATTAATAGAACTCAATAGAAGTAGAATTCTCACTTCAGGATGTATCTTGAATAAATGAAATAATTATCTTACTGGTAGGATTTGAAAGAAGAGCTAATCAGAAGAGTAATTGAACAACAATTGATAAAAGTCAAGTGAGAAAAAAAAAAGAACCCTAGCTATTAGAAGCTTCTGATATAGATATATTAAATACGAAATTTTATTCATATTAGTTGTGGTTTTTACCAGGGGACAAATTTAGATATGATGTGGTCTGGAAAGCAAGAGTTACACTCCCAGACATTGTGGTATCCAAAGAAAAATGTAAACAAAAGAAAACATTAAAATTCACAAATTTTACATTTGTTTTTTTTCTTCTCTGAGCACTATATGTGATTATATATATATTAAGATTGCTTTTGTTTATGTTGAAAGCAGATTTTATCTTTTATTATCGTTTTTAAAATTCGATGTGCTGCATTTTGCTAATAAAATATTTTGTAAGTGGAATGCTAAAAGTTTTACAAAATTTTGGAACATACCAAAAGTTGGTATTGATTTAACTAATATTTTGTGGTCAATGCATGTTAAGCATTTTTTTCTCGAAATTAATAACTGTCAGCTTCAACTTAAGATAGTATGAAAAACATACATATTATGCATGTGCACTTGCCATCATTTGACTCATCTTCCATTTTCCTTTCAGAATATGTATTTTCATTTTTCTATGATAAAAAAATAATCATTTTATGATGATTTTTCCAAGTAGTATTTTTTCCCCAGTTTTATTCTTAGGGTTTAATGTTTATTAAGAAATTTACAGTGGAGAATAATGTTTATTGGACCAATTCAAGTATTTACAGTGATTTCTCCATATGGTACTGAAAGACAAAGCCTTTTTATAATTTTCTGCTAGTCATTTCTCAAAGGTAGTAGTAGTTATAGTTCCTAAAAAACAAGTCATCTTTTTGCATAATTATAGCAATTGTCTTTACTGTGTACACACTTTTTTACCTGATCAGATTGGAATGAGTTATTATTGTTGAATATTTACCGAAGCTTAAGCTTTAAATAATTGGCATTTATTTGTTTTTTACAATTATTATTTTATTAAAAAAAATATGAAAAAAGTTATTTATGATATTAACAAATGCAAGAAAAGTTGCGGGCTGGGAAATTTGTAACATGAATTAGTTCGTTTTTGTTATGATAACAGGCATTTTTTATAGATTACCTGTGTATATACAGATTAAAGCATATTTGAAGTTTTGACCAGAAATGATTATTTTCGTATATTTTCTTATCTAAATTTCAACAATAGTAAAAAATGTCAAATATTTTTTTTTTTGCAATTACAGTATATATACATGTGACCATTGTTATATACTGTAACAGTATGTAAATAGATTAGTTAGATCATCATAGTAAAGAAAAGTCTATCTTTGATCCTTTACCTACATACATTTTAATTTCATTCTTAGAAGAGGAGAGGTTAGTGCTCAAATAAATATCAAACTATATACCTAAATTCAATTTATTCTTACACCCTTTTGTTTCTGCTATTCCCAAGTTTTAAACTATTGGAGGATCTGCATAATTGTCTAATTCAGGGTATATTAATATCACTTAAAGTACGGGTAAGCATAAATATGCATAGGTGTTTAATGATAGGTGTGAATATATAAAAATATATGTAAATGTGCAAAAATATTTATAAGTATGTGAGAAGATATGAGCAATTGAAAAGTGAATTTAGAAAATTACATTGAGAGTCATTAATTTAAAAAAATTGTATATATTTAATAACTATATTTACAGTAGGCAATATTTTTAATAAAAAAAATTATAATAAACTATAAAACATTTAATTTGATGTCTATGTACATGAAATACCATTTCCAGAGGATATTGAGATGATAGGCAATAAAAAAATCATCAACCAAAACAAAAAAGGAAGAATTGAAGCAAATAGATGTAACATGCTAACAGAAATATCAAAAAGTTAAAAACATGAACAAAAGAGGGGGGAGGAATATTTCCAATAAAAGATGAGCAAAAACTGTGCAAGAATAAGGAATTAATGACAAATGATTAAAAAACAACAATTACTGATACAGTTATAGAAGATAAAATAAAAAGTGAAGCAAAGAACATAATCCAGGATTCATGAATACAACTTAAAAATAATGACATTAAATATTAGAGGAATTAATGTCCAAAATAAAGTAGAAAAAATTTCAGATTGTATATACCAACAGATGAATGGTATAATTATATTAACAGACACAAAGATAAATCATAAAACATCTAAATTTATAACAGATATATTAGCCAAACAAAATATAGTATTATATAAAGCTAATGATAGGAATGGTGGTATTAATAAATATTCACAAGGAATGGTGGTATTAATAAATATTCACTCAGATATAGAAAAGATTCAGATGCTAAACTTACAGACAAATTATATAATTATTTCTTTCATCTATCTCAGGGTGGCCTTTGAGCGTTCCATCATCAGATTTTCAATTGGATGGACGGTTGAAGAGTTGGAGTGTGGAGTAGATTGAAGCCTGTCCATTAAAGTATGAGGTTTGGCTATTTTAATATATATCTGAGTACTTATAGCATATATGTGTAGAGATGGTAAGCTCGACCAACTGATGATTGCTGATTTAGCATGAAATACATATAATGGTGATTATTTATCTTTTCGACATATATGTGTTCAAGTGTATCAGTGTTATGAGATAGAGTGGAGAGTGGTGGGTGGTGTAAAAGTCTGTGCCCATATACCCTATATATTACATATATAGACACAGGTATATTATAAGCCTGTGTTTCAGTTATTTCATCTATTAAAAATGCTGCATTATTTAATAGCAGCGTATTCAATAGCAAGGGGTAAAGACATTGCAAATGTAATTCATAATATCCAAAACAAATTACTACAAAAACCAGAAATAATAATACTATGTGGTGATTTAAGCTGTATATATGAAGATCTCCCAAAAGCATTAAAGCATAAAATAAGTGAGATGTCCATCTATTCACTGCATGATAATATTCAACTAATGCATACTCATTTTTCAATAGCAGAACTAAATCACTTGTAAATATATTTTTTTTTTATTTCAGGGCACAAAGGTAAATAATACAAACATTTTTACTTCACTAGTGGGATTTACAAATCATATCAGTCTACAGCTAATGACAAATGACTATAGACAAATTATAAATTCTTTTGATTATTCCATAAAAAGAAATATAACAAATGATATTAGCTTAACAATAGATCAAGTATCAAATTCTCTAACAATAATAAATTACTACATAAGAAGCATAAACCTATAATTATGTATAGCATTGTATAAAATAAAGAAAGAGCCTTCTGGGTTATATAGGAAAAAAAATTAAATAATAATTGTTGATGAATCAGATAAAACAAAGGGTTTTAGAAATACAGAAAACTCTACAACCCATTAGCAAGACTCAAACCTAATCAAGAGTTAATACATAGTCTACAGGAGGAATATGACAATTTATACTGACAAATGCAATTAGAAAATCAAACAAGGAAATAGAAAGCTAATACCCAATTAAGTATGCAAAAGTTTATGTGCCACACACCAAAGGTATCTCTGCAATTAAAGAAGATATAAACAAATTTTATCAGGAATACAAACAGATGAATATATTTTGGAAATGCTAAAAATAAGATTTGGTGATGTTAAAATTGATATAATTACATACAAGAGCAGTGTAATAGAAGAGCAAAGGGAATATATAACTAAAGATTAAATACAGCAATAGATTAATAAATTAAAGAATCAAATAACCTTGACAAATAATTCAATTACATCATTTGTTTATAAACTAATGGATTATGCCTTAAAATAAGCAATGTGGAAGTATTTTAATCAGAAGTATTATGAAAAAACTGATTGACCATTCATAAATAATAATGTTCAGTGTAATGAAAGAGAAGACTGTTCAGACACCAATCATGAAGGACCTGAGATATATTTCAATTAGGGATATTGACTAAAAAATACTAGATAGAATATTGCTAAAAAACTACATTAGTTGATAGATAGTAAAATTTCATCTGTGCACCATGCTATAAAAGGGAGAAGGGCAGTGAATGCAGCAATGAAAATCCAGGAAGGAATGAAGTATACTAAAGAATTAAAATCGACACAATATTATGCTATAAAAATAGACTTTAAGTCAGCCTTTGATTTAGTAGATTGGTCACATCTGCTAGAAGTATTAAATCAATTAATGCCTAAACACAAATTTTTAGTTCAGTAATTGAAAAATATATAAAAAAATAATAGAATATCAATAAAAAAAACTCTACCTTTTTATTCTGAGTAGAGGAATTCCACAGGGCTCATCATTGGCTGCACTTCTCTTTGCTACTCATGTAGTCTCTTTGGAAAAAGAAATAGAAGGGCAAGAACCCAGTCTTTATCTACTTCATCTGGATATGAAGACAGTAGTAACCACATTTATAGATAATGTAATAATAATATTCCAGAATGTTTATAATATTCAGACTGTCATGGATATATTTTAAAATGTCCAAAGGAAACAGAATCTTATATCCAATCAATAAAATCTGTTGCATGGCAACTGGCTACAGCTAAAAAGATACCATGCAATAATCAAGCAATGCCATCAGGTTTTTTTGAGAATCCCCTTATATATGTTGAAAACTAGTATGAACAATTATTTAAATAAAAATATTAATTGAGAAAATTAAAGCAAAACTTTTCATTGATAAGACTTTATGAAGTTACAAGGGCAAAAAATATTTAATGCTATAGTAATGAGTATTTTAGGCTATAATGCTCCCTGGTTGAATTTATACAATATAACAATAAATAAAATAAATCAGATAGCAAAAATATATATTTGGAAAAAAGCATCATGCCTGCCGTTGATTTCAGTACTAAGGGAGGCCTTAACCTTATTGAACCACAATTATATGTATTTTACATTAAAACAAGAACATACATTAATGTGAGACAAAGTCAATGTTTTAATCCAGTATTGGATGTAAATATAATTAATAAAATAGAGAAAGAAAGAAAGAAGATCCTTTTTGTGAGATTTATTCATATCATACAAAGACTTGCAAGATGACTTAAACCTAACCAGCTTGATCAACGTTAATATAAAGATTTTGAAAGAAAAAATAAATATGGATGCATACTCGTGGGTGAAAGTATCAAGAATAAAGGTATTGAAGAACTTTCAGATATATGAAATTTATTTTCACAATATTGAATGGCATACTACCAACATCAACATACTTAAATAGAAAACGAAACATGAATTTGGAGACTTTGTCTCTCTTATAAGACCAAAGAGGACACATTTTTGCACTTGTTCAAAAAATGCAATGCATTTAAACAAATAAAAAAAAAAGGATTCCATACTCCAATTACAAATTTGAAAAGATTAGTGCTACAAGACATTTGGTGCAAACTTTAAAGACAATATGGTTAATAAAGTATGGTATGATATTTGACAATAAAAAGTACAACTGGCTAAAAAAATTAGAAAAAGAATGGGATAAATATTTTAACCAATGCTTAAGATACCTACCAAAAAGGGTGACGGAAATTATATGAGAAAGCAGAGGATTCACATTGTGTGAGATATGGGAATAAAATTCTTATTTAATTAAGAATAGAATATTAAAGAAAGTGAAATGGAAATCAAAAATTATATGTAAATAATGGTATATATAAAGAGAAAAAAAGTGTATTTTTTTTTCATTTCCGTTAATAAAGTTATTACTTAAAAAGAAATATATTCTTCACATGAAAGTTATAGTGTGTGTGTAATTACAATTCTAATTCACAATTATTAACATCAGCTATCATATTTGCTTCAGGATCTTACAATATCAGAAAAATATTATTACTTGACATGCTTATAATCTTCAAGAATAATGTATCTGTTCATTGATTTGAGCAGCTGTATGAACAATATTAAAATAAATAATTTTAATGTGAGCTCTGTGATATTCAAACTTATTTCACACTATATTTAAAGTTTTATGAATTTTATCTGCAGTTATGTTGAAACAATGAAAGCAGCTTCTGCAATTTTAATTAATATTTAACATTACAAAATATATTTGTTTATAAGAATGTTAAATGTTTGTGTGTACACAGAAGCAACTAAATCCAAATTTATTACTGCAATAATTCACAAGTCAGATCCCCAAAAAATCATCTACTTATTAAATTTGGAAATAATACCAAAGAGACTACTCATAGTGGCTTACTTATATATAATTGATTTAACAAATGGTGTATATTTTTTATGTTATTTAATTTTGAAACTCAAAATGATTTTAATACCTATTCAATAAATGTTACTAAGATCACTTTTAATCACATGTAACGTCAAACTTTCTTGAATTTATTCCAATGATTTCTTGGTTTTTCTAAGATGGTCAAAGAGATGAGCTATAAGAACTTCAATAGCTATGAACAAAATGGAGTCATTTAGAGATTGATCAAGTCAAACAAAAATCATTTTCACAGATTGTTCTAAAAATTATTACAAATTTTAATATCATCCAGTTATGGGACTCACAGCTTTCTTCTATTTTTCATTCTAATAGCTGTATCATCTATTTATATTAAAAAGTATCATTTCTAAAAACAAAGCTCAAAAAGATATTTAAGATTATGTAAATCATTTTTATATTATTTATAAAAAATACCTCGAAAGTACTAGGCCTAGATTAATTTAATTTAATTGTTTTTTGTTTTTACTACTGACAGCTTCTTCTTCAGCGTGTTAAAGCGCTTATATATATTATTTTTTTAAATAAGAAAAGTATTTTGTAGATATCGTGTATATATATATATATGTGTGCGCATGTGTATAAACATAATTGCAGTTATATTTTGGATACTACTGAATTATTTTTAAAAATATCTCATAATACACTAGTTTTTGAAAAAATGTTGAATCTAAAAGATGAAACTTATTTTATCAGTTGAATTTGTAACCTATTTAATAATTAAAGGATTAATGAATGGCCTCTAATCTCTGTCATTATTTTAAGATTACAGTGGGAGGGTTTTTTGTAACCCACTAGGAGACCTTGAAGTCCAGTTTTGAATTTATTATGCTTAATTTAATATGCGAAATTTAAATCCTTTAAATTAAAAACTATTAAATAAATACAAAAAAATACCACCTATATTTTAATGATTAAATAATATTTTTATTTAGTAATATTATTTTATTCTTAACAAAGAAAACGAAAAATAATTATTATTACAATTTTTTATAAAACTATTCATACGTTGTATGCTGATATATTTATTTTGAGAATAATATAAAAGTTCTTATATGATAGTTGTAAATTAGATTAAGTTTCTTATTTAATCATTTAATAATGCTTAAAATATTTCATTTAAATAGATTAAATAAATAAACATATAATAACTCTTTTGCATTAAACATAATAAATGTTATTATCTTGTAAATTGACTTAAATTAGTCAAGAGTTGTTAGCCGAGAGGTCAGCGCAGCCGTCTTGCAAGCAAGCAGTTAGTTGCAGACGGTTGTTGCGGGTTCGCCTCCCAGCCGATGTTATGACATATGAAAAAACAATAATGTTAACAATAAATGTAATTTAAAAAGCATATAATATGATATTGGTCAAAATTAAAATTGATGATAGTTGAGTATTTGTTCTATCCATTGATGGGTCACCATCCACGTGTTAATGTAACAAAGAAAAAATAATAATTTTTATATTTTTTTTATAAAAAAGTAAAAACACACACACAAAAAAACATAAAAAGAATATTAGAAAACAAACCTGAAAATAATGCATTTGGTGAAGAAACAATGATTGAAAAACAATATTTCCAATAAATGTGATCAAGGCAAATATGCTATTAAGAAATTACATTAATGATGATGTAAAATGCTAATTTAATTTCCTTTAAAATTTTTGCATTGATGCTACTTAATAAAAATATTTGTTTTCAGTAACCTTTTTTTTTTGCTAAATATATTATTTTCAGATTTGCTTTCTAAGTAAATTATATTAATTTCTTTTTTCTTTTTTTTTTGCAGTTTTAATTTTTAATAAAAAAATATGAAAGTTAGAAATGAAATTTGTATTTATTCTGTTGATATGTGGATCGTCATTCCATCCATAAGAACTGTCTACAACTTTGAAAATGAAGGCTCGGTTCCTTCGAAAGCGCTAACTACAGTAAAGAAATAAATTAAGCGTTAGAATTTAGTGTGGAGATATTACGTAAAATATCTGATCCTTTTTGGAAAAGTAAGCACAAACCAGGCTTAATTTCTAAGTGATTATTAATCTAAAATTAGCAAGTTTATGTCCAGAGGTCACTTAATCATCACCATCATAAACGTCTATGACTATTCCAATTTTAAAAAAAAATACAGATAGACAAAAAATAAAAACAAAAGAAGATGAGAGAGTGGAAGACAGAAATTCTGTGTTTGAAATTAAAGAATAAGAATGTGGAGAAATGAACAGTGATGTGACTTCCAAAAATCAACACATAAAAAAAGACATTAAATAGGGTGTCAATCTCTAAAAGACAATCGACTATTTCAACAATATATAAACATTAATAAATTACCTTTCTATATCACTTAGTATTATATTAATCAAATAAACAGTCAAAAATTAGTAAATTTTTCTCAGGCCTCTACATGCATATTCATACCCAAAAGGGTCTACTTTGAAATAAAGGCCACATTCCAAGCAGACAAATTTATATTCACTAAAAAAGAAGAAGCTAAAAGTCCAATTTTAATCATGGGCACAAAAGCATGAAATTCAAAGAAAGTTTAGATTAAAAGTTTAGTTTAATTCTTGTATACTAGCATATTGTTCATAGATTAAAGATTCACATATTATAAAAAAAATACCCTTTATATATCTGTCAGTAGCAATGATTGGTCTACAATCATTGTAACAACCCTTCTTCAAGTATCATAATTTACCCCTAGTAGAAATTTCCTTACCAAAGCAAAATTTGTTAATTACTTTTTTTAAAAAATCAATTTACAATTTATTGAAGTCTTTAAAATTATTGATATAATTTTATAATTCAGTTCATGAATCAACTCTGTAACAATTTAATTTTATTATTGCCATGCCCCCAAAAGATTTTGATATTTCAAGATGTTAACTCATTGTCTGTATTTAAACTATTATCACAGTAGCAAGTGTCCATATGTCAAACAGTATTTTCTATAAAACAATTTCATGAAGGACTAAAATTTACAGATGATAAAATATGCAGGATTCAAACTCAGACTTTCACCCAACCAACTCTCCAAGCCATCTCATATTGTTGACCCACCTGATCACACACATGTTGAAAAGATAAATAATCACTAATATACATATTTCATGAGCACTGATTGTATATAGTGTGGAGATAGTAATCTGGACCAACTGATGATTGCTGGTTTAGCATGAAATATGTATATTGGTGATTATTTATCTTTTCAACATGTGTGTGATCAGGTGGGTCAGCAATATGAGATGGCTTGAAGAGTTGGTCATGTAAAAGTCCTGGGTTTGAATCCTGCATACATTACACATATATATGCAGGTTTAAGCCTGTATAGTGTATTAATTTAGATGATAAAATAATAAATAATCAAATAGCCTTATTGTGTTCATAAGAAGTTTAAATGCCAGAATTGGAACCAATCTGTGGATCTCATTTGCACTAAATCATGTAGGGTACAAATGATAATAAAGATGAATTTAACGAGATAAAATATTTGAGGATTTGAATTAGATCATGTTAAGATTATTAACAAAACATGATTTTAGCATTAAGTTTGCAAAAAAAATACAAAGATGAAAACACAAGAGATTTTAAATGAGTGTTAATATCATTGACAAATTTTCCAGGGGGGCAGGCATAGATTCAAATAAAATGCTAAAATTTGCAAAGACTAAATTTAAGCTTAAGGTTAAATAAATATCATTTTAAAAAACAAAAAGATCTAATCATTATTAGCCAGTGCAGTACTTAAAAAAAAAAGTAACAAAGATTTAGTCAAAATAAGTCATAGATCACATGACCCTTTGCTCTTAAGCTTGTAAGTTATAAACAATGATGATTGCCAAAGCACGAAACCATGGTCAGGGGTTTGGGGGGGGGTGTTCCTGACAGAGATATTTTAAATGCTGGCTCTGGCTAAGCATTTATCACAAAGCTTGTTAAGGAATTGGCAATCCTCATTGTTTATAACAAAGATTTAGATTCAAAAATCTCAATGAGAAGTTTATAAACAAATTTATTACAGAAATAAGGCTTAGGAATAAAAGACTGCCACTTTTCCTATATCAGTTTCATACAGCTAAACTTTTTTAAAAAAAATTAATATAGAAATATGTATGCTAAGAAGTAGAAAGAACAATTCACAAATTGTAAAACAACAATACACTGCAAAATAAAATGAAGTAAAAAAAAATTATCAAAAGGTGAAATGGAAAAATCTTCATAAAAAAATGAAGTTATGAAGTGCATCAGTAATCTCTTTTAATTACATCAAACAAATTTCAATGAAAAATAACCACAAAAAATTAATACAAGAGCTTTTTAAAATTGCAACAGTGATGCCAGAGAAAATAATATTTTATTAAAAGAAGTTCAAAGCCGTATTAATAAATTAAAAACACAGGTCTTGGATGAAACCAATAAACATCACATGATCACCATTTCTTATGCTTGCTTATAACTGTTATTAAAACAGGCAAAACTCACTATATGTATTGCCATACACAGCAAGATAGAGTAATCAATGGATGCCAGAAGACTTGTGCATAAAATTCCCATCTACTGCCTACTCATCCAATATCCCTAGACTAGTTTCTGGCTTGTGGCCTTCGTCAGTGAGGAGCCTTGGATCTGAGGTGCTTTCAGATCCAAGGCTCCTCACTGATAAAGGCCAGAAACTAGTCTGGGATATTGGATGAGTAGGTACTAGATGGGGATTTTGTGCACAAGCCTTCTGGCATCCATTGATTACTCTAGTTTGCTGTGTGTGGGAATATGTATAGTGAGGGTCTTGGATGAAATAGTATTTTTTCTCTATTTATCTTTGAACTTTTACTTTTAAAATAATTAAGCTTAAAAAAAGTAATTATTATATAAACAAACAAAAGGAATAATTTAGCAAATTAGATTATACCATTATTGAAATAAAAATTCCTACAGAATAGAAATTAATTAAAACATTATTTACACAGTTTAATAACATGAAAAGGGTTAAATATGTATAAAATTGTAACAATCTTTCCCTTACAATAGTGCAACCTAGTGCAAACCTTTAGACATGCTCATATGATGTAAATAAAGTGATTTTAAAATTAAGATTACTAAATATAATTTAAATATACCAAAAAATCTAAAGTGTGGTTTGTACATCACAGTGGTTCTGGAAAAGAGATCAGCTTTCAAGTGGTTACTACAATATCAATAGGAGCTAGGGCCTTATTTCTGGTTTTAATTTTTTAACAACTTATTGATAAAAAGAAATTTAAATTTTGGAGACGTCAGATTAAAAATAAAATTGCATTTTGGAAAGCAAAGGATAAATAGAAGGAAAACTGTCGATCTTGTATTCGGAAACAGTTCCTTTAAATATTTTCAATTAGAATTGATAGTGTGGAAAGTGGGTTTCATAGAATAGCTCTGTTATAAGCTGGTGATATGTATATACGACAATGCATTCATAGACAAAAATGTTCATTTCATCTTCCCTTATCATATTGCAACAATATTTGCAGTTTCCATTATTAAGGTTTTAGTTGGTAACGTTATTTAGGCTCCAAGTTCTGGTGCAACAATATTTGCAGTTTCCATTATTAAGGTTTTAGTTGGTAACGTTATTTAGGCTCCAAATACCAGAACTTGCACTTCTGTATAACAGCTTCATTAGAAATCATAAGAAAAGAATGTGAAATTTCCTCAGAGTCGGTGTAAAGTTTGACTGAGAGTGGACATAATCTCATGATGGGTCTGGTAACTATTAATTAAAGGTTTTTTGTACGTGATTTGTGTGTGTGTGCGTGTGTACGTATTGTATGTAAATTTGTAGCACTTTACGACTTCTATTTAAAACAAAAATTATGCTAATTATAGGATTCAGTTGCCTTTATTATTGTGCTATTGCTTGGTAATACAGTAATTTGAGAATTTGTAACCATTGATTTGTAAAATTTACCAAAACCCAGTTAATACATTGTACAGGCTTAAACTTGCATTTATATATGTAATATATGTGGGGTTCGAACTCAGACTTTCACACAATCCACCACTCTCAGTGCCATCTCATATTGCTGACCCACCTGATCACACACATGTTGAAAAGATAAATAATCACCAATATTACAAGATAAATTTATGTGCTTTTAAATAAGATGCATTCCTGTAATTTAATAAGTAATGGCGATTTAAATACCAAATTAGCATTTGAAATGTTACTTTCATAAAAAAGTTATATAATTTTTTTTTCATTTGCGTCTTCTTCCTCATTTATTAACCCAGATACTATTTGAACAAATAATTAAGCCTTTATTATCATACATTGGTAATTAATTAATTCTTTGATTTTTTTTTTTTAATACAAATATTTTTTTTCTGCATAAGTGCCCAATTATTTCTGCTTCTTTTCATTAATATTTAAATGCTTTATGTATTTATTTTACTGAATGTACAGCTTATTTGTAGCTTATAATATATCTCATGTTTGTATTTTTTTAAAAAAAATAATAATAATAATTTTATAGGCCAAGGTTTGATCAACAATCTTTTTTTATCTTTCTATTTTATTTTATTTGAAGTCCGACTTCACAATATTTTTATAAAGATAAAATGATTTACATCTTACCACTAGGTCAAATTTCGGGAGGATTTATTGTTTAGATGATTGACTTATTGATAAATTTGAGATGAAATTTCATTATTCCCCCTTAATGATAATGTATTGATGATTTGATTCAATTTTATATCTTTTAATGTATAAAAATGTAATTTTCTTTATGAAACATTTATAAATAATATGTTCTTCAAAATTTAATTACGTGAACATTTTGTTTTATTTAATGCTGTAATAAATTGAAGCTGGCTTATTCTAGTTTACCATAACTAGTTAGATTTTTCTTAAACAATTTAGTTAAGCTATGTATTATAATATAAATACAGTTCAGAAAAGTTTGGTGGAATTGCAAACACAATTTAACCCAGTGAACTAGTTAATTATATATTGTATAAATAGATAAAGTTCAAAAAGAAAACAATTGAAAGTCAAGTAAGTAAATAGTTGTAGCTTCAATACTTTTATCAATTATTTTCAAAACAATGCGGGCCCGGAATATTAAATTAAACTAACATATTACTAAAGTAAAATGAAAGAGGAAACCACTGCACTTTTTCAAATTATATCATGTAAAAAGAGGTAAAGATGATATCTGTAATTACCTTTTTAAAAGCGCAAACTCTTACAATAATAATTGTAGCAATAATTTTTATCATTAAAATTATTATATTTTTGTCATAAGAGAGTGTTTTTTTGTTATAAATAGATTATTTAATATCTAACATACAGGCTATATATATACCTGTACAAACAATGTAATATAAGGGTATTTTGAGCTCAGATTTTCATATGACCCTCAATTATTGTAAATTATTACTTAAACCTAAAGATAATTGAGTACTTACAATAAAATTGTTGATACCATTGATTTTTATTGTTAAGAGTTAATTTGTCATTCCCTAACTTTAATCCAATGTTCATGTTTATAGCTGTCATATATTTTAATGAATCTACTGTTATTAATGTTTTTATTGACTAAAAGGTTTATATACTAAGGTTTATATACTTATTAAAATTATTTCTCCATATCACTTATTTTTATAATTTTATTTATTATTATTTTAAAACGATTGCACATAGTTAAATGATTATTATATGTAAATCACATTACCACAGCCAATGTCTAAAATAAACCAATAGAATTTCAGACAATGGATAACTGCAATGCTATTTGTTTATTTTAAGTGCTGATTGTAGTACTGTGACTCACATTCATATTATCAAAAATAGAAATTCAGAGCTTGTCCATTAGTAAGATAAAATACATAAAAAAATGCAATAGTGGTAATTAACACCCACAAAGAATAGATAACTAAGAAGAATTAAAACAGCTAGCTTCAACCCATTGATGGACTCCCGAGATGTGTTCGGCATTAATGTCTCTGCTTCAGCAGATAGAATTTGAGACAAATAGTCTACACATTAAATTTCTGTTATGCTTGCCAATACCCAAAATGGTCAGCACTCCCTCATTATGAGAGTCTATGCACTAAGAGCACCCACAATAAAAGCATCTAAAATATTTCATAGTTATCATATATGTATCAGTCTGCAATATTTTTGTATTTGGACTGCTTTTTAGCTAGGGCATTGGTGAAGGCTTCATAGTGGTTCTCAAAAGAAACTAATACACCAACCATTTTGTCAATCTTTCGATCCCTATTAATAACCACAATGTCAAGGCAAAGACTATATTGTCAAAATTAGGAATGGTCTGGTTAATTCTAACCAGTCTGAGGTCAGATTTAATGGCCAATTATGTAAGTGGTTCACTATGGCATTGTGTCAACGAGTTATTGTAGAGATGTGGTCTGCAGTGGCAAAGTACATGAGGTAGTGTCTCATTTGCAAAGCCACATCTTCTACATCTCATTATGGTTACCAAACCTGTGATTTCTGTTCAAGGGACACAATCAAGCCATGCCCTATGAATGAATTGCCAATCACAGAACCTATGTCAAATACCTTGCCTTGATTGGATTTAGCCAACAAAAGCTTCTTGTAATACTTATATAGAGCAAACTGCAACTTCTTTTCAATATTTCTTGGATGAAGAACAGAATCATCCAATTTCATGCCTAGCCTGCCAGAAGAGTTAATGAAACAAAAAAGTTCAGTTCTCTTCTTTATGAGTCTTGTGACCTATCTAGACTAGACCAATTTAATATTCAAGATACCTGGTGACTCCAAGTTAAAGTCTACTTCTGTACAGCCATTCAGATACTTCACTAAGTCCTCCAGTAAAGGCTTCATATGCTTGTATACAGCATTTTTCAAAGGAGTCAATAGAGTATGAGAACTGCAGTTTAAGGCCCTGGACCTGGCAAATATCCACATATTACACTGTGGTTAAGAGATTAAGACTACCATCTTAGTAACTCAAGTATACAGATGCATTTCAAATCATTCAATAGCAGTTTTTCTCAATTTAAAACAAAATTTAATGTCAGCGTGTTGTACCAATGTGGGTTAAGGTATAAAATACAATGTCTCATTTTATGTCTTACTTGTAATCTAGACATGCTAGCATATTTTATAATTGGTATGATGTAGTGAAGTGCTATTAAACAAATAGTTGAAGCAAACAATATTGTCATAAAAAATTTTTAAAGTTAAATGACCTGAAAAAATAAAAACTTTCACATAGCATTTTAATTTCATTCTAAATAAGCCAATAAACATCACATGATCACCATTTCTTATGCTTGCTCTTAACTGTTATTAAAACAGGCAAAACTCTCTATACATATTGCCACTCAGTGCAAGCCAGAGTAATCAATGGATGCCAGAAGGCTTGTGCATAAAATCCCGATCCTGTGCTCACTCATCCAATATCTCCAGACTAGTCTTCGGCTTGTGGCCCTCGTCAGTGAGGAGCCTGAGATCTGAAAGCACTGCAACTAAATCTTAAGATTTAATGCAATCCTCCAGCAGCTAGAATAATTAATAGACTTATATGACTATATAAGCTGTTTTAATAACAGTTAAGAGCAAGCATAAGAAATGGTGATCATGTGATGTTTATTGGCTTAAAACCAATCCTGCCTAACAGGATAGTAGTGGCTGTGGTTATTAAAAAACCAAAGATACCACAATGTATAGGTACTGAACTGAGTTCAGACCTATATAACTATATAAGCTGATGATCTTGGATTGAAAATATTATAGTGTTTTCAATTTAAGTCTCATAGTTTTGTAGTTAAGTAGAGATAAATGGTGGCTGCTGGAGGGTTGCATTAAATCCTAGAATCTAGCTGCAGTGCTCTCAGATCCAAGGTTCCTCACTGACAAGGGCCACAAACCAAAGACTAGTCTGGGAATATTGGATGAGTGGGCACTGGATGGGGATTTTATGCACAAGCCTTCTGGCATCCATTGATTACTCCGGCTTGCACTGAGTGGCAATATGTATAGAGAGTTTTACCTGTTTTTTCCATTCTAAATAGCTCATCCATTAAATATTCACCTTTGTCATGTCACTGTTTAATGCAGAATATAAGTAATTTAAATATGCTGCAACTCAAATGCTAATTAAAATGTAATATACAGCATCTAATCACAACACGTAAATTATAATTAATAATTTTATTTTTAAGTCATCATACAATAAGCCATCTGAGCAAACACATAAATTTGCAAAAATAATATGTAATAAATAATAATATAGTTATTAACAATGAGGTGCTTTCAATGAATTGATTTGACATTTTTTAAATAGTTTTCACAGTCTTCAGTAAATACTGAAGACAATAGATTAATATAAGATCTGATTACAGCTGTCAGACTGGAGATGGCAGTGATTGAACATGTAGAAATTCCAATTGTGCATAAAAGCATTGTTAGCCGAGAGGTCATCGCAGACGCCTTGCAAGCAAGTAATTGGTTGCAGATGGTTGTGAGTTCGCCTCCCGGCCGATGCTATGACATATGAAAAAAAAAAAAGATTTTTGCTGTTATTTTTCAAGGTGTTGACTTATAAAAAATATTTATTAAAAAGATTTAACATTGGCCGTTTTAATAGTTTATTTAATGGTGTTTTCATTGTGTGTGCATGCTTAATGGTGTAAAAAATGATAAGAAAATTTTAGCTCATTCAATGGATAAATGCAATATTCTTTAGAAAAATCGGTACATATTATTAGCATGAAAAATTTTAATATAACAGGCTTTATTATATCAAATAAATTTAAATATACTATTAAAACTATATATATATTGTAGCATTCTGACTTGAATTTAAACTTGATGTTATATACCTAAAAATTTGGTAAGTTTATTTTAATTCTAAGATTATCTAAATTAATTTAAGTGATTAAAATAGCTTAACTTGTTATTAAATGGTAATTTTGATAACACATTGGAATATAAAATGGTAGTATATATTTTTAACATGTGATGAATTAAAATTTATTATTTTTATTTTATCTCGTTGCAAAATTTTATGATTAATATTTTTTTATTCTTAGGACAATATAATAAAAGTAATAATGTATATATTATGTAGGAATATATTAATAAAAATATATAGTTTTTTTTCCTCATGTGTCATAGCATCAGCCAGGAAACGAACTTGCCATCCTGGGACAACTGCTTGTAAAGCAGCTGTCGCTGACCTCTCGACCACCAATGCTTGACAAAAATATATAGTTTTATATGATAACAATAATAAAATATGGTATGCACTGATAAATTTATTTGTTGCCATTTTAAAAATAAGCTTTAAACATAAACAAATAGGACATTAAATTATTGTTAAAATTTTTGCATGCATGTATACATGTTTTATATGTTTTGGAATAATTTAAAAACATTAAATTTTAATATATTCAGTATATTACTTTAAAATATCTAATTTATTTAAAATGAATATTTAAAATATTGACTACAGTATAAAATAGATAAATGAAAAGAATATCTATTTTTTTAAATATAATTTTGAATTTATTTCGTATTTAATTTGTAGAATTATATTTTGTTTTTTAAAACATATTATAATATTTATTTTTATAAAGTTTAAAAAATATATTTTAACATTATAAATACTAATATGTTAGGAAAGAACTTTTATAGAGTGGACAAACAGATAAATTATAATAGAAAAAAAAATCCATAGACATGAGTGGAAATAAAGTTTACGACATGAAATGACATAGAAACAAAATCTAGGATAACATATGTATGACATTAATAGAAGAAAATTATTTAGACCTTTGTTATTACATTAGACTCTCTCATATTTTGTCTCAATAGCTAAACTACACAAAAGTTTGTGAGTACTTAACAATAATTTTATTCAAAATGTAAAATGAATATTATGGACTAGATTCATAAAATGACATTGGATAAAAATCATCTCTTTGTGATATTTATAAGAGTTAAATGCTGCAATATACTTTATAAAAATATTTTAAAGAAATTAACAACTGCTGTTGCTATTACATAAATGAAGCAGTATTAAACACTATAAAATGTTAATTATGGAATACTTCATTAAAAATAAATGCAAGTCATCAAAATGGAGAATTTTCCTGGAAACACTAATAACTTGTGAGTAAAATAAAAAGTTTACCAGATAATTTTTTTTTAATATAAATTCCTTATGTTTTGAGAATGTGTGCGTTGGTTTAGTATACAAGAAAAATATATCATTACCAAAAAAAAAGAGGTTAAAGTAAATAGTAAACAAAATAAAAACAATATTTTTATTAATGATAATATTAGTTTGTTTAATAAAAGTATGTTTATTCGTTTCTTCATTCACATTTTTAAAAAAAAAGTTTTCATGTATAAATATAATGAAAGTTTATATATTTAATAAATATTTATAACATAATATTTTCATGAAATGTAAATTAAAAAGCTTATGTTTATTTTCATAATAAAAAATAGTAAACAAATCAAAAATACTAATTAAATCTTACAAAATATATCTTTACATATTTATTTATCAATATTTGTGCTAATGTATAATCTTTTTTTTTTTTTGGTTTTTTAGTGTATTTTATTCAACGCATGATATCCAGAAAATAATATAACAATAATACATAAATAGTAATCAATTTAAATATAAACTATTCGACAAGGAATATTTTATTTGCTTCTTAATTATATATATTCTCACTGAATTGAATCTGTGAACATAATCAACTTAATAGACAACTGTATATTTTAATCATATATTTATTTTCATCTAATCGACTTTTGTTCAAAATTGAACCTTGTCAAGAGATTATGTTAATTCAATATGTCACACGATGTACATATCATCTTAGCACTTCCTCTATTGACCAACATTAGCCCTAAGAAATGTTTTTATACTTTCCAATTTTTATTTAATGCCCATTTTCCTCCCAACTTCATTGAGCCTTGTACTAAATTCACACATTTCTCTTTATTTTCTTGTATATATGTATTGTCTCATATACTTTTTCCTTTTTTTAGAGCATGTTATGTATGAAATGTGAAGAAAGTATTGAAGTGTAGAAATTATAAAGAAGGAGAGTGTATGAGACAAGATATATACAAGAAAATGAAGAGAAATGTATGAATTTAGTACAGGGTTCAATAAAGTTGGAGGGAAATTAGCATTAAATGAAAATTGGCAAGTATAAAAACATTTTTTTAGGATTGAGGTTGGTCAATAGAGGGAGTGCTAAGATGATATGTAAATCATGTGACAAAATGTAATATCTTGACAAGATTGAATTTTGAACAAAAATCGATTAGATGAAAATAAATATATGATTAAAATAAATAGTTGTCTATTAAGTTGATTATGTTTACAGAATCAATTCAGTGAGAAAGTATATAAGAAAGGTAATATAATGGTTTAAAAAGGAATAACCATCAAGTGAAATATATAAATAGGTTTACCATATGTTTCATTTTGACCCAGGATGGTCCCATTTTGAAAGTAGAGTCCCAGCAACCTGGTCAGTATATCATTTAGTCCCAGTTATTTGATAAAAATCAAAAAAGTGCCATATATATATATTGAATGCTATATGCAAAAACTGATAAAAATATAAATTATTCAACATGTACCTCAAACTTATTAATCAGAGTGTGCAACAACTGTATTTGTAACATAATTGGTGAATTTAAACAGGGAATCTCTGGTTTGAAGATTAGTTCACATATTTTCCACATTTGATTGTTGTGCCCGCATAGTTCCAGTTGAGTTCAGGGTACAAGTTGGTGCAATCATTTTTTTTTGGCATAATATTATATAATGTACATTAAAAATATTTGACCCGTCAAGCATTGGTGCTCGAGAGGTCAGTGACAGCTGCTTTACAAGCAGTTGTCCCGGGTTAGCGGGTTTGCTTCCCGGCTGATGCTATGACACATGAGAAAAAAAAATTTGACCCCCAAAATGCCAAAAAAGAAATTATATATTTACAGATGAATAAAAAAAAGATTATCCATTTTTAAAAAAAGTTTTTGGTCATGTTGACAAAGTGAAATGTGAACAGTGTTTTTCAGAATTATCGGTACCTTATGATGGGCATTCGGACACTAAAAATTACTTAAAATATCCAAAACATAAGGCTAGTCCAGTAGCTGCAGATACTTCTTCAAAAATAATATATATTTTACAAATGCCAATCCAAGTGACCAAGAATTTTTAATAGCTGCTGAAGAAGCAACTTTTGCATTTCATATTGCTATTTACGATCTTAGCTTTAAATCTAATGATTGTTCATCTAAATTTATATCAAAGCTTTTTGAAAACAAAATTTAGACTATGCAAAACAAAATGTGAAGCTATCATTGTTAATGTGATTGAGCCCCTGTTGTTTCAGTAACTTTGTGAAGATTTTGTGACAATATCAATGGATTCTTCCAACATGAAAGAAATTAAAACTGTGCCATGTGTTAAGCAGTATTTTATGCTAGATTATGGAGTAAAAGTTAAAATTTTAGATTTTCAATCAGTTCTTGGTAAAACTGCAGAAATACTGACAAACCATTTGATGTCAGTAGTCAGAACCCATACTATAACAAAAAAAATTACTGGATTTTGTGGAGATAATTGTAATACAAACATTGGAGGTGTTAAACAGAGAAGGGAAAATAATATTTACAGCAGGTTAAAAAAGGAATTGGGAAGAAATATTGCAGGCATTGGTTGTGGCACATAGTTCACAACTGCCTTCAAACAGCAGTTGATGTATTGCCAATGGATCTAGAAGGTTTAGTAGTGAAAATTTATAAATATTTTCATATTTATACAATTTGCATCACTCAAGTGAAAGCATTCTGTGAATTTGTAGTTATAGAATATAAAAAGCTACTTTAATATGGAAATATCCATTTTCTTTCTCTACTTCCAGTTATTGATAGAATTCTTTAAATGTATGGGGACTAAAATAATATTTTATTTCACAAGAACACTGTCAAATAAGGATAAAACAGTTCTTTGATAATGATTGTAGTAAAATATATTTATGATTTGTGCAAGGGCAACTCACATTATTTAACAAATCTATTTTGATTATGGAAAGTACAAAATCGAGTGCAACTAATATTGTCATTGAACTTAAAAAATTAAAAACAAATCTTGAGGAAAGGCATAATAATCAATTTATATCTCAAGAAGTAAAAAAGCTTTTTAAAATGCTGTACAATAATGAAAGTATCAACAATAATACAATCCTACAAATATTTACAAAATTTTATGCTCGATGTCTTTTTTACATTGAGTTATGGAAAAAAGTTTTGGGGGACCAGAATCTTTTATTTGGATAAACAACAAGGAATTAATTTGGTCTGAAATTGAAGTTGTAGGTGAAAAAATTAATAAAACTTTTGCAACTAATGCAATAAATATGGATGGACTGTTTGATTAAGTGATGATTGCAAAAGCTTTTTGGGCAACACACTGATATTTGTGAAAGTAAAAATTGTGAAGAGAAATGGATACAATTATTCAGTTATTTCAAGGAAAAAAATTCTTTTTGCAATCTTGTCCAAATTATAGAAAACATTTTCAGCCTGCCAGGCACATTTTCACCGGTTAAAAAAATATTCTCAATAGTGAATAATGTATGGTTTTAAGAAAGAGGTAGAATGGCTAAATCAACAATAAAAGCTTTATTGTGCTGCAAAATCAACTTTAACTAAATTGTACTGATTCTTTATTAACAAAAGCATGTCGCTCGATATTAGAGAAGTTTTAGTCATTCAAAAGGCTATAAAGAGTGGCATATTCTCAGAAATCAGAATCGTCATTCTTCTAACCTTTACAATCTGGCTATCCAGATGCAAATGTATATTTGAAAATGCTAATCATGGTGTCTGCAACATCTATATCAAATTACTCAAGTGGCCCAGGAACAGAAATAGATTGCTGGCTCTGGACTGACTTTTTCATGAAACCTGGGCTAGGGTCACCCTCCCAGAGGAGTGAAGGAGGATAATGGCTCCTAGTCTCGGACCACAGCAAGTTCTACAGAGTGAATGCTTTGCAACAGTGTAAAAAGAATATAGCTATGTATAGATAAACATCACATGTTCAATTGTATCTAATAAATTTCAATTTATTTTAATAAAAAAAAAACTAAATTGTACTGAATTTTTAGAGGCAATTAAAAATAACAAAGAATTTTTAAAGAAAGTTCATACTAGTGATAAATAACTTTTTAATAACATATGGTCAGTTAAGAGTAATTAAAATTTATTACTACAAAATTTTTGCTTTAGTCCTCTATTTGACCTTTCAATTATAGACATGTAGTGTTGGAGACGTTACTGTTTTGAACAAACTCTCAAAATTGTCCCAGTTTGAGAGAAAAAATATTATGGTAAGTCTATACATATATATTATTGTTCACATTAATAAATTTTGATTTTTGTTAATTAAACTGTTTTTCTGTGATCATTAGTAATTAAATTACAACACTCATTTATTAATTGTTTAATCACATCTTTATATTTTTAATTATTATATTAATTTCGAATTCATATATATATATATCTTATCATTTAAATCTTCAAAAAAGTATCTCAAAACAATTTAAACTAAATTAAAATAATATATATTATATGGTTTTAAAATATATATAAAATATAACTAGATATTATATATTGAAATGGAAATATCCATGTCAAATTTATTTTAAGTAGTTCACAAATGGGAGAAGTCTAGGCAATTTTTAATACCATATTTATATCACATGATCACCATTTCTAAATATTGCTTATAACTGTTATTAAAACAGGCAAAACTCACTATACGTATTATCACACACAGCAAGCTAGAGTAATCAATGGATGCCAGAAGGCTTGTGGATAAAATCCCCATCTAGTGCCTACTAATCCAATATCCCCAAACTAGTTTCTGGCTTGTGGCCTTCGTCAGTGAGGAGCCTTGGATCTAAGAGCACTGCACCTAGATCTTAGGATTTAATGCAACCCTCCAGCAGCCACCTTTTATCTCCACTTTGCCTGTTTTAATTACCATATTTACAAATAGTAAAACCAGCTAAAGGCCATTAAGTTTAGCTTTCATAATTTTTAATTATTTTTTTAAATATGTATATGTGCATATATAAATATACGAATTAACTAAAGGAAAAATAAAAATATAATAAAAAACACACAATTACTTCTCTTTAATATTTTAATCAGCTGACTGGTTTTCATTAGAAAACACAGCAAAATGGCTATTTCCAGAATTTAAACGCTAAAATAGTATACAAATTTAGCTTAAATTTTATGCGAATAGTTTTGTTTTAATAAAAGATGGAAAATATTTTTTTTCTTTTTCTTTAAAGAATATTTAATCCCTGTTTTAAAAAAATATTTAAACAAAAGTTTGACCTCTCTCCTAAAAAAAATATTTTATTAAAATAAAAGATAAAAAGATTTATTTTGAGAATATTAATTAATGGATTAATTAAAATGATACAGGATGACGTTTTGTTTTAATTATGATTATATGTAAAGTTATATAGTATTAGCTTTATATTATCAAAAGAAAATTAAGGAATTTTTTGGTTTAATAATTAAATTTGAATTTATTTTATTGTGTAAATTATCTTATTGTGAATATTTTAATCAGTCCCCAAAATAAAATTTGTTTTGTCTTGGTAATTAAAATTCCATAAGATAAGAACTGTGTTTAAGTAGTTCTGAAAAAAAAAAAGGTATATGGCTTTCTTATTTTTTTTATGATGGTGTTATCATCATCAAAGAGATATTGCAAGCTGAATGACAAAGCTGAATCTCTCTAGAATACCAAGAGGTTTTTCTATGACAGATTAACTTACCCCAAACTTTACCTGGGTAGTTGTAGTTAGCCGATTTCATTAGAATTCGTCTTGATAACACCTAATCTAATATGTGCTAAACTACTAATTACTAAATGAAAGATAAAGGAAACACTTGGTTATGATCAAGTAAACTTCTTGAATTGTGAAAACGTGATTGCGAGTCAAATAAGTAATAATAAGTGAATGGCACTGAACCCTGAATTATAAATTGCAACTACAAAGGTCTTCGAATATGAACTATAAATACACATATATGAATGAAAAATAAAATATTCTTCAACACCAAACTATCTTATTCATATGAAAATGAAGGTAAATTCATAAAATCATTTAAATTTATTAACTTTCTTTTGCGACTTCGATTATAAATTTAATGAATTTTTCTCATAACTAGACTTTCTAATACAATATTTATTATGCCATTTATATATTTTGTTTTGACATTTTATTTAAATTAACATTTATATTTTATCAGTTAACTATAGTTATTTAGTTCACAAGATTAGAAGCAATAGCAAGTTGTGGAGGTATAATTCCAAATATACTTTTATTTTTGAAAGAAATTGCTCATCATTAGATATTTTCATCTTTATCTTTTATTATTGTTGTTCCTAAGTCAGTTAAAAATTAAAGCAAAATTTAAATTGAGAGGAAACAAGTTTATAAATAGCGAATATCTGGATGGCTGCTTATTGAAGCTAGGATTTGGGTATGTGTTTGTATTTTAAATTTAACTGAAATATATTAGGAAAATGTGTTAGTTAAAAACTATTAATCTTAATTTCACTTTGGTATTACTTTTAAGGCCTATACTCAAAGGAATCGTTTAAAAGCTTTACAGATCATTTAAGAAATTTACTTGCTTAAGTTCTATACATATTGTATAGCCATATGGGGAATCTTAATTAAGCATATTCTTATAAAAATTATAATATGATTAATATTTGTATGCTGATATTGTGATATCAATTTAAATATTTTCTAAAGTCCACATTTGCTATTGAATTTTTTCAGATGATGATGGTCGCCCATGTAGTAATTAGTATAACTTACTTGATTACAGTCATGTAGAATTTGACTGCTATGAGATTGATGTTTGAACTTCATGCATGCACATCGGTGGCTTGATTTTAATAAGTATAACCAACAGCTTTAAGTTTAATTAAATAGATTACTGGAAAATTATGTAAAAATTCAAAATGACATGTAAATGAGATAACTATTGCTTTTCCGTATAAATTTACAACTACCAAATAATTAAAAAAGGAATTATTTGTAAAAACCTATAAAATATTTATGTTAATTTATATTATAACAAGAATATAGCCACAAATTTTTTTTCATTACTTGTTACAAAAGTCATAATACTTTACATACAATAGTCATCTCTCTTTTTAATAATAGTTCCATCTTTTCTTCTTATTTCAGAAACAACTTTCTTTATAATATACATTGTTTTGTATGTTTGAAACTTTTCTTCCATAGCTTGCTTTGCCAATACATCATTATTAGTTCTTTTTCATATCACTTTTGAAAACTCTAGATCAGGGGTGGGCAATTGTTTTGGCTCAGGGGCCACAGAGGTTGGTGGAGAGCCGCATCGGGGGCCACTTTGTGGAAGCGAAGGTTAGCAGAGATCCGCACCTTTTTTTCATGACACAATAAACACACTGCTTTATTCCCTGTATTACCAAAGAAATATGTGTATGTCCATTCTTCATTAAACACATGACTTTCATCACCAATTTTACATTTTTTCGGAGGGTTTATAGTTTCAATAAAGTTGGAAATATATATATTTGCTAATGCAAAGACAAAATTTAAATTAAACAGATCAATTTGGAAAAGCACTGCACATTGAATGTACACTGTGCATGTGTATTGACCTGGCCATTCTAGTGGAAAATACGAGATGAATCTTCTTCGGTCACGCACGGGAAGGAAATCTCAGTTCAAAGCAGATTTTTCTGATTGTCTTGGCGGGCTGCATAAAAACTCTTAGCAGGCCGCATGTGGCCCTCAGGCTGCTATTTTCCCACCCCTGCTCTAGATCATACATAACCTGTAGCATATGAGCCACATATGATAGTGATTCCAAATCTATGGTTCTTTTTAATATAATATAATTATTTTTTTTACTTGTAATTTGTAAATAAATATTTTTATAAATTTATAAGGAAAAAAAAAGTGCTTTTTCACATTGCACTTGGATACAACTTTTTTATAGAGTAATAATTATTGTGAATGATGAATGTTTAAACAATAGAAATTTGATAATAAATCAAACTATAAAAGTAATTTGTTTCTCTTAATAGAATTTCAATTTTCATTATAAGTATGGATCCTATCAGGTTCTATTAGTCCACAACTACATTTTCCCCATCAAACTATTTCTACTTTCTCCACTGTGGCTCTTTAATTTTTTGGTTGGTATATTCAACAAAATGACACTTCATGCTAAAAAAAAATTGCCAACCAGTGCGCTACATATTCAATTCTTCTTAATGGGTCATTTTTAAAAAAATTCATATCCCTTCTTTTTTTCGTTATTGTTTCAGTAGAAAATTAATTGGTAAAATATTGCTTTTTTATACTATCATCCTAGTATAAAAAAGTATATAGTTTTAAGTTATTTTAAATTCATACTTTAAAGTCTAAGAAAACAAAATTATTTATATTGTTATAAGTACTAGTTATTCAATCCAATCAAAAGCAAAAATAAATTTTCAAATTAAGAATTTTCAAAAAAAAAAAAAAAGGATTAAAAATTATTTTATCTAATAATATTTCCATAATACACAAATAACAATTAGATACTTCTAAACCATTAAGCATCACATGATCACCATCTCTTATATAAGTTATTGAGCTTAGATTGAAAATATTTTTGTGTTTTCAATTTCATTCTCATAGTTTTATAGTTAAGTAGAGATAAAAGGTGTTTGCTGGAGAGTTGCATTAGATCCTAAGATCTAGGTGCAGTGCTTTCAGATCCAAAGCTCCTCACTGACAAAGGCCACAAGACAGAAACTAGTCTGGGGATATTGGATGAGTAGGCATTAGATAGGGATTTTATGCATAAGCTTTCTGGCATCCATTGATTACTCTAGTTGGCACAGGGTGGCACTACTGTATGGAGAGTTTTGCCTTGTTTAGATACTTCTATATACAGTAATTGAAGATCAATAAATACATTCTTTAAAAGAACTACTAAATATATAGAGATTACATTACCAGTGACATACTTATTAATAATAATAGTAATAAAACACAAAGAATTACTTTACCTTTTTTCTGAAAGGGTTTCAAATTTTTGATGATGATTTTCAAATCAGCTTTTCCTTCCAAACTACTTGTATCATTACTATTATATATTATAATACTGGCTTCCCAGCTATATTTATATAAAAAAAAGAAAATTATTACAATAAAAAATAATTGATTAATTAATTAATTAATTGATTTAATTAATGCTCAACATAGTTGAGAGCATGATTTCTTTTGCAGCAATACTCCAACTACTCTACTTTAGAACAACTTACTGTATGTGTGACTAATTAGTAATAGATATCAAAGGGATGTGCCAAATAAATTCCCCAGAATAATTTTTATAGATAAATAACAAAAGATAAAAATTAGTCTGGGAATCTGTTTACCATTAACACCACTATGTATATTGGTACCTATAGAAAATAGCTGCAAAATGTATTGTTATTTAAAAAACAATAACGTGTAACTTTAATATAACAAATTATTCTGCAAGATTTAACACACTGGTGAGAATGGTAGCCTCAAGATTAAAGTTTTCTAGATCAATTTCCATCTAAAAAAAATATGTTTGGTCATTTGAATGAAAATGTTTTCTTAACACTATCAATACTACTAATAGTGGGCCCCCCAAAATTATTCACCTTAAATTTCTGAATAAGCAATTAAATATTATCATGATAAAGATTACTCTCATACATAAGTTCTCTTCATTGTGATGGTATTCCATCAGTAAAATAATCCTCCATTAGGTATTAGAAGACAAGTGACCTCACAGGAACGATAGATTCAGGACATATTTTACTATCTAAAGTGATATCTAAAATCAAAATCTTTTTTCTCCTATCAAACTAAAACATACTTTATACAATCTAAGAATTGTCATATTAAAATTATAAGACTCCAAGCAATTATCTTTTTCAAATTCTAAGATTGATCAGTTGGATTTAATCTTTTTAGATATTTCAGAAAGTCATCAACAAATAAAGACCACACTGCACATGGCGATTGTGCTTATCTGCTTCAGAAGTGACATTTTACACACAATGGCATAATTAAAAAACTGAATAAATTCACTACAGAATCTATCTTGGGTGAAATACCTTCAGATTCTTTCACAATGTTTATAAATACTCAACAATTTTTAAAAAATCATAATGAAACTGATGTGCTCAACATTTTAGCTCTGATACTTAAAAGTAACATAACATCTTGAGCAACTAAGCATCTCAATTATTTTATAAAACAAATAATACTAAAATATGATTTCTATTTCCACACACACCCACACAAAATCATATATGTATGCCAATAAATATGCTTCACATTATATATGTATACAATATCATGTGAAATTTAGCAAATCTATTTTGAATAAGAATTAAACTGCCCTCTAGCTGCCATGTTCAATAACTTTTTACAGTAAGAAAATGGATGAAAAATTGATCACTTCTTACTGTATTTTAGTCCATTTTCTTACTATAAAAAATTATTTAATATCACAGCTAGAGGACAGTTCAATTATTATTTAAAACATACTTAATAAATTTCACGACTTTATATTTATTCAATATTAAATTATTATTTATCATCATATATATATAACTTCAACAGATTCTTATCTCAGTGCAATCCACCTACTTTTATAGCTTATGAGGGTGAATGATATTAATATATCAGCTAGATGAGATATGACATTTAATAATTATATGACTAATAATAATCAATTATACAAGGATGGAGATAGACTCCTCTTTTACTAATGTTTTAATTATAAATTTATTTAAATGCACATTGATTACGTAAGTAATATTTATTAAGGCTGTAACCGCAAGAATATGCACATAAAAATGCGATAGTAGGGACCTCTACAGGTTCCCCTCTTTTTTTCCAAAACATAAGCTTGTGGTCAAGACCTGTAGAGGTCCCTACTATCACATTTTTATGTGCATATTCTTGAGGTTACAGCTTTAGTAAATAATACTAACGTTGTTTTAATAATCAGTCAGAAGTTGATAAATATAAACAAGAAACTGGCTTAGCTTAATGTACATGTAATTAAGAGGATAAAACCACACTTCTTCAGTCTATAAATAAATAAAACTCTATATATTGATCAAGGAATCAAGAATAGAATAAATCCATCTATTTGTGTAACCTTTGATGTTTATAAGCTTTTATTTGTCAACACTGTAAAAATTTTGAGTAAAATTTATATAGCATCCAGATGAAAATGACATTTAATCATTATTAAATTATTAATCAACTAGCAAGAATGAAGATCAACTCTCTCATTCAATAATCTTCTTTTAATAATCAACTAGAAGTTAATAAATGTAAACATCTGACTGAAAAATTAATTTCATACTGAACATTCACTAACATTAGCAATCATCAAAAGCTCCAAGAATAGGTAGATTCATTTTATTTTAGACTCTGTTCAAATACTGTATTATTTATCTATATCCTAAGGGAGCCTGATTTTCTCTTAATAACATATGCATTAAGCTATACTAATTCTATGCTTACATTTATTAACTTTAAACTGATTATTAAAATAAGATTATTAAAAGATAGAGTATTAGACTAATATATTAATTCCACTCTGAATTTTCATTAATGTTGTCAAAGATAAACTTATAAACATTACAAGCTTTTAAAATAGATGGATTGATTTGATTTGATTCTTGTCTTTGTTCAACATAGTATTATTTATATACATTGAGTTATTTAGCTATTATATTTTTACAACATGGAAGCTCCTGGAAATAATATTATGAATTCATTATTTATCTGTATATATATATTGTAACATGGGGAAACTTTTGATATAAGCAGGGATCAATGTGTAAGTTGTGAATTGCGATGAATCAAGTAATCAGGAAAAGCTCAGAGTACTTTGCTATTACAATTTAAGCTAAGAATAAAGAGAGCTACAATAATGATAATCATTAAACTTTTTAAAGTATAACTAAATAAAATTTTAAGAGGAGAAAAAAACTCAACTCGCTGATAGCACACATCACAAAGTAGCAAGGCACAAAAATTTCTTTACTTATAATAAAATTTCTTTCATTATCCTTTCCAATATAGTGTTATACCTCCAATTCCATCTTCATCATCTTATTGCCATGATCAGATCCACATTTTAATAAAATAATCATCTTTTATAAATCTTATTGTTGTGTTTGTGCCACTTTGCTTTTTCTTTCACAATAAATATAAGTTCTTATTTTATAGAACTATGGTACTATGATCTCAGGGTTCTTTTATTATATTTTAATGTTAAATTTTCTCAATATTTTACTCTATGGACATATTGTTAATAAAATGAATGATATCATAATAATAAACATGAGAAAACATACACTTAGTCTACATACTAATGTCTACCTTGGTTTCCCATTCTACCTTGGAACCAATGGAATGAGACAAAAAATTCAAAATAAATTAAAAAAAGATGCTGAAAAAATCACAGCCTCACTTGAAAAGTCATACCTGTCAATATATGCAAAGGTAGCACTATTTAATTAACTTATAATCACAAAAATTACCTACTACACACTTATAATCAAATTTGCAAAAACATTCATATCTAAAATCTCATCAATCTGTAACAAACTAATATGGAAGAGAAAGACAGTGGCAATCTCTATAAAAAATCTGAGCAGACCACCACATAAAAATGGACTTGGACTCCATACAATCAATGTTTTTTACACACAGAAATCAGTAAATCTAATAACATTAACCATAAAAAGATTTCCAGACCTGGAGTGTGTAATCAGTATAATACCCACAGACAGACCACCCCCTTCATATGGATATCTATCCACACTGATTGAAGAACTCAAGCCAATATACAACAAAATATCATTCAATAATGACAACAAGTATACATACTGGGACATTTATAATATACTATACCCAAACCAGACACCTAATCTACATCCATCAGTTCTTGGGATAGACAATAGGCAACTACTGCAACAATTCAGAAAATGGTCATTAGAACCAAAATTATTTGATTTTCTACTTAAGCTTAATCTAAATGCTCTACCCATAACACATTTCCTTAGATTTCATAGAGTCTATACAAATATAGACCCCATGTGTGGGCTATGTCATAGAGAAGAAGAGACACAAGATCATTTTCTTCATTCCTGCAGTGCCCTAGAAACAATACGTCGCACAATGTTTACCACATACAGAAAGGCCATCATTTCAATTGATGAAATAATAAATAAATTTAAAAAAGGCAACATCCCTGCTATTCATGCAGCAACATATAGCCTTTATGCCTACTGGTGTACCAGATGCACTTTTGCACTTGCTAATAACCCTTGACGCCACCCAGCAACATTTTCAATAAAACTAGAACTGTTCAGAAAAAGAGACAGCATCCTAGCTCAACCAGATGTGTTTGCAGCCACATGGTCACACTTGAAACAAAGATCCAGTCTATAAAATATAAAGTCCAATATGATAGATGATGACATTTTTCAACATCAGCATTTTTTCCAACTTCAAAGAGATGCAAGCATAAACTGAACTAAATAGAGGACCAAATTTAAAAACAAGAAAGAAAGTATGCAGAAATGATAAAGACTTATATACTGAAAGTTGTAATTTGTTTTGCATTTGTAACAAATCAATATAGTACTAGATGTGACGCTGTAACTTTTTAGATTCAATAAAGTTTTGCTTTGAAACATTATCATCATCATCATCATAATAATAATAATAATAATAATTTTAATAAAATATTTTAATTACATAAAACTCTAAATTTTGAATAATACACTCATCTTCTAGGATAGAATTCGAATACCAAGAGTGGAAAAGGATTTTATGGCCACTCAAAATATTCATTAACAAACGTAAATACATTTTATTAAATGGAAATAGACAATGATTGATTACAAAAGCAGTCTTATTTAAATAAATTGCACTTTTAAATTACAGTGATCAATAGAATAAAATGAATAATATTTTATTTCAAATGTATTCTTCATATCTGCAAAATCATCATCATCATTATAAAGTAGTTAATATTTCATTTATGTGACTGTGCTTTGAATAAATAGCATGACAATATTTGCATTATAAATTATACAATGTTTAGAGTTCTGGATATTGATTGAAAAACACCAAGATATTATAGGAGACATAACAACAAAAGCAACATTTATTTTACAATAAACAAATTTTATAAACATGAACACCATGGGAAGTCTTTTACAAAATTTTCAAAAACATTGTTACAATAGTTCAGTGCAATTGCTTATAGGAGAATACTTTTACAATTTAAATTTATTTAAATGAATAAATTTAATGGATTAGCTGCTTTTAATAAAATTGTACAGAAAAAAATTCCTGCAACTGCTCCAACATGATGGTAATATAACTGACGAGTTGCTCAAACAATATTTCTGTTGAACACATAATTGACAATAAAAGTGATTGAGATAATGAAGCTATTTTACAATCTAAGGGTTTATTATATAATTTAAACGACTAAAAGTCAATAGTCCTACTTTTTTTTTTAACGATTTTCCCCCACATACTGATATTTTATTTAAAGTTCTTCAAACTAAAGCATCTGATGTATAATTTTGTCTAATAGCAATAAATAATTTTAAAAGTAATATAGAAACAATAATTACAAATTATGATATTTTCTGGAATAATGTTGATGAAAAGGAACATTTACAAAATTTTAAAATTAAAGAAACTGATTCGAGTGTATCAAATAAAGAATATAAATATTTTATGATTTATTAAATGCCATTATTAAACAAATAATTTCCGAATTAGACAACAGATTCAGTTCTTTACCAAATTTTGAATTTCTAGAGTTGACAAACACATAAGAATATGCAAAATTCGCAAAACAAATCCCAGAGGATCTACTAACCAATTTACAAAGTTCCTTTTTTTTTGATATATCAGCATTAAAAACTGAACCAAAAGTAGTGTTCAAGGATGATAACTTCAAAAGCAAGAAAAGCACTCAAGAAATCATGCAGTTTTTGATTGAAACAGAACTGGAAAGCTGTTTCAATGAGTATTTTAAATTAAACAAACTAATGCTAACCTTCCCTGCTACAACGGCATCAGTAGAAAGATCCTTTTCCGGTTTAAAAAGGATCAAAACTTTTTTAAGAAATAGATGTTCACAATCAAGGCTATCAAATGTAGCCCTGATAACAATTGAGAAGGAAGTGCTTCAACATATATATATTTTTTCATGTGTCATAGCACCGGCCGGGACTGGAACCCACAACCGTCTGCAACCAACTTCTTGCTTGCAAGGCGGCCGCGATGACATATTAAACATAAAAATGACTATTATGATAAAGTAATATATCGTTTTGCTACGAAAAAACGGAGAATTGAATTAAAATATAAAAATTAATAATTTCAATTTTTAATTATAAGATAATATATTGGATTAATTAACCAATGAAATAGAAAAGATTTTCTTTGATATGATTATATTGCTTTACTTATATTAATTTGTTTTATATGAAATTTTAAACTACGCATGAAAAATGTGAAAATTGTTGTGGCAAGTGGTCGAGAGGTCAGCGACAGCTGCTTTACAAGCAGTTGTCCCGGGTTAGCGGGTTCGCTTCCCGGCTGATGCTATGACACATGAGGAAAAAAAAAGTAAAATAAAAACATTATTAAATTATACAGTGTTTTTTTATAATATAAATCCAGCCTATTTATACTAGGCTGAGATCAATTCATAATTTTAATAAACAAATTATATTCCGCAAGTAAATTCATTAGCACCTTGAACCTTGATATTTTTAATTACTAAAATAACTTCAATCGTTTGCTTTACTCTTTTAACAAGATGTTTTGTCTAAGTTTGATCATTTCTCTCCTCCCAAGATTTACCAAGACTTCCAGTTGGTTAAATCTTGTAAACAAGAAATTGTAATTTTAAGAAAATATTATTGTCAAAACCAAAATTTGGACTTCTTTCTCACGCCATATTAAAACAAGTGCATATGGGTAATTCTTGTTTACAACTTTTTTTTTTTTCATATGTCATAGCATCGGCCGGGACGTGAGCCCACAACCGTCTGCAACCAACTACTTGCTTGCAAGGTGGTTGCGATGACCTCTCGGCTTATTTTAAGTCAAATGATTGAACAACATAACCCTATATATGTATGGTGGTAGTACGTGGATTGCACATTATACATGCGATTGTAAGTGTATAAAATATAAATTGACTTTTAAATTTGAATAAACGATAAATTAAAACTAATGACTTTCTGCTGCAATATAATTATACCAATTATATTACACATATTATATTCGCATATATGTGTGCGGCATCACATATACAACCGTGTCAGCATCTTTAGATTGGTACTCTTTAAGGGTTTAAATCTAGCACAGATAGAGGTGTATGGATAAATAGGTGAAACATATACAATAAAGGAAATATACCATTTCAATATTAGCTATTATGTAAAAATTGTTGTGGCAAGTAAAATAAAAACATTATATAAAAAAGATTGTAGTGTGCGTCTGCTCCTAAAAAAGTCACGCTTCGTCACTGATATATATATGGTGGATTAATAACAATAAAATTTTATTTATTATTTCTTTTCTTTATGTTTTTATGATTTTCTCACTTGCGTCTAAATTTGATCATCTTTTTCTTATATTGTTGTAATATCTGTATATTAAACATAATTGATGTGAGGTTTAGGTAAGTATCAATATTTAAGTTTTACAGTTTAGTTTGGATTATGTATTTTATCACACATTTGTTGAATATTTAATTATAGAAACAATTAAATGTTTCTCAGCTACAATGCTTGCGAACATTTTCATCTTTCGGAAATACGTTTTATCTTGTTTACATTTTCTTTATACATATAACTTAATTTATATTATATGTAGGGAATGTTGTTATTGTGGATATTGGGGTTGAAGTAGCTAAGAGTGTTTAATATTTTTGGTGGGATGTAAAACCACATCTTACATTATATATATCAGGAGTAAAACCTAGTTTTAAAATGATAGGAAGTCAACGCACTATAACTGAATGAGCTGATTGTTAAATTTTTAAAACTATTTATTAAATATAATTGTGATTAAGAAAAATTGTAAATACAACATTACAAGTAAAATTACAGAAAAGTTTTTTTTATATAAAATAAGTAAAAAAAATTATTTTATTAAATAATATTGTACATTATAATTAAATAATTTTTATCTGAACTGATGAGATTATTTATATTTATTATACAATTTCATTTAACTTATTCTGTTTTCTTGTCTGTCTGTTCAAATAAAATCTTGTAATTCGGTTTTCATCTACTTTCCAATTTCCAATCTAACTGAAACTTTGAGTACATATGTATTCCTAATAATAATGTTCAAGCAATTTTAGCAAAAAAGGAGTGAAAATTTAAATTTTTTAATTTTATATGACATTCATATTAAAGATGTACAATTTATTTAATATTTTTTACATTTAATATTTTACAAAGAGGTAATATTTACTTGTCTAACAAGATTTATTCAAATTTCTTTGAATTAATAATCTCACTCTCTTTACTCAAGCTGCAATGTTTAGGTTTCCATATAAACATATTGTACCATATACTGTATCACATGATCACTATCTCATACTAGCACATAACTGTTATTAAACAATTCAAAACAAAGCAAAACTCTCCATATAGTAGTGCCATCTTGTACTGGCATCCATTGATTGCTCTTGTTAGCACAAGATGCCACTACTATATGGAGAGTTTTGCTTTGTTTGAATTGTTTTTTAACCATATACTGTATCCAACTTTATTGCAAAAAGAAGGATGGCTTGACTACATATTGAGATTGTTGATTGTTATTGATATTGGTATTGTTTAAGGGTTGGCTGCTTTCATGTATTTATATATAAAAAACATATTTTGGGGTTCATCCATGTTAAAAATTTAAATATTTATATACCAACGTTTCGACTTGATCACACCAGTCATCTACTGGGCGATAAAAAGTAGAAAGATGGTTGTAGGGGTGCTACAATCACTGATTTGAAAAAAAAATGTTAAAGTTCCATCAATAGCAAAAATGTTGAATTAAACATTCTTAATTTAACATTTTTGCTATTGGTGGAACTTTAACATTTTTTTTTTCAAATCAGTGATTGTAGCACCCCTACAACCATCTTTCTACTTTTTATCACCCAGTAGATGACTGGTTTGATCAAGTCGAAGCATCGGTATATAAATATTTAAATTTTTAACATGGATGAATCTGCAAAATATGTCTTTTATATATGAAACCCATGAAAATCTTCATATCAATAAAATAATTATTAAGGATAGCAGATAAAATAATAAAATATAACAGGAGCATGAAAATAATGAAATGGCAATAAGTAATTATAACAATAATTGTAAGTTACAAACACTAACAATTATCACTAGCATTGCACAGGAATAATAATCAACAGTCATTCCTTGTAACTAGTTTTAAAAAAGATTCAATAGTCAGTGCCAAACTTAGAGTATGACATACAACAATTATTTGGTTGTTCATATTTAAGTGCTTAAGTATTTCACAAAAATAATACTATGATGTTGAACCATGTTGATGATTACAACCAATGCTCTGGCCGAAGGGTATAATGAGTGTACAGGTCAATATAAATTAAATGTTCTCTAAAAATATATAATGCTATAAATGGGCTTTAAAAGTGATATATTTGTACCATTGAAAGAACAATCTGCATATCCAAAAACAAACATAAATCTTTATATATAAATAAATTAATTTTTGCTTCTTTAGAGCTGATTCAAAATCACAACACTTTAGGAACTGTGAACAAGAGAAAATTAAATATATAAACTTATTCTAATTTAACTGAAATAGCCTTATTTGGGTAAGTTACAAATCCCTAAAACACTATGCTATTATGAAATTGCACTGCCAATTGATGAAATAGATAGCTGAAGGAATAAAGACATTAACTCTATTATCATATAACAATTATTCAATAAATTAACTAATAAATAATTAAGAAAATTGAAAAAGATATGATAATATGACAATCATAAGTTAAATACATTTTTATTAACAAAATATAATTTTATATGGCAAATAATATTAACTTGTTATTGACTCTTACTAATTCAATTAATAATCTTTAACTTTCAACAGAATTATTTCTCTTTTCTTATAATTAAACTTTAATATTTCATAGAAAGACATGAAAAAGCTTTAAATTAGTTAAAAATCCTTTTCCCTTTTCTTGTAATAATAAAAAAACTATACAATTACATTTAGAACAAAATTATATATTTTAAAAAAACATGTTTCAACAAAAAATTTTAATAAAATTATTTATTATTACAAATTATTACTTAATTCAAAAATTATCTATAAATATAAATGTAATGTGCACATTAAAACACTCTTTACCATACATTTATTTCTTGAGCCCTTTTTGGCAGTTACAATTTTCAATTTCTTTCTTGTTGGTTTCCATTGTTTAGTTTAAATAATCCTCTTTTTTAATTCTAATTTTTCCTTTTGTAGATTTAAGTTTTCCCTTATAATAACTGCTCCATTAACACAGATTTCCAGGGTGATGTACATAGTTAAATTTATCAATTTTTACTACATTATAATTTGTCATTTTTACACAGGCTGAATTTTTCCAACTTTCCAATATAATAATTCACAGATTGAGCTAAGACACAGAATGAGACAATCATGCTTTTGAATGGAAACAAGGCTTATTGTAGATTACTTCAGGGTTCTATATTTTTTTAATGAATAGGCTACATGGTAAAGTTTGATGCTCAGATTTTAGCTACAACTTAGTATATAATTTTTCTCAAATCTTTTAAAATTCATGTTTTCAAATTTGCAGTGAGATGAGCTTTACTTCAGACTACAAAATTGTTTCTCACTGTTCTCTTTCCAAATGAATAAATGTTTCTCTTGTCTTCAATAGCTGAATTAGGAATGACTACTGCTACTGTTTTCTTCAATAGATGAACGATAAATAGCTACTAGTGTTTCAACAGCTTGATCAAGTATAATTGTCCCTTACAATGCACTTAAGTCTCCTGTCATAATCTCACCCTATATTACTTTTGGAACAATCTTGTATGCTTCCAATCACATCTTATTTCAGATATGCCCACATTACCCCAACTAATTTTTTTACAAAATATTATTGGGTTATTTCCCTTCTTTTTTCCATAATTAAACAAATTATAATTCTAATTAGTAAATTCTTCTGTAATTATTGTTTCTCTTATATTAAAAAACAAAATCTTTTAATTACCCTTTGATTTGAACATTATCTTTTGTTCTAAAAAAATAAAAAAAATACATATTCAATTAATTAAAATAAAACTTTTTAGTAATAATGATAAAAACTTATTTTTTTCACCTTTCTTTTAAAACCATGATATAGAACAGTGGTCTTCAACCTTTTCATACCTGCAGACCGATAAAAATAAGGATAAGGTTTCGCGGACTGGCAAAAATAAGGATAAGGTTTCGCGGACTGGCAGAAGTTTATAGATAAATTTTCATAAAGATGTAAACTGTTTAGCTTTAGATGAGCATAATTGTTATAACTGATCAAAACAATATTAAATATACAAGATAAAATTATATATATATATGGAGTTTGTATAATAAAAAACTTTTTTAATTTTGAATTTTTTTAGAAAATAAAAAATTTAATTATGCCTCCCCCCTATAAACATCTGTGATAACTAAAAAAACAAATTAATTTATGTATGATTGATTAGATTTTGTTTTCGTTCTGTTTCTTTTTTTTTAATTGGGTAGAAATGAGATGAAAAAATAAATAAAAATTGTTTATAATAATTAAAAGTTTAAACTCATTATTTTGTTATTATAAACTTTCCTGCCAGTCTAGTGAGGACCTCAGAACTTTTCTGCGGCCCGGTCCACGGACCAAAGGTTGAAGACCACTGATATAGAATAAATAAAATTGTACTTATTTTTAAAAAAGTTAAAACCAATAAATTACTGAAGGGAAAAAAATATTTATCTTATTACTTTTGTAAAAGAAATTAAAAGTAGTAGATCAAATTACTGAAGACAGAGAATAAAAACATTATTTACTTATCTCTTTTATAATTATATATTACAAGTTATAAATATCCCCATTATTATTATTTTAAAATGTTTGAAAATTCTCATACCATTTAATAAATGTAAAACTTTTTAATAAGTTATGGCTTGATATTATAAAACATGATAAAATTCCCCACTTGTAATATTGACATGGCTAGAGTTAGCCACTGTCTACAATATTACAATACCCCCCCCCCATAAAATAATGAGGCAATGAAATGAAGTGAATATTTCATTTCTCATTATTTTAAATTTATATTCTTAATATTCACTTTATTGCTGGAGCAGTATTATCTAACTATATTTTTTCCATTTTTTTATTTCATTATAAAATGGCTTAATTAAGCATTCTAGCTTTACTTTTAACTAATTTATTTCTTAGTTAGTGAGGCAATGCTTTGAGTTCTTTTTCTCAGGATGCTACATTTCATTTATTTTTTATAAGAATAAGCTCTTTTTAAAACCATGATCTATGGTTTCCTAATTTATTCATTACATATTAGTGGTCACTCTTGCATTTTTTCATAGCAAACTGAGATTATTTTTAATTATTTAGGGAGGTCACATTCCACGATTGGGTTTTTAAAATGTTTTTCACACATAAGTAATTCAACATTTTATAATATCATTTTATCTTAAAACTAATCCAGAGTCATTGACATAATAAACCACCCTCATTGCTACTTTAAGTATCACTGTTTACATTTGTAAAGTTTTTAAATTAAAATGGTGTTCTCATACTCAGTAATTTAGAATAATCTGCCCATTTCCTCATGATGAACTTGACTTTGATCCTATTGTTTCTTGGCTCTACTTCTTTCTGTACTTATACCTGTGCTAGTATTTGGATAAAGTGATACATTTGGTGAACTGTCAAGAATACTTAGTTTTCTTGGGCTGGGATAACTTTGTGAATGTCTCACTATTCTTGTTTTCTTCATATTACCTGTAGTTTTACTTCTTTTTCTATTTTTCCAATATGGATGAAATCTGTAGGTGTTGCTTACATCCATACCAATGTGTGCTCTCTGTTGATCATAATTTCTAGTTTCTGACTAAAAATTCTACTGGTTAACTGCTTAGTTCAAGTGTATTGAGCAACTCAGCTATCTTCTTAGTAGGAGATTAATACCAATTGAGTACTTTTCAACCTTAAGATACAAATTTCTTATCATTCAAGTGATCTGGCCTTGTTAAAATTTTGAAAGGTTTAATGAACAAAAATTTCCCAATGCCTGAAATGTTCCCATAAAGAGCTGTGTGCAATCACCTTCTTACTTTTCTCTGGCATCATGTTTAAATAAAAATACTTTATTAGGCTATTTCAATGCTTGGTAGGGACTTCAGCAGTCTGATGCCTAAAAATCCTTATCCTCAAAATATTGTTCACAAAATTGTGCACCTCATTATGAGATAGTTTAACCTGACCTCTTCTTTAACAATTGTTTTGATTTCCATCTATTCCAATGGAATGAACTTCATTTGCCAATTCCAATTCCTTCACACTTGTAAAGTTTTATCTTTTTTAATTCTCCATGTTCAACCTCTATTTTTTCCAGAGGACCAATATTTTTTTTCATGTCTTTTAACTGCAATCCCTTATTTTTTTTTGTTTCTATGTTAGTTTCCTGAGAACTCTTTCTATTTCTTTTTCAATCTTCACTTTCTTGCTTAATTCTTGATACTTGAATCTGCACTTTTTAATTACTTCTTACTTATGCTTATAAATTTCAATAATCTATCCTTTTTATTATTTGATCTATCTTTTGATTGTCTTTTCAAAATATATCCTGCATTCAATTTATAACATTGACTATTTCTTTATTCTGCCCCTTATCATTTGCTCTTCCCATCCATACGTGCACTTTCTTCTATTCTTTTGTCCTGATCATTCTTATAATTTTTCATTGTGTGGGTAATATTTTGGATATCTTCCACTATGTTCTGGTTCATTAATTTATTGTCAATTATACTTTTTTGATCTATTTTCCTCATTCTAATCTACAAGTTTTTGATTGCACTTCCTTAATTTTTCTTAACAGAATTTCTTCTCTTTGCTGATTACTTTTTTCATTTCAATAAACATCTGACTTTATTGATTGTTTTCTTTTATTTTCTTTATCAGCATTTTCCAGCTTTCTTTTGATTATTTTCTTTTTTCTGATTGTTTTCTTTCATTTCTGTAAATAACATCTGACTTTACTGACCACTTTCTTCTGTTTTCTTTAGCAATATTTGATTTACTTTTGTTCTCTTTACATTACTCTCTTTTTCTTATGCTCTCCTATTATCCTTTTTTTCTTGTGTTATGTGTTGAGTGCACTGAAATGCAGCAATAAAAAAGCTGATAGAAGTAATGATACAATGGCTGAGCATTTTTGAGAACTTATTGTGTTCTCCTAATCATAGAAAAATCACAATATGAAAAAAGAAAATGGATATATATGGCCAATAATATTTAAATTTATGCAAATTTGAGTGCCCATAAACATGATTTTTTTATAGTTTATAACATTGGTGTTGTTGGCTATATACCAAGCCTCTCTAATTTTACATTTTTGAGTCATTTCTTTCAATGCATTGTATCAGAGCTAAAGTAGAATTAAATGGGTGTCCTGTTACCTGTTTGTATTCTAGGAAGATAGAGTTATATTCTGTCTTGTCAGATGTTCTTTTACATAAATACTAATATTGTGAACAGCATGTAGATAGGGATGCTCGTGATTCTCCATTTCACATTGATCAACATCCATTGGGGCATTTAATTTTATATAGGTGCTGGAAGTGAGGTTGGATTCAAATTTATCTTCGGAATTATTGATTAATCTATTGGTTGAGAGAGGAGTATGAAAACTTAGATATAATATTGGGGAGAGGGTTTTGTTAAATGTTTTTGTTAGTGAGAGGATATATGGCAGAAGTAACCACAGTTTATTATCATTGGTGGCATTTGAATTTAGTTTGCAGTAGAATTGTCTGATTTTTCTTGTTAAGTGGCTGCATTTGAATCCAATAGATGTTAAATCCTTTAAATATAGTTCTATATTTGCTTTGTTGAAGGGTTCATGTATGAATTTAAGTGATTACAATATAGGAAAGAGGGTAGACCTTTGAGTTTGTGAGAATGAAAAGGTGATTTGCGGTGTGTGAATCTGCAAACTTTGAAAGATTTGATGGACATCAAATATTCTAGATGACATATATTTCTCTGAAGGAGTATGTCTAAGTATTTGAGTTTGACACGAGTCTTTCCATTTGATGGTTACAAATAAGGCTGTATGTGTCTAGAAGTTTGCTTTTATATTGTGGATTGAGGGCTCTGGTCCAGCTATAAAGATATCATCTACATGGCATGTATATGAAATCAGGGGGATATGTAATGTATGGTGGAAAAATTATGTCTTTGAAGTGATTTAAATATAGACTGGATATGATGTCACTGAAAGGTAGACTACAGGTCATCCATCATTTACATTGTAAGTTTGGCCTTTAAATGTTTCTATAATATTACCACCTATCCAGGAGAGAAATGCAAGAATAAATTCAGTGTGTATCAGAGAATAATTGTGTTTGGAGAGTTTAGCTCTGATAATGTTAATTGAGACTTTTCTATTAATTGAGCCATAAAGTTCAGTGATATTCAAGAAAGCTATTTTATATACAGATTTAAGTTTGGCATTCATTATATGGTTTACAAAGTCAAATGAAGATTTGATGGTGTCTGTATCATAATTAAGCTGTTCAGTCAATCATTGGTTGATTATTTTGGTTGTGTTAAAATAATGTAAACCCCAAAGTCCAGCATGAGTCTGAATGGTATGTTAGGCTTGTATATCTTTGCAAATGAAAATATTCATGAGGGGATAGCTGCAGACAGATGTATTTTATAATATTTAATCTTAATGTAGGCCTTGTTACAGTATTTGTGTTCTTTTTATCTCCCTTTTCCTTTTGTTAATTATCCTCTTCTTTTTTTATTATCCACTTTTTTTTTCTTGTGCTCTCTTTTTATGATTCATTTTTTTCTTCTACTCCCTTTTTATTCTCATCTCTATGCTCTTTTATTTTGCTGAGCATTTTTTTCATTTCTCTGAACATTTCTTCCATACTCTTTTTATTTTCTCATTGTTGATTACAATCTTTCATTTCCTTAAACATTTGCAAAATTGGACTGACATTGACATGGTCATCTCTCTCATTCTCTGGGTTTATTTGATTGCTGATCTTTTTTCTGATTATGTTCTTTCTCCCTTTTTTTTATTTTTGCTTTTGTCAGCATACATGTTTATATTAGATCACTTGGAGTCTTAAGGAAAAACTGTATTGAACTACTTTTACATCAACTAAATGTAAACTAATATTTTATTATTTGTATCTTCACAATAATGTAATCTTTTAAAAATATTATCATAAAACAAGTATCACATCAATCTTTCCATGCAATCTTTCACTATTTATCTAATATTATTATTACCTCTAATTTGCTTTTCTATACCTGACCTTACTTGTTTAATTTATTTTCTCTGCTCTGTTCCCAATTCTATCCTGCTCATGCACATGTGACTGATTTCCTTATTCACTATTATTTTAATTATTATTTTATTTTTAAGTACATGTACATACATAAAATAATTTTCCTATAACAAACCAATTATTCAAAACTTTTTTCCAGAGATCTGACCTGCATCTAACAGCAATGGATAAATCCTGAATCCAACAACTGGACTACACATATATAATACAGATCAGGTAGGCTATCTTAGTTTAGATAATATAAATTATTTACAACCTGAAATAGAAATAATAATGCACAAGACTTTGCAAAACCATGTTCCTTGGAGTCTTTGACTGGTAAATACAAAACTTCAAAATTATTATTTGCTCATCTTCTTTAAGACTTAGAAGTTGGGGTTCATGACACAGAAATATGTTAACATTCCATGATGAACAAATGGAAATATCAAAACATGAAAATGGGTTGGTATAGTGTTGAAATAAAATGCTCCATGGAGATGCATAAAAACATTGCATTCTGAAGACAATGACAAAACTTTCCATCCATCACGAGTAATGAAAATACAGCTAAATAAACTCCAACAACCAAAACCGCAATCTAATCTCCAAAAATTATGTTTTAACATTCTGTTCTACTTTACGTATAAACTTTTTTTAAATATACATTCATGTCAATAATTTTATAATTAATTATAATTTAACTGACAAATTATCATCTATATTCTTGTCACACATTTCACAGTAACACATTTTAAAAAATTAATTCTGCATCAAACTACACTTTTCTTTCACATGTGTAATTATATTTTGAGTTTCAAGTTATGTGGTTCTTTTGTATATGGCCTGCCAGAACATGAGCATCATTGCAGCCCCATTTATAATAATACAGATGTAAAGTGTACTATGATTTGATCACAAAATTAAAATTTACAGAATTCATGCATACAGAAAAATATTCAATCATGGCAAAAACACAAAACATAAAATTATGTTATCACCATGGAACATAACAAAAAAGTTTGTTTAAAATTAATCATTGGGGGGAGGGTATCTGCAAAAACCCTTGTAGAGAATGGTTTTCAATCAGCTGTTATTACGAAATCCTTAAATTGACAACTAAAAGAAATATAAACAGAGCAAAACTCTCCATACAGTATTGCCACCTGTGCTAAACAGTAATCAATGGATGCCAGAAGGCTTGTGCATAAAATCCCTATCTAATGCCTACTCATCCAATATCCCTAGACTAGGTTCTGGCTTGTGGCCTTCGTCAGTGAGGAGCTTTGGATCTGAGAGCATGTGATGCTTAATGGTTTAAAAGAAATATCAAATGAAAAACAATTATTGGTACTGTAATGGATCCATATATACTAAAGATGGCAGATAGACAAAAGAAAATCTGTAATCAGTGCATCAGGCGCATTTAGATGAATCTTAATCTTTACAAAATCTAAACTTGAAATGCTGAATAACAAAATTGCATCTATGAAATGCCATGAAAATGTGAAAGAATGTATATTGTTAAAAGCAGTCTTGTCATCAAAAAAGGACTAAAAGAGCACCAATTGATGATTAGGAAAAAACATGTATCCAAAGTAGGAAATCCCATATATAACAATAAACATATGTTTGATTTTAAAAAGACAAAATTGTTGGATAGAGAGGAAAAAGTACAAAAAAGAAAATGCAAAGAAACTATTCACAGAATAATGTCAAATAACCCTATAAGTTAACTGAGTGTTGTAATTCATAATCTTTGGAAGTCATTCATTGACCTTACCCATAGCAAAAAGTGGTAAAATCAAATGGCATTTATAGATTAGTATATGAAATTTCTATTGACAGTATATTTTTTGACAGAATAGACTACTTGGTTACATCGGTTTAAATTCAATATTCGTGAATCTAAAGGTACAGGTTTTAGTGTCATGATATTACCGTCACTCATAAGGCCATCACACATGAAGAAGGGGAAATAATAGTATCACTCAAAATGTTGTTGTGTTATATACTAATATATGTGCTATTACTAATAGTTGAATATATTTAGAATGTTTAAATAAAGTTTGTATTTTTCTTAAATCATTTGGCAATTAGTATTAGATAATGAAAATAATCCAACATAGAATTACTACTAAAATACCATCATCACAAAATTTCAAACAACCACAGTGAGTATATATTTTAAATTAAACAATTTTTAAAGGCAATATAATCCCATTGCTAAATCACATTTTGATGATCACAGCTTTTTAATAAATTAAGTCTTAAAAAAATTAATTAAAAACACTGTAGAAAATTTTTTTAGTATGCTGGGTTAAAAATATATTAATTGATGAGTAAACCAGTTCAAAGGATATATTTATTTGGTCCACATAAGTCATAGCTTAATCAAATAATGATTTTACTGCACAGTACATATTAACAATATAATCTATTGGATTTTATTCATTTCTTACACTGAGTTTTTGAAATTAGATGAGATCTTAATAATATATAATTAACATAAGTTGAAAAGATAGTCAATGATTCTTATTAGATATTTGTGTTGCCAAGAGCTCCAGGATGAACACAGTTAGTTTAGAAATGAGTTTACTTAAAATGCACAGTCACTAATTAGTAACACATCCACACAGCTATTCAAATATGCAAACTAGTTGGAATGAATTAAAAATCTTATGATATGTGAAGTTTCATGACATTAGTTCAAAATAGTATAGAATAAAAGGTATCCTTTGATTGAAAATTTGGTTTTTTACTATAAAAAAGTCAATTACTTAAAAACTGATAATCTCATTTTGCAGCCATTTAACATTTACTGATTTAACTCACTGTTTGCAATATAACATCTGAAAATGAAATATCATTGTAGTGTCCCACATTCTTTAGAAGAAAAACTATTTATAAGTTAGGTTTTGTTATGAAAAAATAAGAAACACTTACTACATCAATTTTCCATTGTTATCCAATTAAACCTATGGACATCTTAGCCAAAATATTTCCATATAGTGTGCAGTTATTTGAAAGATATATCCATTACTAATATGTACTGAAATGAGATGAAACAAAAAAATACTTCAAATTGCCATAATAAAATATATGATTTTTTAAATTTATTTTCAGCTATAATCTAAAAATTATTAAACAAAGAAATATAAAAATTTAAATTTTTTTTTTTGTTTCAAATAATGAAAACATGGATATTGCAAAAAAAAAAAAAAAGGTAGTGCAACCAAAATAATACCTGTAACATTAAGCAATCAGAATCTTCAATAGTTGCAAAACACTTGTAACAATCATCATAAACAATATTCTTATGCTTAAGGCTTGAATATTTTTACAATTATACCAACAAACACTTCAAATTTTGGGGTCTCTCTCAGGTACAGTTTGTTAACAAATATCACACATTACTATGAAAGACATGTAATAACCAAACTGATGCTTAAATGTTGAGGTTTAATATAGGCATCTGATATATTTAATAGTGTTTAAAATATAAAGATTGATTATGATGAGTTAGAAGAAGTTAACAGCTACAAATACCTTGGTCATATTATTAATATAGATGGAAACATAATGGATGAAATTAATCATAGAATTAAACTTGGTTGGAGAGATGTATATTGGGAGTAACAAGAAGAGACAGAAAACACAATATATGGTTAAGAGAACAAACAAGTGTTACTGACCTCATTGAAAAAATTAAATGACTAAAGTGGAGTTGGGTTAGACAAATTGCTAGAAGAGATGATTATAGATAGACAATTGAAATCTTAAACTGGATAACAAGAGATGGTAAAAGACCCAGAAAGAGACCACATGTAAGATGGATGTAATAAGAAAGTGTGCAGAGGTGATGTAGAGAAGAGAAGCTAAAGATCGGAGATGGGTGATGATGATGATTTAAAAAATTTGCGAATATCTCTCAGCAGAAATCTTAGAGTTTATAAAATTTATTTTTCAATGATTATTATTACATTCAAAGATCAGCCTTTCAAGCTAATTGTGCATGTGTCTTCTGCGAGTGTTAAATAATAAATGAATACTTCACTCTACAATACAAGATATAGTATTTATGCAGGAATAAAAGGAATCTCTTATTCCTACGACTCAAATTCTTTTATATGAGCAAATCTGAAGTACTGTTGATTATTATAAAACAGTCAAATAAAACAGTATATTCTTAAAAAACATTTAAGTTGTATTAATTATTTAATTAGATAAGTGGATGCTTGTATTCTCTCTATCTTTTTTAAAAAATTATTTTATCATCAATGTTATTTATAAATTGTTTTATTACTTAAATATTGTATTAATATTACCATGACAACAATTTTCCTTTTATTACACTGCAACTATTGGTTAACAATCTGTATTAAAATAAATATTATAAAAAAGTTAGCTAATTTAGAAATTAAAGATATACTTATATAAGGTTAAAACCTCCGTACATGTGTCGTGAGTGTTTAATTTAATTAAAGATATATAAGTTCTTACCTTGGAAATAATTTATTGTAGAAGTATTGTTATGAGATGTAATTCCTATATACAGTATATCCATTATAAATGACTTGTATTTTAAAATATAATAGTAATATTTATGCACTGAAATGAAATCTAATAATATTATTTTTATAGATATAATAAACATCTCCACACTTCCCCATTCATTTCAAATTCATGATATAATAAAAGACGAATGATCCCCAAGATGCATTTCGTGCTGAACCAGCATTCATCAGTTGGCCCAGGTCACTATCTCTCATATATATCTCTATTATATGCAAAGTATTTATCTAGAATAAATTGTTACATTTTCATTTACCATTGTCAAACTCCCTCCACTCACAACTTCAACGCCATCACCTCAGATTTCGAAACTAGAGATTATCTCTAGCACAGATATAAACTTTAAACCTCAGTTAAAGATCAATATATCTGATTTTTTAAATTTACACACACGGAGTTATTCATCTTTCTCTGTCCTGTATGTAATATCTTTATAGATATAATAAACAACTCCACACTTCCCCATTCTTTTCAAATTCATATAAATAAAGATATAATAAAAGACAAATGACCCCCAAGATGCATTTCGTGCTGAACCAGCACTCATCAGTTGGCTCAGGTTTCATTGATAAATTTACATTCCAAATATTCAGGTTCACAATTAATTGTATAAGAACATACATATATTTTTAAATTAGACTTTAATGAAATAAAAATAATGTGTGTGCAATTGTTTATTTTAAAAGTTTAAATTTTACTTTTTAAAATAGTTATTATTTTGTTTTTAAAACTAATATTACTATAACATTATTTAATAATAGGAGGATACTTGAAATTTTTTTATATATTTTCATTTTTAATAATTATTATTTAGAACTATTTGAGAATGATCATGTGCACAGACATTTAAAAAGCATGCTTTCCATGGTTATTTATTCATCATTGCTTAGACATACTGATGTAATATAAAAGCTGTTTAAATATCTAAAATTCTTAGATATAGCATTTTTCATATTCATTTCTTTTCTTTTAATAGATATTAATTTTAAGACAAAAGATGATGGATTAAGAGTCAATCAACCTTTTGAAAAATTATTATCTAAAGAAATATTGGTATGCTTTTAAGAATCTTAAAAGTCAATTATCAACTGAAAATTCAAATTTTTACTAATAGAAAACAAATTTTAAGTCACTGTTGAAATTTTATAAGAAAACTTTTTAATTAGCCTCGGAAATAATCATTCAGTTGGTTATAGTGTTGTCTTAAAATTCATATTCAAGAATCTAAAGATATAAGTTTGACTCCCGTGCCAGTTTTGTCAATAGTCAGACCAGAAAGATCTGCAGAAAAGCATAGAATAACACCACTCAAAATGTTGGGTAAACTAGTAACCTGTGTTGCATATTTTTTTTCTTCATGTGTCATAACATCAGCCAGAAAGCGAACCCGCTAACCCAGGACAACTGCTTGTAAAGCAGCCATCGCTGACCTCTCGACCACCAATGCTTGACTATTTTGTTTGTATTTAAAAAAGTTTATATAAAGTTTAAATTTTTTTTGACATTCTACATTTAATAATAGAGAATGGAAATAGTCCAACATATTATAACATCTAAACTATGATCATCCCAAATCTTCATGCAAAAAAAAACTCAACATTTTTAACTGGATTGATAAGTTGCATGAATGTCTGAAGAAAGGCTAGAAAAGGTTTTAAATAAGTTTGTTTGTGAACATTTTAATTTTAAAAGGACTCTCTTGAATAATGATAATAACTGTTTGAACAATAATAATTATTTACAATGCTTTTAAATAACTTTTCTTAGTTAACTTTTTTAGAATGCATGATATAACCTGAGATACGATTTTAAAATGTTGACCAATCATAAAATTGAAATCAATATAGTGATTGGTAAGGTCTAAACATGCATAATGTTATTCCTTTTGTTATTGAATCAACATTCCAACATTTTATTTTTTTCTTAGTTTTTCATACTTCATAGAAAAGAAAAACCATTAATTATTTTTATCTACAAACAGTGGATATAAATCCAATACTTATATATGTATTTCCAAGAATCAACCCTATAATTTTCTTCAGAGATATTTTCTACCAGTCATGAATATAATACTGTTCTTTTTTTTATAGAAATAATTTATACAACTATAGAATAATGTCTGTTTTGTGCTGTAGAATAACTATCTGTTTTCTGAAGATTGTACAATGTATGAATACACAAGTTTATCTCCACATTTTTTTCAATGTAGTTTTTTTCTACTTTTCTATATAAATATTATGGGTTTTTTTTTTGCAAGTAATGATTATAATGAAAGATGTTTCAAGCACTCATAACTCTGTTTTGTGTATTATGTCATTTAAATATAAGCACTTGTTTTATTTTTTGCAATATTCTACTTGTTTATATAAACATAACATTTTTTGTAATGAAAAATCAAATGTGTTTCATTAATATAACTGTTGCTGAAAACTGCATCTCATATCTGTTTTGTGTGTATCTCTATCTTATATATATATCACTGTCATCTACACCTAAACAATTGTATTATTTTTTGTAATCTAATATCTGCTTATATAATATTTTCTGCAAGTAATGATGACATTGAAAATCAAATTTATTTCATTGTAATAAATGATGCTTGAAGCAGTGTCTTATAAATCTGTCCATTTTGTTTATATCTGTATCATAAATATATATCATATCATCTAAATATAAACATTTGCTTTATTTTTTGCAATCTTCTACTTTTTTATATAAACATATTTTTTTGTAAATAATGATTATAACGAAAAATCAAATTTATTTCATTGGCATAACTGCCACTGGAAATATCTATTTGTTTTTTGTGTCTTGTCTACATATAAACAATTTTTATTTTTTATAATCTATGGGTATTTTTTCTATTTTTTTATACAAATATATATTTTTTGTAAATTATGCTTACAATTGTATTTATTATAACAACTGATTGTAATTTTCCTAAAATAAAACCAGGCATTTCCATAAGTGGAAATGAAAGAAAGGACAAATAATGAGCATCAAGTATTGTGATTATTCTCATTAATATTTCACATTGCATTAAATTAAAAAAAAATTTTTGTTTAGATATCACCATGTGTAGAATTGTGATATATATATACACCTTGAAATTTTTTTTGTTTGTCTTTCATCCTATCATTAATTCTTTTGATTTGCTCTTTTATATTATATAATAATGTTTTGCAATTATTTTAAAATAGTAATTACAATTTACTAAAAATTTATTTGCATATTTGATAAACAATACATAATATTTGATATACAATAATTATTGTTAAATATTTTTTTTCCCATTAGAAAGAAACATATTTCCAGAAGATGCATGAAAGGGCAAGATCTGGGTCAGCTAGTAAAAATGGAAGTCACCAAAAATGTGTATTTCAATGTTTGACAATGAAGAATTATCTCAGATAAGTCATGCTACATATTATTTTTTCAGAATTTTATGAGGAATGTAATGAAGTTGTCTATAAAAGTGTGATTTTAATATTTAATTCTCAAAATTCAGAATTTGTGAGCCTATTCTAAAAATAAATATTTTCAAAGCTGTTAAAAAACTTTTTTTCTATCTTTTTTTTTTTAAGATAATGACTATATTTTTCCAGTTTTATTATATTCATTTACTCTTTCTATCAATATATATATAATTTTATATTTAATGTATTCTAATTAAAACTATTGTACAAAATATGTTATTATAAATTTATTTAAATGCACATTGATTACGTAAATAATATTCATTAAGGATGTAGCATTTTTAAAATTCAAAATGGCACCCAGAATTAAACAAGTTAACCTAATAAGAATAAACTTGCTAATGTATATTTGCTTAGATAAAAATGTACAAATTTTAAAACACTATCATAAAAATAGAACTACAATGAAGAAAAGGACTTTATTGTTAAATCTTTGATTAAAAAATGTTTATTATTCAATTTCTAAAAGAAATATATATTTAAATGTTTTTAACTATTTTGTTATTCAAATATATATATATTTTTAACTCTCTTCCAAGTTTTTAAATGATAGTGGTCAAGTAAATCAAAGATATATTCAGTATAGAGTTATTATATTTTGAACCTATGTTTTTATATATACTTACATTTGTGGGCATATTTTAATAAATATATGCATGAATGATGATCTGATTGTGTTTAAATTTTAAACATGGTTAGCTGTTAATTTATTTATTAATTTTGTAATATTTATTATATGGAATAGTAAGTTTTAAGGGTTTAAAAAATTATTTATGTTATAAATGTTTATAATTATAGTATAATATATACAATCTTTTAAAATGTAGCTTTTTTTACTTTAAGAAATCTTGCATTGTTAAAGCAAAAGTTCCCTCAATATTTTTTTTTTTGCAGTTGTAGATGAATGTATTTAGAAATGTAAGCCACTCATATAAAATAATAGATTATTATTTAAATAGTTGTAATTTCTATTGAAAATTAATTTGTATGTTTAGCAAACTGAGATGAAAAACATGCTTATAATAGACAATCTGATTTTTATTACATTTAATTAGATTTTATTATCTTATATCCACATTTACATCATATATCATATTTACATCACATGATCACTATTTTTTATGCTAGCACATTACTATTATTAAAACAGGTAAAACTCTCCATACAGTAGTGCCACTCAGTGCCAAAATGACTACATAAGCTATTGAGCTTAGATTGAAAATATTATTGTGTTTTCAATTTTTTTCTCATAGTTTTGTAGTTAAGTAGAGATAAAAGGTGGCTGCTGGAGGGTTGCATTAGATCCTAAGATCTATGTGCAGTGCTCTCAGATCCAAAGCTCCTCACTGATGAAGGCCACAAGCCAGAAACTAGTCTGGGGATATTGGATGAGTAGACACTAGATAGGAATTTTATGCACAAGCCTTCTGGCATCCATTGATTACTCTGGTTGGCACTGAGTGGCATTACTGTATGGAGAGTTTTACCTGTTTTAATATATCATATTTTGCATGCATAACAAGCATATGCTTTGTTCATAGCAATTTTAATTTTCTTTATAGGAAAAAATAAGATTTAATTATTTTTTTACAGAATTGTTCTTTATAATAAATAATTAATTTTTTGTTTAATAAATTTAATTTTTATTTATTAAATTTGACTGGTTTTTTTTTTATTTATTTGGTCCAAAGTATATTTACTTATTTGTTACATGCATATTTTGAAACCTTTACTGTACATATTAACTGAGTTGAGGATTATAATGAAACTGAAGTATTTTATTTAGCAATGGCACCAAAATTAAATTCATAATCATACATTTAACTTATGTATAAATACAGACATGCATGCACAGATATGCTTAGGTATAACAGTATTTACATATATAATATAATCAACTGATATATAGTCTACCATTTTCTGTTGTGTCTTGAACCTTGCCTTAATTAATTCTAGCAGTTTCTAGCTGTAGCATGAGCTTGCCTCACTGCTTAAAATTATTGTAAACAATGTATGCACTACCATTCAGTTCTGACAGTTATTTGCTATTGACCTTCAAAAGACTGACATTCCATATTCTGGTTGCTTTCATCAATGAGAGCTTGCAGATTTACTAAATGTTTTCACTCATTGATCTATTTCTGTTATTTATTTATTTTGTTTAGTTGCTATATATAGTTAATCAGGGCAAGTCCATTGTTAAAATTAAGTTGTGGACATTCCATTGTTTGGGATAAGTTGGATATAACATTCCTTTCCTCTGGCTAAGAATTACCACTGGGGAATGTAATAATTCAGATATATGCATGGATAACTGCCACTTCCTGTATTCTTTAGGTCTGCTTCTGTTATCATCAGGCATAATCTATTCATTAGCATGTGTGCTGTCTTCATCAGATGGAATATCTTCACTTGTAAATGCAAAGACAATAGGTCTGATGTTTTTATTTCTAGATCTGGTGTTTAATCTGAAACTCAAACTTAGCTGGCCTTTGTGTCTGTGATGTTGCTGCCCATCAGTTATTTAAACAACTGGTGTCCTCAATTTCTTTATCTTAATCACAACTGCTGGAATCCATTTGGTGCTCCATTATATTGTGATATAAGATTTGAGAGCCTATCTGCATTTTAGAACTTTAATTTTTTATAATTAATTAGATCTAAAAACTGACAGGTTAGTTATTAGAACCCTGTTGAATAAGTAGTTCAGCTGGCATTTATCCAGTGACCATGCTTGGTGTAGACTACTAGAATTCTGGCAACACAGATATTCCAGCTATCTGTGTTACCTTTTCTAAGCATCCTTTTAGTTTTTTGAATTAATCTCTCAGCTGGGCAATTGCTCTCAGGATAAAATGAGAGGATGGACCAGTTCAACACAGTTGTTGCTACAAAATTATTACATAGACATGGTGTAAAGATTGTACCATTGTTGGACCTCATAGTTTTAGATAGGCTATGGGTAGAAAATAGCTTCTTAAGAGTCTCAATAGTTCCAGTGAACTGGAGGAGTAATGCTAATTATATAACCCTCCAGCCACTTGGAATATGTATCAACTATTAGTAAAAGTTTGCACCTCCATAGAACATCATGATCTACATAAATTATTGTCCAGACATCTTCAAGTTCATGACACTAACCAGTTTTGTGTTTTGCTAGCACATTTTGGTTCATTTTACAATACCAGCAGTGATGAACCTTAGACTTAATATTAATGTCCAATGTAGGACAGCAGATGTAAGATCTAGCAACTCACTCTGACAATCCCTGGGTACCCATTATATAATCTTAAGCACTTAGAATTGACCATCTGGTAGAATCACAACCCTTAATCCCCAGATAATACAACTATTCTCAATTAAGAGTCCTAACCCTCAAGTCCAATAGGCTAGATGCAGCTCATTAGGTTTTTTGTTTGGCCAACTGTTAGATCTATTTCACAAATCTTTGGAATCCAGGTTCACCAGAAGTCCATTGTACAATCAATTTGCAGTTATCTGACATATTTAATTCCATCATATTCATTGATCAAATTTTTGAATTTATTGTTTGCATTGTCACTTTAGTTTGTGAGCTGCTTCATATTGACCACTACAAATCCTAAGTGATTGAATCAGTTAAGCCTAGGAGACAATCAGAAGCAGATGTATAGTTTATTTGGAATAGTGACCTTTACCTTGGCTTCTCCAGAGAAGACTTGGTTATCTTGGTAATAATTGTTTTACTGCTAGGTTGCAGTTGATGTTTACTTTTGTTGTTTTAATTAATAATGGTCCATATATTATTCAACACAATGCCTGAAAATACAGAATCCAGCTCCATTGAAGTTGGTTTACCAATAATAATAACTCTGGTCTAAAAGACTAGGTCCATAACAGTCATGCTTTTAATAATTTACTTCAGTCATTACAAAATTTTTTAAAAAAAAATTAATTTCACTTTTACCATCTTAATGTTTCTTTTTAAAGCAGGCTGCTTCTATATACCTGATTCATTTACAAAAATTGCAAACTGTATTTCTGAATGAACATATAAGTGTTCCCATCTCTTGGGATCATTCTGTCAGAAATACTTTTAAATAGTTTATTGATCCACAGATTTAATGTTGGGGCTACTCCTATTTAACAGTGATTCAAATCACAATAGAGTCAACCAGTTTCTTACAAGACTACAGATTCAAAAGATAGTATTTGGATCCATTAACAATTTGATTCTGAGCCCATGATTATGCATTTTGCAAATATAGAGATCTGATAATGCTTTGTTTAAGAATACTCCTAACTCATAACTAAATACAAGATTCTTACACTCAGTAGTGAAATCTTTTGCTTTCTCTCCCTCTCCTTGAGTGGAGATTGAAGTCATATCTCTCCATTATTGTTAAGGATTTTGGATTAAAAAATGGGACTGAAGAGATAGTGCTTTGACAAGCTCTGTTGGCAGAAATAGAGTTTTTTGTGTACATATCTCATGTGTTTTATTATCATGAATTGATACAAATGATGCTGATTTTAATTCAACCTTTTTAATGTGATTCGCTTGCAGAAAGAAAAGCATTGTTAATGTAGGATATCCAATTTTCCAGATAGCCTGGATCAAATTCTTCTGAGCCAATTTTAGTCATTATAAAAAAAATTTCCAGTCATGTAGGAAAAAGTTTTTATGATTGTGGTTTTGTAATAAATCTGTTGAGCTCATGAGAGCAAAACTGTCTGACTGCACCAAAGCTGTTCAGCTCACACACACACACAAAAAAAAACTGTTTAATTTTGTCAAGACTGCTGTGTTGATATATAACTGAATAAACACAGACATGCATAAGTACAATTTAATATTATTTATTAAAGCTTATGTACAACATTATTTACATATAAAATACAATCAACTGGTATATAGCCCAACATTCACAGCTATACTGGGAACCTTGCCTCATGTTAGCATAAATTCTAGTAGCTTCCAGTTCTGACATGAACTTGCTTCACTTCTTATTGTGGACAATGTATGTACACCTGTTCAGCTCTGACACTCCAAAAGACTGAAATTTTAGTCAGGTCACCTTCCTCAATAAGAGCTTGCAGATTTATTGAACATTTTCACCTATTGACCTAATCTATAATTGGTTGATTCATCTGTTCATTCATTTATTAGTTAGTTGAGATGTATTTTAAATATTGGCAGGTCCATTATTTGAAGGTAAGTTGATGTATAAAATATAAATTTCCATAGAAATTAAACACGCACACACATTAAGAAGATACATGTAATATTTATATATTTAAAAAAATATTTATCTAACACATGAGATGTATTTAATATTTACTTTATAAGATTATTCTTTTAGCTTAATTCGAATTCAATAATTGAAGATGTAATAAATATTTATTTAAATTAAATGTAATAAAATGCATCCTTTGTCTCTAAGCTGCAACGATGTCTGAATTCATCATCAGTCAATAAATAAAAACTTCATATAAATATCGCTCACCGTCATTGCTCATATAAAGTCAGTTAAGAGTATATAAAATATTAAATAATTTTTCTTTATTTCTGATTTATAAGATAGATAAATTGAAGAAATTACTCTTAAGGTTGCAATCTCTTAATGTTATCAATAATTTATTGTAATGCTGTAATTAACATCTTAGAAATACATATAAAAATTTAAATAGATAAAAAAAAACCTACAATATTTTAAATATTACTACGATTATTTGTTTACAAACAAAAACGAAAGGTCAGACCAACTGCTGTAAGAACTTTTAAGTGCTGCTGGCAATTCCACAATATGGGATCGGAAATATTACACAATAACCTTAACTTCATTGAAATTATTTCCTTTAACTTAGGTTGCTGAAGCATGAAATTCGCAATATCTTCAAAAATCCGAATGAAAATTATTATAGGAGAGAATACTAATTTTAAAAATACTACTGTACATACATAGCAAATAAAAACGATTATATAAGAGTACCAATAAGAAAGGAGTTATAAAATTTTATTATGTATGTGTATTTACATTTTATTAATTATGCATCTATTTACTTTATAATTCAAATATTTTTCCATCCATATGCATATGCAAAATTATTTCCATCGCTATATTTTCTTGAAACAATTGTAAACATTCAAAAATACCTACTTCTCAAGCATTGGTGGTCGAGAGGTCATCGACAGCTGCTTTATAAGCAGTTGTCCCGGGATAGCGGGTTCTCTTCCCGGCTGATGCTATGACACATAAGAAAAAAAAATACATACTTTTATTTTTTTTCTAATGTCTACAGCGTGATAGAAATAATTTGGTAAAAAAAAAAAAAAAAATGTGCAAGTGAAAGTTGAGAGATGGTTGAGTAAAATCAATCAACTATTGTATGGGTTTGTAAATGTTGACAGGTAAATTTGATTTTAATAGGATATAGTCTATTTTGGGATATAGAAAATCAATTAATAAAAACAAAAAAAAATGTTTAAGATCAATTGTTATTAAAAGATTACTGCTTGAAATAATCACATAGTCTTTATAATGATTTTGAAAATGTTACAATATTTAAGAACCAAACGGGTTTGAATTTGTGATAAAGAAATTTATTTAAAGCTGAAAACTTTCAATATAAATAAATTTTATATATTTATTAAGATTAGGTTATGTTATAATATCACCCATAATCATTATTTTCAACCATTATTGATCTATTGCAGAATAAAGGGTCTCTTCAAGTTTAATCCTACTTCTCTAATCTATAGCCTTCTTCCTCATATCACATCAGCAAATTTCCTTATTTCATTCATCCATCTAACATGAGTTCTCTTTTTAAGATATTATAATCTCTTGATGTTCAATTTAAAACTTCAACTGTCCATCTATTTTCATCTCTCTTAGCAAGATGTCCAAGCAAGATTCATTTTAGTTTTTTAATCTTGTTAATAATGTCACTGTTATCTCCATGTCATTTCACCCATCTATTTCATTTTCAACTCTTTTAGTTATTCTTAAAATACTTCTCTTTATACTTCATTGAGTAGTCTGAAAGATCTGTATTGCACTTTTGTTAGGTATCAAATTTCAGACCCATAAGTAAGGTGTGATAAAACACATATATTAAAAACTTCTTTTTGAAAATCAGGATATTTTCTTTTAATAACAAGTTCTTTCTACTAAAATCATTCCATGCAAGTTTAGTTCTTATATGTAATTATCAGACTGACAATAATCTAAACACCAAGTCATAATGTTTAGCAATTTGTAATTCCACTGAACTAAAACTAATTACCACAACTCCGAAAAAATTTACAGTATTTTAACAGGTGATAAGATCACTCAAAAGTATAAGTTAAATTATATTCATCAGGAGTGAATTAGATTTTACAAAATACTATTGGCTGCAGAAAAACATTTGTTGATAACTGAATGAAGACTTCCATTTCTCTTTCTCAGGGATCTTAAAGAAATTAAGAAGGATATATTTCTAATATCCACTCCACAATTCTTATCATAGCTATTACTATGTGATTACACATATAAATGAATATAGATGGGATGTCTACCATGAATTTATTGGCTTTTTCCCTCTGAGTTTAAGATCAAGAAACACTGCAACCTTTCTTCTCAGTTGTCTATAGTTCTTAACTAAAATATCAATTGAGTTTTCTTGAAGATAGAATGAATGCATGTGTGAATGATCTTTCTTTTTAAAATGAATATTTGTAATCAGATCCAAAAAAACTAAATGATGGCCATTATTATAGGAGGTTGTAAAGTGATTAACCAAGGCAACAGTCAGTGGTCAAAGGTTGAGGTATGCAGAGACTCAAGCTGCCATTTGATCAGTTTCTAGAGAAGGGAGATTGCATAAATTAAAAGAAATAACTGTCTGATATTAAATGGGATATTTCTGGATTTCATAAATTAGAAGACAATGAAGAGATAATTGGATTTAAAAAGTGGACATGTACTTTTAAATACAAGTCCAAATAGTGGAAGAACAAATGTAGTGGAATTCATTATAAATGAAAAGTAAGATAACAAACAACATTGATGGTATAGCAGAAAATAAGGCAAATTAATTATTCAACTTAATGGAAGGCAACATATAAAAATAATTCTGGTTTAAAAACATCCCAACAAGTTCTCATTGTGATAAAAAGTAGAATATTTTTATATAGAGATATCAGATAAAACAATATTTTTAAATTGTTAGGAATACTTTGATGACAGAATTGGTAAACAATTGTAAAATGAAAGAACTGTGAGTAGATTTGGTTATAGTGCTGATATAAACTTATGGAGTTTGCAAAAAAAGAAAAATTATATTAGAATTTCTTTCTTTGAGAAAAATGCTAAATGGAAATGAACATGGAAGCACCCAAAAAAAAGTACAGCAGAATTATATTATAATTTGATAACAGAATATATGTATTTCAAGATTATAATGTTCTTAATAAATTCAACATAGGAAGTTATCATCGATTAGTAAGATGTAAAATGCATGTTAATGCAAAAATATAAAGATTAAACTTATTTAAAAATTCACTATTAACAATTGATATTCCTAATCTTCAAAAACATTCTGACGAATTTAAATCAGATCTTGAAAATCATTTTAAAATATTAGCAGATTCTGAGGGTGGTTGAAATTTGAGTAAAATCAATAAGAAGATAACAGATACTCTATTAAAAATGAAAGAAAACGGATACAAAAAAAATCAATTTCCAGTAAATTTTCTAATGAGGCAAGAAATTATAAAGAAAGAAAAAAATATATGAATATTTTTTTAAATAATCCATTAAAAAGAATTGAATGTCTAAAGTTTTAAAGAATGCTACAAAAAAAGAACTAATAATGATATAAGAAAATAGAACTGTGAATTGGCAAGGAAAGCTGTAGAAAATAGAAATGATAGCTTGAAATCTGTAGAAGAGTTATAAAATAGTATGTAGTAATAAATTTAAAAAAAAGTTAAGTATTCTATACAAGCATTACATTTTTGGAATGGCCCAAACATTTGAAATAAAGAAGTGAGACATGCAATAAAATCTATAAAAAGGGAGGAAGCTCAATAAAATGATATCAAATGTTTAAATAATAAAAATGTACCAGACGATCGAAAGAATGTAGTAGTAATATTGATATTTAAAAAAAGTGATAAAAAAAGATAATAGAAATTATAGACCTATTAGTTTTCTATCAGCTCTGTATAAAATCTTTACCAAGATAATTACAATTTGTCTACTGCAAATTTTGGATTTTAACCAACCAAAAGAACAACTGAATTTAAAAGTGGTTTAGTAATGTCAAATGAGAGAAATACCAAAAATCTTCAATGTATATGAGTTGTCATTATGCTTTAGATTTATAAATTATAAAATATTTGTTTCTATAAGTATTTCTATAGCGATTAAATAACTGGATTATCAAGTTATAGGCCCAGGATATTGTCATATTAAGAATAACAAATTACAAGAGCAATAATTAGATTCCATAATGATAGTAAGAAGATTAACATTGAGATGGGTGTACAATGTGGTGATTCCATATCTCCAAAACTTTTTTACAAGAGTAAAAGTAAATGAAGATTATTTAAGCCATCTATATTTTGCAAATGATATGGTTGTTTTTGCAAATAATGCTTCAGATGTTCAGAAAATGTTGAAAGTATTAACTGATAAAAATAGAAAATTAAAGATAAATGCTAAAAAGTTTAAAGTTGGATTTAATGTCTTTTTTTAAAAAAAAAAAACATTAATAATCATAAATTTGAAGAAGTTAACAAACAATACCTTAGTCACATTATTAATATAGATGAAAACAGAATGAATGAAATTAATCATTGAATTAAACTTGGATAGAGTGAAATAATTTAGTTATTAAAAGAAAATATGCCTATATATTTGAATAGGAAAGTATTTAATAGATGTATTTAGCAGTTCTTGCTTATAGATCTTATACTTGGATACTTAAGGGAAGAGCAATTTAAAAACTTTAAATCACTCAATGAAACATGATCAGATGTATGTTAGGAATAACAAGAGATTAAAAATAAAGTATGCGGATGAGAGAACAAACAGATATCACTGTTATTATTGAAAGAATTGAAGTTGAAATAGAATTGGGCTACACATATTTCTAAAAGATAAGATAATAGATACAGTTAAATTTTGAATTGGATCTCTAGAGATTGTAAAAGACCTAGAAAGAGACCATAGATCAGATGGATGGATAAAATAAGTTTTCTGACAAGTTGTGGAGAAAAGAAGCTAAAAATTGGAATATAAAAGAGAGAGAGACTATCCTGCAGTGAATTGACAATAATTAAAAAATGATATTCAAAATAAATAACGTTATAATATTGAAAACTCTTATTATAAATAATAATAATCTAAATCACTTTTGATGCATTTTCTATATAAGAATTACATTCTACTAGTTGCATTTAAAAAAAATTTAATATAGGTTATGTAAAAACTTAATATATTACAATTAAACTACATGCAACTTATTGCAAATGAGAAAAATAATTGCAAATTACTTTTAATAATTCAAATATTTAATCACTATATAACTTGTACAGTTGTTATTTATAGAAATACATATATAATGTTTGCCAATTTAAAATGTACAATATTTTAAATCATAATAATACCCTGAATAAATAATAATAATAAACAGCCAATCATAAATGAGTATAGCCATTCCAGCTCCAAAAACGGAAAAATAGGACAAAATTACTCTAGAAATGAGTTTTGCAATGACTATACAAACCAACCTATGAAATGCAAATATGTCCACATATAACAAGATGTGATGTGATGTATTGTGGCTTCTCCTTAAACGAAGTCAAGAATATCTCAGCAATTATGCCCAGATAAACCTGTTAGCCACTTTATTTTACATTCCCCATTCTAAATTTTCCCATATTCTGCTCCATCCCATTTCCACAACATAATCTTTGTCAACTCTATAACCTTTATATCTAAATCCCCTTTATCTTTTCCCAAACCCAGCATAAAGACCAATAATTCACTTTCTGTATAATCACTTTTTTCATATTTATTCTTCCATAACTTCATTATATGTACCCTTTCCATTTTCAAGCATTTACATTCAATTAACAAATGCCTAATATTTTCTATTCCTTCCTTACATAATTTACAAAATAAAGCACACATTTTTTTCCATTTACATCTCTTGTAGCTAAAGATCCCGTTCGAACCTTAAATAATAAACTACTTTCCTTATTATTATCATATATTAACTCACACCTAATATTCTGTTTATTTCTATATATATTTAAACTCTTTTTACTCTCCATACTATTTCTCCATCTCTCTAACTCCCTATTCTTTATTAATAAATCTATTCTTTTATCCTATTCCTTACTACTACAATACTCAACAATCCTCTTAACACAATCATCCCATCTTTTGTACAAATATACTGATATAAATTCTTTATCCAAATATTTTGCATACTGCATTACATTTCTCACCAATCTTGTTACCTGCCCTTTACTCATAACCCAATTAAATACTATTTTAGCTATTCTTTTATTATCCATAAACTGTAATCTACCAAAGATTTTCATTTTACTTTTTGCATCTCTCATATGAAAACCTGACCATCCCATTTCTCCTTGAATTGCCTCTTTTGCTGTCCATACATCTGCATCCAATGCATGTCTTCCTACTTCCCTTTGAACTTTTTCTAAGTAATTTAATACCTCTTTACTAACATATAATGCATCATTACCATATGTTAACTCTGCTACTGCAACTCCTTTCCATATAATTCTAACTACTGTGCCGGTCAAAATATGTTTATTCATCTAACATGAGCTGGAACTCACAAAATGTACTTCAAATCCAGTCAAGCCCAAGATTTAGGTCAGGGACCAGCCTGGATTCGAACCCACTCTCTAAACCCCTGATCAAACACCTAATGAATATCATAATAGTGATGGCATATGAGAATTAATTTTAAATCCGGCCAACTAGGAGAGCGGATAAGACAATAAGACATCTATTGACTATGACTACACTAACATATATATCAACTAGGCGGTACATTTGGAAGTGGAGAAAAAGCAGGAATTCGAACTACTCAAATAAGTTAGACAATAAAATATATTTTAATATAATGAAAAATTAGTTATATACATTTATAAATTAAGTACATTAGTATGTGCGTGAATGAGCAAGCAGTAGATGATTACATAGTGTCATTCACGCTATTATTTCTCATATGCTCTTTATTAGCCAAATATATATATTACAAATAAACACACATCTTTGGTGGGTCCAATATTAAAATGCCAATCAGTATTAGAAAGAAGTTACACAAAATTCCTATTAACGCTTTGATTTACGGTTCAGAAACGTGGTGACTAACATATATTAGGGGAACATTCTGAGATTCATTACAGATATAAATACAAACTATTTTCCTGCCATTATGGTCATGAAAATACATAAAATACATTTGAAAACATTTGATTATATTTAAACCTATGACAAAATATTTAATGACAAATTATTTTAATAATAGTAAGACGAATGCTTTATTTTCCCCAAGGCATATAGATACTCTTAAATAGATATATAAATTACGACGGTGAGATTGTATATGATTGAAATAAACTTAATTAATAAAATAGAAGTAATTGGCATTTATATATATATCTTTTAAGCAAAGCTTAATTTTAATATTAGAGCATTAAAACCGGGTCATGAAACAAAAAGGAATAATAAATACGAAGAAGTTTGTGGTGCTGACATAATAGCCTAAAATAACTAAGAGGAAAAGGTCATGCTTCTGGATGAAAAACAAAATCTCACACCCCTTCTTGGGTAGTGCTTAGAGAAAAGTAGATAGGCATGGCGTGGCCCAGACTTTTGCTGGTATAACCGACATGAGAGGCCTTTTATCTACGAAGTGTATATGCATAGCGTGTGCCAAACTTATGGGATCACTGCCAGAGGCTTTTGATACAAAGAAAGAATATGCATAGCATGTGCCAGACTTAGGGGATCACCACCAGAGGCATTTTTACATGAAGGCTTGAGAAGAAATCTATGGGTTCGAACCTGTCATAACCCCCAGATTAGAAGCACGTAAGATATATATACGAAGATAGGCTAAATGACAGAAACGCAGTAATGATACATGTCTCTAACAACATTGAATAAATTTTACTGCTTTAAAAATACATGACCCTTGTTTGAATACTATAATACGCCATGCAATTATAATATATATTGAGAGAGATTTACATTTACTAAAATATACTTGAAGATTTTATTTAGCAAAAGAAACATTAAGATTTAGATTTCAAATTAATAAAATATACGTTAAGATTTGACTAAGTAAAAGAGACATTAAGATTCACCCCTTCCCTTTCCCACTATTTAAAACAATTCAATTCCACCTTCGTGGATTTTACAATAACTGGAATACATAGCATATATTTTAAGAGTATATATATATAAAAAATAACTAGCAGTTATATATATATATAAAACAATTAAGTCACCTTTTTAGAATTTAATAAATAATTATAAAATCAATGTTTCAGAGCGTTAATTAGCTTGAGTTCTGGATTTTCAGAGTTTAAACAAATCAATTTTTATATTAAAAATGAACCTAAAATGTTGATTCATAAAACAATCTGGCAAACGTATTAATTTACAATGCATTATATATGTATATTTTAAGGGTACGTTAATAACCTTTGTATGAAGGTTTAGAAGAAGAAAAAATGACAGAAAAGATTTTTAGAAATTAAGCTCGCCAGGTTGTGAGATTGACATTTTAATAATAAGCAAGCAGATACATAAATCGAATAATAAATACATATAAATAAATGACCGCACCAAAATTAAAAAAAGTTTAGAGCATATGAAATAGGATTAGATATAAAGAAATTATTTGAGAGCAAAATTACATTTACATATATATATATATAAAAGGCAAAGTTAAAGAATACATGAGAAGAGATCTTGATAGATTATTTAGACTAAATTGACTATTAGGTGGCGGCTTGGAAATTTACCTTGCAATTTTAAGAATCCATTTTAAAGTTTGGCACGTGCACGGCGATTGAAATCCAAGTACTTCAGTGGCAGAAAACTTCTATTAGCATTCTAAAGTTCTTTTTAGACCTTTGTTCATTTCAGGGCAGCGGCAGATGATGACCCAAAGGGTCGAGCAAAGTGGTGGATTTACTGCTACATCATTTTTAAGTTTCAAGCAAAACGAAATATGTTTATAATACCTCTCTCTAAAGGTAGCTAATCTCCTTTGTGATTCAAAATTCAGTCATTTTATACTTTTTCTTTTATCAGTTGTTTTTGAAGATGCAACTGTAGGATAACGTCCAAAAATAAATTCAAATCTATTTCCAGATTAGAAATAGATTTGACAACATGTTTTTTCAACAAAAGTATCTCTAATCTTAATCCCCTTTTAAGTAAAACTTTAATTAAAAACAATATCTCCTTTAATTATTTTTGGACAATTAAGAACAGTCACATCCTTCATATTGAATTTTATAATAGTTTAATAAAAAACAAGCAATTTAAAAAGAAAAAGCTAAAAATGACATATAATAAATATTTAAAAATCAATATTTTGTTAGTAAGTTTTGCTCCTATGTATATATTTGAGCTGCATCTATAATACTTTAATAAAAAAGAACTAATAATTAATAAAAAGAATTAATAATAATTTTAAAACATGTTATTAAAACATTAAATTTTATAATTTAGGCGCGCATCTCGAATATATACATGAAATATATATACACGACAAAAGGAGCGGGATGGGAAATAGGGATTTAAACACAGGTTAGTAGGTAGAAACATGAAGCACAATCTTAAGCTAAGATTGACTGCTTCACTACATCATATTTATTATATGAAAACACTGTTAATTTCTTTATCAACCCCTTTCTTTTCTTTGCTTCATTTATCAATTTTTTCTCCCATTCATCCAAATAATTTTTCTAATTACTTAAAATAATTCCCAAATAACTATATCTATTCACCACACTTAATTTAATATCTCCCAATAAAAATTCTACATCTTCTCTTTCCCCAGTATTAACCATCATTATATTTGATTTTCTTCACTAAATTTAATCCCCATCTCTTTACCAACCCTTCCACATGTCCTCAACATAACTTCCATATCTTCTCTTCTTTCTGCACACAAAAATATATCACCCGCAAAAAAAGACCTGACAAAATATATACTCCCTTATTACCTATTAACGGTATCTCTATCCCTCTTCCTAATCTTTCTATTGCTCTTTCCATTTCACTCAAATACAACACAAACAAAATAGATGACATAGGGCATCCTTGCCTTAGCCCCACCCCATTTTATTTTCATATAATTTTTTAATAATATCTATTAAAGCTTCATCCATTCACAAATTTGCTAAACTTATCCATAATCTATTTCTATCTACTCTATCATATGCCTTCTCTATATCTATAAAACTCACATATAACTGTTTACCTAAATTCCTACTCATATTCATAAGTTGTGTAACTACAAATAAGCTATCTCCTATATGCCTATATAATCTAAAACCTTTTTGCATTTTCCCCACTACATTATTCCCTTCCATCCATTTTACAACTCTTCTAGCCACCATATATGAGAAAACTTTATATAAAACTGATGTTACTGCTATTGGTCTATAATTATTCAACTTTCCATGATACTTACACTTTCCTTTAAATAATAATCTTACTCTTGTATTACTCCAACTACTTGGGAAAACTCTATTCTGTGCCATTTTATTAAAACAAGATAATAACTTTACTTTTGCCCTACATCCTAAATTCATTACCATCTCTGCTGCCCATCCATCTAAACTTCTTGCCTTTCCATTTTTCAATTTCTTCTCTACCTCATTCAGTTCATTTTCTGAAAACCTATTATTCCCATTACTATATGCTTTCATGTTTTCTATCACTCTATCATTCATATCTAACATCTTTTCTATATTCATTACATATCTATTTAAGATTATCTCTAAATCTTCTCTAGAGCTACACTCTATTCCCTCATCATCTAGTAATACTATCTCTCTCCCCCCTACATTCCTCCTTTTAATGTAATTCCAAAATTTTTTACTCCCATTTCTTCCACTTTTATTAATATCCTCCAACAATTTACTATTCAATTTCATTCTCTCTCTATAATTATCTATTTTAGCTAATTTCTTCTTTTCTAAATACTTTTCCCATTTAGCATTAATATCTTTTTCACTTTCCTTATCTTAATAGCACACTTATATTCTCTACATGCTTCTTTCCTCTCTTTTACAATTTTACTAATTCTCATTTTTTTATTACTTTTATTCTTCTGAATATTCTCACTTAAAACCCTATTTGCCACTTTTTCTACTTCTTTACACCAGTCCTATACTCATCCCCAACCCACTCTTCCATAATTTCTTCAACTTGTATTTTATACTCTTCCAATTTATTCTTATCATTCACTCTCTATCCACATCTTTCACTATTATTTCTACTTTTATTTCTATTCTCCATCACATTACTAACCATTTCAATTACAATGAAGTTATGATCACTAGTGCATACTTTTTCTTCATTATCAAACACCTTAATTTTTCTTATTTTATTTATTCCCTCTTTATCTACCAATATATAATCTATTGTATGAAATATATTATTTCTAGACCATGAGTATTGTCCCTCATAAATATTTAATAAATTTCCAATACTCAAATTCACTTTCTGACAAAATTCCTTCAAAAGCTGTCCATTTTTATTATCTACATCATCAATTTCTTCAATATGTCCATTCATATCCCCTATAACCATTATTTTCTTCCCCTTTTCTTTAAAACTTTGTATATCTTTAACTAGACATTCATATATATTACTATTCCATTCCATTATAATTTGACTATCTCCAGTAGCTATATAAACTATAGCCACCCTCCATTCTTGACTACCCAACCTTATTTCAAACCACAAATGTTCTTGACATTTAACAATATTTGGGACTAGTAAACTATTCACTGTGCAGCCTGTGTTGGCGCTGTTTCTGTGTAAAAACACAGAATTATACCGCTTTCGCGGCCGAACCTACAGCTAATAAATGAGTGATCATTAATATATGAGTAGATTGTATGTAGTGGTTATAATACGCGGCCAATTACTTCTGCGTATCAATAATACTACGTCTACTAACAATACTACGATCATATAGTTTGCCATTGATTTCATTGCGGGTTGAATTCCTATGCATATTGACAAAATTTGTATCATCGCTAGAATTTAAGATGAGAGTGTGACCATTGTCTTCTTTTTCAAGTGTTTATTTGTTGATGTTTATGATTTTCTGTATTTTCCAACTGAAAGATTTTTGCATACTAGTAATTTTCAGCGTATTATTGATATTTGTCAAAAATTTTTTTTTTGGCTAATTTTGGCTTTTTTGGGGGTCAAAAAAGACAAAGTAAAATTTCTCAAGCTCTCTGGCAGACGATTGGAGTTGTTTGCGGAAAAATACCGTTTCTGTCGTGACTCGGACGAGAGTTGAAAAAGAAGAACAAAATGTCTACCACGTTATTATATTTGTGGGACATCCCAAACAGAGAAAGTGAGGCAGTTGCATTTTTTCAAGCCCAAAACATCCTGCCATTCGTTACAGTTGATTTAGTTCAGTCATATGTGGTTAATAAATTTATTTTCTGGAAAGAATTTGTGTATTGTTTGCGATTATTTTTATCTGTAAATCGTGTAATTAACACCCAGAATGACAGTGTTAAAAAGGGGCGGCGTAGTTTGTTGGACATCTCTTGATTGATTGATTTTTTTTTTTTAAAAAAAAAAAAATACTTCTTCTTTTGACATACCTATTCGTTCCGTTTAGAAGCAAAAAGAGGTTTTTTGTTGTTGTTGTTTTAAATCAATAAACAGCATGTTAAGTAGATTTTAAAAATGAACCCGAGTTTAATTTTTGTTGTTAAAAAAGAATAAAAATACCGGACGTTTTATTGAAAAAGTTAAAACTGTCCCTTATTACTTTGAAATGTATCAAATCCAAAACCAAAAAATAAAAGACGTATGTAAAAAAGAAAGAGTAGATTTAGAATGGAAATCCCCCCCCCCCCCCAATAAAGGCGTATGTCAAAAATTATGTACTTTTGAGATCCAAAAAAAAGGTCAAAGTCTCCTTTATAGTTTTAAATTTATCAAATGAAAACAAAAAAAAATAATTATGTCCAAAACAAACAACAACAATATATTAAATATTAAAATAAATAAATTATTATGTCCAAAACAAACAACAACAATATATTAAATATTAAAAAAAAAAATTACAGACATATGTTAAAATACGATCTATTAGATAAAAAAAATCTAGCGGCCCGGTAATGTTATAATGCTCTGTTTTTAACTAGAAACAGCGCCACCAAAGGCTGCACAGTTAATAGTTACTAGAACCCAATATTTAAATATTTTTTTGATATAACACCTATACCACCACCCCTTTTTCTTTTCTATTTATACCCTGCCATACCAACTGTTTCAAAATAGGTTCTTCTTCTTTTAGATGTGTTTCTACTACTGCTAATACTTCAAGCTCTTCATTTTCAATTGCTTTATTTAATTCCATCCACTTTTCTGGTCTCCTACCACCTTGCATATTCAAAAACCCAATTTTAACAATTTCTTCTTTCCTAACTACGCTTATAAATTCTTTTAATTCTTTCTTCTCCATTACATTTATAAATTACTTTCTTACCATTAATTTTATAAACCCATTCCTTCTCCATGTCTATATTTATATTTAAATCAAATTCATTTTGTTTATTTCTTATATTCCATCCATTCTTTTTCTTTTTAATAATATTACAATTTAAAAACCCATACCCCTTTATAAGTTTCCCGAAAAAAAATCTTTATAAATCAAACTTCCTAAAACTTCATTTCCTTGTTCCCCCCCCCCCCCCCCCCCTCCCATTTCCCCCACTTCCTCACTATCTACACTTTGAAAACACTTTCTCACCTCTTTTATCATATTTACACACTGACTACATAATCATAAACCTATTACATCCTTCCTAGTCTTATTTAAACATTTCAAGTGATAAACCTCATCACATATAGTGCATTCTACCACAACACACCCAATTTCTTTCTATTATATAAACATTGTGGAATACAAATGCAATCCATATTATTTATTTTACGTATTTTCAAACGTTATATTTAATCTTAAAATTAAATAATTTTTAATAATAAATTTACTAAAAACTAATCAACAAAATAACTTTTTATATATATAAATTCTATATATAAAATAACAATATATAAATAATAAAACTTTAAAAAAATAACTTTTTAAAAAATTCCTATATATATAAATAACAAACTGAAAAAAACTTCAAAAACAAATAAAAAAAACACAATTTCAATCTTTCAAATACTCTTAATGACTAATTAAACTTTCATACACAATAATAATTAATATTAATTATAGAGAAAAAGATGATAATGAAAGAGAGAGAGAAAAAAGAAAAGAAATGAAAGAAAGAGATAATGTAATTAGAGAGAAATGATAATGAAAGAGAGAGGAAAGAAATGAAATAATTTGAAAGACCTTTACTTTTATAATGTTATCTTTTAATTATTTCAGCATACTTCAATACCATATTAATTATTAGACATTCATTAGAGTGTTGTTGCGAAAATTATACTACAAAAATATTTACTTCAACACAATGTTTAAGTGTAGTTTTCCCATGTATTCTCATCTCTTTTATATATTCTTAGTGGAAACAACTGCATTGTTTGTTCAATTTACATATCTAATTCAATGAAAATTTAATTTTACTATAGTGAACTTTATAGTGTCACAACCAGCAAGTTGAAAAATATACTGATTGGTTTTACAGTCTTGACATTATATTTTTAAAATTTTAGAGAGCATTCTTAAATAAAACTTCAATAAATAAACAACATTAAAAATATTCACTGTCAAGATGATGTAACTGACAGGTAATGTAAAAAAAAAAAATCAAATAAATTTCAACTATGATTAACAAGTAAAAATATGATTAGGCTATAATTAAAACTAATTAGTATTCTGAATTATTACTTACTCATTCAAGTTTATGATACAGCTTTAAATATTAAGATGATATATTAATGAATGTGTAAAGGAGTAACAGTGATCACAAGCAGTGTCACTTAATAATTGTCAAGTTACTCCTTGCATCTACAATCAGAAAACTTAAATACACAATTTAACCTAATGAAAAGGTGAATGGTTCTTTCTACAAGCTGACTATAATAGTATGTCCAAATCAATCCATTTGTTATGTAATGATGTAGCTTAACTTTTTACTACAAACATTTTAAGGTGCAATCTGGATCAAAAGTTACTATTGTAATAGTGTATTTTATACTTGCTGCCGCAAGCTTACCACCATGCAATTCAGTTTTACCCAATTTAAAACAAAATTTAACACTAGCATATTATTCCATCTTAGATTAAGGAACAAATCATATTAACACACTTCATGTGACATCTCTTAATCCAGACTGCACCTTAAAATTTTTGTAGTGAAATCATATTGGAATCAAAGATGGCATTTGAGACAACACAAAGAAAACATCAATCACTTTTTCACTGAACCAATTGTGAACATATATTTATTTATTAATAAAATTATAATTATTTTCAAAAAAATATCTACTTGACATATTTTCATTTCTATTACTATACACTGAAAATAATGAAAAGTATTTATAAAAAAGTAAAATTGTAATATATAAATATATGACATAATAAAATTTTAATTTTGACAGAAAATATCATCTTTATACAAAAATAAATATAGATATAAAATTATTTTTTTTAATATTAAATGCATTTATTTACCATTTACTAAAAAGCAAAAAAATAATTGTTTCTTCAATTACGATTTGAGTTTTCAGGTTAAATTTAAAATAAAAGTATTCAGTATTGACATTGACTTAAATCAATTTCTGGACACACATCCTAAGCTTTTTTCCAAGCTAAATCTAAAAACTCCAATTGTGGCAACTTTTTTTTTGTTTTTTAGTGCACATTAAATAAAAGCATTTAATATTAAAAAAATAATCTCTATTTATTTTTAACTTTTAATAATGATATAGTAAATAAAAATGGAAACTATATTGGACTTTAAATTGATCTGACACTTATATATTATTAAATATTTCTGCTATAAGTTAATATGAATACCCCTTATGTATATATCATATTTAGTATGTGTACATAATAATATGTGTATAGTAAATCATTTAGTGAGTAAAAATATGAAAAAATTATTTCAAGTGAAAACTGTTTGACATTTTTGCTTTTGATTGGAAATTTTTATTTTTTTAAAAAAAAAGCTTACTGAAACAATATTGAAAATAAACTTCACTTAATATGTATAAATTTATTTTAAATTGAATTGGCACTTATAGTTATATATATTACTAGATATTTCTGCAATAAGTTAATATGTATACTCCTTATGTATATATATTTAATATGTGTATGTAATTATATATAAATATAATAAAGCATTAAGTAACTTACTTCTCTGATGAAAAGTGTTTGACATTTTCTTTTTATTTGAAAAACTTTTTTTAAAAAATGCTTAAAAAATTATATTGTAAACTAAATTTCTTATTCTAATTCAAATGCTTATAACTGAAACCAAGAAGTATGCACATTACTTAAAACACATTGAAGTTCTAAAAACATTTTTTTAAATTTGATATTAAATGATTCCAAATTTTCCTGACCACTGTTCCATATTTAAAAAAATAGGTCACTTATTAAAAATATTATAGTTCCCCATTACTTCAGTAGCAATTTTAAAAAAATGTAAAAAATTTCAACAAATTGAATTTAAATTTATTAAACTTCAATTTTAAAATATTATAAACTTAAATTGAATGCGATGTCATCTGATGTGCTGTGGCTTTTTCTTAAAGTCAGGAATCTCAGCCACCTTACCTTTCCTTTCCACTCCCCACCCTAAGTTTTTTCCATATTCTTCTCTATCCTGCTCCAGCCCATTTACACAACAGTATCTTTGTCCATTCTATGGCCTTTATATCTCTCATCTTTTTCCAAACCCAACATAAAATTAAGAACCCACTTTCTGTATAATCACTTTATATTTAATCTTTCATAACTTCATTATTTACACCCTTTCTGTTTACAAGCATTTACACTCAAATTAACAGATGCCTGATATTTTCTCTGCTTTCCTTATATAACTTGCAGACTAAATCACACTCATTTCTCCATTTATGTTTACATTCTCTTGTTGCTATGATCCTGTTTCAGCCATAATCAGTAAACTATTTTCATCACTATTATTATAAATTAACTCACGTGAATGTTATATTTACCTCTATATATATTTAAACTCCTTTTTCTCTCCATACTAGTTCTCCATCTCTCCAACTCCAAATTTTTTATTAATGCATGTATTCTTCTATACCATTCCTTGCCACTATAACACTCAATAATTCACCTAATACAATCATGCCATCTTTTGTATAAATATACTGACATAAAGGCTTTATCCAAATCTTCTGCATACCAAAGAGTATCTTTCTCACCAATCTTATTGCTGGTCCTTTACTCATAACCCAATTAAATACGATTTTGGTTCTCTTATTATCCATAAATTGCAATCTACCAAATATTTTCTTTTTTGCATCTCTCATATAAAAACTTGACCATACCATCTCCTTGAATTTCCTACTTTGCATACTACACATCTATATATAATGCATGTCTTCCTATTTTTCTTAGTACTTTTCCTAAGTAATCTAACACCCCTTTACTAATACATAATGCACCATTACTATATGTTAACACTGCTACTGACACTCCCTTTCATACATTTCTAACTACATCATATTTATTATATGAAAACACTGTTAATTTCTTTATCAGCCCCTTTCTTCACTTCATTTATCAATTTTTTCTTCCATTCATCCAAGCAATTTTTTCTCTGATTACTTAAGATAATTCCCAAAGTTATTCCAATTCACCATAATTAATTTTATATCCCCCAATAACTATTCTTTCTCTTCTCTTTCCCCAGCATTTATCATTATTACTTTTGATTTTACTTCATTCAAATTAATCCCTTTCTCTTTAGCCTCCATTGTGTATATGTTCTGCATAACTTTCATATCTTTTCTACTTTCTGTGCACAGGAACATATCATCAGCAAATAAAAGACCTGATAATATATACATTCTCTTGTCATCAATTAATGGTATCTCTACCCCACTTACTACTCTTTCTACAGCTCTCTCTATATCTCTCAAATATAACAAAAACAAAATAGGTGACTTAGGGCATCCTTGCTTTTACTCCCACTCCACTTTTAACTCTCACTGAATCTATATGTCCTAATTGATAAGTACAGTAATTATTTTCATACAATCTCTTACTAAGATCTACTAAAGCTCCATTCATTCCCAAATTTACTAAACTTACCCATAATATATTTCTATTTACTCTATCACATGCCTTCGCTATATCTATAAAAACAATACATAACTGTCTACCTGAAGTTCTACTCATATCTATAAACTACAAAGACACTATCTCCTATACACCTCTCCAATCGAAAATCTCCTTGCATTTCTCCCACTATTATTATTTTCTTCTATCCATTTTGCCATCTTCCAGCCATCATATATGCAAAAACTTTCTATAACACTAATGTTACCACTATTGGTCTATGATTGTTTAACTTTCTATAATTCTTACCCTTTCCTTTAAATAGCAGCCTTACTCTTGTATTATTCCAGGTTTCTGGAAATTCTCTCTTCAGTGCCATCCTATTAAAACCTGATAATAGATTTTTGTCCTATTTCCTAAATTTATCACCATCTCTGCTGCCCATCATTTTAAACCTTTTTACTTTTCCATTTTTTAATTTCTTCCCTGCCTCATTCAATTCATTTTCTGTAAACCTAATATTTTCATTATTATAGGCTTTTATGTTTGTAATCACCCTTTCATTAACATCTAACATCTTTCCTATATCTATTACATATTTATTTAAGATTGTCTTGAATTATTTTCCTCATCATTTAGTAATATATTTCTATCTGCCCCCTACATTCCTTCTTTTAATATATTTCCAAAATTTTTAATCTCATCTCTTCCACTTTTATTAATATTCCTCCAATAATTTATTATTTAATTTCATTCTCTCTATAATTATCTATTTTAACCAACTTCTTTTATAAAAAAATATTTTTCCCATTAAATATTAATGACTTTTTCACTTTCTTTGTTTTTAATAGCATATTTATATTCTATACATGCTTTTCCCCGCTCTTTACACTTTTACTAATTTTCACTTTTATTCTTCTGAATATTCTCACCTAAAATCTTATTTGCCACTTTTTCTACTTCACCACACCAGTCTCTATATTCATCCCCAATCACCACTTCCATGATTTCTTCAACTTTTTTTTATATTCTTCTAATTTATTCTTATCATTCATTCTCCATCCACATGTTTCGCTATCCTTTCTACTTTTATTACTATTTTTCCATCACATTACTAATCATTTCTATTATAAATGAAATTATGATAACTATTACATTCTCTTTATTATAAAACACTTTAATTTTCAGTACTTTATTCATTCCCTCTTTCTGTGCTAATACATAATCTATTATGTAAAATATATTATTTATAGACCATGTGTATTGTCTGTCCCTCATAAATATTTGATAAATTTCCAATGCTCAAATTCACTCTCTGACAAAAAAATTTCAAAAGCTGTCCATTCTTGTTATTCACATCAACAATTTTTTCAACATACCCATTCATATCCCCTATAACCAGTATTTTCTTCCCCCTTTTTTTTTTGAAACTCTGTATATCCTTAATCAGGCATTCATACATGCTACTGTTCCACTCCATTGTAGCTTGACTATCTCCAGTGGCCATATTCACTATAGCCACCAATGCATTCTTGTCTTCCTAACCTTATCATAAAACCACAAATCTTCTTGCCACTTAACAGTATTTAAATATTTTTTGACATAACTCCTATACCACCACTCCTTTTTTCTTTTCTATTTATACCCTGCCATACCAAGTCTTCTAGTATGGGTTCTTCTTCTCTTAAATGTGTTTCCACTATTGTTAATACTTCAAGCTCTTCATTTCTAACTGCCTTGTTTAATTCCAGCCACTTTTCTGGTCTCCTACCACCTTGCATATTCAAATATCCAATCTTAACAATTTTTTCTTTTCTTACTACCCTTTTATAAAATTCTTTTGACTCTTTCTTCTCTATTACATTTGTAATTGACTTATTCATCATTAATTTTAAAGACCTATTCTTTCTCCACATCTACTACTATTTGATTATTTCTTACATGCCATCCATTCTTTTTCTTTTTGATAATACTGTAATTTAAAACTCTACTCCTCTTTATAAGTTTCCCAAACTATATAATATGTTTTATAATCCAAATCCCCTAATATTTCACTTCCTTGTTTTGCTAAGTGCAACCCATGAATCTTTACTATATAACTACCTCTTACTAATAAAAACATCTCACAAATCCACAAACATAACATTATTTCTCTCACATAATTTTTTTCAATCTCTCATTTATAGAAATGCCCTATCTAACATGTACCTATGTCAAATCTTGGTAGTAATCAACTATTCCTACTTTTTCTTTAATCTTATTCAAATTACTAATCAATGCTTTGTACTTATCCATTATTTCTCTGATGGCTCTGACTAATTATTTGTCCTTGTCATAACAAAAACATCTCTACTCCCATGTTTCTTTACCTTATCTGTAATATCCCTAATTCTATCTCCAACCAAATACACTTTTACATACCAATTTTTATTTTCCTTTGAAATTATATCTTCACATCCTCTAATTAGTGAGTCTCCTATCAATACTGTCTCATAGCTTACTTTATCGACTTCAACCATAACATTCTCTTCCACCTTCTGGACTTCCTTATTTAGTTCTTCCTTACTGCTTCTATTCATTAATTTCTGATCTGCTCACAATTCATCTCTAATGATTTTAATTTTACTTCTATACCTTTTACCTCTTCCTCTATCATACTTATTGTTTCGTTTACTATCTCCATTACACTACTTATTTTATTATCCATATTTCTTGTCACTCCACTAAATATATCTCTATTCTATTTTTCTTAACTGCATTTTCCTCCATTTCTCCTGACTTTTTCTTTAAATTATCTATACTTAGAAACCATTTTTTCACCTCTTTTGTCACATTTATACATGATCTACATAACTGTACACCTGTTACATCCTTCCTAGTCTTATTTAAACATTTCAAATAAAAAAACCTTATCACATATAGTACTCTCTACTACAGCATGCCTAATTTCCTTCTGAATATTAAATTTTCATTGTAAGATACAAATGCCATCCATACTTTATTTTTTAATTCACCTATTCTATATTTAAATTTATGATTTTCTACTATTCTTTAAACCTCTTTATACAAAAGCAAAAAACCTTTTTTTTAAAATGGCAATTGAAAACACATGCTTCCTAATATTATTCTCTTTCTCAAATAAATCACTCTCTTAAATTGAAAAATTCTTTAATAATAAACCTATTCAAAAACAATTAATCTTATGTCTGATTTAATTTTAAAACCTCCTCACAATAAACGCACACACAAAAAATACTTTACTTTTATATTTAAAATGGCATATGGAATCACTTTTCAAACATTAACAATATTTTCCTAATCTTTCCAAATCCAATTAAATATACCTTTCTGCACTACAAATTTTCTTTTCACCTCAACACAATCAGCAAATAATCAGCAGTAACAAAAAAATTTTCATATGATATTAAAAATATATAAACTTTAACTTATTTGGCTGAACAAATCAGCCATGTCAGCACAGAAATATAGTGAATGTGCTGCACTGTGACTTCTTATACATAGTCAGAATCTCTCAGCAACTTTATCTTTCCTTTCCATTCCCCACCCTAAGTTTTCCCATATTCTTATCTAGCCTGCTCCATCTCATTTCCACAGTACAATATTTGTTAACTCCATGGCCTTTATATCTAAATTCCCTTTATTTCCCCCCAAATCCAGCACAAAAACCAATAATCCACTTTCTGTATAATCACTTTGTTTATATTTATTTTCCCATAACTTCATTATTTCTACCATTTCTACTTTCAGGCATTTACATTCAATTAACAGATACCCAATATTTTTTATACCCTCCTTATGCAACTTGCAGACTAAATCAGACACATTTTTCTATTTATGTGTATATTTCCTTGTTGTTAAAGATCCCATTCGAGCCTTAAACTGTAAACTACTTTCCTTGCAATTATCGTAAATTAACTCACACCCAATATTCTGTTTACTTCTATATATATTTAAACTCTTTTATGCTCCATACTAGTTCTCCATTTCTCCAAATCCCTATTCTTTATTAATGTAACTATTCTTCTATCCCATTCCTTATCACTATAACACTCAATAATTCTCCCAACACAATCATCCCACTTTTGTATAAGTATATTGACATAAATTATTTATCCAAATCTTCTGCATACCACATTACCTTTCTCACACATCTTGTCGCCTGCCCTTTACTCATAATCCAATTAAATACTATTTTGGATTTTCTGTTATTATTCATAAACTGTTAATCTACTGAACATTTTCATTTTGCTTTTTGCATCTTTCTTATAAAGACTTGACCATCCCATTTCTCCTTGAATTGCCATCGACACATCTGCATCTAATGCATGTCTTCCTACTTCTCTTTGTACTTTTTCTAAGTAATCTAATATCCTTTACTAACACATAATGTATCATTACCTTATGTTAATCCTGCTATTGCCATTCCCTTCTATAAAATTCTAGTTACATCATATTTATTATATGAAAACACTAATTTCTTTATCAATCCCTTTCTTTTCTTTGCTTCATTTATCAATTTTTTCTCTCATTCATCCAAGCAATTTCTCTGATTACTTAAGACTATTCCAAAATAGTTATACCTATTCACCACAGTTAGCTTTATATCCCCCAGTAAAAATTTTGTCTTCTCTTTCCCCAATATTAATCATCATCACTTTTGATTTTTTTTTACTAATTTTAATCCCCAACTCTTTACCGACCCTTGTGCATGTTCTCAGCATAACTTCCATATCTTCCCTTCTTGCTGCACACAAAAAGACATCATCCACAAATAAAAGATCCAACAATGTATATAAACCAAAAACAATATCTATACTGCCCTCTTATGAATCTTACTTAAAATATATTAAAATTCTAAGAACAATTTTTAAATTTAATATCAAAATATTCAAAATTTTCCCACACTCTGTTCCACATGTAAGAAACTAGATCAGTTGCCTAAAATATCATATTGCTTTGCCTGGTATTTGTTTCTTATGTACAAAATTTGAAACAATTCTATAGAATTTAAATCTATTAAATGTCAATTTTAAAATTGTATTCTAACTTTAATAATAATTGATTACAATAGTTTACAAATAAACTTACAACTAAATACAGATTGTAACTTAAATTAAAGCATTTAATAATAATAATATCAAAATAATTAACTTTTCTTTATTTATATTTAATACTTATCAACTCAACTTTATTAATAATAATAAAAATATTGGATTCATGTTTTCATATAATAAAAAAAACTACTTAACAAGTGCCTTCATAAAATGACTTACAATTTGATTATCGGTCCTTTAGTTTTAAAGTCTTGAATTTTAATTACAAATTTTATTTAAAGTGAAACACATTACTTATTCAATAAATTACAAAAATGAAATGGTTACATAAAAACAAAAATTATGAATTGCCTTTCAATGAAATGGCTGCATTTTTATTGGTACAAATGTGAAAATTGACTTTCAAATATTAAGAAATTTCAGTTTGTTTGGATCAAAAAACTTTATTGTCTGGGAGTTTATATAAAGTATGAGTGCCAAAAATATCACAACTGGAATAAATCCAAGGATTTTACACTCTAGGATCTGACACTTTATTACTGTGCTAAATTATGCAGGGCAAATAAAATAATTAAATACATACAGAAGTATTGTTTTCCTGAAGGTTTATAATGATGGTGTTCTAGTTGTATTTTTGTATTGGACTATTTCCATCATCTAATTTGCATATTGAATGTCTTTAGAAAAATTTCACTTTATTTAAATATTCCAAATACATTCAATTATTAGTAATAACACATCAAACAGGTATGCATGTTTTGAGGGGTATTATTATCTTCTCTTCTTCGGGTGTTGCTGGCCTGAGAAGTGACAGCACTAATATGGGATTCAAATCTGGCCCCTTAGCTTCTTGATTATTGAATTTTAAGGTAACGCTCTAACCAACTGAGCCATCCTACCAAAGGCAACAGTTAGTAGAAATTTCATATACTTATCTATGAGGTTCCTCCTGATTTCTCTACTTTTTCCTAAGAGCAAAGTTGATTAGTGGTTTCCATACATTATGTACAGTAACACTAGATTGGCTTATGGGATTTTTTACCATTGTCATGTGAGCAGCTTCTTTAAATTTTCTTTTTTGTATCTTTTCTTCTCTATCCAATATTTTTGCATTTTACCAATTAAACATATGTCCATTGATATATATATGGTCTGCTATCTTAGACACATCTGTTTTCTCTCTTCCAGTTTATGTTCTTGCAAGCACTTTTCAATGGAACAACTAGCCTCACCAATATATGTTTTTCCACATTCACAGGGTATTTCATAGTTTTTTCTTTTCAGCATTTCAAGTTTAGGCTTTGTAGATATTAGAATTCATCATAGTGTGGTATGGCTCTGAAAAGCTATTCTGATGTTATACTGATTGTAGATTTTCCTTAATTTGTCTGCCATTTTTGGAATGTATGGATACACTGCAGTACCAATAATTGTCTTTTCTCTTGATATTTCTTTTTGTTGCCTATTTAACATTTTCTTAATAACAGCTGATGGATAACCATTTTTTATAAGTTTGTTCTATATAGATCTTTTCCCTTTTCCAAATTGCTGGTTTCTGAACAAACTTCCTTTGCTCTGTTCCATAGTGGTAGTATAACTCCATGTTTTGTTTCTGGTGTGATTGGATGTATAGGTTAGTATTTTTCTGTATGTGTAGGTTGTCAGTAAAGTGTAGTTTTGATTTTTCCTTGAGGGAGTCTTGTCACAAGAACATCTAAGAATGCCAATTTTTGTTTTTGTTCTGATTCTATTGTGAATTTAATTGAAGGGGATATGTTGTTGATGTATTTCCAGAAAGTTTGTAGCAGTGTTTCACCATGTGGCCATACAACAAATGTATCATCCACATAAATGAAGCCAAACTTTAAGTGGATATGGAGTAGTTTTTATTGCTGTGGTTTCAAGTTCTTCCATGTAAATATTGCTAATCAGGAAGGCAGTGATGAGCCCATAGCCATTCTTTGATTTTCTTAGAAAAATTCTGTTATATTGAACTTAGGTTGTTTTATACAGAATGTTAATAGTTCCATTATACTATCAATAGGAAGAGCTGTTCTGTTTTGTAAACTGTTATCACCAATTAAGCAAGGTGAGATAGGAAAAAAGTGAATACATAAACTGCAGCTTCCAATGTCAGGAAAAGTAGATGCCCAGTACACAATGCCCCATGATATCATGAGAAAATATCTCAATTTTAAGCACTACCACTCTATTGGATAAATAGATTGAAAAATGTTTAATTAGATACAAATAATTCTAAAATATTATTGATGAAATATAATTCTTTGTGAACAGTTTATAATGTTTTTGAAATTATTTTGTAATATGATATTTCATTTGTAATTAGAAGTTGCATTAAGTTGATGAATTCTTATGTTTTGAAAAAAATTCAAACTTTATTCATCCTTTTTCAAATATTTTCATAGGTTAATATGGAACGTATCTTGAATGGTATTTTCTCTCTCAGTAGAAATTTTATTTACCTTGCTGATCACTCCATTTTTTTTCTTTTAAAGGCAAAGTTAATTAGTGATTTTCAAACATTATACATTATTATTCTAGATTGACTTATGAGTTTGTTTGCCATTGTATTTAGCAGCTTCTTTTAATTTTTTCCCACTTTATCCTTTCTATCCAATATTCTTGACATATTACACATCAATATTCATGAAATCTTTTGATTTACAATGAGTCAATGGAAAGATCTTATAGTTAGAAATCTATTACGATAATTTAAAGTTGTAATTATAAATTTATTTAAACGCACATTGATTACATAAGTAATATTTACTAAGGCCATAACCTCAAGAATATGTGTGTAAAAATGTGTTAGTAGGGACCTCTACAGGTCTTAACCACAAGCTTATGTTTTGGAAAAACAGAGGAGAACCCTTCTTTACTTCAACCTACTTTCTATATAAATAGGTGAAGCTGAAGCAGTTAGTTCTGAGAGTGTACTCAATACTTCACTAATTAAGTCCACATTTCTTATTACACACCAATACTCGCGAAATCTTTCGATTTCTAACTATAAAATCTTTCCATTGACTTGTTGTAAATTGAAAGATTTTGCGAGTATTGATGTGTAATAAGAAATGTGGACTTAATCAGTGAATTATTGACATATATATATTCTACTACTTTAGACATATTTACCATTTTAAATTCATTTAATTATTTTTGATAGACTGGCTAATCATTAATATATATCCTCTTACATTCACATAATGTTTCATAAATACAATTCTTGTTTTTAAGCATTTCAAATTTAGATTTTGGAGTAATTAACTTTATCACAGTTTACTATGGATTTAGTTTAGTTATATAGATTCCAGACTTTTTTAAAATTTGACTGCCAGGTCCATAATGTGTGATTACATCATTGTAACTATTATTGCTTCTTTTCTTTTGATATTTGAGGTTTTCTTGTTGATAGATGATTAATAACCATTATTTCCGAAAGTTTGTTCTATATTAAATTTTTCTTTTTATATGTTATTGGACTCTGAATAAATTTCAACTGTTCTGTTCCACGATGATAGTTTAATTTCACCTTTGTGTTTCTATTACCAATTAGGCATATATACTAAGTATTTTCCTATGTATGTATGTTTTCTACAAAAAGTAGTTTTGATTTTGTCATGAGGCAGTCATGTCATAATGATATCTAAGAATGTTAATTTTTATTCTTGATTTAATTCTATGGAAAATTTAATTGAAAGAGATATGATATTGATGTGCATCTAAGATTTGTATAGAATTTGATTTATGTAATCTTCCATAGAAAGGAAGTAGTAAAGATCCATATGGCCAAAGCTCTGGGTTTGTCATATGTTCTACATATTCTTTATCCACTGAAATGTAAAAAGCATTTTTTTATTCTCAGACGATGATGATAATAATGGCATACAATTATTTTGTCCTGATTGGTTTAATGCACTAGTAAAGTGTCAGATTCCATAGCATATGGTCCCTGAATTATTTCTAATTGTAACACTTTCAATGCTCGAATTTCTTACGAGTTTCTAAACAATAAAATCATTTGATTATTTTTTAATGACATATTGCTGAGAAGCTGTCTATATGATAGAATTTTTTTTCTTCCAGAACTGGCAATTGGTCATAGAATCTTTACCTTTAGTATTCTAGTAAACTATGTAAGGCAATACAAGATTACATCATCATTGCAATTGCTGATTCTGTTCCAGCTTGTCCATAATCTGTTTTTATTGTTATTTATGAAGCTTTTTAAATTCCTATAATAACAGCTGATTATTTTTCCTAACCCAAATAATAATCTAGAATTTTGAATCAAGGAAAACCAATCTTAACCTAGTCATAATGTGAGACAAAGTAAGATGCAATGCCTCTAACCTTAGTTCATTATGAAAATATTGCTGAAAAATCATGTTATTCTAATAGTTCATGAAGCCACACTACATACATAAAAAGCTAAATTTAATAACTACTAAATCAATCGTTGACTTCATTAATTTGTCATAGCTGATAGAATATATTATCTCCATCATCACTTTTATCTCCAAGTCTAATTCAAATTCTTCAGTTCATTGATTCTTTTTTCACATCACTCCAAAAAATTTCAGTTTATTCATTCATCTTACAAGTGGTCTCAAACTCTTAGGACTCATTTAAAACTTCAAAAATTCACTTAGTGTTATCTCTTTTAACACTCTCAGCTTCATTTCCACTTCTTAATTTTATCAACAAGATCAGTGATGTGTTTGTTTTCTCACATATTTTACTTTTAAACCATTATTGTTATTCCTAATTTGTGATCTAAAGTCACTATATCTAAAGAATCTGCATCTTTCTTCAGTTAAGTTTAAAGTTTTAGATTCACATATAATTAAAATAAACCTATTCAAGAAAAGAGACTTATTTCCCTTTAATATGAGGTTACTTCTAACAAAGGCAGTCCATCTGAGTTTAATTCCATGATTATTTTTATCTATTTTTCCATCTATATTTGTTAACTTTTTCTAATTTGCAATTATCAATATTTATTTTTTTCTTTTGTAAAAACTATTGAATATTATTTTGTTTAGTATTTATTGATAGATCTTCTTTCTATAATTTATGGGATAATTTCTTACAACAGTTCCTAAATCCTTAAACATTATTAAAAAAAACAAAAACAATAATAACAATAACGACATCACATGTAAAATTTAGAAGAAATAAATAGCCTTATTTTACTTTTATATTCTTAACTACCCATATTAGTTCATAAAATCTCATAAAATTGCTGTAGAAAAATTTGAAGTTATGGGGTCACTCATTGGTCTTTTCTATAACTTTTCTCGATACTTGAAAGTGCTCTTTGCTAAAACCGTTTTTAAATTCAGTATATATTTTTTAATAAAGTTCATTGAAGATAGGTTTTTATTATCTCAATATATATACACTGACATACACTATCACTTTATGATACTAAACCCAGCTATGATTATGAGACGAATAATTTTCTCGAAAGCACTCAGCATTATTTTGATATTTTAATTATAAAGAATAAACTTCTCGTTTCAGCTGCGTATCAGTGCACATCTTAACCCATTACTTTCCATGAAGTAGAAATATAAACATCATATCACTACATTATTCTTTTAAATTGATAGTGTACAAAATAATGTAATCAGAAATTGAATAAGATTATAATTTTTTAAAAGTTATTTGATTTTTGCTAATTACTAAAATCAATATTTTTAATATTATTATTATGAAAATAGTGATTCATTACTTTCCCTGGAGAACTTCCCATTCATAACTAATAAAATCGATAATATAGTCAGAAGTTACATCTGAAGCTATTATTATCATTTTTCTCACACTTATTAGTATATTACGAAGGATTAGGTCAAGTATGCCTACAACTTTGAACTGCATATAAAAGCAAGAACTTTTACATCATTAACACAAATTCAATGATTCAAAGTACCTAATTCACATTTCATATTATTCATATTCAAATCAAGGAAATACAATATGTTAGAAGTTCAATTTAAAAACAATTAATAATGCATTTAAAGATATCAAGAAACTAAAATAAATACCATCTTATTTTGATAGTCTAATTCCCATTCTTTATATAATGTCTTCAAAGCATGATCATTCCAGAGACATAATACATTCATAAACAGTGAGGATTGCCAATTCCTCAACAAGCTTTGTGATAAATGCTTAGCCACAGCCAGAACTTAAAATATCTCTGTCAGGAAACCCCTCCCCCAACCTTGACCGTGGTTTCATGCTTTGGCACTCCGTGGGTGCCAAAGCATGAAACCATGGTCAAGGATTGGGGGAGTCCTGACAGATATTTTAAGTGCTGGCTGTGGCTAAGCATTTATCACAAAGCTTGTTGAGGAATTGGCAATCCTCACTGTTTATAACTTACAAGCTTAAGAGATAGGGTCATGTGATCTATGACTCTTATTTTGACATAATACATTCATGTTTGAGTTTTTACATATAACAATACTGCTAAATCATTTATAAACTACAATTTATTTTTATATTTGATATTTAATCTATACTTAAAATAATTCAAGATTATATTAAGTTTATTTGAAAATCATTCAATGAGTAAAGACAGGAACTCTTTAATAGCATCATTATTAACATGAAATATTTAGAAATTACATTTTCATGCCATTCAATACACATAATTGATGAGTCATGTTTTGAAAAATGCAGATTTACATTTGATGATTCTTGTGAAAAGGACAGTTTTTAATAAATGTGTTTTACCAGTTCTTACTCATGAATCTGAGACTTAGATGCTTAACAAAAGAGTAATACAGAATCAATGAGATATGGAGAAGCATTTGTTAGTATATCAAGAAGATATCAAAAAGAAAAGATCTGGGTGAGAGAACAAACTGGTTTCACTGACATTGTTGAAAAAATTAACAATGTGAAATGGAGCTAAGTTGGATATATTGTTAGAAAGGATAACATATGGATAGTTGAAGTCTTAAACAAGATTCTAAAAGATTGTAAAAGATCTAGAAAGAGAATCACATGTGAGATGGCTAAAATAAGTAAGTTTTCTGGTATGTTGTGGGAGAAAAGAGGCTAGAGATTGTAGAATCTGGATTAAATTTAGAGAGGTCTTCATCCTGCAGTGGATCAATATTTTTTTTTCATATGTCATAGCATCGGCAGGAGGCAAACCCACAACTACCATCTGCAACCAACTGCTTGCTTGCAAGGCTGCTGCGCTGACCTCTTGCTAACAACGCTTGACAGTGGATCAATAATATTAAAAATGAATGACAATATAATACAATAAAAAATTTTAAATGACTATTTTCTACCTACAGCTAAATGTTTGGACTACATCTAATTTTTCTTTGTATAAATTTATATAAGGATTCTTTATTTTATTATTCTCTAGTTGGTCTTAATGTTCTGTGCCAAGCCTTTCTCTCATAAATATTCTCCTTTTGTAAATATTTGTCTAATGAAATTTTTATTTAAAAAAGAAAACAGGATATTTTTCTATCTTCATTTGAAATAAATTCTGATTAAATATAATTACAACAACATTAAATTTTAATGTACAGTATAATATACAAGTATAAAAACAAAACGAATAACACATTAAAATTATTAATTTGTTTCGATAGTCATATAAGTTATACTTTGCTATACATAATTCAAAATAAATAAAACTAGAAAAATTTTAATTTCATCTGGCTAACGTTATTTACTTCATTTAAATGAGCTTCAGCGCTGACTATCAACTCATCACCCTCCATTATTTTTAAAAATTCTTGGCACAGATAACCATTTGGGAGGGTCCCTGGGTTCTTGTTACCACTTTAAAGAAAATGTGTGACAATTAATATTTTATCTAAATAATTTCCCCAAGTTATGATCTTGACGTAATATTGCTAAATGATTGCCAATTTCTAATAAAGTTTATAGTTGATTTGAAAGAAGAATATTTTTTAAAAAATAAATAAAAGAATATTTTTTAAAATAATAATAAAATAACTATGAATTAATTTAAATATTATTTATTTTGCATAAAATATTACGAGTAATAACTTGGTGCTATAAAATGAAAACTGTTTTAGGTCAACTCTGTTTACACAACAATGACAGTGATGAATGTTATTTATTGTAGCTATAAATGTTTTATTAAATATTTACAAAACAAATGTTTTAAATGATTATCTGAAGATTTGTGTAGATGGCATTTTACTTGTAGTTATATATGAAACTATTTCCAACATCTATTTAAATTGTAAAACGTTTTTTAAAGAATTCAAACTTCATTTTTTTCTAATTACATTCAGCTGTTAGTAATAACATACAGGTTAATACAAAACATATTTTGAATAGTATTCTTTTCTCTCACAAGTTAGCCAATACGGGAATTAAAACAGTGAGTTTTAAATTGATAAATATTACATTTAAGATGATACTCTAAATCGAATGGATTTTTCTGTTAAAACCAAATAAAAATTTTATATGTTTATCTAGGAGGATCATAATTTCTCCATATTTTCTTTTTAATGACAAAGTTAATGAGTGATTTCTAAATATTATAAATGAAAACACTAGGTTAACTTATGAGGTTATTTGCCAAAGTCCTGTGAGCATTTTTTTAAACTTTCTTCATTATACTTTTTCCTTTCTGGCCATAACTATGTTTTTTCTTCAATTGAAACATATGTTCTTTGGTGCATGCATGGATAAACACATCTGTCTTTGCCTCTCTAATCATGATTTTATATTCTTTTTATCATTTGTTAGTTTTACTAACATATGATCTTCAACATTCACATATTTTGTAAATATAATCCTTGTTTTTTAGCATTTTAAATTTACATTTTATAAAAAATTAAAAGTTCTCATAAAGTGCACTGTTCTGATATACTAATTGCAGATTTTTTTAGTTATCTACCATATCTGGTGCATTTTAATTTGTAACATTGCTTATTATTACTTTTTCTTTTGTTATTTTTATTGTCTATTTAAGGTTTTCTTAATGATAGCTGATAAACAATCATTCTTTATAAACGTTTGTTTTGTGTTGAATTTTTTTTTCTAATGTCAATGACTTCTGAATAAATTGGCTGTTCCATAATAGTAATAAAATATACATCTTCAAACACATAATCTTTTTTATGCATTAATATGCGAGTCTAATCAAGTATTTGATACATTTATTATATTATCTAAAATATTATTAAATATATAAATTTATCATTAAATAATTTTTCTCTTCAACAAAGTACGGTATTTTCAAAATCATATCATCTAGATAAGAATCAATGACACTATAATTAAAAAAAGATGCATAATGGTAATAAATTCTTGTCAAAATATTTACTTTTCTTCTTTGCATATGCAATATAAACGTTTTTATCTTGTCCAAAATTCATATCTTTTTTCTCATTACCATTTTTTTCTTTTTGACTTTTATTTAGGTTTAAATACTTCCTAATCAAAATCATTTAAAATAATAATTGACATTTTTATACGTTTTGGCTTCCTTCTCCGTTTCTAAGATGCTGACTAATCAGTAAATGATAATAAATTCTCATTTCTAACTCATTAAGAGAAGATCTCTTCTTCTGTAGCCTTTCAATATTTCATGCTAATAATTTCATACAAACCTTTTTAGTGGGATAAAAAGATCTGTCATAGTAGAAATGTTCATGAAGAGTAGTTATCTATCAGTTATCATTAACAAAAACTTTAAACAGACAACAAAAAGAAACAATGATAGGTAAACCAGCGCATCCATACATATGACAAATTAAAAAGCTGCAATCCATATAATACCAGAACATGGCATTAGCAATTAATCCTAAAGATATGTTTAGCTTAATAATAACTTGTGTTTATATACCATTCATTGACCTTCACTTAATAAATGGAGAAATTAAGTAGACCCTCAAAAGTATAAAAATTTCTACTGACTGTTGCATTTGATAAAATAGTCTAATTCATTAGAGTATTATCCTACATTCAATATACATGAATGTAAAGCTCCTGGTTCAATTCAACTGCTGGCTGTCACAAATCAAGTCAAAAACACCTGAAAATGAGTGAATACTACTCAAAACATTGTGTTCTATACTAAATCAAGTCAAGAACACCTGAAAAATGAGAATACCACTCAAAACATTGTGTTCTATACTAAATCAAGTCAAAAACATCTGAAAAATGAGAGAATACCACTCAAAACATTGTGTTTTGTACTAAATCGAGTCAAAAACACCTGAAAATGAGAGAATACCACTCAAAACATTGTGTTCTGTACTAAATCAAGTCAAAAACACCTGAAAAATGAGAGAATACCACTCAAAACATTGTGCTCTATACTAAATCAAGTCAAAAACACCTGAAAAATGAGAGAATACCACTCAAAACATTGTGCTCTGTACTAAATCAAGTCAAAAACACCTGAAAATGAGAGAATACCACTCAAAACATTGTGTTCTGTACTAAATCAAGTCAAAAACACCTGAAAAATGAGAGAATACCACTCAAAACATTGTGTTCTGTACTAAATCAAGTCAAAAACACCTGAAAATGAGAGAATACCACTCAAAACATTGTGTTCTGTACTAAATCAAGTCAAAAACACCTGAAAAATGAGAGAATACTACTCAAAACATTGTGTTCTGTACTAAATCGAGTCAAAAACACCTGAAAATGAGAGAATACCATTCAAAACATTGTGTTCTATACTAAATCGAGTCAAAACACCTGAAAATGAGAGAATACCACTCAAAACATTGTGTTCTGTACTAAATCAAGTCAAAAACACCTGAAAAATGAGAGAATACCACTCAAAACATTGTGTTCTATACTAATTTATTACTAACACACAAAGGAACGAAACAAGTAGGTTATTTTTTATAAAAACAGTTAATACTTCAAGTAGATTGTGGAAATAATCTTATATATAATTATCTAATGTTTTAAATGTAAATATATATATATAGATAGCCCAAAAATCCAATATTAAAGGAAAATCAAGAAAAAAAATTTTTTTTTCAAGTTATGGTACTTAAAAAATAATGAAACTATTATATTATTATCTGTTGTAACTTCTCCAAAGTAAACCATGTTACTTATTATATATTTATTATAATTTCCTTAAATTTTGTAATTGTTTTACTGCCTAATAATTTACATTAAATCTGTTATCTTTTGTGGTGGCTTTTCATTGACTTTAATTACATAAGAATACAATTATTTGGATTTGATCTTCATCACTCAGAAAGATCATTTGCATAAATATAAAACTACATGTCAAGCGTTGTTAGCCGAGAGGTCAGTACAGCTGCCTTGCAAGCAAGCAGTTGGTTGTAGATGGTTGTTGCAGGTTCGCCTCCCAGCCGATGCTATGATATATGGGGGGGGGGAAATATATATATATAAAATTACGTATTTATCCTATAATTCTTGATTTAAGTTTATCCTATACATATTAATTTCATTTATATTTTCAATGTTTAAATGCATATATATATATATGTGTGTAAACACTGAAATCATAATAGGAACTTATATATTGTAGCCATTGCAAAATGCCAGATACATGAAGAAATTTAAAAAATGTTTAAATGGAGTGATTTGGATATAACAATTGTTAAGAACAAAATAATACAGTAATAAAAAAGAAGAACTACTGTTTGCTTTAATTGTAAGACAGTTTTTAAAATAAAGAAGAAAAGTTAGACAAATTAAGTTCAAAAATAAAGAATTACTTCTAGTTTGCAGATTCTAAAAAAAGGTTTAGAAAAAGATTTTTTTTTTTTTAAAAAAAAAAAAAAAAAGGAAAACAAGAGAAAATATTTTTTTTTAAGTAATTAATACAATAGTTGCTTATTTTCTCAAAATTCTAAGTTTAAATATGATTTTAAAAGAAAAAAAAAGCTTTATTTAAGGTTTGTTTATGGAATATTATTATTTTTTTATATTTTAAGTAATAAACTTTATTAAAACACAATATATTTACATAATTACAAGATAAATTTCTAGTTCAAGCAAAAAAAAAGGAACAGTATTATCCTTCACTTGTCCATTATACACATTGAATCATGTTCATTTAACTTTCCTGTCACCTGTTGTCACTGTTTACGGTTTAGACACTTTTTCTTTAATAACAACATTGCAATTTTTTATCATATGCTTTACTCCCAGATTTCACATTTGGAGAGAGCAATTTCTCCCCATACACATTGGAAGGTTTTGGGGGGCTAATATTTAAGGCATAAGTTAAAGTAGTTATCCCAATCTTTATCCATTTTTTTTAACCAATTGAATTTCTTATTATCAAATAAAAGTGAACATCTTATTGCCCACTATGATTTCAACATATAGATCATTACATTCGCATTGTGCGGGTTGAAGTTTATAATATATTTATTCAGAAGATATTTGATATTTGTTATAGGCCTGTGAAAGACCTTCATTCTAATTTCTCTAAAGGCATAGCAATCTTCAAACAAGTGCACAAAAGTTTGTCTTGCTTGGTGGTCGAGAGGTCAGCGCGACTGCCTTGCACGCAGTTGCCCAGGTTGTAGGTTCACATCCAGGCCGATGCTATGACACTTTAAAAAAAAACAAGGTTGTACAAAACTGTTTATCTATGAAAATCTAATCATATTAAGTGGTTTATAAAATTGGATTAGGTAGTTTATATTTTGTAATTAAATAAAAACAATGATAAGATAAAGTGAAGATGATTCAAGTTAGACAATAGTTGGTTTGTACATAAAAAGCATTAAAATAGTTATTATTACTCTCTCATCATTCATTTCCTTCACTCAGACATAAAGTTTGTGTAGAATATACTAGTCTGATGAACTTCAAGTTATTGATTCAGATGGTGTGCAATAAATAAAATGCACTTATAAAATTTTAATGATGATGACATTTCTGAATTCCTGAGTGTAAGTCCATCAGTCTGAACACAATATACTTCTTAGTTATCAAGAGCATTTGTCAAAAGCCTAAAATATGACAAAACTTAATCTACCATTGGTAAGTGTTGACTTATGTTACATATTATACTTGTTTCATCAGATTTTTAATTGGATGGATGGTTGAAGAGTTGGAGTGTGGAGTATATTGAAGCCTGTCCATTAAAGTATGAGGATTGGCTATATTAATATACTGTAATGGTCACTGGCTCTCTCTCTATACTGCATTGAGCATGACATGCATTTTCTGAGATCGAGCAGCAATTAAGAAATATTCAAAGCCATCCAAAATATACATTACTATAATCATACCTTTGAAAGGTTCGTTTACTGCAACCTTTACGCACCACCTTAAGAAAGAGATTGCTCCCCTGCCCAAGGGATATGATCATGTAATAAGTAAAGAGCTATAATCTCTTATACAAAATCAATAGAAAGTGAATGCCTAACAAATGATTCCCGATCCCGGTAAGTTTAATCCCTGAGTAGCTCAATCAACTTCTGATCTCGGGATGGTGGTTTGTTGCTTCGTTAACAGAAAAGGTCAAACACTAATATCATTATCAAATACACAGCACAACTCTGTACTTTACAATTAGATATTAAATTTATTAAGCCCTCTATGATTATATAAATATTTACAAAATAATAGACACACATATAAACGATAGTAATTAAAATTCAAGTGTATAATAAATTTTAAAGTTTCATGAATGGGAAAGGAATGGTCTGAAATTCTCCCCTGCTTACACTTTAAACTCAAAACAAAATTTCTTATAAAACAATGTGTATTGGCCATGGTATGTACGTGTTTCATAATACTAAAAAAAAATGAGTTAGCCACAAGTTAATGATAGTAGAATCGTAAGTGTTCCAATATCTGAGTCCTGCACATGGCGGACAATAATAATTATATGGAACACTTTCGTACACACTTTTATTCCTTATGAAAACAATCCTGCACTTAGCGGAGGGAATAAATTTACTCGGGGAACAAACTCGTGCTAAACTACAATTTTAATCTTTAAAAGTTCCATAATATGAGTCCTGCCCGTAGCGGACAATAATAATTATTTGGAACACTGTCTTACATACTTTTATTCCTTATAAAAACAATCCTGCACTTAGCGGATGGAATAAATTTTCTATTATCTCAAAGCGAAACACATACATCCAATGACCAAACCACCCAATTATTTCTATTTAACTATTTTGAAATATTTCATATTTACTTTATCGATTCTTTTATAATTTATTTAGATACTCCAATGAATTACGTGAAGCTTTACGTTAAAATTACAAACAAAATATTTATGACTGAATTACGCAATTCATTGGCTCATTTAATAATAGCAATTTAAGTCAAATGACGAATTACTCATAATAAGACATAAAAAAAAAATAAAAACATAAATAATACTTCCCTAAGTCTTCGTTCTTCTCCGGGCTATGATTTTGAGGGCGATATATATCTGCTGTGCAGGTGATTACTTCACAGGGCCTATATGGAGGTTGGCAAATTGTCCATAGCAGCTACACTTTCAGAAATGGAAAGTCACATCACTAAATGGCTATGTAGGACTCCGAGCTGTGCGAATATACCGAACTTGGTTTCTACTCCATATCCATTGCTGAATCACGAATAAATCCTGATTCCATTTCCTTAGCGATATAAAACATTAGCTTAAATTTCAATTGTATTTTTCTTTTTCAGTCAATGAATATCATATTTCTTGGTCTGTGCCTTTTAAAATACGTTCAGCATTCCGAATAAATAGTTTTTACGCTCATAATTCTTTTTTTCCTTCTCTTTTGTCAGTACACTCCGGAAACTATACTGCTAATGGGTAAGAGTGCCCATGTGAGTATCAACCGAAGAGCGATCTGTACGGGTCAGAGTACCATGCGAGTATCAACCAATGTAACCCAGCTAACTAATTAAATTTCACCTGACCAGCCTTTATATATCCCCCCCCATTACAGGGTGTATTCTCTCATCCCCTCCACAAGTTATTGCTTTTACATTTCTGTTTTTAATTAAACAAGTCCAAACAATGGATTTAATTTTAGCTATCTTTTAATTAATTTCAGAATTTCACAGACCATTTAAATTCCAATCCCTTGATTTCTTTAAACAATAAAGTAAAATTACATTTATCTAATTAAATAATTTTGAATAGGTGTCAAGCCGAATAACCACTGATACAATTTCTACAGTTGTTTTCCAAAAACATTATACGATAAAAGAAAGAGGTCATTGGCTTGCCTGCGGTCATGAACATTAAGTTGTAAAAAAAAAAAATTATAAAACTGTATACTTGTTGTCACATAAAAATTGTTTTTGAGTTTTCCAAAAAGAATATTCAACAAGCAACAGAAAAAAAAATACAACATTTGAGAATCTAAAATAAAATAAAATCAAAATAAAATATGTTTACTGTTGGGTTATTTGCAAATACATTTCAGTTTCCCATAAGAATTTCTTTAACCCTCTGCCATATTTATTCATATCATAAATAAAAAACATATAGCATTTATTAACAGCAAAATACATATTTATATGTGGTGTCCGCATTTGTTTATTTATAGGCGTATTATCACCATTCATCCTATTTATTTTAAATATAGTGTGTGTGTAAGCAACAGAGAAATATACCTGCACAGACCACTCCTTTTATTATAATACGTACATTTGTTTGGACTGCAACTAATGCTTGCAGTCAACTTTGTGGCAGTCATTTAAAACTGACTGTCACAATACCCCCCTCCCTTAATGAGACTTCTAAATGGGTTGACCATTTAAAGTCTATATTACATTACTTTCACTTATATTTAATATTATTGATGAATATACTGGTTCATTACAATTTAAAAAGAAATATTAGTTTGACTATATACGATTGTGTTATTAATAATGAAAATAAAAATCTTAAGGGATATACTAATTTATATCCAATACTAATGAATATACTAGTTTATTATATATGTAACAAAAAAAAATATTAGTTTATACTTAACTATATATATACAGTTGTGTCATTAGAAAACGAAAATCAAAATCTTAAAGAATATATACATACAAATCTATTAATCGTAATGTCCAATGATTGTCTACATTGATATCCTAATTTTTACTCGGTCCTGGTCTAGGTGATGGAGATCTGTATCCCTTTCCTTTTCTGTATTTATGTCCATTGTCATCACCGTTGCTTTCTGTACACTTAACATATGTTTCGGGACTTCTACTCCTATGCCTAGCCTTTCTATGCCAATACGCTTGTCTTTGGACATTACCATGCCAGTTTATGGAGTTTATACCCATGTTTTCTCTAGCCTTATCCATAGCTTTGTTTTGTTGGGTTGTATCGATTCTATTTAGTAAATCTGCTAGCTGTTCTATTGAGTTAATATTTGCCATTAAAAGCATTTGTTCAATACGGAACGGTAAATTGTGCCGTATTATTCTGACGATCTGGCCCTCAGATATATGGCAGGCTTCTAAAGTCCAGAGCTTGGCCACTTGCCTTCTGAAGAACTTTGAGTAACTCTCACCTCCACCCATTTTATATTTTTCTTGCATTATTTGGTATAATACCATCTCTTGTCTTTCGTCACTCCAAAAGTTTTGCAGCAAAGCCTTTTTATATTCTTCGTACATGTTTGGGTGGTGAAACAGTGATTCCCACCATGCACGAGCATCCCCTTGGAGATGGCTGTATGATATTATTAACTGGCTAGCATCATCCATCCTATTTATTCTAAAATACTTTTCTAAACTATTAAGATGTTCTATCGGAGCCTCACTTGTCTGCCCTTCGAACACTCCTATCTTTAGAAATTGGTTTATATTTGGCAAATTAGTATAGGTGCTATCTCTTTCTACTGACTTCCCTGCTACTGTATCTGCATTATTTTTTTCTATTTTATTTCTACCTTGCTGCTGACTATTTTCACCCTCTCTTACTTTCTGTTCGTTTTCCCTCACTACTATCTTCAAATTATCATTTCCCCCTTTACTATCTATATCACCTTCTGTCACATGAGTATAAAATGTTTCATTATTAGCCTCCTGTTCATGTTTGTCATTGCTGCCCTGTGCTATCGCTTTCTTATTTTGGACTCTTATTTCCAATTTTTGTACCATTTCCTCCACCACACTGCACATCCTCTGGGACAAGTCTTCCATTCGTTTTTCCATATCTTTTCTTAGATCTTCTATTTGGGATGTTATCTGGGCTATTTCTTTTCTCATTTCTTTCATAAAGTCCACCATTATATTTATTAAGTTTTTTTCCATTTCAGATTCTATGCTATTTTGCTCATTGCCTTCTGTTTCTACATTGCTTTCCTGCTCTATATCTCGACTTTCTTCATCCTTTTTATCTAATTTTTGCTCATCCATTTTTTTTTTAAATGATCTGGTCCACATGAATAACTACTATTTATTAGTTCTTTCGGTAAACCGTTCTTTCTTTACAATATCTAGACACTAACAAGGTATTCTGTGTATTTATAACAAAGTATCCTAGTTATCTATTTCACTCTTTACTATATCTAAACATTAACAAAGTATTTTATTTATTTCTTACAAAGTATTTTGTTTATTTATTTGTTATTAAAACTCAATGCTAGCAAAGTATTCTATTTATTTCTTTTTTATTAAATCTCGGTACATTCGCACTTAGCTCACCCTAATTTGTTTGCCATTTATATATAGCTAGTATATGTTTATTTATTACTTTCCCTTTTTTTTTATTCTCAATGTAGCTTGCTATCTGCCCAAACCTCTCCTATTAAGAAAATAATAATAATTTTTCTATTCCATTTATTATTTATATAACACGGCTGTGACCTCCACTATTAACTTATGTGCATACGAATTGCATCGTGCCCAACAACACGTTGGGTGCCATTTTTCTGTAACAGTTGCTGGCTCTCTCTATATACCACATTGAGCATGACATGCATTTTCTGAGATCGAGCAGCAATTAAGAAATACTCAAAGGCATCCAAAATATACATTACTATAATCATACCTTTGAAAGGTTCGTTTACTGCAACCTTTACGCGCCACCTTAAGAAAGAGATTGCTCCCCTGCCCAAGGGATATGATCATGTAACAAGTAAAGAGCTATAATCTCTTATACAAAATCAATAGAAAGTGAATGCCTAACGAATGATTCCCAATCCCGGTAAGTTTAATCCCTGACTAGCTCAATCAACTCCTGATCTCGGGATGGTGGTTTGTTGTTTCGTTAACAGAAAAGGTCAAACACTAATATCATTATCAAATACACAGCACAACTCCGTACTTTACAATTAGATATTAAATTTATTAAGCCCTCTATGATTATATAAATATTTACAAAATAATAGACATACACATAAACGATAGTAATTAAAATTCAAGTGTATAATAAATTTTAAAGTTTCATGAATGGGAAAGGAATGGTCAATAGACATACACATAAACGATAGTAATTAAAATTCAAGTGTATAATAAATTTTAAAGTTTCATGAATGGGAAAGGAATGGTCTGAAATTCTCCCCTGCTTACACTTTAAACTCAAAACAAAATTTCTTATAAAACAATGTGTATTGGCCATGGTATGTACATGTTTCATAATACTAAAAAAAATGAGTTAGCCACGAGTTAATGATAGTAGAATCTTAAGTGTTCCAATATCTGAGTTCTGCATGTGGCAGACAATAATAATTATTTGGAACATTTTCGTACACACTTTTATTCCTTATGAAAACAATCCTGCACTTAGCGGAGGGAATAAATTTACTCGGGGAACAAACTCATGCTAAACTACAATTTTAATCTTTAAAAGTTCCATAATATGAGTCCTGCCCATAGCAGACAATAATAATTATTTGGAACACTGTCTTACATACTTTTATTCCTTATAAAAACAATCCTGCACTTAGCAGATGGAATAAATTTTCTATTATTTCAAAGCGAAACACATACATCCAATGACCAAACCACCCAATTATTTCTATTTAACTATTTTGAAATATTTCATATTTACTTTATCAATTCTTTTATAATTTATTTAGATACTCCAATGAATTACATGAAGCTTTACGTTAAAATTACAAACAAAATATTTATGACTGAATTACGCAATTCATTGGCTCATTTAATAATAGCAATTTAAGTCAAATGACGAATTACTCATAATAAGACATAAAAAAAATATAAAAACATAAATATTACTTCCCGAAGTCTTCGTTCTTCTCCGGGCTATGATTTTGAGGGCGATATATATCTGCTGTGCAGGTGATTACTTCACAGGGCCTATATGGAGGTTGGCAAATTGTCCATAGCAGCTACACTTTCAGAAATGGAAAGTCACATCACTGGATGGCTATGTAGGACTCCGAGCTGTGCGAATGTACCGAACTTGGTTTCTACTCCATGACCACAACCATTTATAAGTAGCTGCTAATAATGATTACATAAAGTTTTTATATATACATCTATGCATATCTGTGTGTATATTATTCTAATCCTTATGGACATAGAAAAACTTAGAAAAGGTGATCTAAAGGTGAACCATCTAATAAAACTGGCAGGGATGTAATATAAATTTTGACAATGAAGGCAGAGACAGTGTGATAATAAAGGTAAGCATTTCAAATGTTTTAACACAGATACACAGAATATGGAATACACATATTTAGGAAAATACAGACTCTTTAAAAGCATATAAGATTACATTTATAACAAGATGTAAAGATTTATTATTGATATAGCTATGTTCTTAGTAAAATTAATCTAGCTAAGAAAGAATATTAAATTGAACAAAATAGATATCTATAACATTTTTTGGAAGAGGAATTCATAAGGTGAAAAATGGCTAAACAATAAATTAAATGTGAAAATTTTTTATTCGTATTCTTATATGTATTGATGAAAAGTTAAAGATATTAAAACTAGTTTGGAATAAATGATGCTTGTATATATTTAATGCATGTACAGCACCAAATTTTTTTGCCTCACCATATTTCTGCCACCTATTATAAGTTTCAGTAATTAACAGGTGCCAAGCTAATACTTATTAAATCTCTATTCAGTGCTGTCCTATTGAATAACTCCAAGATTAGAGTTTTCATCAGTGATAAATTTTTGCATCTGGGAGTAATGTATGTGAATGGATCTTTTGCATCTAATATACCTTTCCTCTAGCAGCCATCTATTATTTCTTTATTTTAATATCAATCTATTAGCCATATTGTAAAATTACTAAACATCACATGATCAGCATCTCATGCTAGTACATAACTGTTAGTAAACAGGCAAAAACTCTCCATATAGTAGTGCCACCTTGTGCTAACCAGAGTAATCAATGGATGCCAGAAGGCTTGTGCATAAAATCCCTATCTAGTGCCTACTCATCCAATATCCAAGACTAGTTTCTGGCTTGTGGCCTTCATCAGTGAATTGAGTTCAGACCCATATGACTATAAACAGGCAAAAACTCTCCATATAGTAGTGCCACCTTGTGCTAACCAGAGTAATCAATGGATGCCAGAAGGTTTGTGCATAAAATCCCTATCTAGTGCCTATTCATCCAATATCCAAGACTAGTTTCTGGCTTGTGGCCTTCATCAGTGAATTGAGTTCAGACCCAAATGACTATATAAGCTATTGAGCTTAGATTGAAAATATTGTGTTTTCAATTTCATTCTCATAGCTTTGTAGTGAAGTAGAGATAAAAGGTGGCTGCTGTAGGATTGCATTAGATCCTAAGATCTAGGTGCAGTGCTCTCAGATCCAAGGCTCCTCACTGATGAAGGCCACAAGCCAGAAACTAGTCTGGGAATATTGGATGAGTAGACACTAGATAGGGATTTTATGCACAAGTCTTCTGGCATCCATTGATTACTCTGGTTAGCACAAGGTAACACTACTATATGGAGAGTTTATGCCTGTTTATATTGTAAAATTAACAATGTTTCAGCCACAATCTAATTTGCTTATATAGTTATACAGATCTAAAAACAGTTCAGTAACTATATATTACGATCACGTTGGCCTTTTAATAGCTGTAGTTACTTTTATTCTTTGACTAGGTTTAGCATAAAAGCAATAAAACATAACATCACAAGACCACCACCTCTTATGCTTGTGTATAACTGTTGTTGAAGCAGCTTGCTGTGTGTGGCAATACATATAGTGAGTTTTGCCTGTTTTAGCAATAAAACATTATGTAAGCAAGGATCATGTGATATCTTACTGGTTTTATATTAACCTATGCCAAAGAATAAAAGTGATTATAGCTATTTAAAAATTAATATTACACATAAGTAGAGGTTTTGAACTTAAAATTTTCCAGTCTACATTTGTCTTTGACTTCATCTCAAGCAACTGCTACACATGATCATATACATACAAAAAACATAGATGATCCCCAATATATATATATATATATTTTGTGCAGAACTAGCACTCATAACTTGGCCCAGATCATAATCTCCCACACATATATACAATCAATGCTTGGTTTATTGATATCTTAACATAAACCAAGTATTGATTAGATATGTGTGAGAGAGAATATGATCTGACCCAGCTTATAAATGCTGGTTCTGCATAAAATATGTATATTGGAGATCATCTATCTTTTCCACATGTGGTCAGGTGGAATGGAGGTAGACTTAAAAATTCTAAATTCAAATCCCTCTACTTACATATATAGAAACATTTAATTTAAACAAATTACATATCGTTATAAGGATATTAAAACATATGTAGATTAAATAACTTGATAGTAAAACAAACTAAAAGATCGCAGCCAGAGAAAATGTACATTAGATCCAAAAGATAGATGCTCTGTTTGCACATCCAAAAGCTTCTCACTGATGAAAGCCATAAGCTAGAAACTGGTTTGGGAATATGGGATAGAAAGCACAAGGATTTAATAACCACTATCATCTGGCATCTATTGATATTTTATTTAGTCACCAAATTCACTACAAAGAAATTTGGATAAATAAATGGTCAAAATACTGACATCTTGTGGATTTTGTTATAATTAGAAGTCAGGGTCTAATATAATGTCAATTATTAAGCTCCAAACATAGAATAGAAGTAATACCCCTGAGTGTATTGAGAGAAAATTTGATATTCATTTTTAAGAAAAAGTATTTATTCATGCTAGTTTCAACAATTTCTAAATAATAAATTTACCACAATATATTATTGACAAATGAAATTCTAGTGTGTTATGGCTAGAAACATTTTTTGTCTTGAATTTTCTAAAAAAAATCTGTCTGTTTATACATGATTATATTTTTAATACTTTGATTAAAAAAATATACACATTCTCTGTACATCTGAATAATTAATTGACTGATGAACTTCATAAGCAATATATTTAAAGACAAAAAATCAGTAATAGTAAAATTTTTTTTACTATTGATTGGCAAATTAATAACTTCATGGTTATTTCTGAACATTTTATACACTTTTATTTAACTTACTTTGTTGTTGTTTTTTTTCATTTTTCAGTCTAGATAAAATCTCGTAACTCAATTTTCAGTCACTTTCCCATTCCAATTTATGCAAATCATTGCTTATATATAAATTCCTGATGATAATATATTTTTTTAGAGTTTTCAGTTTTAGCAAAAATTTATAAATAAGGTAGTGTTTGGTTACGCTTACTGGTGTTTCTACAGCATCACCTGGTGGCCATGGCCCGTCAATGATTTTAGACATTTTTGCATAGAAATTTATCACTTGCAGGCTTCTTGGTGATTCTGCAGGATCACCTTGTGATCAGGTTATGGACAACCAAACACTACCATAAATAAATTAAATTTTTAATTTTATATGGGATTCATTTTAAATATATGCAATTTTGTTCAACATTTTTGCATATTTACAGAATGCTATATTTTAATTTCTAAAAAAAAATAATACCAATAAGACTGGAGGAAATAGAATTATTTGTAAGAAGGTATGTTATAATCCTGTCATTTCAATAATTCATTGTTAAATATATAAAACTAAAAAATAGAAATAAAAATATAAAAAATTTAAAAAATGCTTTTATTCATATCAATGCTTTAAAAACTAAAAATATATTTTTTTTTTTCAATTTTTTCAGTATTTTTAGTATTATGCAACCAAAAATAAAAACTTTGGGTGATCATGTTTAGAATTATTCCTAGTTATGCTTGATATAAATAAAAAATAGATATTTTTTTATACATATGATATCAAAACAAGAAAGAATGTTAAATTTAAAATGTTAAACTAAAATTGTTTCTAAACATAAACACCCCACACTTTTATTTTTAAACAGTTTTTATTTTTTAGTATATTTATGTGAATAAGAGCATTTCCTTAATTTTTTTTCATTTGACAGCTTTGGATCAGGAAAAAATATATAATTCTTTTAAATTATTGACTGCACTTCTTTCACATATAATAATGATATATTGAGCAGGTAAAAGTATTATGACCATCGTTTGGATAGTAAAGCAAGAAAGAATTCAAATGATTGCATTTAATGATATACTCATACTATTGACTCATTTAGATTTGGATATGAATACCTAATTTGATGAGGATAAAACATACTTTATCAATCTTTTAAAGTAGAATCTGATAGAATATCAGAATTTTAAAATATGGTGATATAATAAAGAGATCGCAGTAATTATCATATACTATATTATCCACTACATCAAAAGTATTTTCAAATATTTTATTGAATAGGTTTGTTTCATTCATATATGAATGACTAATAAAGATTGAGATAGATTTATAAATTCAAAAAGCATTAAAGATATCTTTTTTGCTTCCTGACTGTTATGAGCAAAGATGTGATTTATTTATAAATTTTATTGATTTGATTAAGTATAAATTAGCGATCAGGCTAATGCACATGCGTTTTAAAGATAACTATACGTAAATAATACTAACATTCTCAAACACAAGATAAAGTCTTTAGAAAAGTTAGACTGAATCCATCTAACTTTTCAACCCAAACATTTAAGTATGGGCAAATCTTAATGTTTGGATATGAGAGTGTGACAATACTTAAACGTTTGGGTCAAAAAGTTAGAATCCATTCTACTTTTTCTAAAGACTTTACCTTGTGTTTGAGAATGTTAGTATTATTTACATATAATTATCTTTAAAGCGCATGTGCATTAGCCTGATCGCTAATTTATATTTACAATTTATCAACATAGTGCTGTATAAATACTTAATTTTATATATATATGTTATTTGATTAAGGTATAGTTTAATTTCTAGTAGGATGACCAATGGTAATGTTTAACATAGGTTTCAAAGTGATATTCTAATTGAACTGATTAAAAATAAAATCAACTTCTTGGCTTCTTGAATTTAAAATATATTAAATGTGTTATTTTTACCAATTCAAAAAATGATCTATACAATTGTAGTGCAATTTATAAAATATTTACTTTAGCAATTAGTGATGGAGACAGGTACTCAAATTTTACTTGGATAGTTATTATCTTGAGAATATAAATAAGATTAAATATGCAAATGGCATGGACTCGGATTCTTATGTTCTACACAAACTCAAATGTGTTATTACATTAACAAATTTAACATTATGCTATTTCTTCATAGTACTGAAGCCAAATAACTGTATACATAGCTGTTCTGTTAGATTTATTATATGGAAATGAAATATTGACTGCTTACTGGCATGGCAAAAAGACACAGAAAAAATTCCTTCAAGATGCTTCTAAATATTTTAAACATAATATTAGTTTATTTCAGGATAAAATAATCTCTAACTGTAAGGGATATCTTTATTGGATTGGATATATAATGCAGAGATGCACAATCTTCAGCCTGTGTTCAAAAATCCATATTTTGTGCTGCACAAATTTTCAAAATATGTATAATAAAACAATCTGCAATAGAATGTGTTGACTAATTTTTATTTATAAAATGACATGTAATAAAAAGTAAGTATTGCTTATAATTTGTAAGGATACAGTTTTTATTCATGATGATATCATTTCAGTTATGATAGAATTTTCATCTGTTTAAATATTCATATATATACATATATGAAAATATGCAAAGAAAGTGAAAGAGAAGAATAAGAGAATATACTTCTGTTTAAATATCAAAAAAAATAATTTTTTATATCATCTTTAAATTTATTTTGAACTCCTAAAATTATGGCCTTTATCTTCATCAGATAAGTTTGAATTGAACCACAAAGTTTTGCATACTCCAGGTGTAATATAAACATAAAGAAGCAGATAATTATATCAAGTGTTTTTCTTAAAAGAATGTGCTGGAATTATAAGACAGTGATTACAATGATTAGGTATTGGTATTTTTTTTTGTTGCATAAGAAAAGGTTTAAGATAGTATCACAAGAGTCTAATTTTTAAAAGATTAGTATATGTTACACCTGGATATGTTTGTGTTTCACTGAATGGTTTACATAATCATCATAAAATTCATTTCAAACATTTTGTTTTTTCCCCTATCTTACTTTAGTTTCTAGAATTAAAATGAATGCATTATTTCATGAGAAGCAAATAATATATTCATAATCGATGTCAAAAGTATATAAAAAAGGTAGTCTAAATTAATAAACACTCAACTCAAAAAATGCAGAGTATAATAAAGGTATTATTGAAAAAATTTAGAAACTGTAATAGTATTTTGCTTGACATATTACTAGAAGTAATGATATTATATAGATAGTTCAGGTCTTAAACTGGATCCGAATAAAGTATAAAGATCTAGAAAAAGGTCATATGAGATGGACGAAATAAGATAATTTTCTAGTATTTTGTAGAGAAGAAAGGCTAAAGATTAGAAAAACCAGATTAAACTGGGAGAGACTTTCATCCTGCAGTAGAATGATACTGACAAAATTCAGATACAAACTTTGCATAAAATATTTGAATAATCAAATTATAACAAAATTCAGATACAAACTTTGCATAAAATATTTGAATAATCAAATTTTAACAAAATTCAGATACAAACTTTGCATAAAATATTTGAATAATCAAATTATAATAAAACAAAAAAGGATAGCAAATTATTTCTATACAAACAAATTTTAAAAAATCTAATCAAAGTTATAAATTAATCAATAGAGAATATTAAAACAATGATAAAGTTTGCTACAAGTGATGTTATGTGATATATACAAGATGAGTGCAACAATTTCACTCAGTTTAGATTTTTTTACCTTCTTCATCCAGGAATATAGCTGTAGATTCAACCATTCTGCCACTATATTAAATGATATGGATCAAACAAATACAATGATTGATAATAACTATCAAAATAAATCCATAAGAAAAAGAGGATTTATATAGTCTCTTAGTTGACAATTCTAGCAAGAACATTAAAATAGTTATTTATAGACTCTTGATGATTATTCAACTAAAGATTATCTCTAGTTCATAAATAAACTTTAAACATCAACTAAATTTTGACTTGATTTTTTAATTAATAATTAATGGAATAACTCAACTTCATTTCTATTAATATCTTTTTAAGATATACTTACTCTTCCCCTCCATCACATCCTAGAAACATTAATAAACATCTCCTATTTTTTCAGATGGTTTTATTTACATTTCAAAAACATCTAGTGGAATGAAAGAAATGTTGAAGTATATTTAAAAAGGTATTAAAATGGTACTGCAAAGTTTTATTGAACCTTACGAAAAAAAACATATAGTAATGTTAAAAAAATTATCATGGTGAAAACACATCAAAAAATATTCCTAATTTTGTCCATCTAAAAAATATAGTTTTACATCAAGTTGTAAATAAGATAATAGCTCTAAATATGGGTTGCTATATGGAATTGTTATCAGAAGATGACAAGAAAAAACCCAATTACCATCAAATCATGTCATATCTAGTCTCTTAGATGTTAAAAATGCTTTCCATCATCATAATGACATTTCTGGAAACTGTCCTTGATATTGTGATATCCAAATATATATAAATTCTTGTTTGTACTAATGTCAATAAATGTTTGTAAGAGAAACTCCATTATATGAGGTTTCCTCTTTCCAAAACCTCATCAAATGTCCATGCAATGCAGTCCTACATCTTAGAAAAAGTATTATCAATATATCTCTGTATTATTGAAATAAAATGAGTATTATTGAAATAAAATGAATAATAGAAGGTACAGTTTGAATTTAAATTTATGCATTACATGCCATAAGGACATTATCATAATCATTTCTTTAATTATTCACAAATATCATGATTAGTTCTGGCATGACAAATTGTCAGATATATTGATAGAGTTATGCTCTTCTCAGCATCATAGCATTTTCAGTCTCCCATTACTGATTCAGAATCCACTTTCTTTGTTGTATATGCAGACTCCCAATATTTTTGATATCTCTAATATAATGAAAAATAAAAATACAATAATGAATATCTATTTTTGGCCTACTTTGTACTACTAACATGAATTCAGGTATTTCATTGTTTTCACTACTGTCACTGATTTCATTTAAAGAATTTAATCTTGCACATTACACAGTGTGACCCAATGAAAGAATGGGAGATTCTCTCTTCAAGTTCTCTGAATCAATGCACATGACAAGCAGTAACATAAGTGGCTATTCATCTAAAAAAATTTAAGAGATAATCTGGATCACAAGTTGTGATATACTGTGTTTTGCTCCTTAATGAATCATCTTCAATGATCTCCTTGCCATCACAGAATCTTGCAAGCCACTTGAAAATGTTTTGTGACTCAGTTCTTCCATATACAGTTTGCATTATTTTAAATGTTTTAGTGGTAGCTCTTATCAATTTTATTTTATCGTGACTTAAGATACAAAATGCAGTTATATATTAATTCATAACTCATGATCCAAATAAGCTGACATCTTCAATTTTTTATGGTGAAAAACTGACATATATATATATAATATAGGTCAGTTTTTCACCAAATTGAAGATGTCAGCTTATTTGGATCATGAGTTATGACTTAAAATATAATTGCATTTTGTATCTTAAGTCACGATAAATCAAAATTGATAAAAGCTACCACTAAAACATTTAAAATAATTCAAACTGTATATGGAAGGACTGAGTCACAATATATATATATATATATATTGTAACCTAGTGTTATTGACACTTGGTTTACTTGGCATTAATTCTGCAGGAAAACAATGCTATTCTTTAAAGAAATAAAAAGATAAAATAATAATAGTAATAATTGATTAATAAAGTATGCTATTCACTCACTTTGGCATGTTTTGGGTGAATAACTAATAGATTTAATAACTCAATGTCATTTTTAAAGAGAGAACATGAATAATTTAATATTTAGATATTAATAATTAGAGCAAATTAATATGGTATAAAAGCTAAACAGTAATTGATTTTGGATGGGTAGAGGGGAGAGTGGATGAGTGTCTTATCATAAAGCACAATAACTTCTGGTAATTTCTTTTTGTAAAAAAAAAATAAAAAAGAAATATAATGTTTAAAGAATTATACATCACTGATTGTTAATTTAATGTATTTATTATTTTTTTATATTGTCAAATTACTTTGTAATCCAGGTAAATAATACTAAAACTATATGATTGTAATAGGTTTTTCCTTTCTTTTGTTTATGTTATAATCAAATGATTATTTTTCTGGAAGAGGTCGCTAAAGTAAAAAAAAAAAAAAATAGATAGTCTGCTTTTAGTTTTCAAGGAAGGAACAGTGCTGAAATTTGGTAACTCAATTTTTTCATTTTATTTTGCAGAAATAAATGTAATCAAAGTAAAATTTTAATAATATAATGTGTGGCTAAAATTTTTTGATAAGATATCCTGATTTTCTTTGCCATCTACCTATTTAAAGACCTTTTATACTTAAAAATTTATTGTCTCACGCTAAAGTTCAAAAATGACAGAATTAACTAAAAGAGTCACGAAAAATTATATTATATCTAAATTAAGGAAAAGAAGCGATTTCCAAGAAAATATTAATTATTTATTAACTTTATGTCATTTATTGATATTTTCTTGGTATAGAAAAAAAAAAAATAATTGAAAGAAATATTTTGAAACCAAGGAAAATCAACTAGAAACATTTTCGCGCTCTTTCTCAATATTGTCTGCCTTTACAAGTAATGTAGTTACATACGTTAAAATATGTTTTATTCACCAAGAATTGTCTGGAAATAATAATAATGATAAATAAGATTAAATTATGCACCTGTATATTTTTTTTAAAAAATATAAAAAAGAATATAAACTTTCTCAGAGTAAATATAGGAAAAGTTATATAGGGGCATTCTTACGGAGAAGTTACCGTTAAAAAAAATTTATAATTCCTAAAGTATGAACAAAACCAAATATCTTAGTGACTTAATGATAAAAATAAATGATATATTATATTATACATCAGTTGGAATTATTCAAAACTTCATGTACAAGTAAATTGACTGCAGTTATTATCATAATAATCTCTCGGAAAATTGCGCATTTTCGTCCATAAGTAAGCTAGCTAATAAGTATACGTATCATCAATAAAAAAAAAATATTGTGTATGTTTATCGTCTATAGTCAAATATTCGTCTATGTTAGAAGTCTATTTTTTTTCTTGGATCCCAAAATTGTAGTAGTTTAATTCAAGTAAGAATTAATCTTCAATTCTGCTATATTTTTCTTTACCTAATTTATTAAGCGCACAAAATAAGAGAAAAACTTTTATTTAAAGGAAATAATACCATGCGTTTATTGTTTTTAAACTTGCTTCGTGAAATACGACTGGATAAAGCTCTTCACCTGGACCAATTGCTCAACAGAAAAACATTTTCTAATGAGAGAGTATGCACTTGTTAATTAATGATTGTTTAAAACTAAGTTATAAATAATATGTATTTTTTTTTATATCACATAGATTAAAGTCTGTATGGTCAAGTGATATTTAATAGCCTTGTAATGACAAAGGTATGTTTTAATATAATTATTATAGGTTAAGTTGATATTTAACACGGAAGAAAAAAAAAAAATCTATAAAATATGTTTTAATTATTACATACAATTGTAGGTAGAAATTTTGTATGTTAGATACGTAAAAGAAAAATATTTAGATATTTAAGGGGTAAAATAAATATTGAAAATTATCAGAAGTAACTAAAAAAAAAAAAATGCTATAACAAAATATTTCTTGTTAAAGTTTTGAAACGAATTTATACTGTATTAATTGAGGAAGTTATTCCTAATTATTCTTAAATAACACATCCACTTTATTTAGTTTAAGATAGTATGCTACCAACTATTTTGAATGTTCCTTTATTAAAATTAAAATTATTATACTTTTATTCTATGATGTCCATTGATTTCAGATGTTGATCAAAGTATACCCGGTAACATAAGTTTATTATAATCAGTGTATTTACTTATCCTGCCCAGATATAGCATTGGTATATGCTTAATATTCGCATAGGTAATAATTATAATGTATTTATTTTGTGGGATGAAAAATGATCTCCCCAAAAGCTTTGTTTTCCATGAGAGGAAGATTTTAAATATAATGTTCGGGTATGTTTATAGCCCAAGTGATCGATTCTCATAGATAGGACGATCAAGAATTTATCTAGCATTTAGTATGTTTCATTCGTTTAAATCCCAGGAGAGGATTGTATTTGGTGTGTGTTCGTTGTATGCCCAAGTAAGAGGCAAGAAACCACCAAAATATTTTAATGTAGTAGATTACTTTACAAACCTTCGTGGTTATTCCATATTCCTCATGTGAAAATAAAGATAGCTCCACCATGGAAGGTGTTGATTATTGTGCTTAATTTTGAAAGTTCGGGCAAGATAAAGGTTATATTGGAGGTGTTAGTTCCTCAAGATCCACTTTAGTATAAATAGTGCGTTAGTAACTAGGGTCGATATCTGTATTGTGCTGCTAAATATTGCTAGTATTTGACAAGTAAATCAATGGAGAAAGTAATTAAAATTGCGTAATTTAAAACGCTTATTTACTGAAGGAATATTCAAATGCAATATTTAATTCTGGTTAGTAATTAAATAATACTCATATTTAAAATTATACGTATGAATAAAATTTGTATCATAACTTAAGTTAGCATTAAGTTAAATGTAAGATGGTAAGTGTAACTTCTGATAACTGGCCTATAATTAGAATAGGTTATCCCATTAAAGACCATAAATAAAGTAAATGTATTAGAAATAAATTTAATATTTTGCGTATTGCATATGATGGGATTAATCATTTTAAAAAAAAAAAAAAACAAAAATAGTTAGTCAATAATTTTGAGTAAAAGCTTCTACAAGGTTATCAAAATTTAATAAACAATGTATTGGTAATGAAATGTATTTTTAGTTAATCAATCCATATGATTGCATACAGGAGAAGTAGTAACCTCTAGTCCATAACCAAAAGAGTATACAGATTAATGTCAGTTATATTTTATATTTTTGTATTACTATGGGATTATTGAATAAATGTTCATATATTTTTTTTGTGATAATAATAAATTATAGTCTGGTTAAAATTTGTTGTAGATTCATTTTTTTGTTTTTATATGCTAAATATAAGTGTTTGCACAATATTTGCAAAACCTTTTCTTGAGTCCGAAATCATTCTAAATTCTTAAAAACTTAATATACCAGATAAATAAAGTTAAGCAGATCGGAATATGTCATTATATTTTAGTTTAATGATAATTATTTATGGAGTTGAAAACTTAAGACTAAACATTCACCTTTGTATAAAAAAAAAAAAAAAAATGAATTTATTCCCAAACCATTAACTTTGGTTGCACATTATTCCATTCCCATTTAGTTAAATTGTCTAAGTAATAAATCTTAGTTATATTATTGTGTTGTCATGGATGATGGAAGGACACAAAAAGCACCCTTGTCTTTTTATTATTCTGACTGAGACTCTAAAAAAAAAAAAAAAAGGCTGTGTTATTCAAAATTATACGTCATTATTGAATAGAATTATCATCTCTTTAAATAATATAGCAGTTGATATGAGAGATGAAGACACATTGAATTTAAGTAAAATAAATGTTTCCTATAGCCGACCAGAATGCCAGTCATATGCGACAACACAATACTGCCGAGCATTTCCTTACATGAAACAAAGAACCCTGAGATTAATATTATTATAATTATTCTTTAAATTAATAAGTGATCAATTATTGTTGTTATTACAATCGTGGCATGGCTTAAGAGAATTGAATGTACAATTGTATTATATGAAAAGTATTTTAGATCATATTGGAAAATTAATGGATATGTTGCTTTTATTTTGGTTGCCTTAAAAACAACCTGTGTAAAGTAGTGTCCTGGGTGCAAACAAATAAATAAACCAGTGCAAATAAAATAAACTAATAAATATATTGGGTGAAAAATAAAATTAAACTAAATAAATAACCAATATACTGGGTTAGAATATATATATATATATATAATACAGAGAGCATACCAATAGCTCAAACAAGCTCTTAATTGAAAGTGCAGTAAAAGAAAATATCTAAAATCTCTATCCAAAATACTCTCATTTCCAGACCAATTGGTTTCGAGTTTATGGCTCACCTTAGTGAGGAGTTAGAAACATTCAGACACTAGATCTATAATATCAACTCAAAAACAGCACTTATAACAAACACACAGGCTTATTACACAACTATGTCTATATATGTAATATATATAGGATATATGATCACAGACTTTCACATGACCCACTACTCTCCACACTATCTCATAACACTGATACTCTTAAACATATATATGTCAAAAAAATAAATGATCACCAATATAAGTATTTCATGCTAAACCAGCAATCATCAGTTGGTCCAGATTACCATCTCTAAACATACATGTTAAAAGGGCTCAGATATATATTAAGATAGCCAAACCTTATACCTTAATGGACAGGCTTCAATCTACCCCACACTCCAACTCCTCAACTGTCCATTCAATTAAAAATCTAATGATGGAAAGCTCGAAGGCCATCCTGAGGCTGAGATTCCCATCACACCCGGGTTGACCTAAAGTCAATCTGACTTCTCATATACAGGATATAATCTATTTAACACTTATACAAGAGATGAACAGACATCTCCACTGTGTAATAACTGAAACACACAGGCTTATTATATACCTATGTCTATATATATAGAGTATATGAGCATGGACTTTCACATGACTCACCACTCTCCACACTATCTCATAACACTGATACACTTGAACACATATAGCACAGAAACTATTTCAAGATCTCCATCTCCAGACCCTCTGGATTTTCCTCCCTTATAGGGTGAGGCTCGCCCCATCAAAGGCAAAAAGCAATCCCAAAAAAGTAATCTCACCAATCATAATGTTGCTCCAAGCAAAACTGGGAACCTTAAAAATTTCTCAACTATAAGGGCAAAAAAATCAGCCTGCTACACCTAAGTTTAATGCAGAAACCTCATCCAACTCTGAATCCTCTAGAAATCTGACACACAATAATTACTCCAAAGATGATGCTACTCATAATTCTGCATCTCAATCTATGAGAGCAATCAAGTCTGTCAACATTACTCCCACTAACATCAGTCACACTTTAGAGCAATCCGTTATTAAAAAACCATCACCACAGCAAGTCTTTGCTAATTCCTATACTCAGGCTGCATTCAGCAACACACAAAAAATCCCATGCCAAGATGAGCTCCTTCAAAATCTGTGGTGCCATGGTGAGGATAATCCAAACACAATCATGATTCAGCCACCTCAGCAACCTTCATTCCTACTAAATAACTCACAACAGAGAATCACATGGTGATCTCAGAACAATTTAACCAGACAGTTCCACCACTTCTCCTCAAGTCACTTCATTGCTACCAGAGTGACAGTTCTGTCATTCTGGTGGTTACAGATTTACAAGGTGGACTCCATAAATTTCCAAAACAGCAACTCTATGACCGAATCAAACTCCAATCTAACTGATAATATACATAAAATCCTCACCCTTCCTAATGACCAATACATGGCAATAGAATTTCACAACACAATACAAAGACAAGCCTTCAAAAACAGATTCAAATTTTTACACAATATGTTCCTGGTTGCAATAGACACCAATAGACCATCCATACTTAAGGGGTTATCAAAAACTGTCACATAGGGATGGAGAAGCAGCACCTACAGAAATATCTCGAGGCATTCAGACAAGTTACCTCATTTGAGTATTTTAGGGATCCTCTCACCAATGGTCTTACCTTCACCAACACAGCCTCTTTTCAATTCATCCTTAAAAAAGGTCTCTCTCCCGAAAGCATTCCCACAACAATAGCAGCCAACCACCTTTGATCATCTCGATTAAGGGGATGGGGCCACAATGTTTCACCTGCAAAGACTGCAACCACCTCACTCAGGGCTGCTCTCAAAAAAATGCAACTCTTGCTAGAAAAAAAGAGCCTAAATCACATCTGTGCTCTGCACAGCTCCAATAGATATAAACTTCCTCCTTCAGCTAACCACTCATCTCCATCTCATACCAATTCAACCTTTTAGCATTTGACCACCTTCTTACCTTCCAGTCAGAGTCCAGCTTCCTCTAGGCCACATAATTTTGATTTCAATCACACCCCACCACTCTCAGTTACATCTCTGCCTCAGGACCCCCCTTTCCCTGAAGGACATGTCCATTAATTCAAACTCAGAAATCATCATGTCTGAGTCTCCCAACTCTGGCCCTCCTATCACTAACAAGAAACATCAGCATGCCCTAACCCATCTGATAGTGAGACCAATTCTGACAGGCAGACTTCCACTCTTGACCTTCCTAGTAAAACCACAATGGATCCTTTTCCTGAACCCAGAGCAAGTCTCAGACCTACAGAATGTATAAGGAAAAAAGGTCTTTCAGCAAGGGTTTCTCTGGCTTCAACCCGGGCCTCATCAGTATCTCCCTTCACACTCTCTGACCTTCCTCTACTGAATTTTTCTCAAACAGTGGTTCATCAAGTGACACCAAGAATGAATCATTGTGCAACTCTGGCAGGAGAAGAAAGAACTGTACTCCTCACATTTCTCCAGCCCAGTTCATCCCCACTCACCATAAAAATTTTTGAATTTCTACTGTTACTTCATTCCTTATGTCCATATCTTGAGGTAATATATACTTATCTCTGTTGTCAGTTTAAACATTCGAGGCCTTAATTCAATCCATAGGCTCCTTGCTCTCAAACATTGGTTTGAACTCAACTCTCCCAACATCCTCTTCCATGCTGAAACTAAACTCTCCACTCACTTCAACTACAGTATTTACTCCACTTTGTCCACCTTTGGTCTTTTCAAGTATTCTACTGCCTTGACTTCTTCTGGAGGAGTCACCATCCTCATTAATAAATGTGACCCTCCCTCTGCCTTTTCCATCATACATATTCTATTATCTTGGAGGTGCAATTTGGGTGCTTCATATATTTTGTGATTTATTTATCTGTCTTCCAATGACAGTGACACCCTCATTAAATCTATCATTCATCGAATCAACAACATCACAACTACCACCTGCCTTCCCATTTTTCTTTTGGGTGGCTTCAATATGGGCTACCAGTCCTTCAAAAACAAATATCTACTTCTCCAGGGGCTTAATGTAAGGCCAGAGCTTTTTCCCAGACCATGCCTACTCATTCTACATACATAAGCATTAGACCATCATTGATTTAACATTCTACTCTTTCATGATTGAACCGATCAAACTCTACACCATACCTTTTTCAGATCATAAGGCATTACACCTATCCCTTGACATTAACTCTGGCCCTCCAGTAAACCTTGGCCTCAGAAGGATAATACATATTCCTCAACAAACAAAATATGCCAATAGCATTGCTTTCAGAAATTTATATATACCTTCATAAAATCAATATCTTTCAAATGGAGCCCATCTCTGCATTGTTCACAATTGAGGAAATCCTGCAAGCAGCCATCCACAAATACACCTGCAATTCTTGAGAACCACTCAAGTTGCTGGCTTCCATGGACAAAATCTCAGAGCAACTAAATGATCAGGAGAGTGGGCCATTAGACATCAGCAACATCATCCAACTGAAACTTTAATACTGCGATGCTCAAAAGGCCTTGGCTAAGTATGTCTCAGTCAAATGCACCCAGATGTATGTGGGTAATCAGCATTGCTGGGGTGGGCTCTTGGTTTCCACAGGAAGAAAACCACCCCCTAATCCATCATGGTCAGCAACAAATCCTACATAGGTCAGAAATTGCTCCTTCATTTGAGAAACGATTACAAGCACATGCTTCTCAAAGCTAACATCCCTTCTTTCACTATGCCATCAACCTTAAATGTCAGCTCTGATCTTGGCATCACCCAGACCATGCTACTTAACAAATTGAAAAGCTTTCCTGACCATGTACACCCTGGTCCTCATGCTATCTCCAAGTTTATCCTTCTCCACCTAAGTCAGTTCACCACCCCCATTACTCTCAACATGATCAACAAGTTGGCCTCAGGTGCTTACATCATCGAGGACCTCTAACCAGTAACATTAGTCCCTTACCTTAAGAAAGATCGACTACCTATTGAGCTCAATAGTCTTAGGCCCATTTTGATGAACCCTCTGCTCATAAAACTTATTAAGTCTGCCATCAAAGAGGAGAACAATTCATACTCCCTGCCCTTTCTGCCTCACAGTTTGCTTGTAAGGGGCACTCCACCCTTGGGGCTGCCACACTCTTTAAGATGACCACTGAGTATGTCAGGTGGTCTCAAAATGGCAGGCCCATTGCTGTCCAACTAGACATCCAGGTAGCCTTTGACTCTGTTAAGCTCAACCTGCTCCTTGGTATCCTCAGAAACCTGAATGTCCCAGAGGCATTCCGTCCATCCACAATCTCATGTCCAACAGAGAAATCCTAGTTACCCTGGATGGGAAAGTTGCCCCAGATTCACACCCAATATATCCATCCCTCAAGGCTCTCTGCTGAGCACTTTGTTGTTCACCACATTTCTGAATCCCCTCTTGCTCAGTCTAGAACATGACCTCCCTGGCATCTTCATTCCTACACTGAGCAAAAGCATCAAATGCCTTGCTTATGTAAATGATGTGGTTCTCTTCCTTCCCTCAGTTGACCTCATCCCCAGTCTTCAACAGATCCTCACCTGGTACTCCAAAATATACAGGCTGGAATTTAGCAATGATAAATCAGCAGCCTGGCAACTTTCAACTGGTAGACAGATCTCTTCCATCTTCAATGCCAAGCCACACAACTTTCTTGGATTCCCCCTCATGCTATCTCTTAGGGACATGAGAGTACAGGTCCAAAACACACTCTATCAAAGCATATCCATCCTCAGCACTATCACAGGCATCTATGTCTCTCTTTATGGGAAAGTCACCCTTCTCAATCTTCTAGTGTTTCCTCCTAGTGACATGAGAGTACAGGTCCAAAACACACTCTATCAAAGCATATCATGCATCCTCAGCGCTGTCACAGGCATCTACCTCTCCCTTTATGGGAAAGTCACCCTCCTCAATCTTCTAATGTTTCCTAAAATAGCATACTACCTCTCCATTGTTCTACCTACACATTCCTTTATATCCAAAATCAACTTCCTTTGCACCTGTTTTCTCTGGGGCAGAAAGGTGGTGGCTATCAGCCTAAAAAACCTTGGTTTTCCTAAAAACCTCAATGGGTTGGGCCTGCACTCCATCGACACTCTTCTGATCCAGAGATCTCACATTATCCTCACACTCCTAAGTCACTTTCCTGCCAATGTTGTACATATCATTATCACACCCACTGACACTCCTCTTCCCAGTGGCAGGCTGAGGACCTCACTCATTGCCAACATCCCATCCTACAAAAGGCTGGCTTTGTTATACAATCCATCAGCAGCAAACTAAAGTACTGGAAGGTTTTCAATCAGACTGCAGACTTCTCCATTGTGTCCCCTACATTCCTTGAACTTACCAATGCTCAATTGCGCAAATTCAAAAGGTGGTCCCTTGAGGCAAAATTCCTCGATTTCCTCCTCAAAATCAATCTTCATCCCCTTCCCACAAATCAATTTTTGGTCAACCATAGGGGTTTCACCAAGATCTTTCCCATACACCAGCCCTGTAAAACTGACAATGAAACCCTCCAGCACTTCCTACTTAAACGTCCTTTTCTGCTTGGCATGAGAAATGTCATCAACTCCTGCCTTTCCTCCCACAGGAATACCATCTTCAACCTTCAAGAATCCATAGAAACAGGGGTCTTTGCAGCTATTAGACTATCAGTTTTTCTCATCTATGCTCTCTGGTTGCTCCAATGTGCCATTATCCTTGACCAGAGAGTACATTCAGTCAATCAAAAGCTCTTTGGACCTAATTCACACTTTCAAAACCTGAGATACCAAAATAGCCCTACCCCACTCCTCACAGACACTTGGGAAATCATCCAACTCCCATTCTCTCAGCCTGTCATAGAACTTGGATCATGAAGACATGCATTTCTGATTAGCCTGGACTACACACCATTTCCCCTCTCTACTTCCCATTCCCTTTTTAAATGTATTCTTCCCCTCTTACCATGTTGTTCCTGAAAGTTCATCCTGAAATTTCATTTATTTTACTGTGTTTTTTTTTTGATGAATAAATATTTCATCAGAGAAAAAAAAAGATAAATAATCACCAATATATGTATTTCGTGCTAAACCAACAATCATCAGTTGATCCAGATTACCCATCTCTGCACATATATGCTATAAACGCTCAGATATATATTAAGATAACCAAACCTCATACTTTAATAGACAGGCTTCAATCTACCCTACACCCCAACTCCTCAAACATCCATTCAATTGAAAATCTGATGATGGAATGCTCGAAGGCCATGCTGAGGTCAAGATTCCCATCACACCCATGTTAACCTAAGGTCAATCTGACCCCTCATGTACAGGATGTAATCTATTTAACACATATACAAGGGATGGACAGACATCTCCACTATGTAGTAACTGAAACACACAGGCTTATTATATACCTATGTCTATATATGTAATATATAGAGTATATGAGCACAGACTTTCACATGACCCACCACTCTCCACACTATCCCACAACACTGATACACTTAAACACATATATGTTGAAAAGATAAATAATCACCAATATATGTATTTCATGCTAAACCAGCAATCATCAGTTGGTCCAGATTACCATCTCTACACATACATGTTATAAGTGCTCAGATATATATTAAGATAGTTAATCCTCATACTTTAATGGACAGGCTTTAATCCACTCCACACTCCAACTCTTCAACCATCCATTCAATTGAAAATTTGATGATAGAATGATCGAAGGCCACCCTGAGGCCAAGATTCCCATCACACCCATGTTGACCTAAGGTCAATCTGACCCCTCGTATACAGGATATAATCCATTTAACAAATATACAAAAGATGGACAGACATCTCCACTATGCAGTAGCTGAAACACACAGACTTATTGTATATCTATGTCTATATATGTAATATATAGGGTATATGAGCACAGACATTCACATGACCCACATCTCTCCACACTATCTCATAACCCTGATACACTTGAACACATATGTCGAAAAGATAAATAATCACCAATATACATATTCCATCCCTTGTCTGTCCATCCCTTGTATATGTGTTAAAAGGATTATGTCCTATACACGAGGGGTCAGATTGACCTTAGGTCAACATGGATGTGATGGGAATCTCGGCCTCAGGGTGGCCTTCGAGCATTCCATCATCAAATTTTCAATTGAATAGACGGTTGAGGAGTTGGGGTGTGGGGTAGATTGAAGCCTGTCCATTAAATTATGAGGTTTGGCTACTCTTAATATATACCTGAGCACTTATAGCATATATGTGTAGAGATGGTATTCTGGACCAACTGATGATTGCTGGTTTAGCATGAAATATGTAAATTGGTGAATATTTATCTTTTCGACATATATGTGTTCAAGTGTATCAGTGTTATGAGATAGTGTGGAGAGTGGTGGGTCATGTGAAAGTCTCATATACCCTATATTTTATGTATTATTTAAGTAGAAATTATTTAAGCTATATAACTGGAATAAAAGACATTTTCGTGTCCAAAAACTTCAGTTTCTACTTAAATAATAAATCTAAAATAAGTGCTGTGTTTGAGTTGATATTTTAGATCGAGTGTTTAAATATTTCTAGCTTCTCACTGAGGTGAGTCATAAACTTGAAACCAATTGGTCTGGGCATAAGAGTATTTCAGATAGAGATTTTAGGTATTTTCTCTCATTGCACTTATCAATTAAGAGCTTGTTTGAGCTATTGGTATGCTCTCTGTATTACATTTTTGTAAATATCACTGTATTATTTTTTGTAAATACAAGCTTATAAAAGCAATGTCATGTTATATATGAATTGCTTTATTGATATATATATATATATATATTGATTTCAAGATGGCATTGCAGGCAGCTGAGAGGAAGAATCAGACACCAGTAACCACAAGACCACAATATGACTGTTTGTATATATGGTTGTTTTTCAATAGCATGTTGATACCACTGGAGGGCATTATTTCTGTGATAGCGCACAGAAATATGCCATTTCGGCGGCCTACCACTGCTAGCGAATGTTCTATTTCTAATGCGTAAACCTAGAAATAGTGCATTCTGGTAGGGGTGGCTGCTAAGTGTCTATTTCTATGCTAATGCACAGAAACATGACATTGAATCTGCTCCAGAAGGTATCGTGTCAGCTTACAGTTCAGATTTATGCTAAGCATTTTCGATATGCGATCACATTTCACTTTTGGCTACAGTATCGGGTGTCTGAAATTCCGAGTGTCAAAACTATTTTAATCTTCATTAAGACCACCTTCCCCTCTATCTGCCATCTACTAACAATTATCAGCAGAGTCTCATGCTTCCCTAGCCCCCATTTCCTGCTCAAAAAATTTGGCAAGTGTAGATACAAGCACGATTCGTATCAAATCACGCTCTAAGTCCCGCTTCTGCGAGAACAACGGCGAGCTTCATCAAATGGCTGAAATGGGAAACTTGCTGCGAATGTCAAAGATTCTCTGACTGTTGCTGCTGGAACCGTGTTATCAAACCAAAGAGCTTTGAAGCTGCATGCGTGCTGTTGTTCCTGAACAGTCCTAAAAGTTGCTTTGAATTGCCGTAAATATATTTATGTGGTTTTTGGTAATTACGGGTAAAAAGTTGGTCAACCTTCGAGTTGGGGTGTTACATTCGATTAGTAATTGTAACCACCCATCCCCCTCTCCCAAAGTTGGACCTTTCGGTTGTAAATGTTTAGTAGTGTTAAATGGAAATTGATTTGGTATTTGTAATTTTTTATAAAACAACAAAAATATCAAAAAGAAAAGAAGCTGATTTTATCGTAGAATACCCAACCGCCACCAAAAAACAAATAAAATGTAAGTAATGAGAAGAATCAAAAGTAACTACTTTTTAAAATTCATTTCGATCGATGTACCCTTTTTTTGTTGTTGTTGTTGTTTTCATTCCAAAAATTTTATTTGATAGATAGTAGTAAGTTTTAAATGTGATCAACAAACTCAAAAACATACATATAACAAAAAAAAAAAAAAGAATTCCCAGCCCCAAAAAAATCTAAGTAATGAAAAGAATAACAAAAAAAAAAAATTAAGTACTTTTTTAAATTCAATTTTTTGATTTCTGTATATTTTTTTTTTTGTTGTTGTTGTTGCGTGTTCAAAAATGTATTTCATATTAACTTTACTTTGAAATGTGATAATAAGCAAACCTGATGGAGCGGCCCCACAAACAGTATATTTATCTTTGTTTACAAACAAGCACCGCCCTCCGAAGGTTTCAACATGCTATTGTAAAACAACCGTATATACTTATTACTGTTATAAACTGCAAGTATAAATTTCACAAAAACAACCATTTTAAATTATGAACATGATTCTGCTACTATACTGAGACGATCAAAAACATATAACAACAGACATTAACTGGGAAAGTAATATCAAAAGCTATAGACAGAGACAATAAATCAATACTAGTATATTGTAAACACTGAACTCTAAGATGGAATTAAAAGGGACTTGAACACAGACTTTTGAGCTTCTTTCAGCTATCCTCTCCATATTATATAACCAATACACATGACACTGATTATATATATATATGTGTGTGGGAGATGATGATCTGGACCAATGGATGAGTTCTGGTTTATTGGAGTCCATTTATCTTATTTATATGTGTGTGGTCATGTGTACTGGTTATATAAGATGGAGAGTATGGCTGAAGGATACATAAAGTCAATATTTAAAGACAGAAGCAATCTGATTGTTATCACTATTACTGATCATTTAAATAAAAATTTGGAAAAATAGCAATGTGCTCTTCTTAAAATTTCGAATCATTTTTGTTTTGGCTATATTGGCTATTTCCAAGATTTGCAAAGAAATTTTATCTAAATAATTGTTTTACAAATAGCAAAAATAGGCATATAAAAGTCCAATATTTTAAGGCAACTTTTAAAAAAAGAATGGTAACTAAACCACAATTATTGAAAAGATTAGGGCAAAAAATATTAGTAAACACATTACTGCTGATGCTATCAAAAGCCAAAAAACGTTAGTTTCGTAACCAAAGTCCCCTTCAGCATAAATGAGAGTGAATTTGATTTTTCTAATTTAAATAAAAATAATAAGAACAATAAAGACATTCTCCTAATAGAAATATTAAAAATCTATAAAAATAAAACATTAATTTTTCAGAGATATAAAATGTTAAAAAGGATATACTATTTACATCACATGATGAGATAACCAAGTTCTCTAAATCCATAGTGTATCCTAGTAAAAAAAAAAAGATTAGTACTGCTTCTCTACACTGCTCTGAAGTCCATTTCTTAATCAATACTTATATTATATAGAAATATAGAATAGATCATCACCATAAAAAATTTATGATACTAGCATATCTGGATCACAAGTTATGATATAAAATGTGGCAATGTTCTTTAATTCATTCATGGAAGAATAGCAATTGAGCAAAACAGCTACTGGAACATTTGCAATAATTCAAATTATATGGCAAGAAGATTTTTTAAGAAGTTTCAAGATTTTGCTTTGGCAGGAAGAATGCTGAAAATGATTTACGAAGGTACAAAATATATTGACACATTTTATCTTGTATCTTATAATGGAGGCAGGCTAATACCTTAAATTTTTTGTGTGAAAAGCTATGTAACGCAGATATTGATTTAGATATTGAATTGGATGCACTTTGAAAAAAGAACCAGACCCCTTTCACTGGGATTCACTGTGCTCACCCACAAGCCATTTTATTTATATAAATATTGGTAAATCTTAATTATAGAGCTTTGCATATAATTAGTAGATGCTATTCATTAAAACAAGTTTAAAAAAGATAATGATTTTAAACTTTACTTTCTATAAAACCTTTTTGGTTATAAATTCAAATCAATTAAAGATTATATACATAAAAAAAACTATGTCTTCACAGATCTAGACATGCCAGTTGTAAAATAATGCAAGCAGCAATGACATTTCAGCAATAGATGTCCTGAAGCATCATAATGATACATCTGTTATTTTGAAGGTGAAATGATCTTTGATGCAAAATTCAGTTATCAAAACCAATATGTTTCATCACAAGATCAAACTAGAACAATTTTTCAAATTTATATTCTTCTGTGCTATTGGCATCAAAAGTATAGAAAGCATATTCCTGGTACTACAAGCCAGGGGACATACTAGTAAATAATTATATTATTGAATGTGAATCCGGAAAATGTTTTTTCAAACTAGGCCACAAACTGACACATGATTAATCTGAAGCAAACCAAGAATACAATTCATATACTGATGACAGTAATCTTGAAAATGAGAGCACATTATAATTTTAACAGTATCATTAATAATGATGAACTAATCATAAACAACCCTGTACATTTCAATCAGATTTAATAAAATTATGCCCACAGAAGATAAACGTTCTTTATAGTTCTTAGTACAAACTATAACTTTGAAGATGAAGATCTCTCTAATCTTGAAGCAATTTGATTTTAAAGAAAACTATTCCAAATTCTACACATCAGATTTTTATGACAGCTCAACAATGATGAAAAAAATCTACTTGTTCTCATAACACATTCCCCCCAAAATTGCTAAAGTCAGTGAAGACCTAAGAAAAATATGCAGAATTTCTCAGACAATGAAAAAACCTTCTTCTGAATTATGGAGATGACAATCCAACAGCCTTCCTCAGAACTGTAAATAAACAGGCAAAAACTCTCCTTACAGTAGTGCCACCTTGTAATAATCAGAGTAATCAATGGGTGCCAGAATGCTTGTGCATAAAATCCCTATTTAGTGCCTACTCATCCAATATCTCCAGACTAGTTTCTTGCTTGTGGCCTTCATCAGTGAGGAGTCTATAAATACACAATATATGACATTGCCAATGTTATTATATATCATTATATACATACATAGTATATCTCAATGGAAAGATGACTGACTTTCCCAAATACCTGCAATGCCATCTTTAAAAACAACATATGTTATGTTGCAATATAATTTAAACTAAATGTCTGGATCATAAGTATTATGATATGAAACCTTGAAAATGTAGTAAAGTCTTAATTTGTAATAAAACAATAAAAACTGCTACTGCAATATTTGAGATGATTTAAACTGTGTGTGGTAGTAAAATCATAAGCTGCAAATATGTTTTCAAGATTTTGTGATGGCAGAAAAAGCAGTAAAGATGATCTTTGAAGATACAAAACATACTATCATATTTCATGTCATAACTCATGATTAGACATGTTAGTACTTTAAAGTTTTGCATCAAATAACTAAACTATATCATTTTACAAAACACATAGATTGACTCTGAAATGGTACTGCATGCAGTTTGAAGAGAGAATCAGCTACCTTTTTCTTTTGTGTAAGATTATAATAACATTAGTACTAACATTTTTTGTCTATTTACAACTCTGACACTGTCAAATCAAGTGGATTCAAGAATTTAATAAAGATATTGTATTGAGTAAATAAAGCAATAAATCACTGCATAAAAGACAATGGAAAAATGAGAGATATTCCATAACATCTAAACATCTAAATTCCCAGAAAAATAACTACCAAAAGAAAGTACACTTTAATACTCTTCTAAAACATTTGTTCAAATTTTTGGTGAATATTATATTTCTGAAAAATTTAGAAATTATTTCTGAATTAATTATTCTTTTTCTTATCTTCAATTCATAACTTCACTTAATATTTACTGCACTATAAATAAATTATATATTTGTACAAGATATTTTTATAAAATACTAAAGTATAGAAAAGTTTTAGATAAAGAAATATGAAATTATATTGTAGTTGATATCAATGCTGAAAGATAGTCACTGGAACTAATGATCTGACATCAGACATTACAGAAATCTAACAAGGATTTGATAAAGATGTTCAACCAATCTGCACCAATTAACCTGACAAATTACTTCAATAACTTCCAGAATGAACAAAAGAAGGACAGAGGATATAATTTATTATACTATTTGAATGCAACACAAAGCATATTACATTGAAAATCATTAAACCAATGATTATTATCTTTCACCAAATGAGATGTGCCAGAAATATATGCTCATTTCAGGAAAAAAGATAAGAAAGAGAGACATTATTGCCAAAAATAAGCTGGATAACTGAAAATCTGAGAGTATCAAAAAGATTTGCTTTATTAATTACAACAAAGTTTTTGAATTAGTTAACCATGCTAAATAATCTTAGGAAGATGTCTGTACCAGAACATTTGCTTATTCTTATAAGTAACCTCTAATAAGATTACAATTTATTGTTTTAAAAAAAGCTACCATAAAAAATACTGCTTTCACAATGATAAAAGAAAATTAGAACCATTATGGCAGAAGTCATATTAACCTCCATTTCACAACACATTCTTAAAATTTATGAATAAAGACACATGAAAAGATAAATGACTCCCAATATGAATTTTATGCTGAATCAGAACTCATCAGCTGGCCAAGAACAAATTGTTACACTTTAATTGATGAATGTCAAATTTAGTGTCAAACTTGCTCCATTCATAACTATATCATGAACCGACCTAAATAAGCACATCAATGATTATCAAGTAATCATTTATTAAACTAGAGATTACCCTTAGTCCAGATATAAACTTTAAACTAGGTAAATATTAATTAAATATATACAAATTAAGTAATTAAACTTCGTTTCTGTATTTCCATGTGTAATATCTTAATATAAATGTACTTAATAATTGCAACTTCATCACACATTCTTGAAATTTATGAATGAAGAAACATGAAAAGACAAATGACCCCCAAAATGCATTTAATGCTGAATCAACACTCATCAGTTGGCCCAAGTCACAATCTCTTACATATATCTTAATCATTTGTTAGCTATTTATAAATCGTAAATTGTTGCATTTTAACTCACAAGTGTGAAATTTACTAATGAATACAGTATAAACAATGACTAAGATTTTGTCAAAAAATAAAAAATCAACAATCTTAAATTATAAACTAATCGTGGAAATGACTTGAAGACACTGGTTAAAAAAGTTTAAAGTCAAATAAAAATATGGTATTATAATTATACATATATTGTAAAATATGTATAGTCTATACTAAATTCAATGTAATTATAAGGGACTTGAACTCAAACATTCAAGCTTCCTATAATCTATCTTATCCAACTGATACACATGACAACATCTATGTGAAAAAGATAAATGATCTCCAAAGGAAGTATTTCATGCTGAACCAGCACTCATCAATTGGTCCAGATCACCATCTGCCACACACGTATACAATCAACACTCAGTTTCTTAATATAAACTGAGCACTGATTGTATATATGTGTGGGAGATGGTGATCTAGACCAATTGATGAGCGCTGGTTTAGCATAAAATATGTACATTGGAGTCATTTATCTTTTTCACATGTATGTGGTCATGTGTGTCAGTTGTGTTAATAGGGAGTTTGAAAGTTTGAGTTCAAGTCTCTTATAATTACATTGTTTAGTACAGACAATAACATATATATATATTTAAATATTGAATATTCAGACTGTATTCTGCCCATCTCTCTTCTGTATAATTAAATGGCAATATTAAGGTACTATATGTGAGAGTTCAGATTGACTTAAGGTCAACATGGGTATGACAATAATATTGGCATTAACAAGGGCTTTGAGCATTCTATCCTCAGATTTTCAATGAAATGGATGGTTGAAGAGTTGGAGAATGAAAAAGATTGAAGCTTGTCCATTAAAGTTTAAAAATTTGCTACCTTAATATAAACTGAGCACTAATTGTATATATGTGTGGGAGATAGTGATCTACCAACTGAAGAGTGCTGGTTCAGCATGAAATATGTATATTGGAGATCATTTATCTTTTTCTTATGCATGTGGACTTATGTATCAGTTGTATAGATTGGATAGATATAGGGAGTTTGAAAGTTCAAATTCATATACCTTATAATTATATATAGATATATATAATGATAGAAGATAGTTGGTGAAGGTTTTTCTCTTTATAAAACATTCACTGACAATAATAAATCCAGAAACCAAAAAATTCACTGTAAATTTATATTATATAGAATTTCAATAAAAATCATGAAAAAAAAAAAAATTATAAGGGATTTTTTTTTAGAATGATGATATTCAGATAATATTACTATCATTGAGTTTCTATGGATGAGAAAGTTGGATAGTGGAAAAAATAAAAAAAATCATTGAAGATTTTATAAATAAACTGGTCAATAAGGTAAATTGAATAAATGTTTTATTTGATCAGATTAAGCCTGAAATCCAGCTTCAAATGCAATGGCCAGATTCAAATTGCCATATTTTCATCATATTATGAGATGATCAATTCAACACAGAAGTATATAACACTTGGAAAGATTGATGGAGAAAAAAGAAGAGATGACCAGAAATTTAAATGAAATAAATTCATCATTACAATAAAAAGTATGTTTTGAGAAATGAAAATAAGACATGTCATTCTGAAAAAAATGTTCTTCTTATGATTGTTAAAAGACTTGGTTGTACTGGGTGTTGTCTAAAGATTTGTTATGACATTTTACTTGTAATTATATGTTGGACTATTCCCATCACCCAAAAAAATTTAAACTTTTTAAATACATTCAACTATTAGTAATAGCATACACGTTAATATAAAACACAAAGTTTCAAGTGAAATTATCCTCCTCTCTTTGTCACATGGTTCACATGTTGCTAACTTGACTAGCAACAGTATTAGAAAAATCAAACCCAGGTCATTTACATTCATGAGTACAAAATTTAATGTGATATTCTAATCAGCTAAGCTATTCTTGTGAAGGCAACGGTCAATAGAAATTTTATATATTTACCTATGAGGTCCTTTTAATTTCTCCATTTTTTCTCAAAAGCAAAATTAATGAATAGCCCAAACATGAATTGTTATGCAGATAACTTCATAAATCAAGATAGTGTGATAATTTATAATATTTGGAAACTACCTGTTACCCTTGGCCTTTAAAAAAATGGAGGAATCAGAAGTGACTGCTGTTTTTGGCTGGCTAACATTGTTAGTTGGTAGCATCACCTTAATTTCAGTACTCATGAATCCAAGAGTCCTATATTTGATTCCATGCTAGTACTGTCATTAGTCAAACCAGCAAAATGTGAAAACAGCGGAAGCATAACACTTGAAACATTATGTTATGTATTAATTTGAGTGTTACTATTAGCAGTTTAATGTGTAAAGTTTAATTTTTTCTAAAAGCATTTAACAGTTAAATTTTAAATAATGGAAATAGTTAAACATATAATTACAAATTTTTGTAATGACTTATAATAATAGTAATATTTTTTAATAATAATCATTTTTCTTATAATAAATATATCACCAAGTCACTTTACGAGTAATCATGTCATAATAAAATAATTCTAAGCAACATGCTTCCTATATATTTAACATAATGATAATTTGTTTATTGCAATCATAAATTTTTTTTTTTACTTTTCAATATAAAATTAAATATAATTTAAAAGCAGAAGTTTTGCCTAACTTTGCTAGAATTGATTAGAATAACAATTAGGATCACGAGTATTTAAAATGGGCATAAGTTAGATAAGTAAAAAACATTTATTTGTCAATTTAATAATTCATGTAGCAATATAATTAGTAGGATTTCTTCAACATTAAACACTTTAAAACTATTAAAATTATACAACCTCAAGTTTTAAAAAAGGGAGTGAAGGAAGAGTTATATTAAGTTTCAACTAGACTGATTTTTAGTTTTATTATATGTCAAAGCATTGACCGGGAAGCGAACCCAGGCCAGCTGCTTGAAAGGCAACTACACTAACCACTAGGCCACCAATGCTTAACAACTGGACTGATTTTGATTCACAAAATATTATATAACAATACTCCTAATAATGTAATGAGCTTCATTATTGTAAAATGTGACTAAATGTCCAAATCTGCCTTTGGACAAGCACATCAAATAAAATAAAGTACCATAAGAATCTTCTTATATTATTAGTAACAATATCTTTCTCTAATCAGTCTATTTTAAAACCATTTATCTCAAATGTGACTGCTCTTTCTTAAAAATGTCTTCAACATTATCTCTGAATCAACAAGTTTCACATAGTTTAGCTATTTATCACAAACCATTTATGGTATTAGCATGAGTGGATCATGATTTATGACATGAAATTTAACATTGAGTTTACATCTTTGTAGATCATCTTCATTGGTCTTCCTGCCAACACAAAATCTTGCAAACCAGTTGAAAACATTCTTGTGATTCATGGCTTCACAGCCATACATAGTTTGAATTATTTCAAATGTTTTAGTTTTGTCCAATTTAAAGTAAAATTGAATGTTAGCACACCATTCCATCGCAGATTAAGGTAACATAATTGCCACATTTTAGGACATAATTCATAATCCAAATACACTAGTGTCTTACAGTTTTTGTGGTGAATAGCTAAACTATGTCATTATGTAAAACACATGTTGATTCAGGAATGGCATTAAAATCAGCTTGGAGAAAAAACCAGGCAGTCACCCTTTCACTGAGACACACTGTGTATATAAGCATAAATTTTCAATAGATCCCAAATAACAATACAAAATGAATAGCCAGATTAATTTTTGCCTATTGACCAATGTCAGTGAGGAGTATGTAATTGCAATATCTTTCCAGAAGCTATCTGCACATCTATTATGACATATATATTGTCTATAACTTAAAAGAAGAAAAAACACTATTAATTAATAAATAAAAATAATTTTAACAGTAAAATTTACTTTTCTATAATATGTAAAATGGATATAATTTATTTTATTTGAAACTTTAATTAATTGAATATATTGGGTGTTTTTTTTATTTTTAAAAAAAAAGTTTATTATTTATGTGTTTATTTACCTTCATCTGACAAAAATATTGTTTCATTTGAATTTATTTGTCTTTTTTTTTTTCAACCTTCAAAGCTATTTAAAAAAAAAAAGTTTTGTAATCTAAATATACTGACTATCAACAAGAAAAATGTAGTTGTGGTTTTAAAAAACGCTAAAAAAAACTCACCAAGCAATATGAAGAATATTAAAATTCCATCTCACAATTCACCCTTACCCATAAATCATTCTGAATCACCCTAACTTTGACAACAGGAAAAAAAATCTTCACTGCAACATAAATTCAAAAATTTAAATGGAAATTAGACTGATTATAAATTAATTCTCAACATTCTTCACAAATATATACACCATTCTTCTGTCAAGGGTATTAAATTTTTAAAACATTTGTGTTTTTAAAATTTTATTTGCATTACTCAGTTGAAAATCTCAATCCTGAAATCGATTTTTCTGCTAAATGCAGACAGTATTAGGAATGATATCCTCTTGATCTTTCCTATTCCAGTGTCATCCATTATGCTGCATATCAAATTCCCAAGTCAGTTTCAAGATACAAAAAGCATTTGGGTGTGGCACTGCCATCTAGTGTCCATTGGTTACTCAAACTTAAAATAGGTGGTTCTAAAATATATAGAGATTATTATTCCTAAGCCAAAAATAGTAAAAGGAAGTTGCTAGAATCATGTGATACTTGGTTTGGTACTTAAAACATTCTAATGCAAGGACAGAAGATTTACATAAAAATAATACATAGTTTGATCAGAATAGTTTAAGTCTGAACAATAAAAATGTAAAAATAATCCAACTGCAAATATTTCAACTTCATTTTATCTATGCTTTAGAATTTATTTAATTTAATAAAATTTATTTTAATGTATGTTTTCATAGTTTGTTGCAGACGATTGCTGCGGGTTCGCCTTCCAGCCGATGCTATGACATATGAAAAAAAAATACATTTTCTTAAATTTAGTTGTCACAATACTATTGGTTAATAATTTCATATGCTCACAGAGTCATATAACATTAAAAAAAAAAGAAGACAGTAGTGTTCAGACTAAGGTTTTTTTATCATTTTTTAGAATCAGAAATATACTAAAATTATATACACTAACAATTGATTCTTGCTATTTAGCTCACAGAAATATTGTTTGAATCTTTGCATCTAATATTATAACAATACCATATGAATAAACTACTCATGGATTAGCAAGCAGAACTACTAAAACACTTAATAATAGTCTTGAAAGATACTAATAATTTAATCACATAAAGCTTTAAACTGTTTTCCTATTTTTATTTCATTATTAATATATTGAAACTTTCTAAATGCACTGAAAAGCTATTATCTAGATTTTATATTTCACTAAATTTTAAAAACAAAAGTTATCCATATTGTCAAGTGTTAGTGGCCGAGTGGTCAGCATGGCTGTCTTACAAGCAGTTGACCCGGGTTTGCAGGTTAACTTCCTGGCTGATGCTTTGACACATGAAAAAAAAAATATCCATATTTCAAAAGCTTTATGATTACTGTCCTGAACAGTCAAATACTTCAATAATTTGACAATAAAAAAAAATTATATAAATAAGAAAAAACAGTGTAACTTTGTTCAGTTATTGAAATGGCATAAATAATGTTCACTTTATAGAGTTGACTTAACTTCTAAAAAAGATATCAATTTTAAAAATTAAATAATTATTAATTTGCATGCTATTTTTTTTTTTTTGGTGTAATTCTAACTTCATGGATCATTACGATCCATTATGTTTTCTTGCAAATCTCTACTTTAAGAAAATATTGTTTTATAAAGTTCATTTTTACAAAATCTTATACACTATTTCATAAAGTTTTCTTCTGTAACAGACTTAGCAATAAATTTTTCCCATTATTATCAAAATTTCCATATAGTGTGAATTACAATTATGGACTTGAGAGAAGATATAAAGACATAAAAACAACTTCCCATAAATGTTGTTGATAAAAAATTACTTATCCTAATTGTGACTTGTATTGCTATTTATCTGATAGTCTGACAAATCATTTTCAATGAATAACTGATAGTAAACTTTGAATTGTTGTTCAACAATATTCTATATTTCTACTTGTAGAAAATGTATTTCTAATATCATTGTTAATCTCAAGAGATAGAATTTTTCAACATCAAACTCTCCTTTATAAAGATTTCAAATAAAACAAATGATCACAAGGTTAATTTCTTGGGAGATCATGTGATATTCAAATACCAGAAACTACAGATTAAACTTTAATCGAGAAATTTTTAATACTTGAGTTCACTATACTATAAGTACATTCACTGAATGATCATAGCTTCTAAGTATTTTTTTTTTCTGAATTTACATATTATAATATATCTAATTACATATCGTAATTATCATGATTAGGTTTTTTTATCATGGATATGATAACAACAAATAAGTAGCATCTATCAATGAGTAACAGACTTGTTTTTTAAATATAATGAGATCTGTAGTAGTCATGAGAAAAAACTATATGACATGTAAAAATTAAAACAAAAAAATGCTTGATTATAGACAAAAAAAAAAGTTAAATATAAAAAATAAAATTAAAAAGAGAGAATATAAAATTATATTTATTTCTTAAAATAAAATGTAAATCATACAGTAAAAACATAATTATTTGTCCATCAGGTTTTATACCAAATTCTACTCAATATAGTTATTGTGAATATAAATAGAAAAGTAAAAAAGCATAAATTAAACAATATATACAAAAAACAAAATAAGAATTTGTAAAATTAATAAATGTTAAACAAAAATGTTGTTGGGTGCTGAACTCATTATATAAAAAAAATTGTAATATTTAGAATAAAATTTAAACTTAAGAACATTAAACTATAATTTATTTAAAGAAACATGAATTGTATTCTATAATAACTTAAACAGAGAAAATTCATAAAGGAAATGACAGTGGTTTGTTAAAATCAGATGCAAAAAAATGAGAATTTGATATAATTATTGATATAAAAAATGCATATTTTGACTTACTGTTCCTGCCTATATAATCAAGAAATTGTGGGCAATTAAAGAGACAGAAAATCACCTATGTCTCTGTTACTGCTATGTTAGTTTCATTTGAATAAGTATAGTAATAAAATATAAGCTGAAAATTTTAATCTATCATTTTAAAACTAGTTAAAATCCATATAATTGTTACAAGCAATATGATTTCATAATATTTTTCAAACTGAACAGGTGTTTCTATTTGTATTTCCTTATGTATTTATTTTGAAAAATTGAAATTAGTTTGAATTTAATTTATGTAATTTAAAGACTCCTTTTTCGAGAAAAGTAGTATCACATATTGCTCGAAGTCTAAACGGCTGTAAATTTTTTCTATTTTTTTCAAATGACCACTTTTTTTGATACATTTTAAAATGAATATAATTGATGGCAACAATAATAAACAGCAAATTTATTTCTTTATAATAATTGATTATAAAAAATAAATTGTAAGGGTAACTTACAATCTTGTTAAGCACACTTATTTATGTGGAATATTTAAACATAAACTTAAAAGTATAATTGTACATTTATACATAATAAATATATTATCCTTTACATTAAAATACATATATACATATGTATATAACTTAAATGTTAAACTATAAAATTTTATTAACAAAAGTCAAATCTAATAAATAGTTGTTTTAATAAAAATATATAATAATAATAATTTAAGTTGATTAACATCACTAATTAAGATGCAAAACATAGAGATAACCTTAGGTCAAAGTCATATCTTAGCAACTAAACACAAAGGAAATGAAATTAGAACTCAATTATACAATTATTATGATTCTTTCAACAATAATCAAATACAAAATCATGAAATCAAATAATAAATTTAACACATGCTACCAGAAGTTGATTCTACTATAAAATATAAAGCAAATAATTTCCAAATTAATTCTATCTTATAATGGTCGGGAGTTAGGTGATATATCAGTCTTACCATATCTGCCGTACGAGGGCACCACTAGGCATTCGAACCTAGAAAATTTATAATGTAGACAGATACACGCTGATAAGATCATGACCGCCAGCCCTAGTCACTAGCTTATGAAGTAGCAGAGGTTTAAAACATTCATTAAATATATTTCTTTTAATAAATAATAATAAAAATAATCACTAGATCACTGTCAGTATAAATAACACAAAAAGATTTTATTCACGTATATAAGTAAATGACAACACAAACCCTGAGGGAAAAATAATTTTTATAACACAAGGAGAAATTTATGTTTTATTCTGTTTCATTATTATTTTATTTGTTTTTAACTTTTAATTTTAAATTTTAGAATGTTGAGTATAAATGAGCTACCTAGACGCACTCACAAATTTTCAAATCACTTGACTCCAGACTAAAAATCCGCAGCCACACCAATACTCGCTTCCAGATATATATCAGCAACCAATGCAATGTGAACATGTTAGCATAGAATCACGCCGACAGGAATGTGCATCTGAACAGCATGATATTATTGGAGAAAACATGGCCTTCATCCCGCAGGAATGTGCATCTGTCAGGCGAAGGAAACATGCATATAAAATAATAAAGAGAAATGCTACGTATGGATGGGAGAGTGGTCTTATCTTGCTGGCTTATCGTCCAAAATCCATAGAGCTGGAAGGGGTCAATGGCGCAGGAAATACGTCTGCGTCCATTTCAACGATATGACTACCTCTTTGGGGTCATGCATTCAGTTGGGCTCATCACCCTAGGTGCTAACACACTTCACATTTCATTGATATAAACGTCCATATACCTCTCCACCAGCATTGACACAACTACGAAACAAATAGTCCGAAATCAAAGCCTCTTTAAACTAACATATATTTAAACTAGTCTAGCAGCCATCTATACTCAACTAACATTTAAATCATTTTATTAATTTAATAAAAAAAAATATTTAGTTTACAGTATTTAACCTATTTTAAAATTATATTGCATTCAACTTATTTTTTTTCTTGTTTACACAAATAATATTTTTGACATATTTTTAAAATTTAATAATGCACAAACAACGATAAGTATTTTCATCTTTAAATTTGTTTGCAATAGCAAACCCCCGCCCCATTACAAACAGATCTTACACTTAGTATAAATGAAAACATATAACATATTTTAAAAAGATTACGTTTCAATTTTAGATAAGACTTAAAATTTTTAAAGTTTATAGAGTTTAGATTTGATCAAAAAAAAAAGAAAGTCTATAATTCATCTTTAAAGGAAACTAAAGTTCGGAGATTTTAAATTAAGAGTTTATAATGTTTTTTTGTTTAAAATATATACTTTCCTTTCTTTCTCCTGGCTTGTTCCTTCGCGATGAAGATCTGAATTTATACAAGATCCATTTCTTGTGGGCAATGACGATTTATGAAGATGCATTTACGATGTTTTCTGAAGACGGTACCAGTGGTTCGATCCTGGGATCCGTGGAGATGAAAGCTGCCTTCGGCCGGCCGAACCGAAGGAAGCACGAAGAAACGGATTACATTCTTAGTGACAGTGACAATCTATATATTTTTAAATATTTTACTTTCAGCAAGGCTTACGGAATTCAAAATTTAATTTTTTTAATTCTCTCTGTAATTAATTATTGTTTTGGATTTTCTTTTTATAGTCCTCAGGCACCTTATCTCTGGAATGCAGGATTCATCAAACATATTCCATATCTCTATTTTATTGGTTAATTCAGTTTGTGGCCAAGTAGATTTTGGGTTTTCCACTGAGGTCTGTGTCTCTATCTCTGGGTGGGAACTCTTATCTATTTCGTAATCATTTTTTTAATGGTCATTTTGCCCAAAGGATCTGTTTGTAATTTTTATATTTAAAAATTAAAAAATCTTCGCTATTATTAAAAAGGTTTTTATTTTATACTTTATTTAAAGATTAGAATCTTTGTTTCGATTCTATAATTTTTTTTAAAGCTTATTTTAATATTTAAATCAAACATTAATAAATTAATTATTCGTTATTTGTGCATTTTGAACGTTTGTGTTTTTAATTCAGTATTAGATATTTACAAAACATTACGTAGAAGAATTTAAATGTAACTCAAATATATATCCCGTTACAATCTTTTACAAATGTACTAGTGACTATGCATAGTTATTTTGTTATGCTCAAATTTCAAACACATTCAAAAGATGGATCAATAGTTTGAACAAATTTTTCTTGTTTATAAAATATCCATGAAGAAAGAACTCTAATATCACTCAAGAAAAGAGTAAATAAATTACTCTTTAATATTAACAATTATAATTTCAAAAACAAAATTATCTTTAATAATTACAGAAATTCATAACAAGATCATTCTAAACTTGAATTTTAAAGAAGATAAATATATTAAAAACATTTATATATCTAAATAAATTATTTTAAGAAAATTTCATTTTTTAGAAAATGCATTGTGAGTAAAGACAATTTGCCATAGGATCCAATGCTTTTATCTTAACCTAAAATAATGTAATTACTTATTCCTACTGAAATGTCTAAAGTATATATATATATCATCCATATAATTTAAAATGCAATTTCAATTTATATCAAAATAATTTACGGAAGATGTCAACATCATGCAAGAGGATCATTTAGGAACAATGAAGTATACTGATTGTCTCACCGATGATTGATGAGCAGGGAATAAAAAACTTTATTCTTAATGAACATTATTTCACAAAATATGGAAATGAATGGGAAAATACCATAAACTTTTTATACATCATATCATCTTTGTGTATCATCATTCATAAATATCTAATTTTATTTCCTTTGCTTCCAAAATCTACTTACATTGGATAATCCAGTTTGGAAATTCCTTAGATGAAAAAAAATTGGAAATATCATTGGCTTAAATATTTTTTTGTTTAATAAATATTTAGGTTTTCCTTGTAAAGTAACTTCACCAGGGTAAATAAGTAAACTTAATATGAAGGTAAGATTTCATTGTTCTTCATATTAAATTTATTCACTTATGACAAGACAGAATTTTTGTTTATTACTAACTTAATTAATTTAGTAATATTTGTTTATTTATTCTTTGTATAAATGATTAATATCCTTGGATGAATGGTCAATTCTTTCAATGATAGGGACCACACATAGAAGGGGGGAGGTCTTATAAAAATGGAATTCCCTTAACTGGATTCATTATTACAAAAACCTTCATTTATACCTATATTGTTTAAACTAAATTTAGCTAGTTAGTATTATTGTAACTTTTGAAATTATAAAATTTCATTTATTCTTTTATAACTTATTAAATATTGTTTATGCTATAATGCATATTTACTATGGGAATATGAGAAGGTATCATTTTAAATTTATATATTAATATTGTAGAGATGTATGAAAAGCACACATAATTATAAATGTTGATATATATATAAAGACAAATTTAAATTGTTGTCAGTTAATAAACATTGTTACATTTTTTATTTATTTTAAAAAAGTCTCTGATTTATTTAAATTATTTATTTCATTTTCATAATAAAATAAGATTAATACTCATACATATATATATATCATTCTAATTTGACATCATAATAACTTGGTTGAAAGTAATTTTGATAATCTATTGATTGAAATTGTATTAAATAATATTATTACTACAGGATATTAATGAAACCCTTAAAGAGAGTTAATTGCAAAAACCTGCCCTGAGTTCGAATACTGAACATAACAGAACCATCAAGAGAAGTTAAGATTGACTGAATTAGTCTAAATTGTATTTGTATTAAATATTTAAATATTGAATTATTTTATTTAATATAAATGCAGTCATGGATTTAATTTTTATCACATTATTCATGGCATCCTATATGAAGACCCTAAGTTTGACTATAGTTAGATGCATTCACCAACATTCCTTAAGGGAATACAGGCTATTACAAAATCAATTGAATAATTTTTATTTCTTCATTTTTGTGATTTTATGAGTATAGTTTTTAAATTTTTTTTTACACAAATATACTTATAATAATAAAAATTCAAATTTGAAATGATATTTTTATGAAACAAATACTCTTCTTAGAATCAGTATGACATATCACTAATAGTCTTAATGTTTGTAAACTGCATTGTAGTCATTGTAAATTTCAATAAAAAAAAATCTGTGCTTCATTACTGATATTTAAAATAATATTACTTCCAGAATATTAAAAATCTTTTATGCTTGCATGAAAATTAGTTTCGATATTAATATATATATATTTAACTACTCTAAAATCAGAATTAAATTTGGAAAGCAGACTTTAAAAAAAAAACTCACCCCAACCACCACCTCACCATGACACCCCAAACACCACCCAATCACCACACACGAACCACCACATAATAATAATAATGATGATGATGAGGATAATTTAATTATTTTGGTAATATTTACCGAGGCTGTAACCTAGAGAATATGCATGTAAAATGCGATAGTATGGACCTCTACAGGTGTTTAACCACAAGCTTATGCTATGGAAAAAAAGAGGGGAACCCTTCTTTACTTCAACCTACTTTCTATTTAAATAGGTGAAGCTGAAGCGGTTAGATCTGCGAGCATGAAGATATTTAATACTTCACTGATTAAGTCCACATTTCTTATTACACATTAATACTCGCGAAATCTTTCGATTTATAACGAGTTAATGGAAAGATTTTATAGTTAGAAATCTATTACAGTAATTTAAAATTGTAATTATAAATTTATTAAACGCACATTGATTACGTAAGTAATATTTACCGAGGCTGTAACCTTGAGAATATGCGTGCAAAATGCGATAGTAGGGACCTCTACAGGTGTTTAACCACAAGCTTACACTATGGAAGAAAACAACCAAAAAAAAAATGCATAGCTAATCTAGTTCACAAAACAATTGCAGGTTTTGTATAGTAGTCCTAAATGTTTTATCATTTGTTTCAAATATATCAACGGCACTAAAGTATTTATTATATAATGTAGGTAATCTTATTAAGGCAGAATTTTTTAATGTTTTGCTTTTAGACTTTGGAATGTTATACAAATTTTTTAATTTTGTATCCATTATTTTCATCTTAGATTACATAATGATACTAGGAAAGTCAACATTGAGAAGGGTGTAAGACAAGGTGACTCCATATCTCCAAAACTTTTTACAGCAGTGCTGAAAGAAGTATTTTGTGGACTAAAATGGGAAACTAAAGGAGTGAAAGTAAATGGAGATTATTTAAGTCATTTAGATTTTGCAGATGTAATTGTTTTTGCAAATAATGATTCAGAGCTGCAGGAAATGTTTAACAGATGAAAGTAGGAATGTAGGATTAAAGATAAATGTTAAAAAGACTAAAGTAACGTTTAATCGATTTGCTCAAAATATGAAAATAAAGATCGATTATGATGAAATGGAAGAAGTTAACAGTTACAAATACCTTGGTCAGATTATTAATACAGATGGAAACATAATGGATGAAATTAATCATAGAATTAAACTTGGTTGGAGTGCTTTTGTTAGAAATAACTTGATACTAAAAGGAAATATACCTATGTGTTTGAAAAGGAAGGTTTTTAACAAATGTGTTTTACCAATTCTTACTTATGGATCTGAGACTTGGACACTTAATACAGAGACTCCAGACCACTCAAAAAAGTATGGAGAGATGCATGTTGGGAGTAACAAGAAGACATTGAAAACGCAATATATGGGTAAGAGAACAAACAGGTGTTACTGACCTCATTGAAAAAATTAAAAGATTGAAGTGGAGTTGGGCTGGACATATTGCTAGAAGAGATGATAATAGATGGACAATTGAAATCTTAAACTGGATTTCAAAAGATTGTAAAGACCCAGAAAGATACCACAAGTGAGATGGATGGATGAAATAAGAAAGTGTGCAGGAGTGATGTGAAGAAAAGAAGCTAAAGATTGGAGAAGATGGATTAAACTTGGAGAGTCCTTCATCCTGTAGTGGATTAATAATGGTTGTTGATGATGATGATGATCTTAATCTTAAATGATATTGTTTGGCAACTTCTCACATCTGTTACACCTGATGTAATTTTTTTAAGTACTTCATATCAGTATATATTTGTCTTTTATAGAGTGCATTGTCATCATATATTATTTCATATTTAATATATCTTAGAAATTTTTTATAAACTTTTTCCAGTATTACTTCATTTACAAGAGTTCCAGATCAAAGATCCATAATTTAAAATAGGCAAAACTAATGTATGAAACAAATACACACATGTATTTCTTTTAAACATTTTACAGTTTCCGAGAATCAAACCCATTATTTTATAACTTTTTGCAATAATATATTGAATATTGTTATTAAATGTTCCATTATTAGTAAAAATAATGCCTAAATCTTTATGACATCTTTTCCTTGAAATACTTTTTAAATTTAGTGTATAATTGAACATACTTGTTGATGATTTTTTAGAAAACGATATAACACAACATTTTTCTATGTATCCATATAATTTCTTACACACCAATCTTGAAATCTTTTGATATCAGACAGTAAAATTTTCTGATCATCAAAATTATTAATAGTTTTATACAATTTAATATCATTTGCAAAGCAAAGAATATTAGAACCAACTACACACTGCTCTATATTCAAATAATAAACTGAAAAGAGAAGTGGTCCAGGTATACTTCCTTGAAGTATTCCAGCATTGCTAAAATATGTATATGATTTTATAAACCCAAAAGAGACAAAACTAGGCCTATTTGAGACAAAAGATACAAACCATTGCAGTTTACAACTAAAACCAATAATATGCAATTTAATAATTAATCTGGAGTGATCTACTCAGTCAAAAGCTTTGCTTAAATCAAAATAAATTATATCTAGCTGCAACTTGTTATCAATGGCATTTGCAATAGCATCTTGAATACATATCAAATTAGTCTCAACAGATCTACCTGGTATAAAGCCATGTTGTGTTTTAGAAAATGATCTAGTTACCCTATCTATTATTTAATTATACACACATTTTTCAAAGATTTTCCCAGCTATACACAATAATGAAATAGGTCTATAATTACCAACATCATTTGATTTAAATTTTGGTATTGGTATAACTTTTGCAACTTTCCATGAATCAGGAAAAATACTCTGTTGTAAAGAGATGTTAAAGATATAACAAAGCACTGAAACTAGCAACTCAGCACATCTTTTGTAAATAAAAACAGGCAACATATCATACCCAAAACTTTTTTTATTTTTGAGCTGCTTTATTGCTAACAAAATGTCATTATAATTTAGTGAATCAATAACTATCAAATTATTAGTTTTAAAAGCAGAAGTTGTGTAAGATTCAGATAGCATATTCTTTCTTGTACATGACGAAAAGTATTTGGCAAAATCATCAGCTGTAAGATTCCCATTGTCAACTGATATTTTATTTTTTACCCAGAATGCTTTTTAATGAATGACCAAAAGTAATTTGCACTGCAGTTTATGTTGTCCTCTATTGAAATCAATTTTTTCCATGATTTTAAATAAACTTTTAAAATTTATAAAGTTATTATAACATAAATAGTCAAAATAAGTGTCATAGATCACATGACCCTATTCCCTTAAGCTTGTAAGTTATAAACAATGAGGATTGCCAATTCCTCAACAAGCTTTGTGATAAATGCTTAGCCAGAGCCAGCATTTAAAATATCTCTGCCAGGAAACCCCTCCCCCAACCCCTGACCATGGTTTTGTGCTTTGGCACACCTCAGAGAGGTGCCAGGGTAGGTTCAGACACTAGATCTAAAAATACCAAACCAAGCCAAGCACTTATCTAAAAGTTATCTATTGAATGGAAAATCTGAAATTTTCAGACATCTACATGTCTTTAAACCCAGCTATCTAACTCAAATAGCTAAATGGGGCTGATAGATTTTCAGCCATACCATATATTAGTAGTCTTAGTAATATAATATATTCTTGATCTTGATTTCTTAAACAATTTATGATGCCTAAGTTTCCTTTTATAAATACAAATCAATTTCTTAGAAAATCAAGGAGGATATTTTTTAGATGATTCATGACATAATAGTATTCTATTATTTAAAAATTTTTGCATAATTTTTTTAAACAGATCTACTACTTCATTTACATTTGGAGAATGAAATATTTGGTCCCAATTAGCATACTTGATGTCACAATATAAATTATAATAATCACCAAGTTTATAATTTCTATTTGAAGTTATCATATCCTTATTTATTAATAAGTGTTCGATATAAACAAAAAACTCAATTGCAGGATGATGAGAGTCTTCCTTCAATAATGGCTGTAGACTATGTTTCATATTTATATCATTAAAGTTAATTAAAATAAAATCTAGAATACATCCATGATTATTTTTTTACTGATTTCTTCATACTACACCAATTATATTCATGAATTCTATAATTCTTTGTCCTCTATTAATTTCATTACTGCATAACTCAGTTGTTTCGTCTGCTTACATTATATATCATGCAGAAAAGTCACCACAGATCAAAATATTGTTTTTATAACTACGTAAATATTATTCCAACTGCTCCAAATCATTATTTAGTTCAATTATATTAATATAAGGAGGAATATATATATATATATATTACCAACCAAAAACAAATGACATCCTAATATCATTTCAATCCAAATAGAATCAACAAAATTCACTTCCATATTTACTTGCTTTGTTATAATGTTGTTTTTAACAGCCAATAAAACACTTCCACCCCTTGAATTCTTAGAATTTACACAATCAGGTCTATACAATAAATATCTATGATCTATAATCTGATCAGTAACAAATTGATCATTCAACCGGCAATTAGATCATATTCTTCTGCAAGAATAGCATGTTTCAATAACTGACATTTAGTTCTTAGCCCTCTAACATTTTGCATATAACATCAGAAAATGTTACTTTTACTAACTAACCATTTTTATGTGAAGAATTTTTATAATTATTTTTATAATTTTCATAAATGCAATAATCCATTATGCATTATTAGTATTATCCTCATCTACCCGATCCTTTATTTGTTCATTAACAATTAAATCTTTTAAACCACTAAATATCACATGATCACTATGGCACTACTGTATGGAGAGTTTTGCTTTGTTTTGAATTAAATCTTTGTTTAATTTCCCATAAAATGGATAAATATAAATGCCTGCAGCCCAAAAAGTTGAATTAATTATTTCACTCATGTCATTTTCTTTCACAAAAATATAAAATGAGAATTAAAATTTATTTGCAGATATAAACTTATGACATACCACAGTTGTATCTAGCTTTTCTGTTATATAAGAGATCATATCTTTTGATCTAACTTCTGGATTTAACCTTGTCAAAAAGAATCTTTTATATTTTTGTTTAACAGGAATAGCTTTTAACTGTGTGTCAGTAAGATTTTTTATAATAGCATTTTTGTTAACATTTCTTTTCTTATGTGTCACCAACTCAAATCCTTCTGAATCAGTATCTTTTTTTAAATGATGACTGCTGCTTTTAACTTGATTATTCTTAAAATATTATGTTTTGAGATTTTTATTCTCCATAGTTAGATCTTCAGATAAAACTTCCCTTCACTTTTTAACACTACTCTTAGAAATAATATTTCTTTTTTCAAAATTAGATTGCTGATAAGATAAATTTTCAGCAATTAATTTCTCTGCTTCCATAGAAACTACACTTTTATTAACCATTGGTCCTTTATTTAATTCACTTTGTAAAGGCAAACTCTTGCTCATTTTTAATCTCTTCACTTTTCAAACTTTCATTAAAGAGTTCTGCTTCAGTTCTAAAAATAGAAATTTGAGTTTGACTAAAGGCCTTTGTCTTCAAAAGTGGGGGGAGAAATAACAAAACTTTTATCTTTAATTACACAACATTCTTTGTCAATCGTAGAAATATTTTTCTATGCTTTAAAATCTCTATTACTTGCCAAAATAATAGTTTTCAAATTTTGATTTTCATTAGTCTAATTATCAATTTTTTTAGTTAAATTAGCTATATTTGTCAATAAACTAGTAATCTGAACCTGCAATGTTCTGCAACAAAGATTACAAACATGGCTATTTTCATATCCTAACGCAGGGGTCCCCAACCCTATGCCCGTCCATGGCACCCGCAGACCATTTTACGTGTGCCTGCCACTATCCGAACATGATAAAAAATTATTTATCTGATACAAATAAATTTAATTTAATTCTTATAAATTATTGTATTATATTATAATCAAATTGTAGGGCATACTTTTACAGCATAAAATATAAACGTTAATTATATGTTAATATTTTATTTTTGAAATAAATTTTTTTTTGTATATTATGTGTATTATTAACAATATCCAACTATAAATTTACATTGAAAAAATAAATGGTGCCCGCCACCTGGCCGGTATTATAGAATGTGCTCTTAAGTGCAAAAAGGTTGGGGACCCCTGCCCTAACGGAACACTAATTTAAAATTGTTCCTTAACAAGAAATATTTTCATCTTAAACAAAATTTTGACAATCAACACAAATAAAATTATTGTAATCTTGATCAACTAATAAATTTAAATTTATAGCTTCTAGTTCCATACACTTTAATTCAAAAGATCTATTACACTTTTTCCCACAGACAATTTTTAACTCATCAGCAATAATTTCAGTTAAACATTTCCCACAAATAATCATTTCTATATCTGAATTTCTAGCAATCATATTAGATGCTTGTAGACTCTCACATATTTCAAAATAAGCTGGACATACAAAATTATTCTGGCCATTATTTCTAAGAATATTCATATTATTAGATATTAAACAATCAATGCGAAATTTAAAAGAACGATCCATTGAGCATTTAACACTTTTTTGGCTTCCATAAATAGAATCATAACATAGAGAGCAAGGTTTTTTATAAGGTCCCATATTTTTAAAATTAGAGCAATCCGAGTAAAATAAATTAAATCTAGTGATAGATTATATACTTACAAATAAAGTTTTATAAAAATATTTCATATTTTCTTCCAACAAAGTAACAAATTTTAAATATAAAAATCATAAGATATAATCCATGACTATCAAAATTCCCTGGTGGTGAATAATAACAACAACAATAAAAATAATAATAATAATTCAATTTAATTTGTTTACCATACAAAACTACTGCATTAAGCCAATTATAGAATTGCATCATAACAAAAATATACATAAAACAGGCAAAACTCACTATACATATTGCCAATCAGTCCAAGCCAGAGTAATCTAATGGAAGCCAGAAACTAGTCTGGGGATATTGGATGAATAGGCACTAGATGGGGATTTTATGCACAAGCCTTCTGGCATCCATTGATTATTCTGGCTTGCACTGAGTGACAATACGTATAGTGAGTTTTGCATGTTTAATAACAGTTAAAAGCAAGCATAAGAAATAGTGATCATGTAATGTTCATTGGCTTGAATATACATAAATGAATATAAATGGCAAGTTATTAATATGATTATATGCCATATTTCTTTATAAGTAACAAATTTTTTAAAATCTAAAGTAAAAACATTTTCATCAGTAAAATCATTTAAGTGCCAAACAACAGCATATAGCTAATTACAGTTAACACATTAAAAGCAAAAAAAAAAAATAATAATAAAAGAGATAAACATAATGTATATAACATAATAATAAAAAGTAACAACCAATTTAACAAATATATATATACATAAACAAAATCAATTTAAACCAATCAACATGGCATTTAAATTTAATATTACAAAATTGATTATAATCTAAATTGAAGTGATTAGTATTATTACAAATCTTATTATATAACGATGGTAGCCTAAATCAGTGGTCTTCAACCCTTGGTCCACAGACCGGCGCCGGTCCACATTAGACTGGTAGGAAAGTTTGTAATAACAAAATATCACATGATCACTATCTCATACTAGCACATAATTGTTATCAAACAAAGCAAAATTCTCCATGCAGTAGTGCAATTTATGCACAAGCCTTCTGGCATCCATTGATTACTCTTGTTGGCACAAGATGGCATTACTGTATGGAGAGTTTTGCTTTGTTTAATAACAAAATAATAAGATTTTAAACTTTTAATTAATATAAACAATTTTTATTTATTTTTTCATCACAATTGTTTAAATAAAATTGATTATAAATCAAAATTTAATTTAAATTATTAGATAATATTATAATTACTAAATAATAATCAAAGGAATTTATCTGAAAATGCAATCTTTAAAAGACGAAGCATCAATCTCATGATAGTTGGATCACTCCTTACACATCACTTGTTATGCATGAGATTCCAGGGTTTAGGTATGCCCATTTAAATCAGCACATTGCAAAATATCTAACAGACATAGAAAATGTATTACTTAAACACATCTATCAGGTAAATGATATATACTCTATATTATTACTAACCTTTACAAAGAAAGAAGGATTTTATGAAATAGCAAATTCGTATCCTATATCCATGGGTCCAAACTGGAGCCATATCTGCATGAATTTGAAACAATCCACTTTGCAAATTTCATAAGACAGTTAGCTCTTCCTTTTAAAACTGTAATAGATTCTTTGAGAAATAGTAATAAATGCAGTCCTCTGGTATTACAATTGGATATCAAATCTGTAGTTGATATAATTTCAGGTTAACTTCTAATTAATATTTTGATAGAAACAGATATACCTAAAGCACTTCTATATGTTCTTATAAATCTATTAATAAATAATTATTTTAAATGGGAAATACTAATTTCCTTATATTTCTATTGATCAATTCCTCAAGGATCCCCATTAAATACACTACTATTTATCATTTACATCAATTCACTAATCAAAAATATTAAACAAGAATTATCTGGTATATTTGTTCCTGGATTAAAGAAAAATATCTCATGTATTGCATACATAAATGATCGCAAGTGTCTCTAACATCCCCATACTATTGCAGATGTTAACTGATTATGGTAATGAATACAACTTAAATTCTATAAATAAATCATGTGTATAGTCAATATATACCAGAAAAACCATTAGAATACACTTTAAAGAAAAATCTAATCCATTTCTTGGGTTTCCATTTTATTTAACACAGAAATGTGTAATCATATTTGAATAATCTTAAAATTAAAAAACTCATTAACCAAGTCATACTTTTTGCCTATTAAGTTAAGACCTTGCTGTTTAATATATTAATCATGACCAGAATTTATGTACTAAAAGTAAGAATTTTCACTAAAACCTTCTCAACATATGATTTTTCACAGTGCAGAAAACTACATTGAGATAGGTGAATAGTAAAAATCTCACTGAATTACCATAAAATGAATTAGGATTATACAATATTTATATATTCATAATACAACAAACAATCAAATTTTCTTATGCTCCAAAATTTTCCTACAACATCAAAATAGTGATAAAAATTACACCAAATGATAAACCTTCTCATGTCAGCAATCAAATCCATCCCTAATTTTTCCTTTTGACTGCCTAAGTGCAAATTTACATCTTGAAATGTCTATACATTTGGTGCATATACTTCCTAAGATTACTGTAGAGACAAAAGTATACTCAATCTTAATAATAAGCCTCTAATTGCAAAATTTAAATATTTGTTACCTGAGCCAAATATTATGATTTCCTTATTAAGCTAAATCTTGAGACTCTTCCTATACTGCATTTCTATAAGCATAAAAGACTATTTATGAATGTAGATGACCGATGTGTCACAAAAGCATTGAAACACAATCTCACATATTTTTTTAAGCATCCATGTTATAATAATATACACTTCTGCCATTCCTAGTTTCTTCAGTAATTCTAAATTTAATATAAGCTCTCTCTTCAATAACATCACTTTGGGAACGTATGTAAATATCTGGTCATGCACTTTGATTCTGTATACATGATGATGCCCTGATGTAATCAGCAGAAAAAGAAGTGTCACAGATAACTAACCAAATGTGCAATCCATAGGTCGCTAAAAATATATCATATGAAAAATTAAAAGAGCAGTTAAGCAGGTATTTCAAGCCTACCACAAAACATGTATCACGTTTGTAGTTTAGAAATAGATGCCAGCTAGCATGTGAAAAGGTGCAGGATTATGATGTGGAATAGCGTATGCTTGCCAAAGAGTATAATTTTGGCACAAAGTTATGCTTTTCAACCTGATATTTTAGGCTCAGACAACTATTGCTGAATGAAATCAAACTAATCTATACACATGCTATTGAAAAAATATGTAGTTTAAAAAGCAGTGTTAAAAAATTTAATGGAGTTTCAGAGCAGTACAGAAGCAATGAAACCAAAATAAATGTGAATAAAGTGCAAACAGAGAAAACAAGGCAAGATTATACTGATATAGCATCTCAACAGGATATTGTCACAGAAGACAAAGACATATAAAAAATAAGAGCAAATATAAAAGTATACTTGCAATGTTGAAGGTTATTTGTCTTCAATTTGTTGTAAAAAGCAGAAAAAAATAAAGGTAATTTACTAGTGGACTGTAAAACAAATCATGTCAAAAAGTCAACATTACCTGTCAATAATCACATACTAGATGTTAGTATTTGTCAACTGAAAGTCAGAATGAAGACTGATAGTGCAGCAGATATGTCTCTTTTGTCATAAAGAGATTGGTTAAATATTATAAAGAAAAATAGAAAGAATTTACCAATAGTTAAAACTGATTTAACAGCAACTAATGCAAATGAAAACCCTATAGAAATAAAAAGGTTATCCCATATGCCAGAGAATTAAATATCTATGTATATAGTTCTAAGACATTTAAATCCTATTCTAGACAGAAATTAGTTTAGGCCATTGAGCATTAAATTAAAAATGTGCTCAATTGAAAGAAATGACAATTTTTTATAGTTGTTCAAATCAAGTCCTTCAGAAATAAATACACTGCCAATTAATATCAAATTAATGAAAAATTCTCAATCTGTTGTCTGTAGACCTATGAAGATCACCTTTATACTGAATGTCAAAACGGAAAAAAATAACAATTTTGTACAAAGGGGAATAATTTCACATGTTAAAAAGGCATCATGGGGGATACGATTTAAAACCATATGAGAACGTTCACTTAAGAGATAATTATCACGAGACCCTAAAATGAGCATACATTGTACTTAAGGTTCATTTTAGCATCACTGCTAGAAGCACCATATTTTGCTAAGATCAATCTACCCTCCACTTTTCATCATATTCCTGTAACAGAAAGAACTGCATAACTTTTGATGATACAGATTTAGAACTGTTTAGAAATAATAAATTACTGTATAGATTAACCATTTACCTAACGTGTAATAATTGGCTCTTATTCAAAATGGGTAAAATATAGAACAGTTAAAAATGTAAGTGCTATAGACATTGTAAGAGTATTAAACAAACTATTATATATGCCACAGGTATCCAGAAACAATCATTTCAGACAATGGATCTGGTTTTGTTTCATTGCAATTAAAAGTTTTACCAGTTATCAAGGGGATATAGCATGTCTTAACATCCCTGTATTACCCAGAGTCAAACAGATTAGCTGAGAAAGCAATACAGCAATTGAAGCAAGCTTTAAATAAAACCAAGTATAAAGATATTTACAAGGAAAATGACCATCATGTTTTCCCAACATTTTATGTCAATCATGGCAAGTAGTAAAATGCCTGCAAAAATAATGATGATGTAAAAATTTTGGACTCACATATTTAGTCTCTAATAAGAATGAGAAAAAGGTGATTAAATTAAAAACAGTGAAATATAAAATAGGTGAAACAATGTCATCATATGATGAAATAAAAAAACTGTGGCAAACCCAAGTTATGCCAAAAATACTGTCAAGACAACAAAAAACAATATAGCTGGCTGATGGAAATGAAGTACAAAGGCATGTAAACCATGTAAGAAGTTTCCAAAATGAGTCATTCAAAGTAGAGAATGAAAGAAGATGTTCTCCATTAGCAGAAAAAATAGATCCTATAATAAAAAATGACTGTGTGGATACATAGTTGAAAGTATGAGGGGAAGAAAGGTCTAGGACTTTGAGAGTGAGTGACCATATGTGTGTGATTACATTTTTTAGATGAGGGGAGGAGTGCTCTGAATGACTAATAATGTAATATTACATGTGTGCTTGCATATATATTTTAAAACAAAGGCAAAACTCCCCATACAGTAGTGCCACCCTGTGCCAAACAGAGTAATCAATGGATGCCAGAAGACTTGTGCATAAAATCCTTATCTAGTGCCCACTCATCCAATATCCCCAGACTAGTCTCTGGCTTGTGGCCATCATCAGTGAGGAGACTTGGATCTGAGAGCACTGCACCTAGATCTTAGGATCTAATGCAACCCTCCAGCAGCCACCTTTTAACTCTACTTTACTACAAAACTATGAGAATGAAATTGAAAACATTGTTAATATCTTCAATCTAAGCTCAATAGCTTATATAGTCATATGGGTCTGAACTCAATTCAGCACCCATACATTTTGGTGTCTTGGTGATCATGTGATGTTTGATGGTTTAACACCAATCCTGCCTAATAGGATAGTGGTGTCTATGGTTGTTTAAGAGCCAAAGACACCAAAATGTATGGGCGCTGAATTGAGTTCAGACCCATATGACTATATAAGCTATTGAGCTTAGATTGAAGATATTAACAATGTTTTCAATTTCATTCTCACAGTTTTGTAGTAAAGTAGAGTTAAAAGGTGGCTGCTGGAGGGTTGCATTAGATCCTAAGATCTAGGTGCAGTGCTCTCAGATCCAAGGCTCCTCACTGATGATGGCCACAAGCCAGAAACTAGTCTGGGGATATTGAATGAGTAGGCACTAGATAGGGATTTTATGCACAAGCCTTCTGGCATCCATTGATTACTCTGTTTGGCACAGGGTGGCAGTTTTGCCTTTGTTTACAACAAATTATGTGCTAGTATAGAGATGGTGATCAGGTGATGTTTGATATATATTTTAAACTGATGTAAAATAATATTATTGTGTTTATATAAAACGTTTGTATATAAAAAGTAGTCAGACAGGAAATTAAATAATCTCCCCATTGATTATCCAATCTAGAAAATTATCCTCAAGGATATAAAACCTCATTATATTATGCAGATTATTCTGATATATGCAGAAGGGTATAGAGATCAATCTGTAGCACTATGTCTAGTAAGAAATAGTGTCTGTTATTTTATGAATTATAAATTTGTAAAATTGCAAAGAGCTATCTAATAAGCTAGTTGTAAAGATAAATAATTATATCTATTAATCTATGTAATGTTAATAAATCCAGATGTGTTTAATGTTTTTTTATTATAAAATTTTATGTTTATTCAGCTGGTAATGGTCAGGTTAACTCCCAGATATAGCTGATAGATGATAGATTAAGTATCTTATGAGATTTATAAAAATTAAAAGTTTTAATAAGATCTAATATTAAATCACTAAACATCACAAGATCACCATCTCTTATACTAGCACATATTGTTATTAAACAAGGCAAAACTCTCCATACAGTAATGCCATCCTGTGCCAACTAGAGCAATCAATGGATGCCAGAATTCTTGTGCATAAAATCTCTATCTAATGCCTACTCATCCAATATCCCCAGACTAGTTTCAAGGTTCCTCTTTGATGATGGCCACAAGCCAAAAACTAATCTGAGGATATTGGATGAGTAGGCACTAGAAGGGGATTTTATGCACAAGCCTTCCGGCATTCATTGATTACTCTGGTTGGCACAAGGTGGCACTACTGCATGGAGAGTTTTGCCTTGTTTAATAAGATCTAATATCTATTTCAATCATGATACACTAGACCAACTTTTACAAATAAAAGATATTTTAAGACCAAATCTTTTGGGATATTAAGTAAGCATTGAGGTCATGTAAACACACTGAATATTAAGTTTTATCACACAAAGAACCTTAAAACATGTATACAATTTGCTAATATAAAGAGACCTCAATACTTGTAGGATGGAGAAGCCTATCAAGCAAAGGATTCAGTAAGAATAACAGAATTTCTTTACTAATTTTTCCTTTGCAGTTTATTTAATTTCAGTACACCACTTTTTTATCATTACCTATGTGTACTCTGCAGTAGATGTAAAATAATATTTAAATATTTTAGACTAATATCTGCATTTTCACTACATTAAACATTGGTTATTGTTCATGAAGTCATATAACATATAAGTACCAAAATGCAATGGAACATACATCCAGAAATCTCCAGCTTTTGAGCCCATGAAGCTACTACTCTGCTAAACCATACACGGTAAAGGCTGTTACTGACATAATCCAACAAAAAAATAAACTAGTTTTGAATAGAAGACAAATAATTGTTATAAATTATAGAGTAACATTTAATGACTTTAAGACATAAGATTGTAGTAATTTATTTGTTTTGAGCAATAAAATTAGAGTATATTGGATTAATAAGGGGAGTTTTGCAGGATTTTGCAATCCATAAGCATAATATAGACAGTAAGTTTTCAGAATCTACATTCGAAAATACGAATTTAATAATAGAAATAAAGTAGGTCACCAATAGAATAATAATTTTTTCTTGCATTCTCTGCAAATAGTTAACGATTTCTTGAAATGTAGCGAGCAAGTAATTAATCAAACTATATAGAAAGACCAGGCAAAACTCACTATATATATTGCCACACACAGCAAGCTAGAGTAATCAATGGATGCCAGAAGGCTTGTGCATAAAATCCCCATCTAGTGCCTACTCATCCAATATCCCCAGACTAGTTTCTGGCTTATGGCCTTCATCAGTGAGGAGCCTTGGATCTGAGAGGACTGTGCCTAGATCTTATGATCTAATGCAACCCTCCAGCAACCACCTTTTATCTCCATTTAACTACAAAACTATGAGTCTTAAACTGAAAACACCCATTTTCAATCCAAGCCCATTAGCTTATGTAGTCATATGGATCTGAACCCAGTTCAGTACCCATACATTTTAGTGTCTTTGGTTCTTTAATAACCATAGCCACCACTATCCTATTAGGCATGATTGGTTTTAAGACAATAAACATCACATATGCTTGTATATAACTGTTGTTAAAACAGGCAAAACTCACTATATATATTGCCACACACAGCAAGCTAGAGTAATCAATGGATGCTAGAAGGCTTGTGCATAAGCCAGAAACTAGTCTTGGGATATTGGATGAGTAGGCACTAGATGGGGATTTTATGCACAAGCCTTTTGGCATCCATTGATTACCCTAGCTTGCTGTGTGTGGCAATATATAGTGAGTTTTGCTTGTATTAACAACAGTTATATACAAGCATAAGAGGTGATGGTCATGTGATATATAGAAAGAACATGAAAAAATTGATCTATAATAATAAAAATTAATACTGTTCTACCATTAGTAGTTACAAATATTTCTATCATTTCAACATTGCTATTTGAGAAAATTATCATAAACAATAAGCAATACATAAGTCAATGACATATATATAAACTTATTTGAGGTCATTACACTAGTAAAAAAGAAGGGTGATCAACGGATGGGTAGATGGATGGATTGGTGGATGGATAGATAGATATGTAGGTAGATAGACAGACGGATGGATAGACAGATGGATAGACAGAGAGATAGACAGACAGATAGATAGATAGATAGATAGATAGATAGATAGATAGATAGATAGATAGATAGATAGATAGATAGATAGATAGATAGATAGGTAGGTAGTTAAGTAGGTAGGTAGGTAGGTAGGTAGGTAGGTAGATATGGCCAAATTCTGCCAAATTCACATCATATTTCATGTACCCCTGCAATTTTTAATGGGTTCCACGATTATTTAACATTATCAGGCATATCAACAATTTTCAAATTTGAAAGCAGTCGCAATTATTATTCATTAGTAAAAATTTTATTACTTATATATTTTACCATATAATAAAAAAAGTTGTATATTTAAAATCTTGTTTAGGTTAAAAAAAAAGTAATAAAAACAACTTCAATCATCAACAATTTTACCATCAAATTTAAAAAGTCATGTAATTATTATTCTTTAGTAAAAGTTTTATTACTTATATATTTTAGCATGTGGTAAAAAAGGTTGTATATTTAAAATCTTGTTTAGTTAAAAGAAAAAAAAGGTAATAATAAAGATATCTTTGATTATTTACTACCGATCAAGATTGAATGCCAGCAATTGATTACATTAAATCAACTCATTTCTTTTACGTTAAATATATATAGAGAGAGATAATTTCTTTAAAAAATATTACCTTTCATATGAAAAGTTAAGCTTCGGTATGTGAATAGTAGCCAAGACTCCTACTTGATCATCTAAATAATTTTTACCATTAACTACAACATATATAGATAGATAAACAGCTAATTAAGTATTTATATATTATATATTAATAATTGCACTATATATATAAGGGAATTCAAAAAATCCCGTAATTTTGTAATAAAAAATCATGTATTTATTTTTAAATATTACAAATTGAATCCCCTTCAAAGTACTGCCCACGTAATGCAATGCACTGGTCCAAACAGGCTTTTTATATTTTGAAGTAGTCCTGAAACTCTTGCAAAGTGATGCCTTTTAACATCTCTGTTGTTTTTTCTTCACCACTTCTAAGTACTGTACACAGAAAAAAAAAAGAAGTATTTCCCCATTCAAGAGAATAAAAAGAAATTACATAGAGGGAGATCAAATGAATATGGCTAATGGATAAGTTGGGTTGTGCTGTTTTTAAATGAGAATTGTTTAACACTCAAGACTTTGCGCACTGGCATATTGTCATGGTGAAATTTGCTTTTCACACTTTACCACAAATCAGGACATTCAATTTACTGTATCACTTAAACATTTCAGAACTTGTAGGTAAAAACCCTGATCATTATGAATGAATTCTGAGTGAACAATGACATTTACATAAAAAATAACATTGTCTTGATATTGGCTTCACCTCATGCTTTTTTAGGACATGATGAATTTGACAATTCCATTAAACCATTCATAATCTTACATTTTCCATACAGCAGCTTGTTTGTAAGCTGTTTCAAGCATTACAGCTGCTTTCCCTTTCCCTAACAGAAACAGAATTTCATATTTCACATGATCACCACTTCTTATGCTTGTGTGTAACTGTTGTTAAAACAGGCGAAACTTACTATATGTATTGCCACACACAGCAAGCTAGAGTAATCAATGGATGCCAAAAGGCTTGTGTATAAAATCCCCATCTAGTGCCTACTCATCCAATATCCCCAGACTAGTTTCTGGCTTATGGCCTTCGTCTACTCTCAGATCTAAGACTTCTCACTGATGAAGGCCATAAGCCAGAAACTAGTCTGGGGATATTGGATGAGTAGGCACTAGATGTGGATTTTATGCACAAGCCTTCTGGCATCCATAGATTACTCTAGCTTGCTGAGTGTGGCAATATGTATAGTGAGAATTTCATATTGTTCAAACTTTTCAACCATTACAAAAATCAGCAAATAAGTGAAACACTTAAAAATATTTACTATGTGGCATCATGACTTCACCAATGACAACAGTTGGTAGACTGATACGGGGGGGAGTCCATAAGAAACACCTAATGGCAGAAGCATGTACTATGTGCTTGCCATCCAAAAAATGATTCAGAGTTTTTTGGATATCCCCTCATATAATAAATAAAAAGCATGTATTAATACTCTTTACTGCAGATTTAAATTTTAATCTTATTAACTGCTATCTGATACTTGTTCTAATACATTTGGAAAATGTTTAGGCCTATAGCATAATTAATGAGATTAGGTTGTCATATGTTATATTAATTAGCAATTAAGGATATTAAAGTATGGATACATACATTAATGAAAAATTGATATCATATCTCCCCCTATGTTTTATGCCTATATTTCTTTATTTCTAATGAAATATTTTCTCACGTATAGTAATTTAAAAATGATTATTGTCTTGATCTCCTACATCCTAATCATAATGTTTCTAATATATACTGTGTATAATTTTAAAAATTCATATTTATAGATATATTAAATCAATAATGATATATATATACACATTCTTAACAATACATATTTATATATAATAAATTAATATTTTTGATATATGTATATGAATTTCTAAATTATAAAATAATAATAATAATAAAAATATTTTTTTTAATATATTAAAATTAATGTCAATATATCACTTGAACATTTAAGGCTTACTATTTTAAGAGAAGCATTTATTTCTTTTTTTTTTTATTCTAGCAACATCGACTATAAATTGAAATTATCAATATTTATTTAAACAAGCCCTTAATTGATAAGTGCTGTATACGAAAATATTTAAAATCTCTATTCAGAACCTTCCCATTTCCAGACCAACTGGTTTCGAGCTTATGGCTTACGTCATTGGAGAGCTAGAATATTCGGACACTAGATCCAGAATATCAACACAAAACCCAGCACTTATTTCATACGTAATATTTAAGTAGAAACTCTGAAATTTTCGGACATGAAAATGTCTTTAAATCCAGCTATCTAACTTAAATAGCTATATGGGACTAAACTAAATTCAGATCTACCATATTTTAATAGCCAGGACATAGCCAAAGCCTTAATGGTAAAATTATAATAATTAAAAAAGCAAGTTATATATCCAGTTGGTCTGGAGATGGGAAGTTCTGGATAGAGATTTTAAATATTTTCTCATACCGCACTTATCAATTAAGGGCTTGTTTGAGCTATTGGTACGCTCTCTGTATTACATTTTTGTAAATACAAGCTTATAAAAGTAATGTCACGTTATATATGACTTGCTTTTTTGATTATTACAATATTTATTTACTAATTTGTTACATTTATTATGTATGTATATATTTGAAGCATCATAAGTTGAATACTAATAAATTTCAAATAAAAATTTTAACTCGAATATATAATAATATTAATTAACCAATGTGATGATGATGATTTATAATTTAAAAATACAAGAACACACCAAAGTATTTTATTTGTTTTTTAGTTTCAATAAAAAGAAAACCACAGGCATCAGACCTCCTAAATAGAAAGTTTACTTTTGGAAAATTTTTAAAAGAACAATCATCAATTACAAATTATCTTCACTATCTCTGCATATCCCCCAATGGATTGCATGATTTTCCGGAGCTGCGGATATTATCTAGCATAGGGGTGTAAAAAGCATAAAACCGGACTGAGTAACAAACACAAACTAAATGGACTAATAAAAAACTATTTAACAATTTATTAATAATGAATAAATAAAACAGCTAAATATATACTCACAACTATAAACACACACACAAACATATTATAGTAACAAAAGATATTTTGAGTTTAATCTATAGTTGAAGTTTAAGGCGTTATGATATTTATTATGATAACATTTTGCCATTTTAATTACTGAATCAGTCACTAAACATGGTTTTTTCAGGTACAGTTCTTTTAATATTTTACTGTTATTTTCTTTAGTTTTTCTGATGACTGTCTTCTCCTTGAACACTGATGATGTTAGAGAAACAGAGTAAATACAGCAGGACTGGTGACATTATATGAGGTATACTATCCATATATCCTGTGTAATTTGTACAGCATTATCCATTTATTTTTTCCTGGCATCACAGAGGCTTACCCAAGTGGGTTTTTCAAACTTCAGTGCTAAATTCTGGATCTAATTGCTTTTTCCAAGTTGTTTTGACTGGTATGGTTTTTGGTTATCTAGCCACACATGGTAGATGGATTACTTCTAAATAAATTACTGTAGTAACTGAAGTGTTGAAAAATGTTTCAAAAACAGTCAGTAAAATATGGCTTGTAGTGGGAAAAGAATTTTAATCAGCCATTATTTTTATTTTCAGCATGGATCACAGCAACACGCTGCAATAGTAAATTGCAATCTAATGCAAAACAATATGGAATAAACTGCCTGGCTTTAGAATTAGAATGATAGTAATAATAATGCATAGTTGCTTCTTTTTTTTCTCAAAGTAATCTTTATTAATAAAAGATTACAAAAATTTTGGGTACACTTACCCATTGAGGATTACACAGTGATTCAATATAATAAGGTAAAATGTACATATGTTCAAAAATAATTACATCCATAAAAATTGCTGTAATGTGATTAATGTGTATCTGTACATGGATCCACATGGCCCGGCTGTTGAGAAGTTAACCATCACCCAATGATCCCACCCCTGGGGCCCCGAAGCGAAGACTCAAATGCTTCAGCTGAATAGGTGAAGTCCAGCATTGTGCCAACCACCACAACAGGCAGCGAGGTCGAAGGCCCAAGTTCACCAAGCAATAAATGCTTGAACCACAGCCAAGCCATGTCAAAAACATTCTGAATACCTCTGCCTCCCAATTAGCAGTCCAAATGAGCAGGGACCACAATCAGTCTACCCGCCCAAAATTTGGAAAACCAACTTGGGTAAAAACCAAGAAGTAATAAGAGCCAGATCGACACTGCCCAAAACCAGCCTATCAGGGGGCACAGCAGCCAACCAGAGCAGGAATAGCACCAACTGTAGCCCCCGCAGCAGGTGTTCTGGGCAGTGGCAAAATTGTCAACAGCCCACATCATAAACCAGACACCTAATGTCTACAACCAGCCACTCCTGAAGAAAAAGAGGGGCGTTCAGACCCATGCCCACAAAACAGAGCTCCATCAACGTTACAAAAAAAAGGCAGTGGCTCAAAACAGACCAACCACTTTACAAATGCACTAAATTTAAAGCCAACTAATGAAACCTCATGATAGTGAGTGCAAATCAACACTGACCTATCAAATATTCCATCAAGGGGTGCAACAGCCCTTCATGGTGAAGTCTATGTGAGTGTAGAGACTTTCATCCTCCCGGCAGGTATTCCTGGGCTAGACAATGATCACTGAACATCCCCCCCAAATGAACCAAGCCCCTTATGACCACTATCACCACACTTGAGGAAAAGGAGTGCAAACTCACACCCACCAATACAACATTTAATTCATGTAGTCTTGAAATCAAGCCAAATTTACTTGCACATCATGGGAATAAATCATTTGTCCATATCATCTTGCACACTGAGGTCAATGGAGCTGAACATCTGCCCTTGATCATCATCAAACTCCTGTGTCTGCAAATGTTTACATCAGCTGCTAAACCCACCAACCAAAGTCATTCAGGGTTCACAATGATTTTTATTTGTTAATACTAGTTGGATCCTGCTTCTTTCGATTGAATTTTAGGTCTTGATTAGTAATGAATGATTCAAGTATAATCTGAAAGTTTGTTGTTAAACTTTGGAAAATTTCTCAATAATTATTGCTTAAAAAGTACGATTAATTTATAGCTTCAAAGTTTCTGTTTAGGTCTAAAACATCATTTGTACACATTTTTGTCTTTAGGTCATTATTTTTTAGCTCAGGAATCATTTCATTGTAGTTCTGTGTTGATTTGAAAAATGTTTATTTATTGATTTTTTTTTTTTTGGGGGGGGGGCAATCCACAGAAAGGGGGTGATAACTTCTGTTCTGATCATTGGAGAAACCTGATTTTTATGCAGGGCGATAGCTTGGGTTATTTTCTATAATGTTCAATTTCAAAATTGAGATCAAATTAATAATTGAAACTTGTTTAATACTGCTAAAATCTGATGCAAAGATAAAATTCCTAAAACCATCATTGCTAACATATTATATTCCATGTTATCTATGAGATTTGATGTGCAAATGAATTTCCTGTTTATTCTATTAATAAAATTTAGGATTTCTAGTGTCTATTCTTTTTAGAAATATTTGGTTTCATTTAAAATTATTTTTAAAAGGTTTATAATACTTTAATGATTCCAAGAATTATTTAAGCTAGCTTTTGTCTCTTTCTAATGACATCCATTTGCATAAAACGGAACAATAGATAATTTCAATTATCATTGAATGAAAACTGTTTCAACATTTCTTCTAAAGATGAAAAACAATAAAACAGTTATTCACTTACATTTTGGTAAACTTTTTTTTTATGAATCCAACAATGGACTATGACTTTGGTGAATAGAACAGAGAGCCTGAAACAGCAAAACTGGAGTCCTAGGCTCCATCTAGTGGACTGATAATGCATAGTTGCTTCTTTCTGACCTATTTATACCTAACTGATATTGTTCAAACAACATATACATCACCAGCTAGCTAAATATGACCTTTGCATCATTACAATACATTTTTTAAAAAAATAATCTGTTTACTCTCTTCATCCATTGATTACTCTGGTTGGCACAGGGTGGCACTACTGTATGGAGAGTTTTAACTGCTTAATAACAGTTATGTGCAAGCATAAGAGATGGTAATCATGTGATGTTTAGTGTCTTAACACCAATCCTGCCTAATAGGATAATGATGACTATGGTTGTTAAAGAGACAAAAACACCAAAATGTATGGGTGCTGAACTGAGTTCAGGCCCATATGACTATATAAGCTATTGAGTATAGATTGAAAATATTAGTGTTTTCAATTTCATTCTTAGTTTTGTAGTTAAGTAGAGATAAAAGGTGGCTGCTGGGGGGTTGCACTAGATCTTAAGATCTAGGTGCAGTGCTCTCAGATCCAAGGTTCCTCACTGATGAAGGTCACAAGCCAGAAACTAGTCTGGGAATATTGGATGAGTAGGCATTAGATGGGAATTTTATGCACAAGCCTTCTGGCATCCATTGATAACTCTGGTTGGCACAGGGTGGTACTACTGTATGAAGAGTTTTGCCTATTTAATAACAGTTATGTGCTAGCATAAGAGATGGTAATCATGTAATGTTTAGTAGTTCAAAACATATTGTGGATACAAATTTTATCATGGGTTTTATATATATAAATAAAAGCAAAAGAGGAAAAAAAGTTTTTATATTTTCTTTCTCTTTATTTTCATTCCATTAAAATAGGAAGAAAACTTCACTGCCAAATTTGAAATTACAACTTCTAAAATATTATCAATTCCAATATTTTAATCTTATTTTTAAATGTGCCATCCAGTTTTACTGTAGAAATATGAGAAATTTTATTTAAAACTCAGTTAAGGAAAGGCAAACTAGAACAGATTCAAATTTAAATTATTATTTTTTTTTAGAAACATGCATATTGATATTACTTTTCTTTCTTTCCTTTTCAGTGTTATTATCATTTGGTTTCTTACATATTACAAAATAATAATTAATAATCTTTAATAATGTGCATAAATTATATTTTCTTTTAACTTTAAGCAATTTACATTTTTATTTCTTAAGTGATAGCACCAGTGCGCACTCAAATGGCAGTTTGTATATTTATTAGTTAGTTCATATGAGTTTTTATTAAACACTTTTTCTCTCTCTTTGCATTGTTGTAGTATACGCAATCTGAGCTACTTAGATTTGTTATACTTACAATATGAATACTTAAGGAATAACAATCTTTAGGAACTTCCTTAAAAATATTTATATTAACTAAAAACACCTCAAAAATTTACTTCTGCAATCTATTATCACAAGTGGGTAAATTTTGATTTATTTCCTGAAAACAAATAACTTTGTAAAATTACTCATGTAGATCAAAGTTATTATGACCACTCCAATACAATGGTAATTTGAGCCCTTCTAAAAATATTAGTATCAGTCAACCATTTTCTGTGCTGATGGATGAAATTAGACAACTATAATATCCCCAAGTTCTCTTATGTAGACAATTGTTCCCAGATTAAAGGCAACAAAATTTATCAACCATCTTTGATGATGAGACAAAATCTCAAGTTATCCAACTTTGAAAAAAAATGTAACTATTACATTTGTCAAGATAATTTTATCTTGGAGAAAGACTTTTGGGTGCTGATATAGTATGCGCTTGGTGGCCATTTTGAATTTTAAAACACCCAAAAACACTGTTGGCACTAGATTGCTAAATATCTTCCTGTTCCTTCTTGTAAAAAACTTTATTGCTATTGCCTACAGGTATAAAACATTAACTATAAAATAAAAAAGTAAGTCAATCAGCTCTCTAAGTAGTTGGCTTTCAATTATTGTTAAAAATCTTGTTAATATGATTCTTTCAAAAAGCTTGTAGGGAACATATAATAATGATATTGGGGGTGTAATTTTTTTAATCTTTATTAACTTTATTTGCTTTAAAGACTGCTATAATTTTGCATTCAAACCAAATTTTTGGAATAGTTTCTATATAAATAATGTTACTGAAGAGATTTGTCAACCATGATTTCACTTTAAATCCTATTATTTTTTTAGAAATCCTGGAAGCATTCTATTTATTTCTGGGATCTTTTCTACTTTAAGACAATCAAGAGCAATTTCCAATTCATGAACATTTATAATACCATAGGAATATAACATCTACTTACCAGTAAGGATGATATCATCATATTATGATTGCATTTTTATTTTTTCACAAACAGCAAATCAATATTCACCTTATCAATTCATAATAACTTAATACATCCACTCTTTATTTAAATATAACTAAATATCCATTTACTAATTTCTATTCAATATTTATCTAATCTCTATTCAATAGATATCTGGCCTGGTTTTGGACCATTTATCAAAACAAATCCCTAAGCCTGTTTGTGACCTGAAAAAGAAATCCAAGATTTACTTAGTCTGATGTCAAATCCAGTCCAGGCAGATGCACCAATCATTGCACTCTACAGCTCTTCCATTTATATAATTGATGCAAAATTCTGTTATATTTTGAAAGATTCAGATAGTGTACATGGAATTGAAAAATGTTTTAAAACTCTATCCATGGTAAGATATAAATCTCAAAAAAAATTTGTTATCAAAAATTATATTCTCTTGCCAATAGTTTCTAATTTAGATATAAGTTTAAATTAAAAAAAACAGCAACTTTTCCTAAATAATACATTAACCACATCAAAGACTGATCGGTTCAATGTTATATAGGCTATTAAGTTTCTGACTATCATGTTATTAAGTATATATAATGTAAGCAGTCTAATAACCTTGGGTCTATATGAAGATAATTGAAGAATTCCTTTCATCCAGGTTATCAGTAGGGCTACACTGATTTGAATCAAAATGGCACATTTATTTCAATTAATGTCAATCTAAAATGTATTGAACTCAAAATATTCTTCCATGAATTAAATTGTGAAACTTTCTGCAAATGTAATATATACACCTTTACCCCACTTAGTGATGGCAATTGGTCCTCCAAAACTCATCGTTAAGCTAGAATATTGTATACAGAATACGTATTTATAATGGGGGTCTATGGGAAAAAAATTGGTCAGTTCCAGTCAATGTAAAATATATATCCACATTGGTTTCCAAGCTCAAAGATTTTCTTGATTTTTTGATGGCAATGATGACTAAATACGGTATCTAAAAGAAAAGTTTTATATCACTAGGAAAAAAAGTGCATATTTTCACTGTTTAAAAAGTACAGTACAGCAAAAAGAAAGAGAAAGTGAAACTAAATTTGAAGAGTTTTTATATTCTTCCGCAGAAGTTTGTCATCGTAATAAAAAAAAAATCCATACTGAAGTGTATTTTTTTAAAATTTGTATTACAGTACTGTACATTTATATTTTTACTTATGTAAAATTATTCAAATTAAAAAACAATGTTTAATTATAAATTATTTAATTAAACATAAAGACATTACTGTACTCCCGAGTAACAAAAGGCTTAATGTGTATCGTAAATCAGTCAACTTTAGAAAAAAAAAAATCAACTTATTTTAAAAGAAAAAAAATCTGTTCTAATTTTCTAAAACATATGCTAAGTTTATATTTCTTACTGTATATTTTTACGAATGTAGTAGTGCCTCCTCGCCTCCCGTTCATATAGAAAAATTATTCATTAATGCTTGTTTTAAATGCAATCTGTTTTTCTTTTTAATTTTTTTTCTAATTCAACATTCTCATTTTAAAATTTTTTTTTTTTTTTTGATTTGAAACCACTTGGGTGTACATAATGAAGGAAAACACACACACACAATTTAATATTAGTATTTAGTGTTTTCCTGAAAGTTTGTGATGATGGTATTTTAGTTGTACTGTTTTCATCATCTAATACAAGTGTTGAATGTCTAGAAAAATTAAACTTTATTTACATAATCCAAGTACTGTACATTATATTTAAATAAAGTTTAATTTTTCTAAAAACATTCAACACTTATATGTATATTCAGTATTATACATTCAGTAATTATATATATTTTAAGTTTATACGTTTTATAATCAAAATACTGAATGCAGCACTAACATTGTGCTTTATAAATAAAACATTGTATGTGCTATACAATTACAGCAAAGTATATGTATACCTGTATACGTATTACAGTAATGTACTTTTGCTTTTGGGTAAAATGTATTTAAAATACCTATTCTCTGATGTCATCAGTGATGCAAAATTCAAGATGGCTGCTAAAAAAAAATTTCCCAATGGTTATAGCAAATAATCAATTGTACATCAAAGTAGTGGGTACAAATTGATGATAATCGCTATTGTGAAATATCACTAAATAGCCAATCACTAATCGGGGTAAATGTGTATTTCAAACAAATTGATATATTCTCTGACTGGAGAATTTTAGGTCGACTCCATGCCTTTATAATAAAATATGTTACTGCAGCATTTTAATCTTCCCATAAACTGAGTCATCCTCCATATTTACAATTACAAGCACATTTGCTTTCTGCTATGGATTCCCTCAAAACTATTATTCTAAATTATATCACTAAGAATGATGAAATCTGTCAAGCTCTTATCAGAAACATTTAAGTAAGCTTAAAAATATTTAATCTGTGGTTATGGATACTGAACTTAGATCACCATCTTCAATAATCAAGGAATGAATTCTTAAACAAAATTGTTATTATTTTCATAATAACATAAATACAAGATATATGAGCACAGACTTTCACACAATCCACTACTCTCCACTTTATCTCATAACACTGATACATTTGAACACATATATGTTGAAAGGATAAATAATCACCAATACATGTATTTCATGCTAAACCAGCAATCATCAGTTGATCCAGATTATCATCTCTACCCACATATGCAATAAGTGCTCAGATATATATTAAGATAGCCAATCTTATATCTGAGCACTTATTGCATATATGTATAGAGATGATAATCTGGACCAACTGATGATTGCTGGTTTAGCATGAAATACGTTTATTGGTGATTATTTATCTTATCGACATATATGTGTTCAAGTGTATCAGTGATATGAGATAGAGTGGTGAATGGTGGGTGGTGTGAAAGTCTGTGCTCATATACCCTATATATTACATATATTGATACAGGTATATAATAAGCCTGTAATTCAGTTAATAATATAAATACATAAATTCTTTCTTTTAATCATAAGAATTTCTAATAATGACGATAAATTAATAAAATTAAAGCATGTATATAATAAATAATGATTGTGTAAAAATATTTTTACTGATTGTATTTTTCTAAATAATTTCTTATCAAAAACTGCAAATAGTCATATTAACTGAAGTCCGTAATGGATGGTTTTGCGTTAGAGTAAATAGAATGAACTTTTGCTCCTATTATAATAATCGCATTAATTTAAAAGTATTTTAATGTTCGTATAAATACAATACAGTAATACCGTAAATAAAATAAATATTCTGATCTTTGTAACAAAACTTTACTATAGTATTGGTAATTTTTGTGATTCTAAATCAGTGATTATTATTTATATGTGCAAAAACAAAAACAGTGTATGTTAAAAGTTAATTTATATTATTCTTAATAATTATAATTTAAATAACTATCCTTTATCGTAAATAATTTTACTTTTGTAAGATTACATTAATAAACTTTTATTTTAGTTTAAAAAGTGTTAATAGATGGCAGCTTAATATAGATAAAAAAAAGCAACTGCGGTAAATACTCGGAATACAAAAATTAATCGGGAACAAATGAATAAGTAAAATTCTGGTCACATAGAAAACTATACTTTTATAGAAATAAGAGTAAGATTAAAAGTATATATAAGCTTAAAATCAGAAATGGCTATTTTGTCTCTTAAACATAAATATGAAAAGAATAATATAAGCTAGAGCTACAAAGCAGGCAAAACTCTCCATACAGTTGTGCCACTCGAAGTAAGCCAGAGTAATCAATGGATGCCAGAAGTCTTGCACTGAGTGACACTACTGTATGGAGAGTTGCCCGTTTTAATAACAGTTATGAGCAAGCGTAAGAAATTGTGATCATGTGGTGTTTAGTGGTTAGAGCTACAAAGGTCATATGTAAAATCAGAAATGGATATTATTCCTCTTAAACGTAATCCGGCGCTTAAGTAAAAAAAATAATTAGAAAACAACAGATATTATAAAGCTATACTTAATGATCAGAAATGTTGTTTCCAGAAAAAAAAAAGTGACCCAGCAGAAATAAAGCTATTGCATATACATTTAAAATATTTCTCAAAACATATATATAAAATAAAACAAGTATATTGTACAACGATAAACATTCGATTTATTATAATAAATAATATAAAAAAGTATTTGAAGATGTGATAAAATATAACTTGGTCTGTTCTGACTTTTCCTCTTATTGGCAGATGGAGTCTGTTTCCTCAAATTCCATAATTATCTTTTTAAATCATTTTAGACAATAAAAGTTAAAAAGATAACTGCAACTTATTTATTTTTTAAAATATTGTTTTATTTTCTAGCTAATTTCTAACAAAATTAGTAATTAAAACGCAAAACTCTCCATACAGTAGTGCCACTCAGTGCAAGCCAGAGTAATCAAGCATAAGAAAGGGTGATCATGTGATGTTTAGTGGTTTAAAATTAGTAATTAAAAACATCTTAAATAATCTGATTATAAAAGAACCATTTTTTTTTAAAAAAAAGAACCAATCTAATTATTTAGTTGCTAATTAATTAGATACTATGCTTTCTGATAACAAATTATTCTGAGATTTGAATTCTGTATGGAATATTTCTGTTACAGCCAAATAATGAAATTTAATATAATTTGAACTCTTTATACTTAGTTTTCTCTTTTTAGCACAAAATTATTTTACTAAAACTCAGATATTATAATATTTTCTACATTAACTATTTAATAACTGAAACACAGGCTTATTATACACCTGTGTCTATATATGTAATATATAGGGTATATGAGCACAGACTTTCACACGACCCACCACTCTCCACTCTATCTCATAACACTGATACACTTGAACACATATATGTCGAAAAGATAAATAATCACCAATATATATATACGTATTTCATGCTAAACCAGCAATCATCAGTTGGTCCAGACATATATGCTGTAAGTGCTCAGATATATATTAAGATAGCCCAACTTCATACTTTAATGCACAGGCTTCAATCTACTCCACACTCCAACTCTTCAACTGTCCATCCAATTGAAAATCTGATGATGGAATGCTCAAAGGCTCCCCTGAGGCAAAAATGTTAAAAGAGATATTGGAAAACAAAGGAATAAATATAAATCATTAAAGAAATATATTTTAGAAAATTGGATAGGAAAAAAAAATGTTACACTTATAATTGGAATGAATAGTTTGTGTAGTTAATATTATCAAATTAAGCAATTTTAATAATAAAAATAGGAACTGCAATATATAATGTAATTAAAACATTAACTGGTACTAGTAGATACATGATGCTCCATCAAAGGGTGGGACTAATGAAGAAAAAAAACCTAACTGATAGATTTCACATTTTTGTTAAAATATATAAAATAATGTAATATATTTAAAACATAAAAATAATATATTAAAAAAATAAATTTGAAAATAATATATTGAGTTGGTAGTAGTGTGTGCACATGTGTATATATATATATGTAGTTGAAAGAAAAAGTAGAAATAAAAAGACAAAAAACTTTTGTTAGATGTGATATTTTGGACTATTTCCATCATCTATGAGTGAATGTTGAATGTATAGAAAATTTTAAACTTTATTTAAACTTTCCAAATATAAACAACTTGTTAGTAATAACACATAAATAGACAACACAAGTTAGTAATTACTAACAAGTTGTTTTGCATTTGGAAAGTTTAAATAAAGTTAAAAAATTTCTATACATTCCACATTCACTCATAGATGGTGAAAATAGTCCAAAACATATCACATCTAATAATATACCACCATCACAAACCTTCAGACAAAAAACTTTTGTAGATATTTTCTATATTATTTTGACTTTAAAAAAATTATTATAAATTAAGGTCTAATTAATATTTTATTAATTCTGATTTTGAAATTAAAACAAGCATGTTTTTATGTTACAATAGATATACTAGTAATTATAAAATTCCACTATCTATTTTGATTACATAATTTTTTTTAAATTAAAGTTTGTATAACATATTTTGATAAAAATCCTACAAAGTTGTTTTTGAAAGGATTAAGGTGAATTGAAAAGTGACATTAACTTTTTCAATGAAGATAAAGATAACTTTTAATTACTGTGTTTTTTTAAATTCCACCCTGACTATAAAAAGTTGGAAAAAAGATTAGAGGGGAGTTTTAGAGTTTTTTACAGATTATTACAGCATGATGATTATGAAGTTATAAATGAAGGTTTAGAGGACAACTCAGCTGCTGCTGCCAATGTCACAATGGTAGTTTGGATTCATATGAATGCAAACTCATGTTTATGTTGTTCATATCCCTTATATATGTGTGTATTAGACAGCATAGAGACTAAAGGAGCTCACTGCATGATTATAGCTTTTGCCAAGAGATTACCATATACATAATTTTATCAATATGCAAAGAAGCATAGACAAAGATACTATGCAATATATATGAAGTACTTACAGATATCAGATGGTTTTAAAGGTAAATATTTTTTGACTAAATTATTCAACTAAAAATAGAATAATGAAAGAAAATAATAAATGACCAGTTCCAGTTTTATTTATTAAAAGTGAAATTCAGCAACTTTCTTTAGTAAAAATGATGAGTGTTAAAATCTCTAATAAAAAGTAAAACTAGTAAATAATTTTTGCTTGAATTATAAGTCTAAAAACAAAGGATTGATTTATAAAAGATTTTATTTTGAATTTTTAAAAAAATATAAATTCAAAATGTCTTTCTAGATTAAATAACAAAAGAACTTGCCTGTGGTATTTTTAAAGATGTTTATAATTAATCAAGAGAAAATAAGTTTCCAAACTTAATCTCACAATAATTTTCTTTTTTTTTTTAAAAAAAAAGAAACTTTTTTTGTTTTTTGATATACCATTAGAAATAACGAATGAATTAATAACTTTTATTCATACTTTTATTTTACATACATACTTACATGTGCATTTTATGATTTTTGACAATGAATTGTATCTTATGAAAAATGTAATATTTTTAATGAGTTATTATTTTGACAAATTAAAATGCATGATATAAATATTAGTGTGCACACACATTTCCATGGGTACCCATATATATATATGAAAATAGTCATTATTTATGTATCATTAAATGAGATAGCTTTTTTTATTATTATATGACAATTCCCATATGTTACAGTGCATCTGTGGGCTTATATAGATGCTTATCAAGTAGACACATATATGTTAATATTAATTATATTTTTATTATTAGTTTATGACAATTCAAATATGTTCATTTTATATTACACAGGCATTTCTGTGTGCTGATATATAGGTGTCTTATGTAAACCTATTGAGACATATATGTAAATTACAATGTATTGGTGGATTTCTGTCTTAATCAAAATCAGAAGACATAATTTATATGTATATATGTATTCTACTGACCATTTAAATTTATTGCTATTGATAAATTTATATTTTATTAAGTTATTCCAGTAAATTTAATTAATCCTAGAATAGATTTAATTATTTACTATGCAAATATTAAATATTTTATAATAAACACTTTTATTTTCTTTGCAGTAAAAAACCAAAATTAATTATTTTCATCAACCAGAATTTAAATAAAAGTGTGGGATGCCCAGAAATTAATTTCTGAATATGCCACATTTTTATTTCAATTTGCAAGTTGTAGCTGGGGAAAACAACAGTAGATAAAAGTGTTTATTATAAAATATTATATAAATTATAAATATTTAATTTTAATTAAAGGAAAAATAATGTATATGTTACAGAGTTTAATTCTGTTAAGTCTTTATTCACAAAGTTAAAATTAGTCCTTAAAGTGTTTTATTTTCTTTCAGGAGGTCTCTAAAATTAAAATGGTAGTTGTGGAAGGACCATACTACTGCTGGTAGATGGCGCTGCACCACCAGCAACAACCAGCCCGAAGCTTGTAAGTGAAAAATTTCTGTGTCAACCACAGAAATATTCAGAGTAGGTGTCCAAATGCAGTGATGCAAGTTCCAACCGCTAGGTGGCACTGTTCAGTGTGCGTACACACAGGAACCTTATGCCAACTAGCTTCCAGCACTATTGCCCACTTCGTGTCACTGGTAGCCATAGGTAAACACATCTAGCTTACATGGTCTGCTACCAGCAACTACCATTAAAATATCCTAATAAGAATTTAAGATGCTACTAAGGTATATTATAAAAAATGATTACTGGTTGTTAAATCTTCAGCAGTAGGCATGTTAAGATTTTACTATACACAAGAATCAGAGAACAGACATCTTATAACCATACTTTAGCTTTTGAAATACACTATTAAAGTTTACATCCCTAAGATTATGGTTTAATAAAATTTGAAGCAATATGATGGGAATTTTGGTGACATTTCATGTGGAATATAAAGCATGGTTTGCATAGTTTAATTGTGAAAAATCCGAAAGGCATAGTTTTAATTCCTATAATTGCAATACAACTTTAAACATACTCAACTTAAAGTATTACAGCAGAAGCCAAAAGTATTACTTTTCTTTGATGAAAAAATAACATTCCATAAGGAATGCTAAATTGAGTTAATCCTTTGATTTCTTAAAATCATTACAGCAAATTGCCACTTTTTTTTTTTTAAATACTCCAATTTCTTTTTTAAAAACATTAAAAAAAAAAAAATGAAATGAATAAGGAAAATGAAAGATTTTAATATATTTTAAAACATTGCATGATCACCATTTCTTATGCTTACACAAGCTGTTAAACCAGTAGCAACTTTATCCATACAATAGTGACATCTAGTGCAACCCATAGTAATCAATAGATGCTAGGTTTGTGCATCAAAATTCCTATCTAGGACTTACTTATTAAATATTTCTATTCTAGTTTCTAACTTGCAGATTTCATCACTAAGGAGCCTTGGATCTGAGAATACTGCACCTAGGTATTTGAATCTAATGCAACCAAAGACATCAAACTATACAGATACTGAACTGGGTTCAGGGTCTGTATGATTATACAAGCTAATGAGTTTGAATTGAAAACCTTATTGTGGTCTTATTTTGGACTTATATCTTTAGAATTAACTAAAAAGGTAAAAGATGACTACTGGAATGTTGCATTAGAACCAAAGATCTAGGTAGAGCTCTTCATTGATGAAGACCACAAGCTATAAGCTAAAAACTAGTCTGGGCATATTGAATGAGTAGACACTAGACAGGGATTTTGATGCATAAACCTGCTAGAAACCATTGATTGTTAAGGTTTGAACTCGGTAGCACTACTGTATGAAAAGAGTTGCTACTATTATAATTATATTTCTCCTGGCAGAGAATTCAGTTAATTTGTAAAAATTGTATATTCAATAGTTAATCTAGTCTGTTATTTTCAATCAAGATCAAGTTTTATAACTTCAATTCATTGATTATAACTAAAATGAAGTAATTCAAGTAATTTACAGATTTTTAAAAAAATTAATAATGGAAACAATTATGTTTTTTTTTTATCACTACCTTAATAAATATTTCTCCCATTATTTTTTGAATCACAGCAGTGAAAAAAAAATTCTGGATGCAACATTCTTCCCTGCTACTAAACTTCCCTTCATTTCCATAATAAATTGTTAGAAGTGGAAATGTCAATTGGCAAGACAATTACATTACTTTTTGATTCTAATAAAACATTGAGTGCAACCTTCTTGAGAGAAAAATACATTTTTATACTTAGTTTCTTTGATGGTTATCCATCTTGTGTTTCTTTGATGCATGAATAATATAAAGCATGATCTCAAAGTTGTGTTTTCATGCTTCTTTAAAATTTGAGAATAGAAATTGGATGTTGGATAACTCTTATCTACTACTTGAGTGCTTGCATCATGTTTCAAGTCAAAACTCATTTTCATATAAAATGTCTGTATCTTTACATTCAAGATTTTTTTTTGAGGAGGAAGGTCTGTCTAAGTATATGTGCCTATATGCATAGCTAATGATAAAATAACCTTAGCTATTCTAATGAAAACACCTCATCAAATTCTTAGTGAAAAGAATACAAGTTAGTCAATTGATGGCTTCTTTTTTTGTAATTTTTCTTTCTTATTTAATTGTCTGCTTAATGTCAGCTATTTACAAATAATTGGATGGCTAAATGAATTATCTCTAAATCTGTTATTTGAAAAAACAATTAGGCTTATTAAAAATATTTAGCTACCATTCTCAAATTTTTAAATTACCTCCAGAAAACATTTTAATGTTAACATGAATACAAGCCAAGATTTGTAACACATTGATTTCCTAAGTTTATCCACATCATCAGAATTAGAAGCTTTTCAAAAATAAACTTTCCATCAATATGAATTTACAAACTGACAAGTATTTTTTTTCCAAGTTTTTTTCTTTTCTTCCTTGCATCCCTTGTCACAACCATTCATCAGCATAGAAAATTAAACCACATTAATTTACTATGCATGCATTCTGGGGAGAGACTTTACTACTCAGGTAGATTTATAAAAACCAAATACCTGAATCTCTACTATGCTTGTGTTATCAACTCAATATTTTTCATTACGTCATTCACATGCAGGAATCAATTGAGCTGAATTTTGTAAAGGTAAATGAGAGAATCTCATGGGTGAAAACAAAAACAATCTCCTCCCCTCCATCCCAACTTTTACATTTAACATGTTTAAACATAAAAGCTGTATTATTTAATGGGTTTTGTAATAAAATATTGGAAATTAATTTATCTTATCATTAGATAAGGGATTTGAACTCAGATTTTCAAGCACCCTTTAACTAACCACACTATCTCATACAACTGATACACATGATCACACACATGTAGAAAAGCTAAATAATCACCAATATATGTATTTCATGCTAAACCAGCACTCATCAGTTGGTCCAGATTATCATCTCCCATATATATATAATCAGTACTCAGTTTATATTATGATAGTAAATCTTCATACTTTAATAGACAGGCTTCAATCTACAGCCATCCATATCATTGAAAATCTGATGATGAAAACACAAATCCCATACTGGTGCCAATATTATTGCCATGCCCATGTTGACCTCAAGTCACTCTGATCCCTCATGTATAGGACCTTATTCATTTAAATACATAGAAGAGGGGTGGGATGTGTAAATATTTGAAAACCAGGCACTCTTCAAATATTTACACACCAAGCTTGTATCCTGCCCATTCCTTGTCTATGTATTTAATTGGATAAGGTCCTATACATGAGGGGTCAGAGTGACTTGAGGCCAACATGGGCATGGCAATAATATTGGCACCAGCATGGGATTTATGTTTTCATCATCAGATTTTCAATGATATGGATGGCTGAAAAGTTGGAGGTTGGAGTAGATTGAAGCTTGTCCATTAGAGTATGAAGATTTGCTATCTTAATATAAACTGAGCACTGATTATATGTATGTGTGGGAGATGATAATCTGGACCAACTGATGAGTGCTGGTTTAACACAAAATATGTATATTGGTAATTATTTATCTTTACTACATGTGTGTGACCATGGGTATCAGTTGTATGAGATAGTGTGGATAGTTGAAAGGTGCTTGAAAATCTGAGTTCAAATCCACTATACTTACAATTAAGCTCCAGGTTTGTGAAGAGTGCCTGATTTTCAAATATTTACTTGATCATTAGATCTTAATTTAATCTATGCAATATATCTTAAAGCTTATCAGAGAAGTGAAAGTGAGTTTTATTCACCACCTGGAAATTTACCATTTGCTAAATTAATCATCATTATTATTGCTTGAATTCAATGAATTTCTTATTCTTTTACAATGTTGATCTTATCTGTTTTCTAGTGATAAGCTAAAAATTTGTAAATAGTAGAATAAATAAATCATCCTCAAAGGTAAGACATATTACATCTCCAGAGACACAAGTTTAGTGATCGCTGAATAAGTACCTCATACTTCTATGAGATTTAATAAATAGATGTTATATGACAACTATAATTAAAATGAGCAGTCCACTAATGAGAATTGTATTTACATAAACAATTTTGACATTACGTTAAATCTCTATCAAAGAATAACCTTGGCTCGTATGCTTTTTATTATATTGTTAAGTAGATTTCTCTGCACTTTTTACATGAGAGAATATCAACTAAGACATTTTTGTTACAGATTGCAAAGAACCTATTAGAATGTTAGATAAGAGAAGAATATTTTATTGCAAATACATTTATCAACTTACACATCATAACATTAAAAACCAAAACAATTTCATGAATAATATTAACATTTTAAGGCTAAAAATTAGTAACTTACTATGGTAATGACAAAGTACTTATTTGGTCTAATCTTAATTTGAATAATAAGAAAAATATTTATTATTGCCTGCCATAAATTTGAAATTTTTGTCAGTTAAAAAAATCTCATTTTAAAATATATTGAGTTATTAGCTATGATCAAGTATTTAATTATACTTGGTCATAGCTATATAAAATATCAACTAATAAATAACGATCAAATAAGAATATTGTTTCCAAAAAAAAAAAAAAAAACAATTGTCAAAGAAAATCATGACCATAAGCAAAACAACAACAACAACAAAAAAAAACCCATGAAAAAAAACTAGCAGCATAATTGATCATCTACTAAATGACAGAAGAAACTCTAAAATTAAATAACAAAGATTTCCACATTTAAAAAAAATCAATATTAATCAAAACTGAAATTGACAACTAAAAATAAATAAAAATGTAAAGCTTGTATATAAGATAGGAAATGTTTTGATTTCATATTCTGTAGGAGTATATAATATGATAATGATTAAAATAGGGTGTAAAAAATGGATAGTATTAAAAATAGGATAGAATTAGTTTATAAAATTAATTATGATCATTGCAATGTGTCAGACAGGAAAGATTGCCATTGAAAGATGTAAGAAGCATGATAGAGAAATTAATAGAACAGATACAAAATCAAGATCATATAGTCATTTTTCATATCTGATTGTAGAATGAATTGTGGAAAAAATATTCAGAAAATAAAATATGTTAAAAATTATAAGGAAAGAAAATTTTATGAGACTTTGTACATTTAAGAAAATTTAAACATGGGTGAATGCTGGGATAATTTGGGGAGAAATGAACACTGTTGGGTTACTGGAAATTTTAGAATTATAATTAAAAATATTTTTGTAAATTATTTCATAAATTTGAGAAAAAAAATTGGATTGTAATAATTTTCTAATAAATTGTTTTTCTCTTCACCAATAAAAATTGTAATTATAAATATGCGACTTTTCGTATAAGTTAGTGAAGCTATAATTCTACTATAATGTGTAATATGTCTGCTTAGCACTTTCGAGATTTAATGTTCAAATCTCATAGCTTTACAAATGAAGACTGTTGTGATTTATTGTACACATATGCAAATGAGTTTGAATTTTTAATTAGTTAGTCCATTGTTTGGAGAGAGCATACAACAGGGTTAAAAATAAAAATGAAGGAACACCAGTCTTCTGGGACCACCAAGCAGCTACAGGCCATGTATTTGAGCCTAGTTCTACCCAAATAATTTGCACAGAGAAGAGTGATACCAAAAGAAAAGTCAAAGAAGCTTTTTGCATAGCAAATGATCTCAGTGCCATTAATAGAAGAGAGGCATGCTTTGCTCTCTCCAAACAATGGACTAACTAATTAAAAATTCAAACTCATTTGCATATGTGTACAATAAATCACAACAATCTTCATTTGTAAAGCTATGAGTATGAGATTTGAACATTAAATCTCGAAAGCGCTAAGCAGACATATTACACATTATAGTATAATTATAGCTTCACTAACGTATGCGAAAAAGTCGCATATTTATAATTACAATAATTTTTCTAAATTTATTCATTTTCATTATTTATGTTTATTGTAATATAATGTAAATAATGCTCACTGGGTGGAGATGCTATAGCGTAATTAGTCATGTGATTGTAAAAGAGGAAACGTCTTGACAAGATTGTTTTGATATGTTGAATACATTTTTATTTATTTTTAGTTGTCAATTTCAGTTTTGATTAATATTGATTTTTTTTTTTTAAATGTGGAAATCTTTGTTATTTAATAGATGATCAATTATGCTGCTAGTTTTTTTCATGGGTTTTTTTTTTGTTGTTGTTGTTTTACTTATGGTCATGATTTTCTTTGACAATTGTTTTTTTTTTGGAAACAATATTCTTATTTGATCGTTATTTATTAGTTGATATTTTATATAGCTATGACCAAGTATAATTAAATACTTGATCATAGCTAATAACTTAATATATTTTAAAATGAGATTTTTTTAACTGACAAAAATTTCAAATTTATGGCAGGTAATAATAAATATTTTTCTTATTATTCAAATTAAGATTAGACCAAATAAGTACTTTGTCATTACCATAGTAAGTTACTAATTTTTAGCCTTAAAATGTTAATATTATTCATGAAATTGTTTTGGTTTTTAATGTTATGATGTGTAAGTTGATAAATGTATTTGCAATAAAATATTCTTCTCTTATCTAACATTCTAACAGGTTCTTTGCAATCTGTAACAAAAATGTCTTAGTTGATATTCTCTCGTGTAAAAAGTGCAGAGAAATCTACTTAACAATATAATAAAAAGCATACGAGCCAAGGTTATTCTTTGATAGATTTACTTTTACATCATTTCGTAGCACTATTGCATTTATTTATTTTTTTAAACTCTTAAAACTTTACTTTTCTTATACATCATATTTTAGTTTGTCTTTCATTTATATTTCTTTATCACTATTAATTTTCTAATGTACAATTTCAATATTTCTAACTTTACTTATTTTTCATTTCACAAAATCTTGATTTTGGAGGATAAAAGATAAGAATCTTTTCGATTCTAATTCCCTCTCTTTTCTTAATTAAAACATTTCTTTGTTTATAATTTTTTAAACTCACTTTTTAGTATTCCAAACACAATATTTAATATTCTTTAAATGTTAAATATCTATATGTGTGATCGCAGTATGTGCGATCATCACAATATATATATATATATACACCCACAATAATACTAAGTTGAATAATAATTAATATTAATTGAAATGTATTTTCCTCGAATGTTTACTTATGTGCATTAATATGAAACTATTTTAAAATTTGGATTTTGTGCCATTTTTACATTACTTAAAAATATATATTACTATATCACATTCTAGTTCTTAAGTCTTTTGGAAAAGGGGACTTTTACCTATGCATTCCTCATTATGTCAGTATATTTTTAAAAAAGTTGGGATGATGGTGTTAAGAGAATTGTTGAATGTTACAGTGGCCAGGAATGGGATAGAAGAATAGATGCATTAATAAAGAATAGGGAGTTGGAGAGATGGAGAACTAGTATGGAGAGTAAAAAGAGTTTAAATATACATAGAAGTAAACACAATATTGAGGGTGAGTTAATTTACGATAATAACAAGGAAAGTAGTTTACTGATCTTTAGCAACAAGGTAATATACTCATAAATGGAAATATGTGGGTGATTTAGTCTTCAAGTTGTGTAAGGCAGCATAGAAAATATTAGGCATCTATTAATTAAATGTAAATTCCTAAATGCAGAAAGGGTACAAATAATGAAGTTGGGGAAGACTAAATATAAATAATGTATACAGAAAGTGGGTTCTTGGTTTTTATACTGGGTTTGGGAAAAAATAAGGGGGATTTAGATAAAAAGGCCATAGAGTTGACAACGATTATGCTTTGGAAATGGAATGGAGCAGGATAGATAATATGGGAAAAACTTAGGGAAGGGTATGGAAGGTAAAGTGGCTAATAAGTTTCTCTTGGCATAGTGGCTCAGAGATTCCCGACTCCAAAAAAGGAAAAGTCACAGTGCATCACATCACATTCTTATTCTGCCATATTTCAGCATTCATTAGCCCAAAAACTCAGCCCATGAAATGCATGCAAAATGAGAAATAATATTCAGAGTTTTTGCATTACTGGGTGGCTGTGATCTGGTGGAGATTGACTAAGGAATGGCTGATAAAATGTAATTAAAATTAAAAAATATTGTAAATTTTTTAAATTTTCTGTCGAAATATGCGTTTATCTTGAAAATAATTTAAAAAATAAAAGGTGGAATATATTAATATTAAAATAAATTTACCTGAAATTTCAGTTTTTATTTGTGTCCTTCCAAGATATGCCAAAAGGCCCATGACAGTATATACAGGCTTTCTTATAAATTGGGTATGTGGCGGTTTAGTATTATTCATTTGAAACCGGGCAAGCAATGTTCGTTGTTCAAAAAAATATGGATAATAATTTAGAAATGCATTATCATTACTTAGCAATGAATAATTAATTCCTACAGTATTATTTAAAAGAAGTTTTTGGTGCTGTGATATTACCTATAAATAAATAAACATTTATATTTATTTCATCAGTTATTTAACTTATAAACATAACCATATTGGCATAAAATAAAAAAATACTGTTTTATTTACAAGGAGAAATAATATATTTCCAGTACTCCTTTATCTTCTTCATGAAGTATAATAACTACTATTTCCTATTGCATTGTTAAATGTATACCATATAATAACAATGCTTTATTATCCACCCTTTCCTTCACTTTACAGTTTCGATTGCCCCAGCAATCTTCTTCAAAACTGTATATCTTCTAATCTCACTGTTACAATCAACTTTTAAAACAGTGAGATTAGGAGATATAAGGTTCTGAAGAAGATTTCTGGGGCAATCAAAACTGTAAACTGAAGGAAAGGGTGGATAATAAAGCATTGTAAAAGTAATAAAGTGTTTCATCAATTGATTATTATATGAGAAATAATATAATTAAAAGTTTAGTGGTATAGTACATCATTATTATCATTTTGATCCATTATTAATTCATTGTAGAATGAATGCTTCCCTAAATTTAATCCATTTTCTCCAATTCATAATTTCTTTTCTCCACATCAATCTAGCAAATATCTTTATCTCAGATATCCATCTCACATGTGGTCTCCTTCAAAGACTTTTACAATCTTTTAATATCCACTATAATACTTTAAACCTATTTATTATCTTTTCTGTCAAGATATTTAGTTCATCTACAATTCAAACTCTTTACTTTTTTAATGATATCAATAATACCTGTTTGTTCTCTCAACCCTGTATTTTGCTTTTCCTTCTGCCTTTTTACTACCAGCATATATTTCTCCATATTTTATTGTGTGGCTGAAGTTATTTTACTGTTCCTCTATTATGTATGCAAGTCTTTAAATATATAAGTGTTGGAAAAATACCTCTTAAAAAATCTTACCTTTAAAACACAAAAGCATATTTGTTTTTAAAACACATAGGCACATTTTTTTAAAAAAATTATTCCTAACAAAAGACCTCTATATCACTACTCTGATATACTTATGGTTGTTAATTGTTTTCTAATTCATTACAATCAATCTTTATTTATTCCTTTTGTGAAAAGTCAGTGGACATTAATTTCTTTAGCATTTATCTTAGTCCTACTCTCTTGCTTTCATTTGCTAGTTCATGTAACAATATGGACTCTTTCAGGTATTAGTTTCAAAAACAACATTATCTGCAAAATCTAGATGACTAAAATCATCTCCATTTATTTTTATTCTTCTAGTCTCTCATTTTAATCCAGTAAGTACTTCCCATAGTGCTGCAGTAAAACACTTTGGAGATATGGAATCCACCTTTTATATATCCTTATCAATGTTAATGTTCAAATTATCAGCATACAACTTATTCGCTGGTTTTATTCACTGGTATTATATTTTTATAAATTTTCTTCCAATTTAGAAATATCCTGTGCTTACATTTTGATAACCCAAAACTTTAATTACCATTGAAATGCTTAAAGAATTAATTACATTTGTAGTCTACAACTCAAACATAATGGCTATTCACATTCATTATGTTTTTTATAACTTTTTTAATGCATGGATAAGATCTATTATACCAAAATTATTTTTAAATCCAGTTTATTCTTTCCATTGATATAAGTCTCCAGTTCTCTGCGGACAATTTGTAATGATTTTATAAAGATTTTATATAGAAATGATAGAATAATAATTTCTTACTTTCTTGTTTTATGTTTTTTAAATATCATTGTCATAATTGGATTATTTCACTCCTATGATGCAAGTTTATCATTTAGATATTTGATATATAGCTTTGCCAGCAATTTTTTATTATTTCTGACTTACTTCTTTTAAGATATCAATAATAATTCCATTAAACAGGCAAAACTCTCCATACAGTAGTGCCGCCCTGTGCTACCAGAGTAATCAATGGATGCCAGAAGGCTTGTGCATAAAATCTTCATCTGGCATCCATTGATTACTCTGGTTGGCACAGGGTGGCACTACTGTACAGAGAGTTTTACCTGTTTAGTAACAGTTATGTGCTAGCATAAGAGATGGTCATCACGTGATGTTTAATAGTTTAATAATTCCATTACTTCCTAAAACTTTTCAATTCTTCATAGATTGATTGCAGGTCTTATTTTTTCACTGAATATATTTGGTTTTTCAAAAAAAAAAAAATTGTATTTGTAGTTACTACTTTTTCTTATTTTTTATCATATAATTCTTTCAAATCCAATGTTGTAATATGAACTTAATTTTAAACTTTGCATGTTTGGTTAATATTCTGTAATTCAATTCTAATGCTATAAACACATAAACACAATCCTTAATATCTTATTAAACCATGGGCTGGGCACTTTTGAGAGACATGGCTCTCATAATCGTAGCTCTTTGTGAAGTAACTGAATGTCTAATGTTATGCAAATCTATGCAAAGTTCTAGTATTCCATTTCCTTTCATTTCTGTTAATAGTGTTACTGTCTATTGCGATAAAGCAGGCCTCTTATTATTTTTCTCAAATCATTTATAGCATTAGTATAGAACTACATATAATTCTTTGTAACTTTTACCTCTTTAGTTTTGCAAAGATCCCTTTCTATATTGAATGTATTAAATAATTACAATCTTGAAATACATATGTTTCATTGGACAAAATTTCTTCATTGTTTCCATGCCCTTTTTAATGTACAGATTTCTTTAAAGAAAATTTCTCTCAAATTTTTTCCTTATCCAAGTTTACCTACAACATATAAAATCATGCATAATAATTTTACAATTCCGAATAAAAGCATTCTTCATATGTAAATAAAAATCCTCTATTTCTTCACTTCAATAAGAACTCACTAGGAGATAAATTTGAATTATCTGCATTTACTTTTCCAGTAAGTTTTGATATGTATACAGGCAAAAACTCTCCATATAGTAGTGCCACCTTGTGCTAACCAGAGTTTTTTGCCTGTTTACTAACAGTTATGTGCTAGAATGAGATGGTGATCATGTGATGTTTTGATATGTATATAGCATCATTTTCAACAATAACCGATTCACTGCAGAATGAATATTTGTCTAAGTTCAATCCATCTCCAATTTGTAGTTTCTTTTGTCCACATCACCCCACACATGTCATTATTTTATCCACCTATCTCACATGTGGACTGTTTCTAGGTCTTTTATAATTCCTTGGAATCCAGTTCAAGATTTCAACTATACATTTATTATCGCTTCTAGAAATATATCCAGCCCAACTCCATTTTGGTCTCTTAATTCTTTCAATGATTCTAATAACACCTGATTGTTTCTCACCTACATATTCTGTTTTAAATCTCTTCTTATTAATTCTTAATATGCATTTTTCTATACTTCATAAGTCTCTGTATTGCTCTTCTGTTGAGTGTCCAAGTCAGATAGACACTTATTTAAAATATTTCTTTCAAAACACCTAGGCATATTTAACTTTCAATATTATTTCTACCAAAAGCATTCCAACCAAGTTCTAATTCTATGATTAATTCCATCCACTGTTTCCATCTGTAGTAATAATCTAACCAAGGTATTTGTAATTATGAACCTCTTCTAATTCATCTTATCAATCTTTATTTTCTTCTTTTGAGAAAATCCATTGAACATTAACATTAAAGATTTGGGAAAATGCATTGTATAATGCCTCCAGGTTGCTGTAAAATTCCTATGATCAGCTATAAAAATCTTGCTGTAAAGATTTTGAAAATCTATTGTTTCAAATCTATAAAAAACTCAAAAATTCTTTGCAAAAATGAGATTTTCAAAGCTTAGGTTCTCAAACTACTATTGGGATGATTTTGGAATTAAATTTATTTAGAAATCATCATAACAATTCAGAACAGCTAATGGGATTTCAATAAAATATTGTATGTCTATTTCTGCAAAGTTTTTATTAGTCAATGGATCAAAACATATTTATAGGCCAGAGTTTTTAAAAACTTTATTGATCATGGGAATGTTTCAGCATTATGAAGAAATGATATATGATTTTTTCCCCCTCTAAAATCATTTTTTTAAATTTCATTTTGTAACTGTGAAAATCTTCTAAATCCTAGAAAAAAAAGAGCTATTATATAGATTGAGAAATCCTGACAACTTCAAAAAAAATGTATATTTGTTTACACAGATATAAGCTCTTAATTTCCATTCTTTACATAAATATATATAAAAAAGGGGTTTGAACCCCAACTTTCAAGCTCCCTTCAACCATCCATTCTATCCCATACAACCAATACACATGACTACACATGTGAAAAAGGTAAATGATCTCCAATATACATTATTTCCTGCTGAACTAGCACTCCTCAGATTGTTGAGATCATCTTCCATACACATATATAATCAGTGCTTGGTTTATATTAAGATAGCAAATCACACTTTAATGGACAGGCATCAACCCACTTTACCCTCCAACTCTTCAGCCACCCATACCATTGAAAATCTGATATATTCAATGCCCAAATAGCTTGTTAATGCCAATATTATTGTCATGACTATGTTGACTTTAAGTCACTCTGACCTCTTATGTATAGGACCTTGTCCATTTAAATATATGAGGGGTCAGAGTCACTTAAGGTCAACATGAGTATGATAATAATATTGGCATTAACAAGGGATTTGGGCATTTCATCATCGGATTTCAATGGGAAAGATGGCTGAAGAATTGGAAAGTGGAGTGGGTTGAAGCCTATCCAATAAAGTGTGAAGATTTGTATCTTAATATAAACTGGACACTGGTTATATGTGTGTGTGTGAGAGATGAGTTCTGAACTAAGTGATGAGTGATGGTTCAGCATGAAATATGAATATTGGAGATCATTTACCCTTTACACATATGAGTGGTCATGTATATCAATTGTATGAGATAGAGTGAATGGCTGAAGAGAACTTGAAAGTCTGAGTTCAAATCCCCTCTATTACATCTAGACTCCAGGTATATAAAATATACTTGTATTTAAAATATATATATATATTGTTAGAAGGAGGTTGCCTTGACAATAGTTTGAAATTATTGATTGTTATTGATATTGGGATTGTCTAAGTGTTGCCTGTTTTTAATGATATATATATAATCATACATAAATGTAATAATGCTCAAGGCTAAATGGGTTTGTAAATAATCATTAAACACCAGTCAACACTTAAACAATTCCAATATCAATAATAATTCAAACTATTGTCAAGGCAACCTCCTTTTAACAATAAAGGTGGAATTAACAACAAAGGTGGAATTCTACCTGTATTGTTAAAAGTGGGTTGTCTTGACAACAGTTTGAATTTGTTGATTGTTGTTGATATTAGGATTGTCTAAGTGTTGAATGATTTTTAATGATTTATACATAAATGTACATAGTGTTTTCCATTTATATAAAAAAGCAATTTAGATTAAAAAATAACATTGCTATAAACATAAATATAAAAACATACATACAAAAATACATTTTAAACAAATATACACATATACACTCAACAAATAAAGATATATATTTTACAAACATACATATAAGTATGGGATACAAAAGTGCACATATATTTAACAAATATGTGCTCATATCTGAATGACTTATTATAAATCAGTCAATATGCCATATTCATATTTAAACATCAAGAATGTATTTATTTTAACTTAAATATATATATTTAAAAAATTATTTTTTCTTACAGTACTACCTTATCCTAAGAAAATCTATATTTGCAAATTATAAAAATTAATTCTAATGCTGAATAATTTGGTAAATTAAAATATTGTAAAATAAGTGTAACATTTTACATATAGTAAATCTAACATAAATTAAAATAATGATTATTCTTTGATTTAATTGCATAATGTAGATTACATTCAAAATATTGTATTACATAAATCATGTTGTGTGTTTTACAACTATAATTGCTTTTAATGTTTAAAACATAACAATTAAGTTAATGGCTATATTTGAGAAATGTGTGTGTGTGTGTGTGTGCAGATAAAAACATTGTAAACCAAATACTTTGTAAAGCAGACAGCATAATTTACCTAATAAAATATTTGAATATATTCTACAATATATAGGTAAATCAAAGAATAAAAATTACAAACCATAGATTTGACAATATATCTTCAAGATGTTTTAAACCCCTTGAGTCCGAAGCACCCCTGAGAGTCCCTGAACAAAAATTTGGACTTTCAACTGAGTTAGCGCGAAATTGGTAAGCAATGCACTTACGGTTTTCAGACCATTCGATCTGCCATCTTTTTCCAATTTAAATGAGGTATTACTTTTTTTACTACAATAAAATTTGGATTTTTTATGAAAGTTGTAAAATACAATTTTTAATTTTTTTATTTTTCTTTTGTTTTTTAGATTTAATTTACTACATTTATACAATCTTAAATTAAATCCTCAAAAGTCAATATAATTTGAGGATTTAAACATAAGTAATAACATAATGATTGATTTGCAAAACATCACTCAGATATTTGTTATGAACATGCAGAAGTTGGCACCCCATACTTGCCTACGTTTGCCTACTGAGTACATATTAGTTGAACATATGTATATGTATTTAACAATAAATGGGCTCATATATATTATGAATTATTTTTAAAAAATATTAATCTAAAATGTAAAAAATGGGCATTTATATAAACTTCAGTGTCTATAGGTACATGTATAAATATTTGTAAATGTTTATAATATCTAATATGGAAATGATACCATAATTAAGAATAACATTATTTAATACAATGTAGATGATTATAAATTTCCCTATTCGTGGAACAACCAAGTCTGAAAACATTATTATAATAATTCACAAGTCAGATTTCCAAAAAACAACATTTAAATAATTTTAAAAATAAATATATATAATATTTTCAGACTTTGTTTACTTCATCAGTGATATATATTTGATAAACTAATTTATTTATAGGCTTTAATAAATGTACACATCTTTTCAATTTGACTACATTAAACATATAAAGTTCATTTAGAAAATTAATGTAATTTTTTGAAAATAATGTTCATTACCTTTACAACCATACTGGCATAAGTACAATCTCCTTGCCATTCCCTTGGAGCCGACCAATATTTAATAGGGTCTGCTTCACTATTCAAAAATAAAAATAATAAAATTTGAAATAACCGTCAATTTAATTAAAGCAGAGAAAATTAGAGCTCTGATGAAGACTGCTGGACAGTCGAAACTGTAAGGAAAATAAAGAAGTTTTTAAGAAAATTTGTTTGCATTGAAGTCTATATGAAAGAAGTGTTATAAGCAATATATATATATATGTGTGTGTTGTAATTTGTAAGTTTTGTATAAATATAAGTAGCAACAATATCATGTGACTTTCATATGTGTATTAACATGATAGCAGATGTCTTTAGGGTAGGGTGAAAAGAACCACTATAAGATACATATAAATAAATGTTATAAGTTTTAAAATTATTTAAATTTTCTATGCTGCCATAATTCTGTACCACAAGAAAAAGTCACACATAGATATTACAAGAGATTCTGAAAAAAATAAGTGTGACTGTATATATACATAGAAAAAATGTAGCATTTATAAGTGAAATCATCTTTATTTTTTTAAATTTAGCTAAAACTCTTCAAAACGTTATTCATACAATAATCCAATATATTTTAAATCATTTTCATTAAGAGATATGAAAATGCGAGCACTTACAAACCTTAAATAATAATATTTATTTTTAAAATATCTTCCTACTTTAAAATGCTGAATCCCTCAATTCCCAAATAAAATTAACATATTTTAACACACCTGTAGTCAAAATCTTAACATCTTTATATATATATTTTCTCTTTTCTTATATATAAACATTTATCAGCACCTTTCTATTCCTATACTAATTTAATAAAAACTTCATTGACATTACATAGAATATAATAATTACAATACTTCTGATTCGTTTACATAATTAAATAAAAAATATTAAACATCTGTTATTTTTTTGAGGAATACAATTATTATTATATATAATCATAATAAAAATAATAAATATAATGGTAATAAACTATTATAAACAGTCTTTCAATTACCATTAATTATATTTATTATTTTTATTATGATTACAATATTGTTATAATTAATGGATATTTTTTATATATAGCATGCTTCTGGAGTAAAGGATTTCTAAAGCAATTTACCTGTAAAGTAAAAAAATGGGATATTCTTGTATGTGCAAAATAATTGCAACAATAAACGCAAAATTGTCAAAAAAAAACAACTTAATGAACAAAAAAAGGGGAGTATAATAAAATATATATCTGGAGAAAAAGTAAATAAATGAAGAAGTATTTGTTGTTGTAAGAGAAAGCAATCATCTACACTCAAAAGATTTTTGTTATTTAGATAATTAAACTGGGAGACTGCAAACCTCTCGCACTTATTAGCCAATCAGGTATTATTAATTGCGATCAAATTGTAAATACAAGTCAGAGAATTTAATAAGAGGGCGTCCACCCTCCTCTTTACTTGTCTTTCTATATATCCAAGCCAGTCTGAAGTATTTAGATTTGAAAGTGTGAATCTTCTTGTTAAATTCTCTGTCTTGTATTTACGATTTGATCGCTATTAATAACACCTGATTGGCTAATAAATGCGAGAAATTTGCAGTCTCTCAGTTTAATTTCAAATACTGTTTGCACTTTATAAATTAAATATTTATTTAGATAATATAAAATGAGCATACAGTATATTAAAATTATTCATTAACAGAATTTTAAGAATCAATTGTTAGAATTCAATTAACTGCATTAATTTCTGTATTAAGCTGATTTATTATACAAATATGGTGATAATATTAATAGTAAAACTGGTATGATAAAAGTTTACAATCATATACTGGTCTCAATATTAAAACTGAATGATTGGAAAAGAGATTTGTCATTAGTTAGTACTCCAGTAAATTGTTAAAAGTTTTTTTGTATAAAAAAAAATGTTTATATTTGTTTTATATTCATTTAAAGCTTTAGTTTAGAAATGTAGTTTTGAGATAGGTTTTACATAAGATTTAAAAAAGGGGGAGGTTATTTGAAATTAGGGTTGGCTTTTAAATTTGTATAAAAAGTTTCTTGGATGATTTTAAGACAGATTTGTAATTAAATAATGTAAAAGAAAGAGTAATATAAAAAATAGCAGTGGGAAAGAAATGTAAGTAAAATATAATTATGTCTGTTTATTTATGTTAATGTAAAATGAAGGTATTTATGTAATTGAGGTTTATTTATAAATATGTATTTCATATTGTTGTTGCAGATCTTTGAAAATGACTGTATGAAGATAAAAACAGTTGAAACATTGGAGTTTTGTTTATATATATATGTTCAGTATTGATATTAGAAAATAAAGTTTTTGAAAAGAAAAAGGATTTTTAATTTGTTGATATTTTAGTATTCCAGTTCTAGCAGTTGCTATATTAGAAAACTATAAATTCAGAGTATTGTAATTTTCCTAGGTATCAATGGGAGTTAGTGATTGAATTATTACAGAGGAGCTCTAATATACGATGTATCAAAATGCACTACTTTAGTTATCTGCTATCCAAAAAAAAATGTAATGGATCCATTTTTCTATCTTGGAGTATTGTATGAGATCATGGTTATTAACAATGTTTATTCAACTTATATTGAAAGCACATATATTTTATTTTTCATTTTGAGATATACAGTATGTTGTGTAATGTTTTTCAAGCATAAAGCTAAAAGTTTTATGAAATTTAATAAAATTTGTAAAATATCTTGTTTATAATGAAGAAAACTGTAAATTATTTTGATGTTGTGTTAGAAAGCCTAAAGTTTGAAGAGTTTAAATAATAATCTGAAATAGATAATGACAAGTAGGGTGACTGTATAAATTCTGAAATTGATATAGAATCAAAAACAAATAGCATGAACACAGTCTGCTAATAATAAAGGGATATTGTCCGTAATGTATTTAATTGTAATGAAAATCTGATATTTCACTAATCCTTTTATTTTTAAACAAATAAGGATACCATATAGTACATTTGTTATTTTCAATTTTTGAATGAATGCAAATGAGAAATAATACATATAAATATGCTCTTTCAATTTATATTTACAGACTACATTACTATTTTTTTAAATTTTGTTTATTGTTATAATCTCAACGTATATGTATATAATATATACACAGAAATGTGTCTTTGTTATATATGTGTATGCTGAAAACTACTTCAATTCAATAAACAATAAGATTTGGAATAAAAGATAATGGATATTGTAGCTTCACTGTATAAAACATAGTGCGTTAAAGGTCTGCCCATCCCTCACATATGTATGTAAAGGATTATTTTCCACTACATGAGGGGTCAGAATGACTAAATGATCAACCTTCAGGTCAAAGATCATTTGTCTGACTACTTTAACTCTTGTCTGTCTAGGCACATTGCAAGACTCCATTTTAGAAATCACTGACAAAGCAAACCTGAGAAAACTCAAGATTACGATTCAACCCCTTGCAAACTCACAAAAAACTGCATTTATGACTCATATGTAGAAGTCCTCCTTGAACAATTTTTATGTGGAATGAGTAGGAATAGTCTTAGACAGCAGTTATTGGCCAACAAAGATATTATTTATAATAAAGTTATTGAATGTGGTATAACTCATGAATTGGTCTTGGAGCAAGCAAAAGAATTTGCTGATGCGAAAATACGGGACAATGATCAAACAAAAAACCATAAAATTGACAAACTCAAGAAAAAGGTAGCTGACCAAAAGAGAATTAATGATAGAAATAAAAATTGAATAAGGTGTTTTTGTTGTGGAAAACCAAATCACATTGTTAGTGAGTGCTTCTATAAAGATGAATGCTACAAATACTGCATTAAAGTAGGGCACTTAGAAAAAATGTGCAAAAAAAATTGATCATGAAAAGAGAAAAAATAGCCATGAGGATATTAACAAAAAATTTAAGCAAGAGAAATTTGCTGTAATTAATAAAATGTCAACTGACTACTCGCAGAAATTTGTAATTATGGTAAAATTTTATGGAAAACTCCTATCGATGAAAATTGACAGTGGTAGCAGGGTGTCATTGGTTTCTGTGAATGATTGGAAATCTATCATGGCTGATATAAGACAGCCACTCAAGCTGATAAATACCAAACTCAAAACTCTGGATGACAACAGCAATGCCATAAAAATCAAAGGAGTAACTCGGGCCCCAATTTCTACCAACAATAAAAAATAGTAAAAATGTCATTGTATATAGTGCATGCCCCTAAAAAAACCCTCTTTGACCATGATTGGTTTAATTGAAATAAAAATCTCTATGATCAAAAATATTGATGTTGAGACACATTAGAGACGGTTTCCCTAAACTTTTTGATGGGATACCAGGAATAATTAAAAACAAACCGGTGTCATTAGAAATGTCACTAGAGGCAGTGCCTATAATTTTTAAACCTCGGAATGTCCCTTTCACTCAGAAAGAAAAAATAGCAAAATAAATAAAATAATTGAGAAAGGTGTACTTAAACTGACAGAGGAAGTCAAATGGGCTACTCCAATGGTGATAATAACAAAACCTAATGGCCAGATATGACTGTATGATTACCATATATCCATTAATAAATCAATAAATAAACTTGCCTATTCTCATCCTAAACTCCAGGGAAATTATCACATCATTACAAAAATCTAAATATTTTGCAAAATTAGATCTGAAATGTGACCTTCCACCAAATCCCATTTATGAATAAAGCTGCTGAAATTCTAACTCTCACTATGCACTTAGGGTCATTCAGGTGCAAATGATCCCTGTTTGGCATAGCCTCAGGACTCGGTATATTCTAATCAAAAATTGAGACACTACTTAGTGGACTCAAAGGTAACATCCCTTATTTTGATGACATATCAGAAAATGAATTGAGTAGTCATCTTATAAATATGTGCCAAAGGCTGTGTAGGAATTTTGGGCAAAATTAAATCCATATATGGAAGGCCAGGGAAATAGTTTCTGGGACACATTGTTTCAAGCTCAGGTACAAGCCTTTGCCCTGAAAAAGTCAAAGCAGTATCCAAAGCTAGAAAGCCAAACAATGTAAAGCGGCTTCAGGCTTTTTTGAACCTTGTGAATTATTTTGAGAATTTCCTGAATGGCAAAGCGCATATATTCAGGCAGTTATATGATTAATTAAAGAAAAATCAGAAATGGAAGTGGCACAAGAACAAGCAGTTTGGCATACCAAAACCCTTCTCACATCAAATAAACTTCTGGTCCACTACAGTAATCTGGAATTAATCCTAACAATGGATGTGTCAGACTTTGGTGAAGGGGCAGCAATTTGCTACCAAGATCTCTGCCCAGCTCACTCTGGTGAATGACCAATAGCATACATATCATGTACATTGGCCAAGGTGAAAAAAAATTACAGTCAGCTGTACAAGGAAGCACCATAATTTTTAGAATTCATAAATTTCACCAATATCTGTATGGATGCTAATTCAAAATAATAACCAATCACAAATCGCTGTTAAAAATTCTGGGCACTAAACAATTGCCTGAACACTTAAAGTTTTTGTATGTCGAGATGGCTTAACATACTTGCAGGCTATGACTACAGTCTTGAATATAAAAATGGCAAGAAAATTGGCCATCCTGATGCACTATTGCAAATACCAGACCATTTACAGAAAGGACAAAATGATGTAGAAATTAATTACATTGAAATACTTAAAAGCCAAACCCTTAATAGCTTAAAAGTAGCCCTATGTACTAATGAAGACACTGGATACAGATTAATTAAGGAAAAAATCAGTAACGGCTGGCCAAAACAACAACCATCTTTCCTGCACATAGAGCTATGGAAAACTCAGGATCAGTTGTCCATCTGTAAAGGGTCAAACTTAAAGGCGATCAAATCCTAATCCTAGTAAATGCTGATTGCAAATAATTTATTACATGAAAGTCATCCAGGCATTATTAGGGCAAAAGCTTTAGCCCATAGTTATGTCTGGTGGCCAAAAATTAATAATGACATCGAAATGTTTATAAAAAAATGTACAAGCTGTCAGTTATGTGCAAAAGCACTTCCAGTCAAATTCGAATCCAGAAAAGAAGCCAAGAAACCATGGCAGAGAATACACATTAATCACTGTAATCCAATCCAAGGACAATTGTTTGTGGTAGCTGTTAAAGCCTACTCAGGATGATCCAAATACAAACCAGTCAAAAATACGAATTCAGACAAATCAATCAACAAACTGATGGAGATTTTTTCATACTACAGCCTTCCAGAAACTATATTATCCGACAATGGTATGGACTCTGCATCAGAAAAATTCACAGATGTTATGCAAAAATGGGAAATAAAGCACATATTCACTCCACCATACCATCCCCAATCGAATGGACAAGCTGAGAAGGCTGTGCAACCCTTAAAGTTAGCCATCAACAAAATGAGAAAACAAAGAGTGCAAGAAGCAGTTTTCAATGTGCTTTTATATCAATATTCTTCATTTACAGCTAAGTTGGGCAAATCAACCACAAAGAAATATCTAGGTCATAGATTACAGACCAAGTTTGCTAAAATTATACCATCCAAAGATTATGAAGCACCTGCAGTTGCAAATTACAAATTTGTACCAAGAGAATGTATATGACTCAGAAATAACTTTAACAGATTTTGGAAGAAAGGCCGAAATTGTATGCCATTTAAGCAAGCAAGTAGTGATTGTCCAAATGGCAGATGGAAGAGTGTTACATAAACACTTTTAATCAGTTGCAGGAGAATGAAAGTATAGAAGAAATGCTGCCGATGTTTCTGAAAAGTGATAACAGTAATGCAGTTCCATATGACAATACAAAAATAGAAAGGGAAATCACTCCCACAGTAGATGAGTTACTTGATACACAGGAACAAAAAAAATACTATAAATCTTGAAACAAAATCCTTTCACTGTGCAAAGAGGGAAAGAAAAATCCCCCTCCCCCCATCTTAGTAATTATGTTTTAAGTTACAAGAACAGAAAAGAAAAAAGGTAAAACGTGAATCTCTGAACTTGAGGGAGGTATGTTAAATATGTTGGTATATTTATATACACATGTAAATAAAAGGAAGAATAAAAATAGTATTTATTAAAATGTATTTTATGTGTAAAATTAGAATATATGTGCGTGTATGTGGAAGCCATACACATTAATTACAAATACTACAGTATTAATTAAATGAAGTAAATTCTATACCAAAGATTAGCTATACTGATAATAATCAGTAATAGCAAAGAGATAAATCTAGGCTAAGTAAAGAAAGCTATTACAACTATGGAATGTTAGTTCTTGATCAGTTTCGATGATAGTGAAAATTGATGGCTAAAAATATACAAATTGAATGTAAATTACTTTATCTGATCCCCAAGAATCAGATGAAGCAACTTGAGATGTTGGTCACCATGTGAGCAGCTGATGGCCAATCAAAGGTGTGCAGGTGGAAGAACCAGGGGAAAAGCACTCTTGAGGTGAAGCTCTAGGTATGCAGATATGCCATCCAATGAATGCAGCAGGCACCCCTTCCTTCACCTATAGCCTTGCAGAGGTTTATCTCTGAATATTCCAACGTAGACTCAGGGGCTCATTACATGTCACATAGATCTTCAGGATTATTTTGTAAGCCTTAAAATCAAATAATTGTGTTACGTAGAGTGTTTATATAAAGTATGTAACTTAGAATGTTTAAGAAAAACCCTATTTGCTTATAACTCTCAAGTCTGAGCCTCTATTAATTAAACTTTATTATTTCTAACTATTAGTCATGTTCCTTTCCATTTTATTCAGAGTATTCCTTCTATTATTTGTTTATGCAATCTAGAGGGCAACATTTCGCCTCTGGACAGAGCACAACCTAAATTGAGAAACATTTTAATTTTTTCTAACTCAAGATAATCTGCTTGCATACTTATACAGAACTGAAACTGGATCAATTTCTATATATTATCATGGTCTTAGTTTTAATAATCTTATGCTATAAAAGCTGGCAGCTTGATTGTATAAAATGGCTGCTAGAGAAAAACTACACTAGATTTAAAACATCCAAATGCACAGTTCAGAAAAATCCCCAAAATATCCCATTAATGAAAACTATATGCTGAAATTAGTCTGTGGATATTTAGATAAGATAGCATTTGATAAAGATGTATTAAGCACTACCATCTGGCATCTATTGATTATTAAAGCTTACACTAGATGGCACAAGAAAGTAAGAATAGAAGGATTTGCTACTAAATCTGTTATTATAGAGAACAGAGAACTTTAAGAGAATAGAAAATGGTTTTGTTTTGTTATTTTTAAGCCTAAATATAAAAATATTTTTACATGTTTATCTTTATTTTTAAAAAAATCAAATAAAGTCTTATTGCTAGGGAATTCATAAGAAGTTAATCCGCAGGAAGTGCTAGGACTGGAATCGACTCAAAGAATTTATGCTCCAGAAGCTGATACGGCAGTCTACCATTGCACAGGGCGTTTATTATTCTTAAATGTTTTGTTTCTCAAATAAAATAAAAAAATTATAAAATCCTTGTTTTTTACTTCACCTTTGAGTGATAAGTTTTAAATTGCACTTTACGCAAAAAAGTGAAGCTTAGTATTATTAGAAAAGAATTACACAGCTGACTGCTTTCAGAGAACTTAAGTGCTATGAATATGGAGACTTAAGTTCTCTGAAAGTGCTCAGTCATATATTTTTTTTCCAATAATACTAAGCTTCACTTTTTTATGAAAATCACAATTTATAAAAGTTATATAAACCTAAAATTTAGTAACAAAAAATTAAAATTATACTAGTATCTAAAACAAAATATTTTTCCATTTTTTTTTTTTTTTTTTCTAACCGAAACAAATTAGTTTATGATCGGCATCCAAGAGTTATATTTATCTGTAGTAAATGAAAATTGCCATTTGCTGCACTCAAATTTTCAGATATGAGAAATTAATAGAGGGTTTTAACCTAAAATTCTGACAGTTAAAATTCCAATAGTGAAAATCGCAAAATCCGAACAATTTAAATCCTATTAGCAAAAATATCCACAGTTCAAAATTCTGACAGTAAAAATTGATTGCTGAAACTCAGATATAAAAATCTTGACAATCTAAAATCCCCAAAATGTAAAATGTCAACAGATAATTGGTTTTGTATTTATTTAGAATAAAATTAAAATTTTCCTGTCAGTGATGTTATAAAATTTGGAAAGTGAATTCCAAAAAGAATGGCAAGTCGATAATTAGGCAGAATGCATACTTTAAGAGAATCTGCATCAAAATGTAAAAAAAGTGACAATTGAGAGAGAAAAAACAAAACAAAATAATGACTGTACTTATTGATTATACGGATAGAGCTTTATTGGATTACCTTAATTGTTTTGCTCACATTGCATCTTTTTAAGTATTTTAACATCACAGGCAGGAAAATATAATTTTATATTGAATATATAATCAAATTATTTCTATTAAAATCTATATTTTAAAGCAATTTTTTTATTTAGTAGTTAATTAAAAATTAAATTTTATATGAATAATTTCACAATGAAACTAATATTGTCTAATTTTAATTTGTTGATATTTTACATTTTTAGGATATTATTTTGTCAGAATTTGAAATTGTCAGAATTTTGAGCTAACCAGCTTTTCATTATCAGTATCTTGGGCAATACTATTAATAGAGCCTGATGGAGAGCAACTTTTCTGCTTGATGGGATAAAACAGTATTATCATGAAACTCATGTCATCAATCATTTCTCTATATTAACTGTGATAGTGAGATTGCATGATTGAGGAACTGAATTATATTCTAATCTTTCATTCCTACTTGCACTTTTTTCTACCAACCAATGGCACTAAGAACAGGGAGAGAGAACGGTTTATTAGACTGAAGTCCTTAAATTGTGATCTTTGTAAAAGGCAATATGCTAGGAAACCCTATTTAGAGACTTTCCTGCCTATCTCGTAAAAATTATATAAAAATGACTTATCTTATACTATCTCACTTGATTGTCATGTATTTTCTCTACATTAACTGTTATAGTGGAATTATATGATTGAGCAACCAAATTACTTTCTAATCTTTCATTCCTATTCTCATTTCTTTCTACCAACCAGTGGCACTAGAAATAGTGATGGAGAAAAGTTTAATAGACTGAAGACCTTAAATTGTAATCTTTGTGAAAGACAACCCTATTTAAAGACTTTCCTGCCTACCATACTAATTGAAGATATCTGGTAAAAATTATCTAAAAATAATCTGTCTTACACAATTTGGGCTGGTTGACATGCATAGCTAGGTTAATTATTAAAGCAGTCAAAATAATTGTAAAATTAATAATATTAATGATTTAATCATCAATAATTCTAATTTTAAACATAAGTAATTGAAACTGAGTTATCTTCTACTGAGTTATGTAATGTTAACAACTAGAAAGATAAAATGATATTAAAATTTTCACATTGTTTTAAACTATAGGGGAAATTTGTTTATTATTTTAATTTATATGCATACTAAATAAAAAATTCACCCTATTGTTTAAAACTATCTGAAAACTAAGCTTATATAATAAAAGAGTTCAAATATAGATTGGTATCATTCTAGCTTTTTACGGTTATTGACATTACATAACTCAGCAGAAGATGCAATTTCTTCTGTTTCAATTACTAATATTAATGATGGTAAATCAGGAGGTAGTAATAGTAATAAGAGTAACCATATTTTTTTGCTAAATTTGAATACAACAAATATGCAAAATTTACTTCATGCAAATTCTGCAAGACAAAAATGGAGGACAGCTCAGGAACTGAAAAGACTTAATATTGATATAAATGCTCTTAGTAAAAATCATTTTTTGGAGAAAGAAAGATTAATTTAGTAGGACAATAGCTAAAAGTGTTTTTGAAAAGGCAGATTACCAGAGAAATGAAACTAATGTTGATTTGTTGTCAGATTTAATTTGGCATTCTTGGAATTCCTAGATGTATCAATTAAAGGCTAATAATGTTAAAAATTAGTTCCGCATATCAATAAAAGACTGCATTTTTGGACACTTTAATGCTTAGATTGATAGGAAATATAAACATTGACCCAATGTCAGTGCTCTAAACTTAAATGGTTTGCAGTTTTTTAAATTTTTGTACATACAAGGATTGACTATCATGAACAGTTTGTTTAAATAGAAAAAAACACTATAAAGGATCTTGGATATATCCATTCTCAAAACAATGGGAAAAGGCTTAGAATGCATAAGATGTTTCGGTACTCATCTTATAGCTAAAGACGCCATTCTATGGCGCGGTTTTCATGCTAAAACACATAAAAATGCCCGTGAACATTTACATTTTATAGTTTTAGCGTGAAAACGGCGCCATCTAATGAGATCTTTATCTATAATACAAGCACCGATGTTTCTATTATAAGAGTACTTAGAAATAGTGGTTATTAGACAGATCATAGACTAGTATATTCCAAAGATATAATGATAGTTGCATTCAAAACTTGAATCCACTCCAATCATATTTGTAAAAAAAATAATCTAACATTTATTACTCATAAAAAATTTCAATAGTTATTAAACATATCTGTAAGAAATTAGATGTCCTTTCTTAAGAAATATGGACTATCCATGCTAAATTTCAATAACTACTAAATTTTAAATTTGCTAATTTCACTTTTCAGGACTGTTATAAAATTGAGACTTCAAGTTCTCTTAATTAAAAAATGCAATATTGATTGCTTTCCTTGGGAAGATAGGGCTAACAATGGAATATAGTGGAGAATATAATTAGGCAAGATGTTAATCTTTCAGAAAAAAAATATTTGCTTTAAAAGAGGTTAAGATCATATCACAAAATATCAAATATACAGACTAATGCATATTACATGTGACCATATATTTGTGATTCATGCATTTGTTGATATAATGATCATAAAACTTTATTTCTAGTGTATTATTTAGTAGATGTGACTTTTTTTTATCGTTCTTAGTTTTTTTTTTCTTTTGGAGTGGGAATGACCATATTTGCTTCAAGCGATTGCTAGTGATGATGCAAATTACTTCTTATTAGTTATAAGATATCACAAATTTTGAATTTACAATAAAAACATTGCTTTAAAAGTTTTTAATATAAATTTTAATTTCATAATTAAGAACTTGCTTCAGAATCATATTTTCAAATTGTTTTAAAAATATGCAATTAACTTTCATTTCAAAAATTAAAATGGCTGACTTGGAATTGGAAAATCCCAGGAGTTCTGACCCTTGAACTTCTTACGAACTACTGAGTATTAAAGTCATTAGACTTGACTTACACATGTGATATTTTATTGTTTTTATACCAATTCTGGACACAGACTAAAGAGGCCTAATAATTGTTAGAAACTAAGGACACTATAATATGTAGATACTTAACTGTTTTCAGTTCTACATGACTACATCTTGATAGTTACAAAGACAGATAAATGATGACTGCTAGAAGGAAGATGCATTAAATTCTAAAGCTCCAAATGCATTGTTCTAAAATTCATAGCTTCTCATTGATAAAGTTTGAAACTAGTCTGGGAATATTGAATAGGACTGCACTGGATAGGAATTTATTAAGTACTATCGTCTGACATTTATTCATTACTACTATTTTAAAAACAAGCACTATAGAAAAAAATATAAAGATCAAATTTTAATACATATCAACAAATTAAGGACTAATATGTATGTATATATTTAAAAAATTAATTACATTTTTTTCGATTCCAACTAATTAATAACATGTTAAAATTTATCTTAAATGTTAACTTACTTGTTATAAATTGGTAGAAATGACAGTCTTGGGTATTTCTTCTTAAATATTTGAAAAGTTTCCACTTCCTGCTGTAAAATGTATTTAGAGCTGCCTTCCCCCTAATTTAACAAAACATTTTCCCAATATACTTTTTTTTATTAAAATTATTATTTAAATTTAAAATATCTAATATTTTACAGAGATTCCTTACTGGCTGTTCTTAATTTCTTCCAGAAAAACCCATAAATATTGATTGTGAATAAATAATCAAATTTCTACAGGAATAGTAGTATTATTGGTTTAACTACACTATAAACACTTCAGACATGTATATATTTATATATTCAAACTATACATAGTACAAATACATATCAAATAAATTTAAAACACATCAAAAAATTAAAGATAGTAGGAAAGGGGATTATATTTTTTTAATAAAAAAAAATATATATTATCATAGATTTAAAAATATTAAAAGTTAATATTACAAAAAAATGTGTCATTTATTTCAGATTATCAATCGTTATAAAAACTTTAATACTGAAAAAAAAGTACACTTATATGATTCCTCTCTCTTTAATTTAAAAGGATTAAGATTTCAGTTTACATATCTGGCTGCAATCAACTACTTGAGAGCAAAATTCCGTTAGCTAAAACAAAAATAAAAAATCCTTTTTTTTCTATTTTGTCCAGTCAAAGGGGCAAAAAAGATTGCAAAGTCATTTGGTATTAAAAATAAATCTTATGATTTAATCAAACTGATTTTTGTGTGCATGTTGTTTTAAAAGAGCTCTATAGAAGACTGATGGAAAATTAAAATTGTCAGATATTTTTTTTTTTCCCTCATGTGTCATAGCATCAGCCGGGAAGCGATCCCGCTAACCCGGGACAAATGCTTGTAAAGCAACTGTCACTGACCTCTCGACCACCAATGCTTGACATTGTCAGATATTTTTGTAAGTTTAAATATAATATTTGTGTTAAATACATAGAAAAGCATGTAGATATTATTTTTTTATATTAAAAGATTAATGGTAAAACTAATATTTAATATCACTAGATAAAAATAATTTTTAACAATAATTTAAATAATCACATGATCACCATTCTTTATGCTTACACAAGCTGTTTTTTACAGAGGCAAAACTCACATACAGTAGCACCACTCAGTACAAACCAGAGTGATCAATGGATGCAGGAAGGTTTATGCATAAAATCCCTATATATTGCATACTACTCATCCAATATCATCCCCAGACTAGTTTCTAGCTTGTGGCTTTCATCAGTGTGGAGCCTTGTATCTGAGAGCACTGCACATAGATCTTAGGATCTAATACGAAAAAGTAAAAGGTGGCTGCTGGAGGGTTTCATTGGATCCTAAGATCTAGATGCAGGGCTCTCAGATCCAAGGCTCCTCACTGATGAAAGGCATAAGCTAGATAAGTAAACAATAGATGGGGATTTTATTCGCAAACCTTCCTGCATCCATTGATTACTCTGGCTTGCACTGAGTAGTGCTACTGTATGGAGAGTTTTGCCTCTGTGAATTTAAATAATCATTTGAATTCTTCTAATTAAGATTACTGAAGCATTTACTATTTTAAGATTTATATAAAATGCGCTAACATGCACAAGTACACAAAGCTAAAACAAATAAAGCAAATATATATTATTTAATATCTATTCATTAAATGAAGCTCAGTTCCCTCATACATACCGATTACAAAAAAATAATTACTTAATGAATTTACAATAATATTACATCCATTTTTGATATTTTGACAGAGCTTTCTATTGATATCCCCTCTAGATATAGACTTCTTTTATCTTTCTTTTGATCATCCCACCACAACTATTTCCCGGGACATGCCACTGACACGGTTCACAAACTGAACTATGACAGTGTCCAACAAGCTTTATTATAAGACTAAGTGTGTTGATAGCCTAGTGGAGAGAGCCCTAGTCTCACCACTTATTCTTATAATAAACTTTGTTGACATTCTCATAGTTCAGTTTTTGTGCACACCGTGTCAGCTGGCATGATTGTCAACCAAATCCAGTTGTGGTATGCAGAGACATGATCTAAAAGAAGATAAGCTTTCTTTATATCTAGAGACGGATCCATCAATAGAAGACTCTCACAAAATATCCAAGAAATGAATCATAATTATTTCATTTCATAAATTTGCATCCTCCAAGTCAATTTATTATATTTTGTAATATCTATGATTATAGTGAACTTGAGTTACCATTTATAATAGATATTAAAATAATATATATTTGTTTTTTGTTTTTAGTTTTTTCGCCATTTTAATATTTTATTCAAGATACCACAAAGAAAACTTTTTTATTTTGATTTGTTTAAACTAGTAACATTTTCTAAAGAAAAAATGGTACTTATGTAAAATGGTACTTATGTATTATCCAAACAGGCTGGCATTAACTTGTTTTTTTCCTAAAAATTATTTTTCCAAAGATATCTTACTTGTTAAGTTTACAAAATATTAACAAATCAATTATAAATTTCTGATAACAACACTAATAAATCTTAGCCTCAGGGTGGCCTTTGAGCATTCCATCATCAGATTTTCAATTGGATGGATGGTTGAAGAGTTGGAGTGTGGAGTAGATTGAAGCCTGTCTATTAAAGTATGAGGATTGGCTATCTTAATATATATATCTGAGCACTTATAGCATATATGTGTAGAGATGGTAATCTGGACCAACTGATGACTGCTGTTTTAGCATGAAATACGGATATTTGTGATTATTTATCTTTTCAACATATATGTGTTCAAGTGTATCAGTGTTATGAGATAGAGTGGAGAGTGGTGGGTCATGTGAAAGTCTGTGCTCATAAACCCTATATATTAATAAATCTTTTATAAATTCCATTCACAAGATGTAATTATTTTTTTTACAGATAACATACAAATGTTAACATGTTGTGAACATTGTTTTGATTTTTTATATTTAGCATAAGATGTGTCACATGCTTCTTTGTTATTCTTTTTTTTTTTTTTGATACATTTTGCCAAAAAGATTAAAATTTGAGATCTTCAATTGACAGAAAAACATGTAGTGGGGTATTTCCAAATTTACGAGATACTAACCAACAGAGAAAAATACTTTCAGGCAGTGATTATTTGGTAGCTTGTGCAGAGAGACCTGCAAATTCTTTATTGTAACTATTCCAGGTTTATTGGAATTATATTACATTTATTTTAATTACAATTGATGAATTTTTGTTGAATTTTTTATATTTTTATAATAATATTTTTAAAAAAATAAAAGGAAATATTAAATGTAACAGTTTCTAATCAGCCATATTGTTTTCAAAAATTATTGAAGGCCCCTGAAAATGGATAATTAAAAAAAGTCTATCAACTTTCTAGTAATAAGACAATACACAAGTACTGAAAACAATTCAATTAATAAGATATATATAATATATATGATTAATGTAAACTAAAAATCATCAGCTAAATTTTTTAAATAACAATAATAAATTTATTTATTTATTAATATATATGGGACCAGACTATAATCCAGCAGCCATACAATCATAAAATAACTTAAATTGATGCAAACACACAAGTTTTAATAAATAACTTGATGAATTTATTCACTCTGAATAATATATATTAGTAATTAGGATTAGTAGTTCAACTGGCAACTGCCTAATTTAAAGCAGTAAACAATATTGACCATAGAATAGTTCATATATCTGTAGATAGATAAATAAATAAAGAAATATCTCTAGTTGGAACTCATCTTTAATTTTATGAATTATTAAAAATTTTATTTTAATAACTATACATTTTATTGATTACTCTGGTTGGCACAGGGTGGCACTACTGTATGGAGAATTCTGCCTTGTTTATACATTTATATTTTCTTTAAGTCTCATAATTTCAGATGGTCATTCATTAGCAATTTCTAGTACCTTATTACTCACTGCTTTCTTGAGTCAGTCTAATTAGATTTGACTGGAGCTCTTTCTACTGCTAATATAGATCTGCAACTGTATTATAAGATTGTCACCCTGCACTTTGAGTTTTACTAGTCTGCTTTTCACTTTACTTTATTTCCTTTCTCTTTCTCCATTTTACTCCACTTTACATTCTTCCTCATCCCATTAGAATTTATGCAGACATTTTATTAACTTTGCTAATTTGCATATTGTCAGATTTTATTATCAGGCAAATTAGAATGTTATTACTTGCAGTTAGTCTAATCCTTTTTTTCATATAATTATTTCTAGAGTGACTCAACATTGTCTGTATTGACTAATCTCTACACACATACATATATGCATAACTTTATTAAAAAATACATAACTAATCAGTACACAATATTTATGTAATACATACATTGAAATATAATAATAATAACAACAATCTCACAGTTATGTATTTTGATTAACAAAAAGCCAAGAAGATTATTTTATGAACAGAAAATCCAAAAAGAAATACAAAAATACAGATTATTATAATTATTATATTTATCGGTAATACATCGTCTAATTTCCTACACCACTCTATGGTGCTGTTTCTATGCTAAAGCACATAAATATGCTGTTTACAAGGCTTCTCATAGATCTTACAGCCTGTAAACTGTTCAAACACTAAGATGTTGAAGTGCACCTGTTACCCCAACATCTCTAGCATGTTGAATGTTCTTAGCGATGAGTATGTGACACTCTCTATAGACATTACTCTTGACTATTGGACAGCGTATGATATGAAGGTTTCTGTAGTTGTAATGATGAAAAGTCTATTAGAAGGGGTTTTTTTTTTTTTTGTTTCAATGTATTGTAATTGATGAGAGAGTAAAAATTGTAATGAATTCTCAAACGCCCCTACTTTGGTTGTCAGGGGTCAGAATTCACTAAACGAGGAGTGTAAATCACGATTCGGCAAAGTTCATGATCAAGTCACGCACTTTCCGAGACTTTTTCAAGATCAAAACAGTTCAATGGCAGACGATCGTTCATGGCATTGTAGTTTTGAGATTTACCTGCTACAGAAGCAGATGTGGTGGCCTTCCTTCAACCCAAATCAAAAAAATATTTTGCCCACCCAGAAACAAAACTGTCTTTGTGTGGTGGTTTAATGAAATTAAGGCATTGTCAAACATCTGAAATGGAATGTCAATTGCATCAATGGTCGATGAAGATGGTGTTCCATTCACTCATGGGACGGGCTTTGAGGGCTACCTGTGAATCGGTTTTTCGCAAGTGGGATGGCTAATTTAGTTTTGAAGCCGAGATCAGCTTACAGTAAAGCGTATTACAGCTGAGTTGGAAAGGTGTCAAAACGCCATAAGGAATAGGACAACAGGTCTTAGAGAGGTCTGTCGAGAAAGCCTTGTTTCTCAAGAAACAAAAAAAAAAAGAAAAAGTTTCTTCAAAAACATTCAAAAAGACTTGGAACCAAAAATTAAACGATGTATTACCTATTTATCTCAATAATAATAGAGTGCAGTTCAATATTCACATTCAGCTAAAATATAATTTACTAATCAAAGAATATTTATGATAAGGGCAATTTGTTCACAAAGATTTCATTTTTGTATAATTTTGAGTATTCAAGATCTAATACCAAGACTTATCAATATGCTTTAAACATTGTATTCCTGATTATTAAAACAGGCAAAACTCAGACTTATCAATATGCTTTAAACATTGTATTCCTGATTATTAAAACAGGCAAAACTCACTATATATATTGCCACACACAGCAAGCTAGAGTAATGAATGGATGCCAGAAGACATCCTTTGATTACTCTAGCTTGCTGTGGGTGGCAATATATATAGTGAGTTTTGCCTGTTTTAAAAACAGTTATACACAAGCATAAGAGGAGGTGGTCATGTGATTCCTGATTATAAAAATCATTTTACATCTATGATACCATGTTATAAAAAGTATAGAATTAAGTCTAAAAATTTTGTGCAGTGCCTTTAATAAATATTAAGATAAATAATTTCCTTCATATTAAAAAATACGGTCCACCTACTAATAATATTCTAATAAAGAGATTGTAAGAAAATGATACTAAAAGCATAGTATTTTGGGGTAAACTGTAAACTAAATCATCCACTAAATGACATAACTAAATGTTATGAAGCTCAATATTTATATTTAAGATATTTCAATAGTTTTAGATTTATTTCATAATGAAAATTAATAAAATCCAACATTAGAGTAACAGTAAAAAAAAATTTTTCCTTTAAAAATCTTAAAAAAATCAACAGTATGAGATTGGTAGATTAACAAAATATTTTTTCCCAGATTAAAGCTATAAACATCTCATGTATAATTGAGACTTTATGCAAACATAGGCATTTTGATTAGTAAAAGATTGCCTGCCCTCAGTAAGATCTGTGAATTTGATTATTTCCATACCTCTTTATATTTATTCCATTGGCATTATTAATAAAAAAGTCCATACCCATTAATAGAACATCAATTGTTTGAAAATCAATAAAATAGAATAACTAATCAAATGGCTTTACTATTCAGGCATTCATAAAAGTGTGAGACCTGAAAATGCCAGAACTGGAATTGATCTCCACAGCTTGACACTCTTCCACTACACCAAACAATGTAAGGCATTGAAAACCAATTGAAGGACATGATCTTTCACAAAGATGTACTCTAAGTTTCTTTTGAAATTTTTAAATTTATTCAATTTTTTATTCATTCTAGTTTTTAACATATTCAATGGCAAGTCAAAGCAAGCTTAGGTATGATTCCATGTCATCAAGTGTATGGATGATACCATATTGTCAATTGCTATAAAACTAATTTTTTATATTGCACTATTGAATTTGTTCTTTTTTGAAAATTCTGGAGTATCTGCAAGTTACAAAGTTCCTACATGTTATTAATAATGTAATTAACATATAAGATGGCCTTATACCAGGGGTGGGCAAATAGCGGCCCGAGGGCCACATGTGGCCCACTAAGAGTTTTTATGCGGCCCGCCAAGACAATCAGAAAAATCTTCCTAGAACTGAGATTTCCTTCCCTTGCATGACCAAAGATTCATCTCTTATTTTCCACTAGGATGGCCACATCAATACAAATGTGCAGTGTAAATACGATGTGCAATACCTTTCCAGTTGATCTGGCTAATTTCATTTTGTCTTTGCATTAGCAAATATATACATTTCCAACTTTAGTAAAACCATGAACCATCCAAAAAAAAGTAAAATTGGTGATGAATGTCATGTGTTTAATGAAGAATAAACAAACAAATATTTCTTTGCTAATACAGGGAATAAAGCAGTGTGTGTTCATTGTATCATTAAAAAAAGGTGCGGCCCTCCGCTAATCTTCGCTTCCACAAAGTGACCTCTGAGGAGGCCCCCTGCCAACCTCTGCACCCCCAACCAAAACAATTGCCCACCCCTGACTTATACCATTCTATGAAGATAAAACAAAAAAGTATTAAAGATAAAAAGATCTATTCAACAGCTTATGAAGAAAAAAAACAAAAACCTTTTATGTAGTTCATAAAAAAATATTTTTAATATTTTAATTACATAAAATTAAAATACTTATACTAAAAAAACTTTCTGAAGTATATGTTTTTAAAAAATACCTTTTTATGAAAAGAAATAAAATCTAGCCGCACACCTTGTTGTTTAGTAAAATAATTAATTCCTTTCAAACAGTGTTGAAGAAGAGCCCAAGAAAATTGTTGTCCAGGTTTAAATGATTCCCCTGGACCTCCAAAAATTAATGCAGTATTAGCATCCTTCAGACCTTCAGAGCAGGCATCATAATAGTTTAGAAAACCTACAAGAAAATTATTTTTACAATTAATACATTCAATGCATGCAATATATTTATATACACACAGAAAAAATGTATATGTACATAACCAATTTCAAATCAATGCAAGTGTTATGTAATGACATAATTTAGTTATTCACTACATAAATTTTAAAATGCTAGCATATCTGGATCACAAATTACAACATTTGAAAAATGACAGTGGACTTTGTACCTTCGTGGATCATTTCCAATGTTCTCCCTGCCATCATAAAATTTTGAAAACCATTTGAAAATACTCTTGCAACTCAAGAATTTCCCGCCATACACAGTTTGAATCATTTCAAATGTTTAACTCTTGATATAGACATGCTAGCACTTAAAAGTTTTGTGGTCTGAAGGCATCTTGCAGAGAGAACCAGATGCTAATCAACTTTTCATTAATACATACTGTATATATGCATTTTTATACATCTGTATTTATTTATACCTGAATGATGTTTTGATTGTGTATATGCATAAAAACAATAACTGTATTTATAGATTTTATACAAAATTTACTTTGATTGCTCATTATTGTTGTATTTTGTAAAAATTGCATACAGGTTTATGCACTCCAGAAAAACTAGTATTTATTCGAGAGGTTGTTTTTAGATCGCGCACTGATAACTGAGGAATTTAATTAAGGCATTAACGTAATGGCGATCGATAATTCCAAGAAATATTTGCTGATTGCAAATATTTCTAGATAAGAGACCTTACCTTATTGGACAATGTAATTAATTGTTGCAGTTATCAGAAAGCTATAAAAAGACTGTGTAATAACTATGTCAAGCAGTATTTGAGTGCATCTCCAGTAGACATTCATGTTCAATTCCAGTAGGAGATATCTCACGTCAGTGCTTTTGGTTAATATACAGCGCTCAGTGGAAATGTAGTCCATGGGTATAGCTGAAAGAGCCCACAGAGATGGGAAGACCATAGCCTGAGGAAACCATCCGGATAGCAGCTGAATAATGAGTTGAATTTCCAGTGGTTTTCAAATGAAGTATCTGATAGACTGTTGCAGAGACAGAAGCTGTAAGGAGCTTAAGGCCAGTCACAGTGTTATACTATGAAGCATTTGGCTGCAGCTAAACTGGACTGGGGCCAAGGTGTGTGTAAACCTTGCCCATTGTGAACCGTTTTTGTAGCAGCCAGCCTGAATGTACATTGAGGGAATTGAACATTAGTGAACTGTAGAAATAGAGTTGTTGCGGACTATTTGCTATTCTAATTATTTAAGAACATTGTGTCTTAATGTATATAGTCATACTTATCCATGATATGTTCCAGAAATGTATAAAACTTGAACACATATATTTGCATATGCATTCATATCGTTTTCTTTTTTCCAAATTGCATTTAATTAGTTAACAATTTTTTTTTTTAAATAACACAAAGTTTTGACAATTTTTGTGAAAAAAAAACAAATGTACATACTGAAAATATTATAAATAACGTGCTGAAAATTTTAAAATTATTCAAACGGAATTCAATCTCCGATAATGCACTATTTTTAAATATTATAAATCTCCATGCATTCTCCCGGTGGTAAGAATTTAAAAAACTTAAGTGAATTACAAGTTTAGAGTGTACATTCTATATACACCAACTCTTACAGATCATGCTTAAATCAGGGCACACAATAGACTCAAGCCCTGATTTAAGCATGGTATGCAAGAGTTGGTGTATGCAGAATGTATGATCTAAATTTAAGTGATTCACTTAAGTTTTTCCCATTCTTATCAGCAGGAGATTGCGCAGAGATTTATAATATTTAAGAAATAGCACATTATCAGAGATTGACTTCCATTTAAATAATATTGAACAGACATGTAGAGGTCTCTACCTTCGCATTTTCAAGCACACACTCTTGAGGTTTATTGCCTTAGTAAATATTACTTACATAATCAATGTGTGTTAAATAAATTTATAATTAGCTAAACATTGTAATAAAAAAATATTTATAGCTTATAGGAATTTTCAAAATAATTCAAGATAATTTCAGTTACTTTTTGTTAATTTATTTATTTATCTATAGCTTCTGATGAAATCTAATCCTCTGGATGAAATAGATAAATGATACAGGAAAGGATGAAAAAATGGAATAATATATAATATGCAACATTATAAAGTGAAGTTTGTAAGCAAATTTAATAAGTTTAATATAATTTATTAATCCACTTATAATAAAAGAAGAGGTGAAAAAATGGAATAATAAATATCACATGATCACCATTTTGATTACTCTGGCTGGCCCTGAGTGACACTACTGTATGGGGAGTTTTGCCTGTTTGAATAATATATATATATGCAACATTATAAAATGAAGTTAGTAAGCAAATTTAATAAGTTTAATATAATTTATTAATTGTAAATAATGTTTTCTTAAGAACTTATCCTTCTTGTAGTTCTTTGATAAAGGCCACGTAAGAAGATTGAAATGTTGCAACTTTCTCCACACAAGAGGAAGCCAAGGACTCCAGATGACTCTGTTACTGGCTCTCCATTTTGATTCCTTTTCCCCTAGTTTAGGGAACTGGATTTCTTCACAAGTACACCTAGTTAAAAGAGTAGTTTCTTAGCTCTCTTTTCATATATGACTTTCGTCATTATCTGAACACAAGTAAGAATAATCACTTTTTTTCTTGAAAATGCTATGAAAATTAAATGGCAGCCATAGAAATTGTTAGAGATTATTACAGAGATATCAATTTTAAAAGAAAAATTAGTTTCTCTCATCTTTAATGACTGAATGAGGGTGTCTCAGTGTTGGGGGGGGGGGAGCCTAAATCCTAATCCTTTCTGCAGTTGGATCTGGGATGAGGGTACTGTGGGGATCGTTTCCAATGCTGGCTTTCTCATCCATAATTAAAGAATAATAATGTTATTCATTATGATTGCTTGAGTTATAAATCAAAGATTTTCAAGGAAAATGCAGTTGAACCTAAAGTGATTTACTCAATGAAGCTTAGTTTACCTAATTTTGTTGTGAAAGATAGAGAAGCTGGGGGGGGGGGGAGGCTGATATGAGGATAGTTGCTATAATTCTGACTGTCTCTCAGTTAAAAAGGAAATAATAGCATTGTTCATTGTGGATTAAGTGCTTATGTTATAAATCAGAGACTTTATTAATCATCTTTAATTGTAACTTTGGAACATTTAAAACACTTGTTCACCTCATGGTTTAATGTTACAGATTATTATGGACAAATTAAAATCTGACAAATTGGTTTTTTTATAACACATTATATAAATCAATAGCTGCCCTGTGAAACTATCAATCAATGGATATATAGCACATAATAAAAACATGTAATAACTAAAAAATATACTAAAGCTTTTGTTACAAAAAAGAAGTATACTTTGTAAATCAACAACTACCTACTAAGCAGTGACATGTGTATAAAATATAATACAAGCATGAAATTCTAAGCATAACTCAGAAATCTCCTCATCCATCTCTGAAACCCCTAAAGACTTAACATATAGCTATTTCTTCAAAATTCATGTCATATATGGTTCCTCTATCAATCCACCAGAGCAACTAAGCCTATTAACATTGCTCCTCACCGAAGACTCTTATTTGCCTGGACTACACACCCTTATCCATATCCCCTTCCCATTTTCATATGTATTCCTTCCCCTTCATCATATTGTACTTGAATTTCATTTTGTCATATAATTATCCCTTTGTAAACCTTTTTTAACTGTTGTGTAAAGCTTTAATCACTGATAAAAAAAAAAAAAAAAACAGTGCCTCCAAGTGCAAGCTATAAAGTTGCTACCATTTTAATTGCTTGTGCACAGAAAAAATATGGTGATCCTGTGATGTTTTAATGATTGAAATGTCTGGGGGAAATGGATTTATTAATGATTCAGTAATAAAAATAAACTTGTCAAAGAAAAAGTTGTACTTTATATAGAAATATATATACACTAATTAAAAATAATCTTACCTGGAATTGAAAAATTTAACGAATCAAAATCATGGTGATCTGGTTCATTCCAACTCTCAAAATTCCAGTTTTTAACAGTTTGCAATCCAAATAAATCTAATACATATACATACATTAAAGTTTGTTTATTATTCCAGTAATACAGTGTTAAATTCTACATAAGTATAATCATAAAGTTCTTAGTAATAATAATCAGTGCTAAACTTTAAAACAAACTTGAAAATAACTATTTCATTGTATTAAATTTTTAACATATACTTTTAAAAATTATATATATCATATATATTAGGAGTAGGATAACTGCAGTTCACAAGCCCCTGAAACATTATTGGTTTTCATTACTATTTTTTCTAAATTTATATTTTAATAATCAATAGTAGTATAGTAAATACCAGTATTAGAATATTTTATTTTTTAAATGCTTTAAAAATAAGTAAAAACCAGATATTTTGAAACTTTAAATTTTTAGCTTTTAAATAATACCAGTCAAAATGTTTTTTAATGTGCATTTGGCTCTTATTTGCCCACTGCTTTGGTTGAACTTTTGTTCTAATTTTATGTGGTTATATTTCATTTGTTAAACAAAGTTAAATAATTTAATATATCAATCACACAGTTCTTCTTTCCAAAATAGTTCAAAAATATCCAATATAGAAATAAAACAAACAAACTCCTTTTTAAAACTTGCTTTTTATATGATTATAATGATGAAAAAGAAATCCAACATTTTGACTATTTCATATACGTAGTCTTTTTCAAAGTACAAACAGACTCCTTCTTTTTAAAACTTGCTTTTTATATGACTATAATGATGAAAAAGAAATCTAATGTTTTGACTATTTCATATAGTCTTTTTCAAGGTACACTCATTATGTGTACCTTGAAAAAGACTATATGAAATAGTCAAACCATTAGATTTCTTTTTCATCATTATAGTCATATAAAAAGCAAGTTTTAAAAAGGAGTCTGTTTGTTTTATTTCTATATTAAACAAAGTTAATTAACAAATTTATCAAAGATGTAAAAGATTTTTTTTCATTCTAAATAAATATTATAATTTTAGAAATATTCTTGTCAAATAATTAAAAAAGTAGTTAATCATTTTACATTTTTTATAATAATTTTATAACAAGGACTAGCATTGGTGGTCAAGAGGTCAGCGACATGTCCCGGGTTAGCAGGTTCACTTACCGGCTGATGCTATGACACATGAGAGAGAAAAAAAAAGGCCTAGAAGCAACAATTTCATATGGCAGCAAGTTTTTAATTATTTGTTATCATTATAAATATGTGAATTTGAAAATACTCTGTCTAATCCATATTGATAATTAACATAAGATATAATTAATTTTTTCATTAATTACCATTACTTAATATTTGTATTAACAAGTTATATATTACTTTTTTGTAAATAAATTAAAAAATAATAAACACAGTCTTCTATTTTAAAAATAACCCACTAATTTCAAAATATATAATATCCACACACAAACTTATTTATCAATCTTCATTTATTATAATATGTACTATTATAATGTACAACAATACAACATTTTAACTATTATAGTCTTTATCAAGAAACAACTAAAAAATACACAAAAAACAATAAATGCAAATAGTCTATAATACATATAACAAATTGCAGATACATCTTACCTTAAACCTCTTCTAACAAACAATCTTAACTTTTCATTACATTCATTTCTTAAATATCTTTTTGAAAAAAAAATCCCTATAATTATTTAATAACTGAAACACACAGGCTTATTATATACCTGTGTCTATATATGTAATATATAGGGTATATGAGTACAGACTTTCACACGACCCACCACTCTCCACACTATCTCATAACACTGATACACTTGAACACATATATGTTGAAAAGATAAATAATTACCAATATACATATTTCATGCTAAACCAGCAATCATCAGTTGGCCCAGATTACCATCTCTACACATATATGCTATAAGTGCTCAGATATATATTAAGATAGCCAATCTTCATACTTTAATGGACAGACTTCAATCCACTCCACACTCCAACTCTTCAACTTATTATGCTCTTTTTTCACTTAACATCCTATTCATTACAGATTTCATTTCATTAATATTAATTCCTTCTTTTATAATTCTTTCATAATATGATCTAGTATATTCCAAAAGTTCTATTTAAAAATTTTAATGTTTAAATTTAATCATTTGATCATAAACTGCTAAATTTTTATGATTTAAATGCTGTTTTAATCTTGTTGCCGATTTATACTTTGTAGTTTCAACATATGACATTTCTTTATTATCATTTGTTGGAAATACAAAGAATAAATTGGCAACAAGATTAAAACAGCATCTAAATGATAAAAATTCTGCAGTTTATGACCAAATTTAAACGTAAAGATTTTAAAATAGAATCTTTGCAATGTATTATATCGTATTATGAAAGAATTATAAAACAAGAAATTTATATTAATGAAATAAAACCTGTAATGAATAGGATGTTAAGTGAAAAAAAGAGTATAATAGGTTGATTTAATTAAATAATTATAGTAATTTTTTTTTAAAAAGGTACTTAAGAAACGAATGTAATGAAAAGTTAGGCTTGTTTATTAGAAGCGGTTTAAAGTAAGGGGTATCTGTATTTTGTTGTATGCATTATGGAATATTTGTATTTATTGTTTTTTTATGTATTTTTTAGTTGTTCCTTGATAAAGACTATAAAATAATATAGTTGAAATATTAGAGTATAATATTGTGCATTATAATAGTTCCTATAATAAATCAACATTTATAAAGAAGTTTGTGTGTGGACTGTATATACTTTATTCTTATTCTATGCAATGTTTTTTTATTAAACTACTAAACATCACATGATCACCATCTCTTATACGAGCACATAATTGTTATGGTTGTTAAAGAGCCAAAGACACCAAAATGTATGGGTGCTGAACTGAGTTCAGACCCATATGACTATATAAGCTATTGAGCTTAGATTGAAAATATTATTGTGTTTTCAATTTCATTCTCATAGTTTTTTAGTTAAGTAGAGATAAAAGGTGGCTGCTGGAGGGTTGCATTAGATCCTAAGATCTAGGTGCAGTGCTCTCAGATCCAAGGCTCCTCACTGACGATGGCCACAAGCCAGAAACTAGTCTGGGGATATTGGATGAGTAGGCATTAGATAGGGATTTTATGCACAAGCTTTCTGGCATCCATTGATTACTCTGGTTGGCACAGGGTGGCACTACTGTATGGAGAGTTTTGCCTTGTTTTTTTATTATTATTTCTTACAATTTCAATTATTGAGCTGATTTTTTAAAAGTTAAATCACAATTTTTTCTTATTAAAAATTGTGATTGAACTTTCAAGAAGGCTTCTAGATGGATAAAAACTGCAAAAAAATAATAAGCATTGTACAAAAAAAATCAAAATAAAAAAGATATGATAATGCCCACAAAACAATCTAAAAAGAATGACTATTCATCTGATCATTTTTAATTGCTTTTTCAATTGCAATATTTCATGAAGAAATATATGATACGAATTGTATTCTAGCAATGGAATATTATATTTCATTTGCAGTTAATAAAAATCATTTGATGTTCACAAAAATCTATATGTGTAAATCTATAAAATACAATTTATCCAAACCGCTTCAAACACTTTTTAGCAAAACTCTTTATTTGTACATATATATATATAGCTACATTTCGACTGACCTGCAGTCTTCTTCAGAGCAAGACTATATTGATCTTTTATTTATATACAAAGAAGATGGAGTAGAATGCAGACTGAATCTGTAATATTTAAATATGAGTATATATATTTGTATTAAGTCACTCCATCAGTATAAAGCAACCAGAGATAAATATTGCTCCAAAGCAGTTAATTAAAGGAATAAGTGATTCTGAAATATACCTATTGTAAGACTGAATAATCAATAGTTACTAGATGACTCAAATACCAAAGTAGTTTTTTACTGCAGCCCATCATTAATGAGGTGCATTGTGTTACTTTAATTCAAGTACAACCTTATTATCAAGGAATCTTAAAGTTCTTACATAGTTTTTCAAAGATGGTTTATCAAGTCATTAATTAGATAGTGTAAAAAACTAATAATGGTTGTTATATATAATCTATTATTTCTCATAGATCAAATTGAATATCTAGAAAGTAGTCTGAGGATTTGGAGGTGATTCTACCATTTATTGTCTATTGATTATTTAAGTTTACAATTGATGGCTTTTAAATACCATAAATATCTAAAAATTAGATGTAAGTCAGAACATAAAGTGGAATTCATCAACATTAACTACCAATAATACTTTACAAAATAATTTTCTTAAATTTTATTTATCCTTATACTTTTTGAAGCTTATCTCCTTTCACATTAAACAGAACAGCAGGCTGAAAAGTTCAGGACCATTATAATATATTTAAAAGCAGAACATCCTTATAAGACTTATTACCAATCCAAAAGTTTTCTAGTTAAGCATATTTCAGACAGATTGATTATACTCCTATTTGAAAATCACACCTTATGTGCATCAAAATATAAAAATTAATTGAATATATTTTGGCAACAGTAATTTAAAAGAAAAATAGCTGTTGAAGACCAATGTATTCAGGCATATGTAAACTTTAAAAAAAATTATTCTTAGATTGTAGCAGAGCTATAAACTAAGAAAGGTAGTAAATTAAGGATATGGTAAAAATTAGTCTGAGCTGCATTGGATTTTAAGATGGTTTCCATTGACTTCCCAATGACTATAGCTCCACATAGCATTTGAAATCAAGTCACAATTTCAGTTATGTGCAGATTCTCATCATCTGTATTCATGAAGCGAGTATATCCAAAGTAATGATTAAAATATACTAGCACACATTGCTTTTTTATCATATATTCTTGTATGAAATACAATAAATATTTAACAGCCATTTCTAGTAAATACTTCATACTAACATTGAGATAAATGACCTAATGGTAGATAAATGAACTTCAACAACCATATTGTCTTTTCTGATTGTTAATTCTGTGATCATTTTCCAATAGAATAATAAATAACATACGTAATAACAAAAATGTTAACAATGTCTGAAGAATATTGAAATGCCTTATCAGCCAATTTAATCTTCAGACTTATCTTGACTCATATCGTACTTTATTTGAAGATATCTATAATCATACTCTCAAATATTCTGCTATACTGTGAAATTGTCAATCCAAGTAAATTTTGTCTTGCCACATAACCCATAAGAGTACTCAATTTTTACAAAATATTCTGAACAAACTGATTAAATAACTATTTTTTATCTACAGGATTCTGAATAACTAATATATTGCATGGAAAATTAAATGATACATTAACAATATGGTGTTGTCCTGATCTTGTGTAATTACTTTTGGTAGCATCTTATAATAACATGATCTTATAGGCTTTATAAGCTCAATTCAGAACACAAATATATTTCCAAAATAAAGACAAAAGCTAATAAATAAGAAATATGTCATACCAATATAATGCTTTGCTAATGCTGATATCAAGTCTTTCCATAAGTAAATCTGAGTTTTGTTTTCAAAATCATTAAACCAATTTGATGGATTTCCCATCAATTCAAATCCAGGATTAATACCAATATCATAAAGATATAACATTAACTCATCCAATTTGGTAAAGTTGTAAATAAAGTTGTTACTTTCATACCTGTATTTTATTAAATAATATTAAAAAATATTAGCAATAATAATAATGAAAACAAAAATATATAAATTTATTTAATAACAAAACAAATATCATCACTAGCAATAATTGTAAATGAATATGATTATTCTAAATCTAAAAAAAAAAAAGAACAAATAAGAAGATATAGAATAAAAAGATGAGATTGGTTATGGCTATAAAAACCAAGCCTAATCTATAAAATACAAATATTGATATGCCAGCCATTTAATCTGCGGTGTGAAACCAGTAAAATATCATAACTTTATGACATGACTTCATCTTATATGTTTAAGCTACATATTTTTTTATTCCACCACCTCTATACCACCTGCTGTGAGTTTTAATAGATGTCAGATGATAGTTTTGAATAAATATCTATCTTGCACTGTCCGGTCTAATATCCCCAAACTAGTTTCAAGAAATAGGATAGGCATTTTTTAAATACTATCATCTAGAATTTATTAGTTACTAAAGATTACAGTAGATGACAGAGCGATAGTGAAAGAAAAAATTCTTATGATGATTTTTAACTTCATTATGACAAGCATTTTTTTAAGGAAGTATGAGCACATTACCTAATTGTTCCTCTCCATTGTACTTTATTCCCAGTCGTATCTTCCTATTAAAAACCATCAACATTCAGTCACTTTAGCACATATTTAAGATGCTTTATAAGAAAACATTGTTCTAAATAGATCATGCATTTAACAGTAACTTTTTTTAAAATTTGAAATGAGATTTACTAAAATAAAATATTTACATGTTGACAAGAAGCATTTTCTTACATCATAACTAATTAATAATTTATAAACAGATATTTAAATATTTACAAACAATGGATTAAAATTTAAATAATTTTGACATTAAGTAGCAGACAATATTCTTTATTGAAAGCATGAGCATTTTTGTAGAATTGAGAATTGATAATGTTAACCATATATAGATATCAGTCGTGACTGGTCCATAAGCACTGTGGCATTGCAGCACCCCCAGAAAAAAATTATTAAATTTGTGCTTAAAAATATCAATAATATAACAAATATTCAATATTTTGCATAATTATTAAGTAAATACAAGTAATTAAACCATTTTTAAAAAAATTGTTTTAATTGACATTTGAGATCCTATTCAAAGGTGTTGCTAATTATGGCAGTGCCAAAAATATCACATTCATGAATTTCAGCAAGTTCCACAGAGATTTTTATTGACATGCATAACTAGAGACATTGGAGTTGCTCCTGTTGAAGCATCAACAGTTATTTGAGCAAGGTATGTATCGTTATTCCGGTTTCTCTGCAGAACAAATAAATTTTTAAAGTTTTCATTTAGGATGAGCAATAAAATATTCTGTTTTTTTTCTTGTCATTAGTATTTATAAATTAACATATAAATACAGAAAAATATGACAAAATAATAAAAGAAATATTTAAATATTTATCACGGTCGATGTTAATGTTGTATGTATAAAAAAATAAAAAGTAAAGGTCAGTCTACTCCAGGCATTATTATTTGTCAAGCAGTAATTAGTAAAAGTAATACATTAGATCTTTTAACAATGATTGGCATGAAAAAATAAAATAGTTGAGTAGTTGCAAAATTTGAAATGCTGTTTGATTTCCTTGCTTACTTTTAGGGGGTGCTACTGTAATAAAGCACTCCTGCTTAAAAAATCTTGCAGGCCACCACTGATAGATATCAATCTAAAATATAATGTTTATTACTACGCTTAACAAAACACAAGAAAATAGTATCAAATGCAGATTACCATACCAAATCGGTATAACATTACAAGATAACATCCAAGAAGCAGAGTCCTAGAAAATTCTTTCCAATTAGCTTCATCAATTTAGTCTTAAAAATAATTAGAAATCTTCAAGACTCTCCCTTCTCCCCTGCCGCTTGTTAAAAATAGTACAAACTATTAAATTATACCTAAATTTTATGCTTGATACCAGAGTCAACTACCAACAAAAACATGCTTAATTATTCAATTGCCTGAAATGAAGACATCAAATACTTCTTTACATCACAACTTCTGATTACTTTATTTGTTTGTTTTGTATTCAATTGTCTTTTTGAAATAAAATGTTCAATAATTTATTCAATAAATTTAAAAAAAAGAAAAGAAAAAACATCTATTCAGTTTGAAATATAAGCTTTTCTCTTAAAGGATTGTCTTGAAAAGTAATATCAAGTGTCTGATATTTATATGGTTAAATGAAAGAATCATCTCGTTTATGAAAGCAAGAAACAAAATGAAAGAGATAATTGTTATCAATGATATCTTTCTATTAATCAATAGCGTTAATTGAATTATTCATGGAAATATTTTTTCTACTATTTACAGAGGTGAAGATCTAATTTTAACATTGTGTACAACTTCAAACAAAAAATAAAACAAGTGAATAGCAAAGAAGGGATAATAAAGAGTTCTGAAGATATATCAATGCCTTTTTTTTTTAAAAAAAAAAAAACATATCTAGAAAATGAATATATTGTTTTCTGAAAGTTGTGTTTAATTAAATTTACATTCTACTTATCTTCTCATTGATCCCAATACATTAAGTAATATTCCAGAAAGTAAACTACAATTTACAGATTTTCTTAATCTTTTTTTTATCTCCCAAATTCAAAAACTATTACAAACCATTAGAAAGCTTAGAAACTATAATTAGATTTTAAATATATACATTTGTTCATTTTAAATAATCCTTAGAATTATATTTACTTCTTATTAAATTATAAATTTATTTACATGCACATTATTATATTAAATAATATTTACTAAGGCTATAACCTCAAGAATATGCGTCTAAAAATGTGAAGGCAGGGACCGCTACAGGTCTTAACCACAAGCTTACGCTTTGGAAAAAAACTTTTGGTTAAGACCTGTAGAGGTCCCTGCCTTCGCATTTTTCAGACGCATATTCTTGAGGTTATAGCCTTAGTAAATATTTCTTATTAAATTATAAATTATTATTCTGTTTTTCGATTTCTAATTAATGAAATACAAAATACAATGGGTGAATGGTGCCTTATATTGAATGTGAGTATGAAATGTTATAGTTGAATTAAGATCTATTATTAAACAAATATAAAATAAAAAAGATTGAACTTTATATATTGTGTATTAATTATTACTCAAAAATTTGTTAACATGTTATCTATTATTGGAAGCATTTCCATACTGTGCAATTAATTAATTAAATTTAGTTTAAAAAAAATAGAAACAGAATTTGAAATAAAAACATATAGTTTGTTAAAAAATTATTTGTGATATAAAAAAATGAAACATTAAATAAAATTTATCTTTATGATTAGGTTAGTGACAAAGAATTAATTTTGCAATATATTAAATTCAATTGAATCATAGCAGTAGGAATAATACATAAAAAATTTATATTATAATTTTATTCTAAAGTAACAAATTCTCATTTGTCGTCTTAGTACACTACATTAATTTTATATTTTCATTTTTATTAAGTAATATAATTTATCCCATCTAAAATTGTATATAGTTTTTGACTTTAAAGAATTTAAATTTTGCCATTCATCAACCTAACATACATAGGAGATATGAAAACAGGTATTCAAGCTTCCTTCAGCTATTCGCTCTATCTCATACACATGACCACACATATGTGAAAAAAATAAATGATCTCTGTTGTGTTTGGTTAGGCTTGAGGTTTGTTTACAAACCAACAGATACAAAAAGAATGACTATTCAGCAATTAATATGTACAATTTATTAGTACAAAATATATACACATGTTAGTCAAACAAATGTACAAATACAGTTGATAGACTTCAATGCTAAGATAGTCATGTGGAGTATGGAACTCGCTTCCAGCTAATGATTAGCCTGCGTCATGAGTTCTGGTAAGACTCTTCCAGCTATGTAGTTAGCTTGCTTCTAGTTGGCTCTAGTTCAGACATAGCAGTTTCCAGTCCATAGGTGGACTTGTCTCACTATGTGGACATCGCAATAATGACTAGATAAATACCTTTGCTGATGGCAGAAGGTTTAATGGAGAGCATGTTCTATTGTTCAGGTTAACAGAAGTAATTGTTCTCTGCCTTGCTGCCAAAAGGCTGACTATTTAAAGGCAGATCCCCTACTTTACTGGAAACATGCAGATTCAGTGTGTGAACCCTGAAGGTTTTAATCCCTTTGGATAGCAACTGGATGCTAGCCAATCAGGCAAGGAATCTGGAATAATCCACTTCTGAAGGCAGGGTCAGATATGACAATCTCCAATATATGTATTTTATGCTGAACAAGCCCTTATCAGTTGGCACAGATCATCATCTCCAAACACATATAATCAGTGTATGAGACAGAGTGGATAGCTGAAGGGAGCTTGAAAGTCTGTGTTCAAATTTCCCTATATTACATCTGAACTACATGAGGAGTTGGATTGACTTAATCAACATGGACATGACAATAATATTGACATTAACAAGGGATGTTCCATCATCAGATTTTTAATGATATGGATTGCTGAAAAAGCCTGTCCATTAATGTTTGAAGATTTGCTATCTTATTATAAACTGAGCACTATTATATATATGTGTGTGTGTGTGTGTTGGAGATGATGATTTGGATCAACTTGATGAGTCCTGGTTCAGAACAAAATATGTATATTAGAGATCATTTATCTTTTTTACATGTGTGTAGCCATCAGTTGAAGAAAGCTTGAAAGCCTGTTGTTCAAATCCCCTATGTAATATCTAAACTCCAAGTATGTTAATTATACTTGTATTTAAATACTAACATACATGGATAAATTAAATGAAAAAAGTCCAAATTTTATATTATCATTTATCACAATCAACCTCATTCACTTCTTCTCATTATAATATATTGTAATAGTACATATGACAAAGGGAGTATTACAAGAGTGATGTAAATCATCATCATTCCAACCATTACCATTAACAAGCATAAGGAATATCAGTATTGGAAATAAATAATAACCAATATATAAGTGATAAACATTACAGCATCATCAACAATAATCAATTCTCAACAAACAACACTTGTGACTGGATTTAAAAATGACAATTACAAAATATTGAACTAATCATTGTGTAGTCTATGCCAAAATCAGGACTTATTATAAAAGCAATCATCAAAATTTCATCTGCACACCTGTATATTTAAATGCCAAAATATCTATAAAAATAAACATGCTGTAAAAATGCTGGGATTACAAGAATTTTAAAAACATTTTCATTATTTAATTGATAATTGAAATACAGACTTATTATATACCTGTGTCAATATATGTAATATATAGGGTATATGAGCACAGACTTTCACATGACCCATCACTCTCCACTCCATCTCATAACACTGATACACTTGAACGCATATATGTCGAAAAGATAAATAATCACCAATATTTGTATTTCATGCTAAACCAGTAATCATCAGTTGGTCCAGATTATCATCTCCACACATATATGCAGTAAGTGTTCAGATATATATTAACATAGCCAATCTTCATACTTTAATGGACAGGCTTCAATCCACTCCACACTCCCAACTCTTCAACCATCCATCCAATTGAAAATCTGATGATGGAATGCTCAAAGGCTGCCCGGAGCCTGAGATTCTCATCAAACCCATGTTGACCTAAAGTCAATCTGATCCCTCATATACAGGACATAATCCATTTAATACATATACAAGGGATGGGCAGACATCTCTACTATGTAATAACTGAAATACAACTGATAATTGCTGGTTTAGCATGAAATATGTATATTGGTGATTATTTATCTTTCCAACATATATGTGTTCAAGTGCATCAGTGCTATGAGATAGAGTGGAGAGTGGTGGGTCATGTCAAAGTCTGTTACATATATTGATAAAGGGTGGTCTTTGAGTGTTCCATCATCAGATTTTCAATTGGATGACTAGTTGAAGGTGTGGAGTGGATTGAAGCCTGTCCATCAAAATATGAAGATTAGCTATCAATATCTATTTGAGCACTTATTGCATATATGTGTGGAGATGATAATCTGGATCAACTGATGATTGCTGGTTTAGCATGAAATACGATATTGGTGATCAAGAATATCAGTGTTATGAGAATGAGTGGAGAGTGGTGGGTCATGTGAAAGTCTGTGCTCATATACCCTATATATTATATATTATTTAACTGATTAAACTTGAAAAACACTGTAATTATTAAATTGCTTGGACTTTTTTTTGTTTTTGAATTTCATATCAAAACAACCTTAATCTTTTTTTAAATTTAATTATTTAAAATTTATTTCTTAACTGTGTTGTTTTGCAATACATTCCTTATATTTTTTGCTAAGACAAAGTTTTAACATAATTTATAGAATTTAACAGTTTCTTTTAAATTGAAATATTTTTTTACAAACCTATTACATTATTTAATATATATATTATTTTAATATGACATTTAGTATTTTATTACAAAATTTGCATATTACATGCTTTATTTTAAACCCATTTGTTCCATTTTATATAACATTTAGAAATTTCTTGATAATATATTTATTGGCATCCACCAAAACTTTGAAAACCTGCTCACAAGCATGCGGAAGACCATTTAGCTCACATAAATGAATAAGACATTATTGATTTCAATAGTAAAAAAGTGATTGAGATGAGAGTATCTCACTTGGACTATATTTTTATTAACTGTTTTCATTAGCATCTAAAGCTAAAGTATGATTTTATTATTTTTATTCTTCTGTTAAAAAGCTTAAGAAGTGAACATTATAAATGCTCGTTACACCTCTTTCATCTTTTGATATACGGATTTTCCCCCATAATTCTGTGCAATAGTGAAGAAACCTTCATATGAGTCAGATGATTTCTTGTAAAACAATTTCTGTAGTTGATTAAATGGATATTGATCTTCAATCTGGATCATCACCTTCATTTGAGTGGGGTAGAAATGTGGTAGTGGTGAACTCCTATTTAGATTTTTTTTTATTGCTAAACCCCTGAATTACTTCTGCAATCTCTAAACTAGTGTTACATCTTTTCACTTTTTCCCCTATAGATTATACCTACTATTAAAATAGCTATATTATTTATATTGGTCTTATATCAGGTTCTTTGAACTTTTTATTTTGAAAATTTGAGGAGTCAGATTCTCTTCCAATCTTTCTTGCATTTGCTGACTTCAACAATTTTTCTACCTGCTCAATATTTCTATCTGCCTACATAATCACTTGATCTATCTTATGTGGCAAATTCTGACTAATAAATATTATTTTACTCACAAAATGCAAACAGTCAAGGTTTTCCACTGAGATGAATAACATCAAAAAAAACTGGAAAGCCTTTCCTGTATCTCTTTTGTAGTTTTCTTGTGTATTAGATTTTGTATATCACCCTGATTTTCTTTAGTCCATTATTCATGCAACATATCATCTTTATATCACTGAAATTTGTTTGCCTGACAATGATTTCAACAAGTCATTTGGTGATCCTGAAGGTGAGCACTTGTCAGTACTATCTTGTGATGCTCCTACATTACGTCAAAGTATTTCATAATTTGTTTCACTTGCATCACTGTTAAATAACTTTATCTTAAAAAAATTGATTTATATCTTGGTATGACTCAGATTTTTGGAGATTTGTTTTCTTCTTATTACTCTACTCACTAATTTTCAATGACTGTTTTTTTTTTTTTCAAATCTTAAATTTTAACCATTGTGACACTTCTTCATATCATTCTTTTATATACTTCTCTTGCTTATTTTAACCATTGTAACACTTCTTTATATCATTCTTTTACATACTTCTCTTGCTTATTTTTCATATATCTGAAGTTTTCATTTCTCCTTGGTATGGCTTAGATTGTCAGATTTGATTTTTCATTTATAAACCCACTACTAATTTCCATTGGCTATGCTTTTATTCTTTTGCAATACTTCTATAAAACTCTTTCACATACTCCTCTTGCTCATTTTTCATCTGTAAAACTTTCATATAACTCTTCTTGAATGAGTCAAATTGCTTAACTCTCCATTTTTTGGTTTCCTGTTTCATCTTTGAAGTCTAATCCTGAGTTGCCCTATACTTCTTTTTATTGAAATTGCCTATCCTATCAATTCTTGCTTATCATTCTTCCTTTTCATTTCAATTTTCCATCATCTCCACAATTTGATCTATATTTTTTTAACTTCTCATATTTTACTCTGGATGTGATATAAAATATCTATTTTCTTGCACTAATATTTTTGATCTTCTTCCACTTCCGTCAACATGTTTTGATTATCTTCTTTTATTTGTTAATTATTTTCTTCTATTTTCCTTAGAAGTATTTCTTCTCTTTGCTGACTGATTTCTTTTATTTTGCTTAGCACAATCTCTTTTGTCTTTTTTATTGTTTTCTCATTGATCATTGCATTCTTCTGTTTTCCTTCATCTGATATTCTTCTGCTCTTTTTTAGAACTCTTCTCTTTGTATATTCTTTTCTATTTCCTTTAACAGTATCTTTTCTGCTCTCCATTGAGAGTCTTCTCTTTGTTGATCACTTTCTTTAGCTCTTTTTTGAAAGACTTCTATTTTTTTTTAACGGAGGCTTCCACATGTGGGATGACAAGATTTTCTTGAGTTCCTTCAATTGAGTGCTAATCTTTTCCTTAATCATGCTCTTTCTCCATTTTTTTTAACTTTGCTCTTGTCAGCATATAAGTCTGTATTCAATTACTTTAAATCGTATAAAAAATGAAAACTTTAAAAATATTTCATAAAATAAGCCTCACACCACATTTTCTTTGCAATTTTTTACTATTACTTAATTCTCCATTTTCATCCTCTTCATGTATGGGTGATCAATTTCTTCATTCACTTTATATTTTCATATATATTATGCTTAAAAAATTAATTTCCTAGCAATTCCAATGACATTCACAAATTAAAAGAAATGAATAGCAACCTATAGTCATGAAAACGATAAACAATCCAGACACTGGATTATAATTGCAAATGAAGTACAAACAGACCACAAGAGCTGCCTCAATTTAAACTCTATAAGCCTTGCTCCTTGAATCTTAAAGATATGAGTATTTCTTTTTATAAATCTTTCAATTAACAGTTTAATCAAATCTTTTGGCTCCAATTTTTTTTTTAAAAGTTTCTCAAATAATTATCTTATATATTTAGTTTTTCTTCTTTTCGTTTTTCTAACTCCGTAATTTCAATTTAATAAACATTTCATTTTTCTTTCATTGAGCTTTACTTTTTCTTTTTTTGTAACTCCAGGTTTTCAATTTAACAATTATTTTTATTTTATATTAACACCCATTTCCAGTTTAATAATTATTTTCATTTCAGTTCTCCCATTAATTTTTTCTTCTTTGGCAACTCTGGGTTTCACAAGTATATTAATTTCAAAAAAACACAAATTTCCAGTTTAATAAGTGTTTTCATTAAAAGTTAGTTTTTCTTCTTTTTGTAGCACCAGGTTTCAGCGTAATAATTTATATTCCAATTCTTCCATTAATTTTATTTCTTTTATAATTTAGTTTCAGTTTAACAAGTGTTATCACTTTATATTAACACAGGTTGAGACAGTGGATGGATGAATATATCAAGTTAGTTGGTAGATTCTATCAGAGATGTTTCCCTTCTACAGTTCTTTTAGTAAAATTGATTACATAATTGTGTCAGTAAATGATCCAGATTTTAGCAAAAGCAAACTCTATGTTGTGCTTTGCAGACATCTTTTTTTGTCTAAAAGTGAGGTAAATTTAGCATTACCCTTCCAATCTGAGCTTCTGACTGCTCACTCATCTTTGGCCCAGAAATCACTGCATAAATAGTGACCAATTGATTTTCTTTTTACAAGATTATCTTTTTTCCCCCTCAAAAAATTAATTTGAAATCCATTTTTTCTTCAGAAATAAATCTCAATCCCTTGTTGGTTTTAATTATTTAAAAAAAAAAAAAAATTCTATTTATACATGAACTTAGAAAACACATTTCATTTCTAGAAAGATATGTAAATAATATTTATTTTATAAAGCGCAGACGGTAATCAAGCTGAGAGACTGCAAAACTCTCAAGCGCCTATAACTATCAACAGCCAATCAGATCGTAAAAACTCAGACAGAGAATTTAACAAGTAAAGAAGAGGGTGGAACCACCCTTTTCTTGTTAAATTCTCTGTCTCAGTGTTTACAATCTGATTGGCTGTTGATAGTTATAGGCGCTTGAGAGTTTTGCATTCTCTCAGCTTGATTTCTAGAAAGATAAAGATCCTATTTAATTAATTGATAAAATAAAGATCCCATTTGTCAAGCATTGTTAGCCAAGAGGTCAGCGAAGCCGCCTTGCAAGCAAGCAATTGGTTGCAGACAGTTGTTGCGGGTTCGCCTCCCAGCCGATGCTATGACATATGGAAAAATAAAATAAAAAAGATCCCATTTAATTAATTAATAAAAAACTTTTAAAAAGTTGAATACTTTCTTTTTTTCAATTAATTGATAAACAGCTTTTAAAGATTTTAATCCTTCTTTTCTTATTTTTTAAATAAAAAATATTACACTACGAATTTTTTTTTTCCTTTTTCTTTCTTTTACAATTATAACGCATAAAAAAATAAATCTGTCACATCAACATTTCATTGATGTATATCTTGTAATAATGTTAACCTAGCTAAATTCCTATTTAAGAACTAGGGGTATGCTGTAGCTACCATGAGAAAAAATATTTTTCAATATATATCAATCTACTTCTCAGTATGTGTATAAACCTAGCTATAGATCTATCTATCTGTGTGTTTATCTGATTATTGTTGTATGTCTATTTGCATCTGTATGTTTATGTATAATAATAACTAATGTGTATGTAAAACAGTAAACTATGAACGTACATGAAAGTGAAGTCCATATATTTTTCGCTATCGGTGACAAGAGTGAATTTTTTAAAAACAATATTAATCTATTATCAAACATAAAATGAATAGTATATCATTTTTTTACAAAAATTCAAAAATTGTTTAATTCTGTAAGTTCATTCATATACAAAAAATATATAAATATCACATACATTTTTATAAATTTCAAGTATCTGAAAATAATATATATAATATTTTATAAATCATACTTTTATTTAATGTGCAATAAAAAGCCATAAATAAGTTTTCTTCAACAACAATTTTGATTTTGATTTTAAATTAAATATAAAAATCCAAATAGGAATTAAAATAAATAATTATTTTCCTAGTATATATTAAATAAAAGTATTAATAAAATATTTTATACATATATTATTTTAACTTTTTAGTATTTGGTTATTTTTTATAATTATTCTAATTCAACATTTCAATGAAGATCAAAGTCTGTGTAATATTTGAAAAGAAAGTCACAAACATTAGAAATCATTTACAATATTGTTTTGTTTATGAAGAAATAAACTTTTCCAATCACATGAAATACAAGATTTAGTTTTATTTCTACTTTAATTAATTTTCAATGCTTTTTAGTAAAAGCCTTTTTACAAAAATGTACTGCCATCTTAAGAGCATCCCTGGAAATTTCTTGAATGAATACCATCTGCCAACATTGTTAGATTAGACAAAAACTGGACATTTTTGAAATATTTCATTACCATATTGCATTGTCATTGATCTCTAACGTATAAATATTTGATAGAAATTCATTTGATATAAGTAAGACAAAAGTCAATTATAAAATTTAACCTAAAGAAACAACACAACAGAGTTTCTAAATTAAATAAAAAAACATTTTATGTTTATTACAATCAAAAATTAATTGCTTTTCAATATCAAATCCAAATCAAATCAGAATATTTTCTCTGCTGAACTTTTTTTTATTATGCAGCAATTATGAACTGTGGGTAATAATTTTTAATAAACCCAAGGAAGTATAAGTTCAATAATAAGGAAGATTTCTCTACATAATTTTCAGAAAAAATATTCATATTTTCCAATGACCTCATTTAATATATATGTGCTCTGCGCACAGATAACGAAGCTATTAAACGTAAGTAAAATTATCAAAAGTTACCGCCAAGCACTTTCAGGACAGTTTATAGTCCCATATTCATGGTGACTTGTATTTGGTTAAGAACTGTACTATTAATGCAAATTTATGCAAATTCATATGAAGATGCTACATAGACCATTTTCGAGACAGAGAAAAGCAGGCCTCTCTTCTATTTATTTCCTATTGGTCGCCTATGTAGCATCTTCATATGAATTTGCATAAATTTGCATTAATAATACAGTTCTTAACCAAATACAAGTCGCCATGAATATGCGACTACAAACTGTCCCAAAAGTGCTCGGCGGTAACTTTTGATAATTTTACTTACATTTAATAGCTTCATTATCTGTGCGCAAAGCATATATATATATATTAATTGATTTCAAATGCTAATGAAGTAAAGCCTTAACAATGACCTCATTTGTATAATAGTCAGTGATTCAGTAGGACTGTCTGTTTACCATCTCCCCAGTCAGCAAGGCTGTCTGTACCCTACGTCCCCAGTCTTCAGGATGGTTGTCTATGTACTATCTCACCAGTGATAAGAAAGTCTGTCTATATACTATCAATAATAGTCTGCAAGGCTGTCTTTACACTATGTCCATTGAAAACTTTTATCTGATTGAAATATAAAATAATATTGCTTTTCTATAATTTAAATGTTTTTATATATAAATATTTCTTATTTAACAAGATGTAATATTGATAATTTGATAAATCTTTTTAGTTATAGAGTAGTTGAAACTATATAAAATCAAAAACATTTTCTTTTCTTTTTTATCAATAAATTTTATTGTTAGCTCAAAGAATTACATTAGTGCAATAACAGAGTTATGTTGTTAACAGACACTATAATAAAGATTACATAACCCAATACCAATGATCTGGGCATAAAAAATCAACTGTTCAATCTCAAATTGTCCATTGCTACAAGGCTCCATGTAGCATTGTAGAATGTATGTTGGAGCTAATTTTTCATTTCTGTTTCTGATGGCCTGAAGTTTTGCCATAAGTAATTTCTTACAGTCAACCAAGGTATGGCCATAAATGAGAGCACACCTGGTTGACCAATAAGCAAACAGCAGAAAAGTTATGATTTTTATGGCTGGAAAGATCCTGTTGGATATGCTAGAAATCAGTCCAGTGAGGAGAGGCACTCTAGTTTTGTATAGGGATGCAATAAAGTCTCTGTCCCATTGGAGTGATGTACAATGGCTCAGAATATGTACTATTGTGTCATCATCCCATTGACATAAAGGGCAGACTGGATCCAAGCATGAGAACCCTCTACGATCGACCAGAAAATGGCATGTGGGCAGATCGCTCAGGTTTAATTTATTCAAAAAATTTTGGTGAGATGCCACCTTTTAAACTTTTTAATGATTGAATGATTGGGAAGGGTTAGCAGTGATGGGATTGGGTGGATTTCTTCATTAATTAGGTGGTAGGCATCCCAGTACATAATTTTCTGTGAGTTAACCTGAATAGGTAGAGGGAAAACCACTAAACATCACATGATCACTATCTCATACTAGCACAATAATTGTTATTAAACACAAGATGGCACTACTATATGGAGAGTGTTGTTTTGTTTTGAATTGTTTAATAGGTAGAGGGATAAATTTTGCAATATTTAATAATAAGGACAACAACCAACTCCTCACAGGAGGAGGAAGGGTGTGTAGGACAAACAGATGTAAAGCATGATGCTTCCAGAAAATGGCGAGATAGGTTAAGAATGGTGTTCACATTTTTCTTTAAAATCTTATTATAATAAAAATAATAAAAAGGTAATTTAAATTGATTTTAAAGTAAAAATATTTACTATAAAACATGTAATCCATAATATTTCTTTGTATATGAATTAATGTTCTCTTAATTATTCAATTCTATATGATATAATAAAATGCAACATTCAATTTTACACTTTTTAAAACCATTTTGATATTAATTGTTAATTGCTTTGCAACTTTTCAGAAACCTGCAAATATTTTACATTTTATTATATTATATTTAACAATATGCCATAATACATTTTCACTCTTATATATACATATATCAATAATTATAATCATTTTAAATATATATAATACATATATCAATAATTATAATCATTTTAAATATATATAAAAAAATCATACTTGTAAATAAATATATATAACTATGTTCACTTATAACCATTTTATATATTATTTATTTACAATTATAATCATTATAAATACACATTTTTTAAAAATTTAATGTGTAATGATCAATACTGATATATTATGAAATATAATATAATAACTGAAACACAGGCTTATTATATATCTGTGTCTATATATATGTAATATATGGGGTATATGAGCACAGACTTTCACATGACCCACCACTCTCCACTCTATCTAATAACACTGATACACTTAAACACATATATGTTGAAAAGATAAATAATCACCAATATACATATTTTATGCTAAACCAGCAATCATCAGTTGGTCCAGATTATCATCTCTACACATATATACTATAAGTGCTCAGATATATAATAAGATAGACAATCCTCATACTTTAATGGACAGGCTTCAATCTACTCCACACTCCAACTCTTCAACCATCCACTCAATTGAAAATCAGATGATGGAATGCTCAAAGGCCACCCTGAGGCTGAGATTCTTGTCACACCCATGTTGACCTAAGGTCAATCTGAAACCCACATGTACAAGACATAATCCATTTAATACATATGCAAGAATGGGCAGACATCTCTACAATGTAATAACTGAAACACAGGCTTATTATATACCTGTGTCTATATATATATGTAATATATGGGGTATATGAGCACAGACTTTCACACGACCCACCACTCTCCACTCTATCTAATAACACTGATACATTTAAACAGATATATGTTGAAAAGATAAATAATCACCAATATACATATTTCATGCTAAACCAGCAATCATCAGTTGGTCCAGATTATCATCTCTACACATATATATTATAAGTGCTCAGATATATAATAAGATAGACAATCCTCATACTTTAATGGACAGGCTTCAATCTACTCCACACTCCAACTCTTCAACCGTCCATTCAATTGAAAATTAAGTTACATGATTTTTAAGTCAGATGAATAAAAAACAAAATAAATTAAATAAAAATACAGCGAAATCACTCTAATTTTATAAGGAATTAAAATATTAGAGAGGACATTCTGTTTAAAAAGATTAATTATATATATATTGTTAAATGAAGGTTGTCTTGACAACAGTTTGAAATTGTTGATTGTTATTGATATTGGGATTGTCTAAGTGTTAACTGGCTTTTAATGATATATATATATAAATTTAAAAAAACTATTGAAGACCTGTACTTCATTTATTATAATGATTTTAACATGAACTTTAATTAGAGAAGTTAAAATATTTTTAGGTAACAGAAAAACAAGTTAAAAGTAAGACTATCTTATAAACTAACAATGTAGAGTACACATAATATAATATATGAAATTATATATAATGTTTTAATATAATTTGTTTTTTAATTCTAAAGTGATTTATGTTCTTATTTCTGTTCGTATTAGAATATCTTTTCAAATAATGCTTTTTTGAATATTTTTTATATAATTTATATTGTATTTGTTATAAGAACTACATTGATAATTTAATTACATGGTCAAAACACAAAAGTTAATATAGCATATATTGATGCATATTAAGTAATAAGTTTTTAAAGAAAAAAATTGACATTATACATATATTTAAATAAATGTATCGCAGTCGCCATGCAAGCAAGTAGTTGGTTGCAGACGGTTGTGGGTTCGCGTCCTGGCCGATGCTATGACACATGGAAAAAAAAAAAAAAAAAATTAAAAAAAAAAATTCTAATTTTAATTATGAATTAATGAATTTTTGTTTACTGAGCCAACCAAATGCTGGTTAGTGAATGTCTGAGTTTTTTAGAAGAGACTCTCAATACTACCCTAGCCAAGTGAGAAACATACTTCATTGTTTTATCCTCTCAGAATAACTGGATAACCATTACTAGATAACTAATAATTAAATAAGTATTTGAGTTAATTAAAATTAACAGGATTCAAACACATATTGTGTTATGACATCAGAAATTATAGCTTATGTTTTTCAATATACATTTACATATATATAAAATCATCATCACCGTCATCAACCATTATCAATCCACTGCAGGATGAAGGTCTCTCCAAGTTCAATCCATCTCCGATCTTTAGCTTCTCTTCTCCACATCACCCCTGCACACTTTCTCATCTCATCCATCCATCTCACATGTGGTCTCTTTCTGGGTCATATAAAATACAATCAAAATTATTTATATGTAAAACTGCTATCTTTTTTATTTCAACTATAGGAATGGTTATCATCAGAAATAAATAAAATGGTAGTGTTCAAAATTAACAAGTCATACACACACACACACACTTCTCATAATCTTTAAAAAAACTAAAATATTAATGATATCAATAACAAACGTAATAAATTTTAAAAATAATTATTTATATTTAATATTATCACTTACTTAAGATCTAATAATTCAAGAAGCCAATGAATACGGATTTGTTGTATTCCTTGATGAGGTAATGCTGCTATAAAAGCCAAATTAAAATACATATCCTTGCTCAAAAGATATTTATCGGCCTTATTATGGGGCAATGATGGACTAAAAATAAAAGTAACCAATCAGTTATGTTAAATTCTCTGTTCAATGATGGATGTAAGAATTATCATATAAAATATAATAAAACATATGCAGGCATTAACAAAAACTTTTGGCAAAGCTTGTTCAGATGTATTAATATATCTTTTACTTAAAACAATATTACAAATTTTTAATATTTAAAATTATTATTTTCAAATAAATGCACTAAAAAGTAAAAAACAAAAAAAAAAAAAAAGCCTAAAAAAGCAAAAAATAAATTTTCTTCAGATTTCACAGAATTCATGATATTTTGTGACCAAAATAAAAGTGTGTTTAATTTCATGTTAAGAAATATTTCTGAACACAAATGCCCCATACTTTCATTTAGGTCATAAAGAATCAACAATTAGATTTCTAGAAATGGGTATCACATGCTTTTACATTTATCATACAATATTGAGAATGCTGAAAAAGCTGGAGAAAATTTATTTTTTACTTTATAATGCTTCTTTTATATATTTTTTACTGTATTTCCGGGAATAAAAGCATTTCTTTAAAAAAATTATATATTTTTTTATGCACAAGCCTTCTGGCATCCATTGATTATTCTGGTTGGCACAGGGTGGACTACTGTGTGGAGAGTTTTGCCTCGTTTAATGTGGTAAAGTTAATGCTAAATCTGTTGTTTTACTATTACATATTGTGAAGAATAATATAAGTCCTCTACTAGGAAGGAATTTTTGTTCATTGGGAATTCATCTTAAAATAATTAAGAGAGTTCAGTTGGAAACAGAAGTTAGAAAAATGTTTCTTAATTTATTTAAGTCAGGATTAGCTGAATTAAAAACATGGCTGGTGGATATTGAAATAGTAAGTGATGGTCAGCCTATATTATGCAAACCGTGTAAGTTTCTGTTTGCCCCAAAGTTGAATAGACTGTTAAAGATAATGTCAATAAAGGTAATTTGTCTCCAGTTGAAGGTTCATCATGGGCTATACCTGTAGTTGCAGCTATGAAACCAGACAGAAGCATATGATTGTGTAGAGATTATCATGTTACACTTAATAAATTCATAAATAAAGGAGTGTATCCAGTCCCAAGAATACAAACTTTTAGCATTGTTTCAGAAGACATTGTTTTTTTTTTTTCAAAAATTGACTTAAATCATTACAGTTTGAACTGCTGAACTAGTACTGATTAGTATTTGTCTGGGATTTTATAAGTGCAATAAGTTTGTATATATGGGATTACAGTGTAGCTCCAAATTTGTTTCAAGCAAAAATGAATGGTTTATTTCAATGCATTAAAGGAGTTATTTATTATTTAGATGACATTTTAATAACTGTTTAATTAAAGCAGTGAAGCATAGAGCTCTGAGGAAGACTGCTGGACAGTCGAAATTGTAAGGAAAATAAAGAAGTTTTTAGAAAAATTTGTTTGCATTAAAGTGTATATGAAAGAACTGTTGTAAGCAATATATATATATGAATAACTGTTCAAACAGAAAGTGAATTGTAAACATGCATATTGAATATTTTTTCAAAAGTGAACAAAGATGGAGCTAGAATTAATCCTTCTAAATGTAAATGGTCTACATGTGAAATTAGATTTCTGGGCCATATTATAAATCAGAAAAGAAAATACCCTAACCTGGAAAAAATTAGAGCTGTCAAAAATGCTCCAAAGACTAGGAATATAAAACATTTGCAGTCTTTTCTAAGATTGCTCAACTTTTTTGAGTTTCCTGAAAGGGAAGTCACACATCCTTACACCATTGTATGAGCTACTGTGTATGGAACAGCACTAGAAATGGACTAAAGGGCATGATTTAGCTTTACAGAAAGCAAAAGATTTACTAAGCAGCTTCTTGTACATTATAACAGTGACCAGGAAGTGATTATTACAACCGATGCTTCTGATTTCAGAGTTGGAGCTGTCATTTCACATCACTGTTATGGAGAACGCCCTATTGCGTATGCCTAGAGAACTCTGACAGCTGCTGAAAAAATTATAGTTAACTTGACAAAGAAACCCTGGCTACAATATTCATTGTTAAAAAGTATCATCAATATGCATATGGATGCAAATTCTTTATTTATACAGATCATCGGCCATTATTGGAAATTTTTGATATGATAAGAAAAGTCCTGAACATGCCAGCTAACATTTGACTTGTTGAATTAATTTATTAGCAACATATGATTATATATTAATTTACAAGTCTGGAAAATTAATTACCTGTGTCTATGCTTTATCGTGTTTCCCGGATACTTATGACTTACAGCAACAATGTATAGAAATTAATTACATTGACCCTTGGAATCAAAAAACTGTAAATAGCTCCAACATTGAAAAGTGAACTAATAATGATCCTGGATATAAAAGCTTGAGAAATTGGATTGTCTAAAAATCAATGAAATTTGTTGCAAGATCTATTTGGAATGTTTGTGAAAGCCTATCTATAAGTAGTGATTGTATTCTAATGATGGATCAAGTGCTCACACCATCAGAACGTCAGACGAAAATACTATTTGCTATACTAAGGGCATCCAGGCATAATGTAAATGAAAGCCTTAGGTTATTCATATGTTTGGTGGCCTAATTTGAATCAGGGCATTGAACAAATGATTAAGGACTGCATTGAATGTCAGTCCACTGCAAAGTTGCCTCCAAAGACTTGATTTGTGGGCAAAAGCAATGTCACCATGGCAACACTTATACTTAGACCATACAGGTCCAATGAACAGATATATGTTCTTAGTTGTAATTGATTCTTATTCAAAGAGAGTAGAATATAAGCTTGTTAAAAACACGAACACAGAATGTACTATTTATGCCCTAAAAGAGATTTTTGCAGGTCAAGGTTTTCCAGAAACAATATTATTGGACAATGGGACAGGATTTACATTGTGTGAGTTCCAGGTTTTTATCCGATAAAGAAATAAAACACATACTCATTGCTCTTTATCCAGAATCAAATGGTTTATCTGAAAAATCAGTGCAACATTTGAAGGCTATATTGAATAAAACATCTCACAAAGACATATATGAGGCTTTAGTAGATGCAATGTTTTATCAACATTTGAACCCTAGTGTGTCAAGAATAAAAACACCCCCTGAACTGTTGCTGTGTTACAAGTGTCACACACATTTAACAAAGATATTACAGGATAAAAAAGTTAGTGTGAATAATAATTTTGACATTGAAAAGTTTAAAATCTATTAACTAGTGTGGAATTGTGATATTTTAAAAAATGGTTTCCTGCTGTTGTGATGGAAGTTCTCTCTAATTATATTTGAGTAATTAAACTGAATAATGAAAAAATTCTGAAGTGACATGTCAATCATTTTTGATCTCGGCAGAGTGAAACAATAGATGTGGAAAACATCCAAATTATGTTACCCAAATGAACTGCAGACTTCTAATGAAGAGGAGCATGATGTCCTCTCAAAAAGATAAAATAAGTTAATGTCCATAGATAATCAAGCTGATCAATCAGATCTAGCCGAAACAAGTTCAGAATCAAATGATCAGATTATCCAACCAGATCCAGTAAATGAAATGGATAATCCAAGAGGAAGAAAGATTTACCTCCTACTGGACCCACCAGAGTTCGAAGACAACCAACAAGATTTCAGATTTTTTTTTTTGTAATAGGGAAGAGCTTTGTTTTCTAATATGGGGAGGAATGGCCTGCTCTGCGAATATATATATATTTAGTGTAAATAAAGTTTAATAAAATCTTGTACTATACATTCAGGTAATACATTAAATTATTAGTATAAATGTACTCTAGAAATTTAGCATAAAGCTGAAAATTTGGATGATATTGAATAAGGTCAATATGTAAATGAGTCATATTACGTATCCTGAACTGGATAACTATAACTGCATACGTAGACGTGGAGCAGAGCAGAGTTTAGAGTAGCAATTGTGCAACTCCGTAAGAAGAAAAAAGTGCAATGCGTGCGCTAATCGTTGTAGGGCGAGAAAATGGTTTAAAGACTGTTTTAAGACGCGTGATTAGGATGTCTGTATGTTAAAACAGAAGTGAAGATACATACAAATACCTGGACTTGTTTAAACTATTGTACGTGAGAACAGTTTATCATGCGGGCAAATATTTATCTTACTTAAAGAAGCTCAAGTGATTACACTCGTTTTAATTTATCGTTATTTCCATTATCAGCAAGTGAATAAATTTATTTTTATTACTTTTAATTACTGTTGTTGTTTATTAATAATTGCAGATGTATATACAGCTGGTAAACGTTAATTTTACCCCTGTATACAGTTGCATTAAGGTAACTAAACAATTTCGTAAATATCTCAAGCTTCCATTGGTAAAAAAAAAAAACTTAACATACTTATATATTTTTAACTTAACTTACCAAAGTCCCGTGCTTTTCCAAAAAGAATTAATTTCATCTATTTTAATTGCTCCATCTATATGAATTTTTATTTTTCGAGTCAAGCCATAAATATTTAAACTAGTATTCACAATCATTATGAATATAAAATAAAGCTTATTTATTGTTAACAAAATCATTGAGCTAATAATTATAAACTTTATTAATTAAAGCACAGTTGATAACAAAAAGCATGCGTTATAGCATGTCATTCACTCTAAAGTTGTGGTGTTGTTGTTTTTTAAATAATACTCCATCTAGCGTTGATAATGAACTAAAAATCCAAAGTTTTACATTTTTAGTAATTTTAAGTTAAGCTGTTTTGCAAGTTCATATCCTCAAAATTTTAATATCCTGGGTGTAAGTTTTCATTATTTAGCGATTTTAGTTGCCAGTTCTTATAACTTTATATCTTATTATGTTGTAAATATATCTATTTATGAATGTTGAAAGAATCCAATGTTAGTAATGTAAAATATAATATTTACAACCGTTTTCCATAATCAGACATTCTATTTTTTAGGGTTTTGTTGTTATCGTAATTATATATATATTTAATTTAATATATATATTATTTGATATTATTTTATGATTAGTTAATACTAATCATATTACAAATTTTTCATTTTTTAAGTACAGTATATATTAAGTTTTATGGTGATAACGTTTTTACGAGAGTTTCTCAATCATCATTTTTTTTTTTTTTAAAACTCAATCTTCATAATTGAGAGTTTAATTTTTTATGTATGATAAAATTCATTGTTGGGTAAAGGTTTACTTTAGCGACCAGGGCATATTCGCCATCTAGTTTTTAAAATTAGAACTAAAATCTTACGTATCTGCTCCTATATTACAATTACAGTAAATATTTATTAATTAAAACGTAAAAGATAATAAAAATAAAATCATTTACCTTTTTAAGCACAACTATGCCCTATGCATAGTAGGAAGTTGGAGAATGCATGTACACCCCATTGCTAAATCTGCTGATATTATTGTACGCAGCCCAGTCATCTGAAATTATGCGAATCCCTGGTAAAATGTACCGCTGGATTAGGGCCTCCAATGTGCCAGCCGTTCTATCCGCAACTTCTGCCAAGAAGCATTTCATTGACCCTCTTTCAATACCCCCAAAGACCCAATGCCCTATATGTATAGTCCCCCTGTGGTATTTTCTGTGGAAATAATACGTTTCTTCGATTTCGACCACTAATGGCTCCCCATTGTCATCTATTTCGCCGAGAACCATCGAGATAGTTTAAATTCTTAAGTTATAAATGTCGATAGTTTAAATTCTTAAGTTTCAAATAATTTAAACTAATTATTTTAATTAAACTAGTGTAATTATTTCAACTTCTTTAAAATGGTAAATATTTTTTTTATTATCTTTTATATTTTAATAAATTATTTATGTAATTGTAATATAGTAGTATGCGTAAGATTTTCGAATAATAATTTACTTCTAATTTTGAAAACTAGAGGGCGAACATGATTTTTATGCTGTGGTCGCTAAAGTAAACCTTTACCCACTGTTGTACTTTGGTCAATTTTTAACAGCGGACTCGCTATTTTTTTTTTAAGAAAAAAATCTATATTGTTAACGCTGTTTTATAGAGATTTGAATTTAACGACAAATTGGGTGTTGCGCAACGAAGCTCCATCCATTTTTTTTATATATATATATGTCAAATGCGTTGACCGGGCCAGCTACTTGGAAGGCAGCTATGCAAACCACTAGGCCACCAATTCTTGACAGCTCCATCCAATTTAAGTTCTTTGAGTTGGTTGTATAACCATTTCTTACAGACCGCTGAATATGATATAAATTTCCTATTAATTTGCAAAAATTTCGCCTTACTTTAAAGCGTAGTATTATGTAATAATTTTGTATAATGGGTTTTAATTTAATGAAATAATTAGACCAAGTATATTTCTTTTTATATATAAATTCTCCTTTACCATTCTCTCTCTATATAAACTTTTTTTTTTTTTTTTAGAGGTGGTGGTCATGTGATATATGAAAAGAGAATGGTAAAGGAGAGTTTATATGTAAAAAGAAATAAAGCTGTTCTGAATAGAATAAATTATGTAAATGATATATATTTTAAGTAAAGAATAAATTTGTAGGTAAAGGTATCATTCTGTAGGAAGCCATTTTATAAAATTCTGTCATTACTCTAGTTATCATTTAAAGATATTCAAATTTTTCTATTGATAAATAATGTAATAGTTTTCCTGCATTTAAGAATTTTAAAGGTTTTAACAAGACCATTTTTTCAAATAGAGACATAGGCTGAGGTACATCTGTAAAATGAATACCAATCTTTATTCTGAAAGCCATATTCAATGCAACTATGTTCTGATTTAAACTCAGCCTGATATAAATATAAACAGTTGCAACTCTTTTGTATTTCATGTTATGATCATTATTTCAAATAGCTTATAAAAAAACAATAGTGATATTGCTTGATTAATTTTTTGATTGATGTTTGATTTTAAAACTAATACTTTCTGCTTGAATAAATCATGGTTAGTTTTAGATCATAAGTTTATTAAAAACTCTGGAAATATGTTATTTTTCCTGAAGGATTTTCTGATTCCTGGTTTAGCATAATTATTAGCAAATTATTGTTCACTAATATCTATTAGTTTTATTAAATTCAAAAAATGAACATTGACAAAATGAAGCTTGTAGTTACTCCAGAAATATTTTTTTCTGGTTTGTCAATCTTAGGTTTAAATGTTTGGTATATAATGCTGGGAATTTCATTAAAAGTAACTGGTAGTTATTTTATAGGTGTGTGTACACTTAAAAAACAATGATGATATCGAATCGGTTCTTAAAATTAAAAAAAATTAGCGAACCAGTAGTTAAATTATCCGAAAATAAATTTCATTTATTATTCTCCTAAAAAAGAGTTGAATTAATAAATTACTTAATTGTTTCCAACAATAATCTAGAACATTATTTGAATTTTTTTGTTATGTCTAACATAACGATTTTTTTTTAACAGATTGGGTTCAAAATGCTTTTCCCAGAATAATTCGATAATACAATAGAAAACACTATTTAATCACATGGGTATTGCACTTGGAACGTGTGATGTGCGCGATGAAATTTGAGTGATTAAGAATTATTCTGCAAGAAATAATTCACAACAGTTTTGTTTTAAGTAATTTAATCCTTTATTTATTGTGTTTCAAATTAGTTTATTTAAAAGTATACAAATAAAAAGTGTTATTTTATTAGTGATAAAGGAATCCATATTTAATTTTTACACAACAAGATAATTTACTTACATTCAACAGAGGTGTTATTAAAATTAGAAACAAATTCAGCACAAATGTATTTATATATTATCATAATTTTTTTAATGAAATTTACTCTTGCTGAAATTATTTTAATTTAAAGATAAAATAACTTCATTCAAAAGGACCTATCATTGCGTAAATAAATAGTAACTTAAAACCATTGTTACCAATGATTTTGTTATGCTGAAGTTGTTTTAAATATTTATTTAACTTTCATTTTTTATTTAAATATTTTATTTCTTCACTTATATATTTATCATGCAAGATTTGTTTTTATTTGATTAATAAGTTTAATGGATTACCAGCTGTAGTAAATTTATAGTACTTTATTTTCATTTAGTTTACTGTATCTGATGTAACACTGTATCTTTTTTTAACAATGAGTTCAACATATTTTTTCTAGAATAACTTGTCAAGATGATAAATATAACAATAACTTTGGCTCATCAAATGGCATGACTCGTTTTCAAATAATTTTTTTCTTTTTTAATTTTACTATTTCATTTCAGTTTTATGATTTGTTACCACTCATTTGTATTGAAAATGAATTAATTAGATGTTTTTTTCTAGGGCAAATTTAACACGAGAATATAATAAAAATAAACCCTTCACAAGAAATGAAACAAAAATGCCAAACCATATCGGATTTCTTTATAAAAGATGTAAAAACAGATACAGAATCGAAAATGATAGTAAAGGATGATATTTTAAGTTTTGTTTTCTGTTTCTTCTGATACAACAGAAAATAAAATTGATGACACATATAAACTGTTCAGTTCCAAAAGTACAAAAGATGCATATAAAATAAATGTAGATAGTGACCTTTCTGACTGCTGGAATATGAAACAAGCCAATGAATTCAAAGAAAAATATTGCAGTTTACTTATTATTGGAAAAAAGCTTGGGTGTGATATCTGTATCAAAATTGAGTGAATAAAAGTGAAGGCAGCTCATGTGTGAAAAGAATGGAGAAGATGTAATATTGTTCCAAGTGGAAAAAATAAAATGGTTCAACAAGCCTCTCTTCAAAAAAAAAATAAAGGAACACCTTTCATCAAAAGCACACCAGATATTTGTGATGCAAATGAAAGAAAGTGCAAAAAATGCAATTTCCAAATTCATAGACAAAGCTCATGAAAAGTTTATGAGCCTCACTTGTAAAATTTTCAATACAGTTTACACTTTAGCAAAACTAAATTGACTGTTTTCTGATATTAAACATTTTATAGAATTACAAAAAAAGAATGGGTTAGATATGGGAGTGGGACTCCATTCTCGATTCATGGCTGTCAAAATTGTTGAGCACATTGCAAAATACATTAAAAAGGAAGTGTTTAGAAAATTAATAGATCAGAATTTAAAGATATGTGTTATAATTGATGAGGCATTAATAATATATAAACCAGTTCTTATCATTTTTATTAATGTTGAAGATACAGATTTTTTATCAATAATTTTTGTAGATTTAATGGAATTACAAAACCAAGATACTGAAACCATTTACATTGCTCTATTACAAAGTCTGCATTCAATAGTATTTGATAATCCATATTTGAAGTATACTTTGATTTAGATTTTATTCAGATGGAGCGTGATGTTGGGAAGGTGGTCAGGAGTGAATGTTAAAATAAAAATCCACCACACCAAGATTACTATTGGGCATTGTTTGAGTCATTGCCTTCATCTTGTGTTGAATGATTCTATGAAAGACATAAAGCAAGTGAATCACTTTAAAGCATCTATTGATGAAATATAGAAAATCTTTCATCAGTCTAATAAAAACCAAATAAAATTTCAAACAATTAGGGAATTGAAATTCTAAAAATTGGTAGAGTTTTTGGCCCAAGATCAGCAGCATGCAGTCATAGAACAGCAGTTGCAGCATGGTGAGCCTATGCAGCCCTGTATAATGTTTTTTCTACTAATAAAAAATTTTCTGGAATGGCTAAACATCTCACCAACAAATATTTTATGAAAGGTCTGACTTTAATAATCGATATATTAGAAGAAATTTCTTTGTTGTCAGATGCTCTTCAAGGAAGATATGTAAATATATTGCATGCTGAATAATTGATTCAGAGAACAATTAAAGCATTTAAATGTCTCAGAAGAGTGGTACTTACGAAAAAATAATAAATAAAACTATCTCTTCTAAGAAATTCCAGCATATTAATTTTGTTGAAGACAACAAATATGTGTGTCTTCCCCATCAAAAATTACTGATTGCAATGTCAACAAATGTGACATTAAGATTAATGAATTGTGATAGCATAAGTAATAATATTCAAGATAGAAATCATAAAATTCATCAATTAGTTAAAAGTATGAACCCAGATGCTTAGAATCAGGAAGAAGCTGCAGTTTCCTGGAAAGAATTTGAAAAGAAATTACCACATTTATACAAAGTATTTTATCATGAGATTTCAGTTAATGGTTTCTGTTTATATGTTGAAAATGTTACGAGAAATCACCAGAAACATGTCATACCCGAAACAATCCAAAGAGCTAAAAATATAATTAATACCATTGCTGTGAGTTCCTCAGAAGCTGAATGAGGGTTTTCTGTGATGAACACAATTTATTCAGAGAAAAGAAATCACCTCAAAGTGAAAAATGTGGCAAATCTTCTAGTAATAAATTTGACAGGTCTTCCATTATATCTTTGGGACTGCAGTGACTCAGTTCAAGTATGGCTAAGAAATCACAAAACAGCTGTTGATGCTAGAGTCAAAAAGCATCATCAACCTGAAGAGACATACGATGTGAATAGAATATCAATATGGAAATATCTTGCCAAATAAATGTTTTTTTCCAATTATAAAAATGGTTTAATTCTTTTTCATCCCATAAGTGAGATTGTAAAGTACATCATAGTGCACATGTGCACTGCTGCACTTTTGTGTGTTTGAGGGGAGGGGGACCATGCAAAATTTCTGAGAAGTCTCCAAAAAATTTTAGATATCAAACCAAAAAGTGATTTGCTTTCATGCTTAGAAGGAAGAAAAATAAACAGAATAGGTTTTTAAATATCACCTGCCTTTAGAGAACCGGTTCTTGGAAATTTGGAATATCATCACTGTTAGAAGGCATGTATAGGAGGGATCATGCTTTTCTATTGAGCATTTTGAAGTTTGTTTTTACATTTTTTTTTTTTTTTTCAAAACATAACTAATATTTAAATACAAATATGAAATATATATACTTTAAGCTAGATGTAATTAGAGGGGATTTGAACCCAGACTTTCAAGCTCCATTTAGTCATTCACTTCATCTTATACAAAGGATCTCCAATGTTTGTATTTCATGCTTAACCAGCATTCATGTTCTGGATTATCATCTCCCACACATATATAATCAGAGCTCAGTCCATATTAGGACAGCAAATCCTTAATCTTTAATGGACAGACTTTAATCTTCTCCAACTCTTCAGGCTTCCATATCATTGAAAATCTGATGATGGCAAGTTCAAAGTCCTTGTTTTCAAATTTTGTTGTCATATCCATCTTGACCATAAATCATTCTGCCCCCTCATATGTAAGACCTTAAGCCCATTTAAAAGACACAGAAGAGGAATGGTTCAAATCCTCGCTAATTAAAACATAATTAGAAGAATTTATAAATTCATCATGCTGGATTTTTGAAATCAAATATTGATGAAAAGCACTATTGGTTTTATTTCAATCTAGAATGAATTGCTTTTAATATCTTAAATGAGATTTATTTTTTATCAGTTGGTATGAGTTTTCTAAGATTCCCATTGTATTGGTTCCAATCAACTTTTATATATTTCATTTTAAGACTTTGTGACTCTCCATTATGTTTAGTGTATATTTTATCACAACCAAAGTATAAAGCCAGGGATTTTTTAAAGACCCACATTCTTAGAGAATTATTATATTTAGTTGAAAGTAAGATTATTCTTATGGCATTTAAATTGTTTTATGGTTATTAAGATCATATAATCACTTTTATTTTGAGATAGTGAGTCACAGAAATAATCTATTTTACATATAATTATTGTTAGATTAATCTTAATAAGATTATTGAGAATTAGTTAATTAATTTAATTCTTGATTGGTTATTCAATCTATATTGAAAAAATTCAAAGTGATAATGCCTTTTACTTTTCTTCAGCAGAATAAATACTTTAAACAAATAATTAGCTTCTAAACATCACATGATCACCATTTCTTACGTTTAACTCATAACTGTTATTAAACAGGCAAAACTTTCTACACAGTAGTGTCATTCAGTACAAGCCGAGAGTAATCAATGGATGCCAGCAGGCTTGTGCATAAAATCCCTATCTAGTATCTATTCATCCAATATCCCCAGACTAGTTTCTAATTAGTGGCAGTACTCTCAGATCCAAGGCTCCTCATTGACGAAAGTCATAAGCTAGAAACTAGTCAGGATATTAGATGAGTAGGCACTAGATAGGAATTTTATGCACAAACCTTCTGGCATCCATTGATTACTCTGGCTTGCACTGAGTGTCACTACTGTACGGGGAGTTTTGCCTATTTAAAGAATTCGCTTCTGAATACAGCAGTTCTTCTTCATTTCAATACTAAAAAGTTATTAATTTTTTTTTTTTTGGATTATTCAAAATATATATTTACTAAAAATATGTGATCTTATATTTAAATATATAATAGAAGAATTGTGTTTAAATGACACTTGTGAAGTATTGGAACATCATTTCATCCTATATTACATTTTAAACTGCCTCTTACCAAAAAAAATTATAAATAATAAATTGGATATTTCATGGGCAATCATGGTGATTTGCAAGCATAAAGCAGAGATAGAATAGATGATATAGTTAAAGTTAGTTAAAAACAAAGAGATTAGGGAAGTAAATTATTTATAATTAAACTTTATTTAAACTTAGAATAATTTAGTAAGCTCAAGCATCATCTGTATAACACCCAGACACTTTAAATTATATGTGCATGCACACGTATGTGTGAAATTCAAATTTTATAAGCATCAATTTAATAAATAAAAAATATAACGACTGTTTTTATAATGGGCAAATCTTAAGTTTAACTTTTAAAATCATTCTTTTAAATATATTTTTTTAATTAATTAAAGTTGTTTTTATAATTCTGCTTTTATAATTTTAGTTCTAACTTAAATATTTAATTGAACTCAAAAAAAAAACTGTTTCGATATTGTCAGTGTCAAGTTTATTTTTATTAAAAAAAATTTCAAAACGAGGTTAATTTAGTGATTAAGGTTAATAATGTTTTGAGACGGGATATAAAATAACAAGCTATTGTGATAAACAAACCACTAAATATCACATGATCATTCTTTATGCTTACACAAGCTGTTTACACAGGCAAAACTCTCCATCCAATAGCACCACTCAATGCAAGTCAGATTAATCAATGGATGCAGGAAGATTTGTGCATAAAATCCCTATCTAGTACCTACTCATCCAAGGCTCTTCGCTGATGAAAGCCACAAGCTAAAAACTAGTTTGCATCCATTGATTACTCTAGTTTGCACTGAGTGGCGCTACTGTATGAAGAGTGTAGCCTCTTTGTAAACTGCGTGTGTAAGTGTAAAGAATGGTGATGTTTAGTCATTTAATATTTCAGTGTTACATAAACATATTATTTTGAAGTTTAAAAAAAAATCCACTTAATGAAATCACCTCCTTATATTTTATAAAAATTTAAAACTGCACTTCTTTTTTCTCAAGCTATTCACAACATTATTAGCAATACCAAAGAATTTAACTCTTAGTATATATATATATGTGGCTGCAGAAAAGAACTTGCTGTTAACTGAAAGGATACTCATTGATTCCTCTTGGAGACTTTAAATAACCAAGCAGGGCAATTTCCTAATGTCCATTCCATATGTTCATGTCATTGCAGCTGTTTTTACTATATGATTATTCATATAGTATACAAACATGGTTTGGCCGCCAACATGCATTAGCCAATGTGGTGAGTTTATTGGCTTTTTATCTCTGAGTTTAAGATCAAGAAACACCATGGTTTTCTTCTCAGTTGCCTAATATTTCATAATTTAAATATCAGTTTTTTCTTGAAGACAAAATGAATGTGTGTGCGAATGAATTTTTTTTTCTAATAGATATTTACAATCACGGTAGACAAAAATAAATCATGATCCTTATTCCCAAGAGGCTATAAAGTTACCAGTTAAGGCAGCAGTCGGCAGCCTAAGGCAAAAGTTGCTAAGAATCTTCTGATTGTGGATCCAGGCTGCCAGTGCAAATATAGGAAAAAGAACTATCTAATATTGAATGGGACATTATTGGATTTTGTGAAGTTAGAAGAAAAGGTTAAGAGACGATTTAAAAAGTGGACATGTACTATACTACAAAGACACAGACATTGGAAGTACAAGTGGAATAGAATTTTCGTTGTGTAGATTGATGGTGTATTGAACAGAGTAGCAAAATTAGTTATTCAACTTAATAGCAGATATCAGAAATCCAGATAATTCAGGTTTATGCCCCAACTTGTTGTGAAGTAGAGAATTTTTATTGGATGTACAAACAATATTTTAAAATTGTAATGGGAGACTTTAATACTAGAATTGATAAAATGGAAAGATGAAAGTGCTGTAGGTAAATTGGATTATGGTGATAGAAATGAGAGAGGACATAGACTTGTGGAGTTTGCAGAAAACAAAAAACTATAATGAATTCTTTTTTCGAGAAAAATATTAAATGGATGTGGAAGCATACAAATGAAGATACAGCAGAATTAGATTATATTTTGACTAACAGAAAATACATATTTTAAGATTGTAATGTTCTTTAATAAATTCAAGACAGGAAATGGTCTTCATTTAGTGAAATGTAAAATATCACATGGTCATTGTTTCTTATGCTTGCTCATAACTTATTAAAACAGGAAAAACTCTCCATCCAAGCCAGAGAGTAATCAATGGATGTCAGAAGGCATAAAATCCCTATCTAGTGCCTACTCATCCAATATCCCCAGACTAGTTTCTGGCTTCTGGCCTTTGTCAGTGAGGATCCTTGGATCTGAGAGCACTGCACCTAGATCTTGGGAGTAATGCAACCCTCCAGCAGCCACCTTTTATCTCATCTGTAAAACGATGAGAATAAAAATTGAAAACAATATGTTCAGTCCAAGCTCATTAGCTTATATGGTCATATAGGTCTGAACTCAGTTCAGTATCTATACATTTTGGTGCCTAATAGGATAGTGGTGGCGATGGTCATTAAAGAACCAAAGACACCAAAATGTGTGGGTACTGAACTGAGTTCAGATCTATATGACTATATAAGCTAATTAGCTTGGATTGAAAATATTATTGTGTTTTCAATTTTATTCTCATAGTTTTGTAGCTAAGTAGAGATAAAAGGTAGCTTCTGGAGGGTTGTATTAGCTCTCAGATCCGAGGTTTCTCACTGACGAAGGCCACAAACCAGAAACTAGTCTGGGGATATTGGATGAGTAGGTACTAGGTAGGGATTTTATGCACAAGTCTTCTGGCTTCCATTAGTTACTCTCTCTGGCTTGCACTGAGCAGCACTACAGTATGGAGAGTTTTGCCTGAGATGTAAGATGTGTGTTAATACAACACTAGAGACAAAAATATTAAGGAACATAATATTCACCATTTATATTCCTAATCTTCAGAAACATTCCAATGAATTTAAATTGGAACTTGCAAATCATTTTCAAGTATTAACAGATTTTGAACATGATTCAGATTTAAATAAAATCAATAAGAGATAACTGATATACTTATAAATACTGTAACAAAGTTAACCTACAAAAATTCAACAATTGGCCAAATAAAATTTCTATTAAGATGACAATTTATAAAGAAAAGAAGAAATATGAAACTATATAAAATGATGCATTATGAAGGAATGAATGTCTCTAATTTTGTAAAATGGTGTGAAAAAGAATTGATAATGATATAAGAAAATATAATTATGAACTAGTAAGGAATGTTATAGAAGAGAATAAAAGTCTTAAGAATGTAAAACAACATTTTGATAAATAAGAAACTTATTTCTGCAATTTAAAAAAAAAAAAGGTGGAACTATTACTAAAAAGAGAGATGACATCATGGAATGAGTAGAAGAGTTCTAACAAGAATTATATAGCAATAAAAAACAAAGAAATATACCTGTTGTAACTACTACATCTTCTGAATTGCCTAAGATTTTAAATGAAGTGAGATATGCAATTAAATTTAAGAAGGGAAAAGCTCCATGTAATGGAATTATAATTGGTATCTTAAAAGAAGCAGGTGAAGAAATAGAAAATTGTTTGGCAAAGTTATATACCAAATGTCTAAATGATAAAGATGTATCAGATTATTGGAATAATGCAGTATTAATATTTAATAAAGGTGATAAAGTAGATATCAAATTACAGACCTATCGGCTTTTTTATCAGTTCTATATAGAATTTTCACCAAGGTAATTATAACTTTTCTATAGTGAACTTTGGATTTTAACCAACCAAAAGAACAAGCTTGATTTAAAAATGATTTTAGTACAATGGATCATATTCAAGTATCAAGAGAAGTTATAGAAAAGATCAATGAATATGAGCTGCCATTATGCTTTGGATTTGTAGACTTTGAAAAGGCATTTGATTCTATAAGCAACAATTAGATTATATAATGATGCTTAAAAGATTAACATTTAGAAGAGTGTACAATAAAGAGATTCCATATCTCCAAAACTTGTTACAGCAGTTTTGCGAGAAGTATTTTGTGCATTAAAATGGGAAACTAAGAGAATAAAAGTAAATGAAGATTATTTATGTCATCTAGATTTTGCAGATAGTGTAGTTGTTTTCACACACACACAAAAAATGCTTTAGAGTTTCAGGAAATTTTGCAAGAGTTAGCAGATAAAAGTAAGGAAGTAGATTTAAAAGTAAATATTAAACGACTAAAGTAATGTTCAATTGAATTTTTCAAAAGAAGAAAATAAAAATTGATAATAAGTTACAAGAAGTTAACAACTACAATTACCTTGGTCAGATTATTACTACAGATAGAAACAATGGATGCAATTAATCATAGAATTAAACTTGGTTGGAGTGGTTTTGGTTGAAATAATTTAATATTAAAAGGAAATATGTCTTTGAAAATGAAGGTTTTTAATAAGTTCTTGCTTATGGGTATAAGATTTGGACACATAATAAAAATAATACAGAGACTTCAGACCACTCAACGAAGTATGGTGAGATGCATATTAGGAGTAACAAGAAGAGATCAACGACAATACATGGGTGAAAGAATAAACAGGTGTTACTGATATCATTGAAAGAATTAAGAATCTGAAGTGCATTTGGGCTGGAGATAATGCTAGAAGTAATGATAATAAATGGTCAGGTGAAATCTTAAACTGGGGTCCAAAAGATTGTAAAAAACCTAGAAAGAGACCACATGTGAGATGGATGAATGAAATAAGAAAGTGTGATGTGAAAAAGAGAGGTTAGAGATTGGAGAAGATGGATTGAACTTTAAGAGATCTTCATCCTGATATGGGTTGAAAATGATAATGATACATATATGTGTGCAAACTTAATTGATAGAGAAGCAATGTATCTATAGAATCCTTACTTCACAACTGATTTAGGATTTTTATGCCAATGTAAAATAATAGAAATAAATAAATAAACTTAATATCTATATTGAAATGAGCTTGAACCATGACCATATTCAAAATCATGTAAAATTTCATCATAGGTAGAGAGAAAAAAGATGAAATCAACTAGGCATTCTGAATCCTAGATATCTATGAACGAAAATATATCTCCATATTATTGATTTACATTTTAATTACATTATGACAATTTGTTGAAAAGAAGTTCACAATTCCTTAATTATATTTATTAAAGATATTTGAAAGAAAAAATTAAAATTGAATAGTTTAATTTAATGAAGTATTTAATAAAAAGAACTATTTTTAAATATGAATTTTTTCTATAGTACAGGCTTTAAAAGAATTATTATAATTTAATATAATATATATATATATAGTGGTATAAATGACTTGATTTTAACTGTCATGAGAACACATAAATCAATTGTAGATACTAGAATATGCATGAACTTGTAAATATAAAAATTTTTGAATGGTTATTTGGAATTACTAATAGTTTTATTAGTAGATATTATTAAAATTCCATTCTTTTGTAAAGTGCAATTCTGTTTCAATTAAATCATGCTTTTGGCAATCTGAAATCAAATTAAATTAATTTTAAAAATTAAATTTAATATTATTAAAGAAAACAGTAAATCTATTCAAATTATGTGATCCAACCACTCAAATAGAGATATTTTTATTATTGTAGTTAAGAATTAATTTAATATCATTCTCATGCACAATGTTTATAGTAGCATTTAGAATAATATTAACTATAATGATTTACTAAACAATCTAATGCTTTCCTTTCTAAATGGGATATCTGGTGTTATCATTTTATGATTACCATTATAAATAAGATAGATAATGTGAATTTAAAGCAATTGAATTTGAAACAAACTACATTTTTTCACTATATCAATGTTGCTTTGAAAAGATAGATGGATTCATTCTATCTTTTCAGAAAGACTTTATCTTGTGTTTGAGAATTTACGTATAGTTTAAAATCTGTAAAGTGCATATGCATTAGCCTGATCGCTATTTTACAATTACAATTTATTATCATAGCGCTATATAAATAAATACCTTATATATCAGTGAAGGAAATTAGTTTAAACAGAAACAAAATTATTGAATGTATAGACAGATGTAATAAAACTTGATCATTTATCAAAATAAATTAGCATCAAACTGAGTTAAGTATTTATCAAAACCTTCTTCAAAATAATTTTTGTTTAACAAAATTCACTGATTTATGTTATTACTGATAGAATATTCTTAACATATAAAATATAATACTTCATCATAGAAGCCAATTTACCTTTAGTAAATTGTGTTCGGTTGTATAAAGAACAATACATGAGAAATGATAGCATGAATGTAAAGATATTTATTTTAATTACAATGTTCTAATGGCAATTTCTTAACATCATTCAAATAAATTCACCTTTGTTCAAGTTGTTTATTTTATTTTTCTTATATATTTATAAAAAATTATAAAAGTATTTACATATCAAAACTTTAAATGTAGATATTTTTTTTATGATTATTATCAAGTTTCATTCTATATCTATTTAAATAACTGATACTCTAAAATACATATGAATGAAGAAAATTAGATATTTTTTTGATTTTAATGTTTGCAAAGATTGAATATTTATGAATTAAAAGATGATTTTATCATATATTTTAGTGTGGGATATTTATAAGAGGGTCTAAAGAAATGTAAATGGGTATTTTTTTTATTGTTTGTCAATATGAGAGATTTATCATATTTTACACAAATAATAACTTTAAAATAAATATCACATATCCATAATGTTTGAAAAAGTATCCAAAAGAAAATCTACTTAAGAAACTCTCCTGTTTATTTATATATGTTTTAATGTGATAATATTTTATTATATGATGTGAGTAATATAGTGCTAATTACATAAACATTTGAATTAGTAATGACTGGAAGGTTGCTATTCTTCCACATGCGCCTTACTATTACTTTCAGACAGCCAATAGCCGTTAAAACAGTGGTCTGAGAAGCGATCAGGCCTAGACACATGACAGAGATTTTTTGACAAGAAAAGAATGATACACTCTTCTCTAGGCCTGATCACTTTTCAGACCACTGTTTTAACAGCTATTGGCTATCTGAAAATAATAGTAAGGCGCATGTGGAAGAATAGCAACTTTCCAATCATTACTAATTTAATAACAACATGCGATTTAAACAAAATATTAGAAGTATATTTTATTTCGATAATTATGCAATAATAATAGCAAAGAAGTACAAAGAAGTCTTACTTCTTTGCCCATAATAATATAATATCTCATGCATAATTTTTGCAATTTTAATCCAACAATCATTTTTGAACCTTCTTGTTGGTCATTGAATATCTGCCTTCTGATCTTATTGTGAAGATCCACATTTAACCTATTATTCTGCCAAGTCACATTTCCATATAATTAAATTACTAATAATAAAATTATTAGTGAACCCAAGAATAGATTTACTTGTATCCATAACAGATTTCTTAAGAGAATTTTACGCTTCAGTAATATGACAATCCTGAAGATCTAAATTAGCAAATTTAATGTTTAATAGCAGCTGAAAATTAATACCTTCAGTGGATTCTTTTAAAAAACAAACATCTATTTTATTGTAACTATGATTAAAATGCAAGTATCATTTTAATCTGTGCTTGTGTCATTGGAACTTCTCTTGCATTCTCACAGCTAGCTATAATGAAATAAATACCATTGTTTTAAGCATTACACATTTATGTCTTTATAACAGTTTTTCTGCCTATACAATGTGTGTGTGATAGTCAATTTATGTGTTGAGCATAAATTTAATAATAATAAACCACTTGAATTTATAGCATCAATTATCATTTATTTCCAATAACTTTTGGCTAGTGTCTACTATCTGTACCAACACGGGTATTAAAATCTCCAAGAAGGAAAATGTGATCTTTTAATGCTATCCAATAAGGAATAAAAGTTTCCCTTCTCTGAATCAAAGTTGGAGCATAGGCACTATCAAAATAAGGCTTAGCACTACTGTGCAGTATGTTTTTAGATCCTTAGTCTTTCATTTGATATGAAGAATCCAATAATTGGAAGATACTAAATTAGATTTTACATCAAATCCAACACTATTCTTCTTTTGTGACTGATCTGCCTTTCAAAAAAAAATTTGTATCCATTCATGTGTTCTAATAAATTCCTTCTGGGAGTTGAGTTTCGCTAAGAGCAGCTATATATATTTCAAATCTTGACAGTTCTTTAGCCACAAGGGTAGTCCTCTGTTCTGGTCTTCAGGAGTTTGTATCAAGTAAAGTTTGAAAATTCCAGGCACCTATATATAGAAAAAAATTAGATTAATGATACTTGGCTTTAGTACTACTAACATTGTATCTTGCTTTACCACTACTACTACTGATATTGTTGTTATCAACTGTTATTTCTATCACTGGGATGGATAATCCACCAGGCATAACAATGTAGCTAAACTATGTGAGGCAAGCCATTTTTAGACCACATTTTTTAGGCTCTTCAATTTAATGGTAGGCAAGGATAGTCTTTGCCAGACAAAACTCCTGTCTCACTTAAATCCAGTTCCACACTGACATTAGTGAGGGTATTGCCTCAAACAAAAATCATAACTAAGGACTACCAGCCTACCAAACCCCCACCACTGTTTTCTTAATTCACGAGGACTTCAGCTAAAAAAAAAAAAAGGGAACATCGAAGCCAGAAATGTTGGGTATGTAGTTAAAGGATGGAAATGTTGTACAAACACACATTCCCATTGTCATACTTAGTATAAGAAGTTCAATGACATCAGAGGCTCACGATGACTAAGACCTTACTATAACTTAACTGTTTGAAGAAGAAAAACAGGAAGGCAGAAAAGGCTCTTTGTATTGGAAACAGCATCTAGTCTTTGATGAACCAGCAGCCTATCCTTAAGACAGCAGGAGCTCTTGATTAGGCACTATTTATTTCTTCTTGTACTAGATTTCACTATATTTTTATATATATCTGACCACAGAATCTACTATATATATATATATGCCAGACCACAGAATCCATTTAATATGATAATATAAAATGTACAGTTAAGATGTATTCTTAGTTAAAACAAACACTAACATGCATTTTTTAAATGCAAATATTTTATCAAAATAATGACTACACATGAATAATTAAAGATCTGATTTTAGATTGAAGCAAATTTGAATCTTACAATGAAAATTCTAACCATTTAATGTCAGTGTAACAATCTTTGCTTGCTCTTTCTTGATGCATTCTATAAAAATTTTTGATTTTTTAAAATGTAAATTAACATATTGGAAATACTACATTAATATAACTATCTTAGTTTTGAAGATGGTAGCTCAGTTGATTTTATTTACTTCTTAAGCTTTAGCTAAATATCACATGATCACCATCTCTTATGCTAGCATGTAACTGTTATTAAACAGGCAAAACTCTCCATACAGTAGTGTCACTCTGTGCCAATCAGAGTAATCAATGGATGCCACAAGCCAGAAACTAGTCTGGGAATATTGGATATGTAGATACTAGATGGGGATTTTTATTTTTATTTATTAATTATGTTAGAGAAATATATTAGGCATTTTAATTAATTATGTGAAAAATTATTAAAGAATTTATACAGAGTATTATGTTTTATTGAAGTAATAAGTGGCAGACATATGTTGTTACTATAGGTGGGGAGAGAGATGGCACAGGTTTATCTGGGCTTAATTCTGTAGATTTTGATTAGGAATTTGATTATGATTAAAGGAAGAGTAGGAATAGTTGGATTATTACCAAGGTTTGACAAGAGTTATTTGTTAGATAGGGCATGTTCTATAAATGAGAGATTGAAAAAATTGTGTGAGAGAAATAATGTTATGTTTGTGGATGTTTGGGATTGTTTTATTGGAAAGAGAGAATTATATAGTAAAGATGGGTTGCATTTAGGAACACAAGGAAGTGAAGTTTTAGGGAGTTTGATTTATAAAGAATTTTTTTTGGGAAACTTATAAAGGGGGGTGGGTTTTAAATTGTAATATTATTAAAAAGAATGGATGGAATATAAGAAGTAAGCAAAAGGAATTTGATTTTGATATAAATATAGATATGGAGAAGGAATGGGTTTGTAAAATTAATGGTAAGAAAGTAATTTATAAATGTAATGGAGAAGAAAGAATTAAAAGAATTTATAAAAGAGTAGTTAGGAAAGAAGAAATTGTTAAAATTGGGTTTTTGAATATGCAAAGTGGTAGGAAACCAGAAAAGTGGATGGAATTAAATAAAACAATTGAAAATGAAGAGCTTGAGGTATTAGCAGTAGTGGAAACACATTTAAGAGAAGAAGAAGAACCTATTTTGGAACAGTTGGTATGGCAGGGTATAAATAGAAAAGAAAAAGAAAAAAGGGGTGGTGGTATAGGTGTTATATCAAAAAAATATTTAAATATTGTTAAATGTCAAGAACACTTGTGGTTTGAAATAAGGTTGGGGTAGACAAGAATGGATGGTGGCTATAGTTTATATAGCTACTGGAGATAGTCAAATTATATTGGAGTGGAATAGTAACATATACGAATGTTTAGTTAAGGATATACAAAGTTTTAAAGAAAAGAGGAAGAGAATAATGGTTATAGGGGATATGAATGGACATATTGAAGAAATTGATGATGTAGATAATAAAAATGGACAGCTTTTGAAGAATTTTTGTCAGAAAGTGAATTTGAGTATTGGAAATTTATTAAATATTTATGAGGGACAATACTCATGGTCCAGAAATAATATATTTCACACAATAGATTATGTATTGGTAGAGAAAGAGGGAATAAATAAAATACGGAAAATTAAGGTATTTGATCATGAAGAAAAAGTATGCACTAGTGATCATAATTTCATTGTAATTGAAATTGTTAGTAATGTGATGGAGAATAGAAATAAAAGTAGAAATAATAGTGAAAGATGTGGATGGAGAGTGAATGATAAGAATAAGTTGGAAGAGTATAAAATACAAGTTGAAGAAGTAATGGAAGAGTGGGTTGGGGATGAGTATAAGGATTGGTGTAAGGAAGTAGAAAAAGTTGCAAATAGGGTTTTAGGTGAGAATATTGAAAAGAATAAAAGTAATAAAAAATTAAAATTAGTAAAAGTGTAAAAGAAAGGAAAGAAGCATGTAGAGAATATAAGTGTGCTATTAAGAATAAGGAAAGTGAAAAAGATATTAATGCTAAATGGGAAAAGTACTTAGAAAAGAAGAAGTTGGCTAAAATAGATATTTATAGAGAGAGAATGAAATTGAATAGTAAATTGTTGGAGGATATTAATAAAAGTGGAAGAGATGGAAGTAAAAAAATTTGGAATTATATTAAAAGGAGAAATGTAGGAAAGAGAGAGTTAGTATTACTAGATGATGATGGGAACTGAGTGTAGTTCTAGAGAAGATTTAGAGAGAATCTTAAATAGTTATGTAATGAATTTAGAAAAGATGTTAGATGTGAATGATAGAATGTTAGAAAATATGAAATAATATAGTAATGGGAATATTAGCTTTTCAGAAAATGAACTAAATGACGTAGAGAAGAAATTGAAAAGTGGGAAGGCAAGAGGTTTAGATGGATGGGCAGCAGAGATGGTAATGAATATAGGATATAGGGCAAAAGTAAAGTTATTATCCTGTTTTAATAAAATGGCACAGAATAGTTTTCCCAAGTAATTGGAGTAATACAAGAGTAAGGTTATTATTTAAAGGAAAGGGTAAGGATTATAGAAAGTTGAATAATTATAGACCGATAGCGGTAACATCAGTTTTATATAAAGTTTTCTCGTATATGGTGGCTAGTAAAGTTGTAAAATGGATGGAAGGGAATAATGTAGTGGGTGAAATGCAAGAAGGTTTTAGATTAGATAGGCATATAGGAGATAGTTTATTTGTAGTTACACAACTTATGGATATGAGTAGGAATGCAGATAAACAGTTATATATGAGTTTTATAGATATAGAGAAGGCATATGATAGAGTAAATAGAAATAGATTATGGATAAGTTTAGCAAATTTGGGAATGGATGAAGCTTTAATAGATATTATTAAGAAATTATATGAAAATAATTATTATATATATATCAATTAGAGAATATAGAATCAATTAAAGTTAAAAATGGTGTGGGATTAAGGCAAGGATGCCCTATGTCATCTATTTTGTTTGTGTTGTATTTGAGTGAAATGGAAAGAGCAATAGAAAGATTAGGAAGAGGGATAGAGATATCATTAATAGGTAGTAAGGGAGTATATATTTTGTCAGGTCTTTTTTTTGCGGATGATATATTTTTGTGTGCAGAAAAAAGAGAAGATATGGAAGTTATGTTGAGGACATGTGCAAGGGTGGGTAAAGAGATGGGGATTAAATTTAGTGAAGAAAAATCAAATATAATGATGGTTAATACTGAGGAAAGAGAAGATGTAGAATTTTTATTGGGAGATATTAAGTTAAGTGTGGTGAATAGATATAGTTATTTGGGAATTATTTTAAGTAATCAGAAAAATTATTTGGATAAATGGGAGAAAAAATTGATAAATGAAGCAAAGAAAAGAAAGGGATTGAAAAAGAAATTAACAGTATTTTCATATAATAAATATGATGTAGCTAGAATTATATGGAAAGGAGTTGCAGTAGCAGGGTTAACATATGGTAATGATGCATTACATGTTAATAAAAAGATATTAGATTATTTAGAAAAAGCTCAAAGAGGAGTAGGAAGACATGCATTGGATGCAGAAGTATGGACAGCAAGGGAGGCAATTCAAGGAGAAATGGGATGGTCAAGTTTTCATATGAGAGATGCAAAAAGTAAAATGAAAATGTTTGGTAGATTGCAGTTTATGGATAATAAAAGAATAGCTAAAATAGTATTTAATTGGGTTATGAGTAAAGGGCAGGTAACAAGATGGATGAGAAAGGTAATGCGGTATGCAAAAGATTTGGATAAAGAATTTATATCAGTATATTTGTACAAAAGATGGGATGATTGTGTTAAGAGGATTATTGAGTGTTATAGTAGTAAGGAATGGGATAAAAGAATAAATTTATTAATAAAGACTAGGGAGTTAGAGAGATGGAGAAATAGTATGGAGAGTAAAAAGAGTTTAAACATATATAGAAATAAACAGAATATTAGGTGTGAGTTAATATATGATAATAGTAAGGAAAGTAGTTTATTGTTTAAGGCTCGAATGGGATCTTTAGCTACAAAAGAATATACATGTAAATGGAAAAATATGGGTGATTCATTTTGTAAATTATATAAGGAAGGAATTGAAAGTATTAGGCATTTGTTAATTGAATGTAAATGTTTGAAAACAGAAAGGGTACATATAATGAAGTTGTGGAAAAATAAATATGAAAAGAGGGATTATACAGAAAGTGAATTATTGGTTTTTATGCTGGGTTTGGGAAAAGATAAGGGGGATTTAGATATAAAGGTTATAGAGTTGACAAAAATTATGTTGTGGAAATGGGATAGAGCAGATTATGGGTAAATTTAGAGTGGGGAATGTAAAAGAAAGTGGCTAACAGGTTTATCTGGGCATAATTGCTGAGATATTCTTGACTTTGTTTAAGGAGAAGCCATAATACATCACATCACATCACCTGTTTCTTAAGCTCTAACTTTTCAGATCAAATTTTGTCACTGCATGAGTTGAAGCATCACTCTTAATAATATTTTCTGTATCCAAATAAAGCATTTAAAAACTAACTTTTCAATGCATTTATAAATATATTAATTTAAATGCAATAATATTTTTATTTTTTAATAAGAAAAATATTTAATTTAAATAATATATTTGGATATAAGATAGTTTACATTGTTTAACAGTTCTATCTATTAAATGACAAATTTTTTTTTTTTTTTGCTTAATATATACTTTAAATATTGTTTTTTTTTCCCCCTGTAGGTTTATCTTCATCAGAAATGTGCATTTTATTTTTCTATTTAAATTCTGATACATCGAAATCAAAATATCGATTAATTTTAGCCAGTAACCGGGACGAGGCTCTAAATAGACCTACTGAAGAATGTAAATTTTGGCCTAGTAAATCTTTTTGCATTGGTGGTACTGATCTTCTAGAAGGTAAAGAAGGTGGAACATGGTTGGCCATGAATAAATATGGACGTATAGCTGCACTTTTAAATATTATGCAATTACAAAAAGATATATCTCCAACTGCCAAAGGTCGAGGATCATTAGTGACTAATTTTATCAGTTCTGAAATAAATTCAGAAGCTTATTTTGATGGAATAGATCAAGAGAAAGATTTGTATAATAAATTCCATTTAATTACTTTAAATTTAGACAATAAATCTTCAGTATCAGAAGGGTTTCATTACAGTAATGCAATGAATTTTCCTCAAAAATTAGAGGATGGAATTCATGTCTTTGGAAATAACACACCAGATTCTTCTTGGAATAAAGTGGTATATGGAAGATTAAAATTTACAGAGATTATACAAAATCATTTAGAATCATTAGACAAAGATGGACTTATTATTGATCTAATCACTTTATTGAGTGATTCTACTCAACATTGGCCAGATGATGGTATATTAGCTCAAGCAAATGATCGACCTATAGATAACTTAAAATATTTAAGTGGAATATTTGTTAATGTTTATCATTTGGGTTATGGTACTCGTGTAAATTCAGTTATTCTGATTGATCATAATGGCAATGTTGATTATATTGAAAGAGCATTACAATCGGTGTCATCACAAGATAAAGAGTTAAAATGGAAAACTAATAAATTTTCTTTTACATTAGAAACAAAATAAATATTTTACATATATAGTGAAGTTATGACTCTTCAAATTTTATTCCAAATAGCATATTTGTTGCCAATATGTATGTGTGGTTTATATTGACTTGTAGATTATGAAAAGACATTAGATTCTATAAGCATATTTGCAGTAATTAAAAAAAGTTCTGTAATATTATTACATTATGAAGAATATCAAAACACAACAGTAGAAAGTCAAGCGTTGATGGCTGAGTGGTCAGCACAGCCACCTTACAAGCAGTTGTCCTGGGTTGCGGGTTTGCTTCCTGGCCGATGCTTTGTCACATGAGAGAGAGAAAAAAAGAAATTAAATTACATAGTAACACTAAAATGATTAACTTTGATAAGAATATATGGCAAGGTGATTTCATATGTACAAAGCATTTTACAGATATTTTGTGGTAATAATTTATGAGTTAAAATGGGAAGTTGAAGAAATAAAAATAGAGATTTACTTAATTAAGTTCATTTAGATTTTTCATTTGCAACAATGCTTCAAAACTTGGAAAATGTTATGAGAACGTCCAGATAAAAACAAGAAACTAGGACTAAAATTTTAATATAAAAGAGATTAAATTTTTCAACAGGGAAAAATTAACAGTGATAGTAATGAATTAAAACAAGTTAATACTTATTTTGATCAGATTAATATGGATGAAATTTATCAGAAAATTAATCTTTGATGAGTACTTTTAGTAAAAATAATATTGAAAAATTTTTAATAAATATGTTTAATAATTATTATTTATAAAATTGAGATTTGGACATTTAATAGAAAAACTATACAGAATTACAAATCACATAATAAAGTATATATTGGGATAAACAAGGAAAGTGAGAGAACAGTCAGATATCAGTAAAAAAATTAAATGGCTGAGATGAAGCTATGTCACTAGAAGAAATGACAGTAAGAGGGGTTTTGTAATGATATTGGAGAAGGAAAGGTATGGATCAGAGAAAGTAGATCAAAATTGGTGATATATCTTTCATCAAACCAACATTTTTATTATTATCATAAATATAACCAATTTTGATCTACTTTCTCTGATCCATAACTTCCCTTCTCCAATATCATTATAAAAATCCCTGTACTTTCATCAAACCAACATATATTGGGCATATTTTGAAGAGTGTTGTTATCTTATTAGCAAAACTATATTTGAAACCTTTAAATTATTTTGCCTTAGATAAATGATATTTATTATGTTTAAGAATTCCAGTTTAATCATGTATATATATGTAACTACACGTCCAGTAAATGCACTATAAAGGATTCACTCCTATGATAATCTATTATATATTGTAGCCTTTGGTTTTAACCAAAGCTTCCTGAGTTTGAAGCTACTTTTATTTAAGTCAGGGTATATTAAAATTTTCATTATAAAATGCATTAATTGTGTCATAGAGTTAGAGAGTATTAAGTTCAAGTCAAAATAAAACTTGAATAGGTTTTCATAAAATTACTTAGTACGAAAGCAAAATTCATTTATAAATGCTTAAAAATAAGAATTGTTTTATTTAAAAGGATCAATTTAATAAGATTTAAAGGTGAAAAACGGTCGAGGTTGAGGTTTATTTAGTAAAAAATATTTTACAGATCGTAATTAATAGAGCATCTGAATCAGAAAGGGAGGGGGGTTGAGTTTATAAAGTAAATATCCTGTTTATTTAATAAATTATCTGATAAAAATCGTATCATTGTAGAAGTAAATTATAAAATATTGAAAGAAGGTTGTATAGAAAAATCAAGAATCAATAAAAGTATTAATAAATCAGTTTAAATAAAGTTATATATGTGTGGGTAAATGCATATACGTAAAATGTATTAGAAAATTTTAATTATAGGAACAATCAATAATTATTAGGAATAGTACGTGATATCGGTGGAAAGACTTTTGAGAGAACTATTACTTTATTTCAATGTCATATTCATGGCAGCCAATTCCCATTCAAAATCTTGAGTTTAAAGTTGGTCTGCTATGTATTATTTTTTATATTAAAAACTTTCATTTTTATTCTCTCAGAGGGATTTTCACGAGCGGGAAAATTCAACAAAACCACGTGATGTCTGTAAAAATGTGAATAGATAATTTATAAAACAATAGCAAACCAATTAAAAACTGGATATAATTTGATTGACAAAAAGTATCATTCAGAAATTGACGGGGGGGGGGTACCAAAAGTATTTAAACTCAACCATGTTTAAGGCTGGTCTCTATCATTATTTTGTCTCTAAGGAAACTTCGTTCATGTTAAATTTTCACTTTAAAAATACTAAAAATTTAAGTTTTTTTTCCTCATGTGTCATAGCATCGCCGGGAAGCTAACCCGGGACAACTGCTTGTAAAGCTGCGCTGACCTCTCGACCACCACTGGCTCCATTTCTGAATGATATTTTGATTAAAAAATTATATTACTGTAAGATGTGATTAGTGGCTAAACCCTTTTGTCAGGCATATATTATTCTTCCTGAAGTTAATCATCATCATGAGCATCTATACGACCGACCGTAATCACTTTGAACTTGAACTATCGGCAAATAATGCAGCATCGACCGCAGATAAAATTTTACTTAAAAGAAAATTGAGGAAACGCTGAATTTTGTTGATCTGTATTTTAAATGTTCACTTATTGAAATGGATGGATGTAATTATTTGTATTATCAAAAGTTTAGAAAGAAAATAGTTTTTTTTTTTTTCCAAATAAGTGTGGAACTAAATTCCAATACAAATGTTATATGTTAAATCTCGCCTAAATATTATTTGTATTATCGTTGACTTGAAGTTACAATCTGTTAATGAGAAATAAATAATTAATGCAGATAAGAAAATAAAATTGCTACCAACCTATGATAAAAGTGATGGAAAATAATACTAGAATCACCCTTCAACTATTCACACAATCTCATACAACTGATACACATGATGACACTCATGTAGAAAAGATAAATAATCACCAATCTCATACAACTGATACACATGATGACACTCATGTAGAAAAGATAAATAATCACCAATACACATTTCATGCTAAATCAGCACTCATCAGTTGGTCCAGATTATCATCTCCCACACGTATATATAATCAGTGCTCAGTTTATATTAAGATAGCAAATCTTCATACTTTACTGGGCAGGCTTCAATCTACTCCAACATCCACCTTTTTAGCCATTCATATCATTGAAAATCTGATGATGAAAACCCAAATCCCATGCTGATGCCAATATTATTGTCATACCCATGTTGACCTCAAGTCACTCTGACCCATCATGTATAGGACTGTATCCATTAAATACATAGAAGAGGGATGGGCAGGATACAAGCTTGATGAGTGCTGGTTTAGCATAAAATACATATTGGTGATTATTTATCTTTTCTACATGTGAGTGGTCATGTGTATGAATTGGATGAGATAGTGTGAATGGTTAAAAGGTGCTTGAAAATCTGAGTTCAAATTCCCTTTACTTACAATTAAGCTCCAGGTTTGGGAAGAGTGCCTGGTTTTCAAATATTTTAATTTAACATACTTTAAAGACAATTTGATTTATTATATTTAAATATGGAATTGTTAATTCCTGTACTGGTGATTAATTTTATTGGCCAAGTGAAGTAAAACTCTAAACTTTTAATTGGTCAAGTCACAAACTCATCCGTAAAAATATATTCATCTTTTAATATTATATTCACTTTAGTTTCATTTGTAAAAAGTATATTAATAATTTGTCAGGTTATGAAAGTGAACGAAAGTTTTTTCAAAAATAAATTTTTATTTATAAAAGTATTCGATAGCGCAAATCTAAAATGAACGTTTCACCAACTAAAAAGTGGTGCTGACATCAGTGATTTCTTTCTCAATTTTACATTGTGGAAAAGTAAATAATTTTTACTAAAATCTTAACTATTTTTCTAAAATAATTTTATTTTTAGCATATTTTATCAAAATAATTTATATGTCAAAAAATACTTTTAAAATGGTCTAAAACATTCCTTTATCACTTTCGAAATGAAACAAAAGAAACATAGCGGTAAAAATTATTGACAAGCGGTTTTCTTTGGCCTCTACAGTTAATAACCAATCAGCACCAAGAATGGACTGTCCTCTTCCATTGTTAACCTAAAATTTGAATATTATTGATTTTTTACTTGTAAAATAATTCAAGAGAGGACAGCATCTTACGGAACTTTTTTTAAGATTTAAAAAGACCGTAAAATCTACAGTAGCATTAAAAATAACAGAATTTGAGCAACTTCAAGCCGTCACCATTTTAAACTGGAGAAATCCCGGAAAGAGTAGGTAAATACTTAAAATAAAAAATATTTTTGACTATATATTTTTTGTGTTTTAAAATCAATTAATATTAAAATTAATTTTACTTAAACTATTTATGAAGTTAATTTTATTTTTCAGTTAAGCAATCAAACTCTTATAGGCACATGTATATGCTATATATGGGTCAATGGTAATTGATTATTCATTTCCTGGGTTTCATACTACTCTGCTGAACTGTTGTCCTGGAGGTAATAATGACATAGGAAAGATTGATTTGTTTTTCTATGAATCGGTCAATATGAATTCAAATTGTGAAATTGATTAATATAAATCAAAGATGACTTCAAAGAGAGAAAAGTAAATGAAACATCCAATACTATTTGATAGATAAATCTTTATGGATGATAATTGAAATGAAAGTAGTTGTTTATGTTTTGTCATATTTTATTACGAAATAACTGTTTGATACCTAATTTGAGGCTCCAAGATGAGCCTGAACATCATCACCAGAGATAGTGTAATATTTTAATTATAAATTGTTTCTTATAGATAACAGGGTTTATTGACCGTCATTTAGTTTAACCATTTTTCCATTAATACAGCTATGGTTTCATCACATAATTAACATCACTAATGTGTATCTAAAAATATGTTTTCATATAAATATGCTACTCACTCTCTTATCTTTATTATCCATCTTTTGACCATTCTCATTATCCTATCCATAATATATGTTCCATGTTTTAACATAAGGTTATTTAGATATTAATATTTATAGATATCTTTTGTAGAACTTTCAACCCCTCATACCATGTTCATCTAGAAATAGTTATAATATTAAAGTGATACTTTAACCTCACAGATTATCCTGTTTGTACCCATATATATATAAACATAAAATTTTCATTTTTTTTAAATTTACAAGTGTTAATGTTTTTGGGTAGTATATAATTTAAATAGTGGATATTGAAATGTGGAATGCAGTGGTTCCTTTATATATTATTTAAATGCTTAATGACTATATCTATATGACATAATAAATGTGTTAACTTGTAAAAATTATTTTATAATTACATTTATTTTGTCAAGCATTGGTGGTCAAGAGGTCAGCGACGGCTGCTTTACAAGCAGTTGTCCTGGGTTAGCAGGTCCGTTTCCCGGCTGATGCTATGACACATGGGGAAAAAAAAATTACATTTATTTAATGTGTAGTAGAAACTGCAAAACATTCTAAATCATACCATTAACACTCAGTTGAATAATAATTTAATTTAACAATATGAAGAAGAGAAACATATCTTTTATTTAGCTGCAAACTAATTCTAATTTTTTGTCTACAATTTAAATGAAAAAAAAGTTGGAGGATATTTTTTTCCATAAAAATAGCTTAAAATATTTTTTAGCATAGTGTTCAAACTTGAATAATTTAACAGTACAAAAAAGAAAAAGAATTTTCTCTTTAAATATATCAAATTCTTTTTTTTTTTTTTTTTTTAAAAAAAAATAATAATAATTAATTATAAAATTATTAATTCACATGAATCTTATCACATAACTGCCACTTACAGATTTGCTGTTTCAGCAGCACTTCTTTTTCATCACAATTATATACTTACTATAAGTTTTAATAACAAATACAATGTAGAGCTGTTCTATACAATATCCTGAGACTATTTTCAAGATTATGGTCTTGTTTTAATCTTATAACAATGTACCTAGACTTTTAAGATCTAACACACATTCTTTCTAGCAACCATTATTTACCTCATTTTTCTACCTTGAAAAACAAATTCCAGGTCAGTATTTACATATCATAGTGTCCTTAGTATTTTAAAACAATAATCACTTCTAATCTGTGGCCAGGGTTTGTTTAAAAACAATATATTTACTGTTTTAACACCAAATATTTTTCTTTCACATCTGTATCACCTATAACAAGCATTATAGAATGTTAAATGATAATGCTTAATCCAATTAAGAGCTGTCCTATAAAATATCTCCAGACTAGATTTGAGTTTATGATTTTCAACAGTGAGGAACTTTGTATTTTGGAACAGTGTACCCGGATCTTTTAAGATTTAATGCATCTTCTTTTCTTCTAGTAAGCACCATTCGTCTCTCTTTTATTATCAAGCTATCAACCCAATTTGAAAAAAACATGCAAATGTTTTCAATCTAAGTCAATTTGCCTATATAGTCATATAGGTCTGAAACTATTTCAGTATTCATATATTGTGTCCTTAATTTTTAACAAGTATAGGAAGTTCGAATCTGTGAACAAGATTGTTATAATAATGATGAAATATCATGATTCCAGGTTGCACATTTGCTATTTCAGCAGCATACTTTTTTTCATAGTTATATCACATACTATAAGCTTTGGTAATTAATGGAGATCAAAAGCATTTATAGGTTTTTCAAATTGAGCTGGTAATAAGAAAGGGCAGTAGATTATAAAGATTTGAGTAAAAATTGTTTCAAGATCCTATGCACCTCACTAATGGAGGCCATAAGCTTGAAAACAGTCCTGGCGATTTTGAATAGAACAGCTCTGGATGGGGATTTATTAAAAATTATTATCTGGCATCTATTAGTTGTGATGAGTGATGTTGTAACAGAAAATGTGCAAAAGCTTGTAATAAAGTCATGTGATATTGCATTGATTAGAGATGTCTATGGTTGTTAAAAAACTAAAGATACTGTAACGTAGATAGGCAAAACTCTCCGTACAGTAGTGCCAACCAGAATAATCAATTGATGCCAGAAGGCTTGTGCATAAAATCCCTCACTAGTGCCAACTCATCCAATATCACCAAACTAGTTTCTGGCTTGTGGCCTTCGTCAGTGAGGGGCTTTGGATCTGAGAGCCCTGCACCTAGTTCTTAGGATCTAATGCAATTCTCTAGCAGCCATCTTTTATCTCTACATAACTACAAAACGATGAGAATAAAATTGAAAACAATATTTTCAATCTAAGCTCAATAGCTTATATAGTCATATGGGTCTGAACCCAGTTCAGTACCTATATATTTTGGTGTCTTTGGCTCTTTAACAACCATAGCCACCACTATCCTATTAGGCAGGATTGGTGTTAAACCATTAAACATCACATGATCATTATTTCTTATACTAGCACATTACTGGTATTAAAACAGACAAAACTCTCCATACAGTAGTGCCAACCAGAGTAATCTGCTAACAGTAATGTGCTAGCATAAGAAATAGTGATCATGTAATGTTTAGTGGTTTAACATGAATCCTGCCTAATAAGATAGTGGTGGCTATGGTTGTTAAAGAGCCAAAGACACCAAAATGTATGTATACTGAACTATATAAGCTATTGAGCTTAGAGTGAAAATATTGTGTTTTCAATTTTATTCTCGTAGTTTTGTCTCTCTCTGTCTTAATGAAAGTACTGATATAACTGGGTCAGCTCCTTTAGCAATTTTCATTCATTTATATTGGGAATCATATTAAAGAGGAATTGATTAATATAACATCATTAGCAACCACAACAAAAGGGGTAGCAATTACTATTGATGGTGCTTGTAGTATGATTGCAAAGGAAAATGGTTTTCTCAATTTATTCACCAAACAAATTGGTCATTCAGTTCTTGTTTTTCACTGTATTATACACCAGCAATTTTATGAGCCAAGACTAGTTTCAAGTCTTTGGAAGATGTTATGAGTGTTGTAACAAGGGTGGTGAATTTTATATCTGCACGTGCTTTAAATAAAATTTTTTTTGAAATTACTGCATGAGGTAAACTCTGTCTATAATGGTTTACTTATGTGCAACAATGTTCGATGGTTAATTTGTGGAAAAATTCTCCAACAATGTGTGGACCATTTAGATGAAAATAGCGTTTTTTTCCATAGTGAAAAAATTATGAAAAAATATAGTCGGTTACTGGATGTTGAATGGCTTTGCAAATTAATGTTTTTTACTGACTTATGCTCACATTTGACTAAATTAAATGTTAAGTTGCGAGATACTAATAAGACAGTTGTCATTATGTTCAATTTAATTGAAGCATTTTCAGTTAAATTGCAAGTGTTACATTATTTTTAACACATTTAGGTATTTCTCAAATACAAAAAAATTGTTCTCTAAAAAATCAGATCGAGTTAAAATAACACAAGAATTTTCTGCAGTAATTCAGGTGATAAGCAATGAATTTTTTTCAAGATTTCAGGTAATTGGCAGAAACATGGAAATGTATTTTATATCCTGATATCATCGAGTTAGATAAACTCAATATAGAGATTTTTGAGTGGCTCAACTTCGAAGATTTAGAAATGCAATTAATTGATTTTCAGTCTAGTTCCATATGGAAACAAAAATTTGTCGATTTAAAAAAGGACTTGGAAGAAATTGAAAATGATTGGTTATTGGATACAATTAAAAAGAACGTAGAATATGAAATGAGAACTTGCAATACCATTCCCGAAACCTATAACTGTTTAAAAAAACTAACAACTGCTATACTGTCTATTGTCTTCTCAACTTATGATTGTGAGTCGTTATTTTCAGAAATAAATTTTTTAAAGATCATTTTCAGCAGAATTAATTATTATTTACCGATTTTAAACCCTACTAAAAAATTTACTTCACAAATTAACTCATTGCGCTCTGGCCTCCTTTGGAAAAAAAAAAAAAGTGGTCTGTATCAGTATACGTAAAATGCAAAATCCAAAAATATTTAATGGCCTAGGTTTACATTCAATTAATACATTATTAATTAAAAATATAGTTAATTTATTCTACTACATCAAGATTGAATTTAATTACCAAAACATTATTGACACAATCATTCCCACAGATACACCTCCCCCGAATATTAAAAAAAATTGGCTACAACTTCTCATCTCACTTATTGATAAACAAATGGATTTAAATGAAATTCTTTTTAATAATAAGCACACATATTGGGACACGTTTAAAATGATGAATCCTCAGCTGATATGCCCTCCTAGTTATCTTGAAGTGACTAATATCAATCTTTTTAATAAAATGAGAAAATGGTATTTAATGCCTAAATATATTGATTTTCTCATTAAAATAAATCTATCTTCACTTCCTACCAACGATTTCATTGTTTCAAATAGAGGATTTAAAAGGATTGATTCCTTATGTATTTTGTGTAAAAAAGATAGTGAAACATTTGATCATATTCTTGTTTCTTGCTCGGGACTAAGAGAAGCAAAATATATAATTCAAAATTATTTCAATAATCACAATCCAGAACTCTTTGATATCATTCATAATATTAAAATGGGTAATTTCTGCAATATCAGAAGATGCATATTTATTAACCATATATGGTTACTTAGATGCCATATAGTTATAACAAATTCTCCATTGGACTTACAACTATTTATTAAAAATACATTTCATTCTATTCGAAAAAAAGATAAGCTTCTTGCACCCAAAGAAATCTACCTATCCATATGGACTGGCTCTTAGTACAAGAAATTCAGGAAGTTATTAGTAAAAATGTAAATTTATACTAGTTTTTTTTTTTGTTGTCTAGAAAAATTCATTAGACTTTATATAAAATAAAGTCTATATTCTTTAAAAAAAAAGATCGTTATAGAAATAAGCTGATTGATGAATCAAGCGTAGCATGTGCATTGCTTAAAGTTATGACTTATGAACCCGATATATAACATTTGGCATCCAAAGTACAACAAAAATCTCATTAATAAAAGTTATGACTTTTATATGGCAAAATGTATTGTATACAATTATTTTGTGAATTTTCAATAAAATTTCATAACAATTAAATTTCTACTGTTTATTTCCGATTAAGAATTTCCCGACACGCCAGACGTTGGACAAAAAAATAATTGTAATATTTGGCACGCGCATATAAAAAGGTTCGACAACCACTGCAATATACCATTATAAAGATTTAAACAATAGATAGTCAGCAAACGGCAGGTACACCATTCTGAATAGCATAATATATAGATTTATTTTATATTCCATAATTCCAAACATGAGTAAACAAAAAAAATAAGAAAAATCGAGCCTCAAATTTCGGAAGCAAACTGAACTGCATGAAACTGAAATCTCAGAGGTGCAGTGAAGTACTTCAATCTTTTCTAATTAAAATAATTGCTCTACCTATTACAAAGGAAAATCAATTTTTCAAACGAAACGTGTTACACAAACTGTTTTATGGTCATCCATGAGTAATCTAGTCTTGCAATTTTATCCATAGAAAATAACCTTATTTTTTTTAAAAAAAAATGAGACGTTTGCAGCGACAAAAGCAAGAAAAATCAATTTTTTTTTGTAATATTTTGTGACAATGTTTTTTTAACTTATAATTAATTCCTGTTATTGGCATGTAAAAAAAAAAATTATTTAAAATTATTTATCAATAAAAAAAAACTTGGTAAGATATCAATTTATGTACATATATTAATTTTACTTACATAAAGAGGCATAATTTTGTTGCCTACCCCAGGGTGCCAAAAAAGCTAGTCTATATTTCTAAATGCTCCACCTCATATATGGAGAATCCTTCATTGAATGCATGTTTGAACAATAATAATTAAAGCTAACTTATTAAACAATAGAAGTCACAAATATTCATACCTCATCAGGAAATTCTGCATGTGATAACTATATATAAAGACCATTGAAAAAAATATTTTTACAAAAAGTTGTTTTCTAACCAAGCTTAATTGTTCTGATAAACTATGTTTAAGCCTATCTGCAGTTTATTGATACTGTTACTCTGTGATTATAAAACTGTTATATGTATATTACTTAGTAGTTGTTTGTTAATTTAAATATTACATGATCTCTGTTTCTTAGGCTTGCTCATAACTGTTATTAAAAAAGACAAAACTCTCCATATAGTAGTGCCACTCAGAGCAAGTCAGAGTAATCAATGGCTGCAGAAGGCTTGTGCATAAAATCCCTATCTAGTGCCTACTCATTCAATATCCCCATATTAGTCTCTGGCTTATGTCCTTGGTCAGTGAGGAGCCTTGGATCTGAGAGCACTGGACCTAGATCTTAGGATCTAATGCAACCCTCCAGCAGCCACCTTTTATCTCTACTTAACTACAAAACTATGAGAATTAAATTGAAAACACAATTTTCAATCCAAGCCTATAAGCTTATATAGTCATATAGGTCTGAACTCAGTTCAGCACCCATATATTTTGGTGTTTTTAGCTCTTTAACAACCATAGCCACCACTATCCTATTGGACAGGATTGGTCTTAAACCACTAAACATCACATGATCTGTTTCTCAAGCTTGCTCATAACTATTATTACAACAGGCAAAACTCTCCATATAGCAGTGCGACTCAGTGCAAGCCAGAGTAATCAACGGATGCTAGAAGGCTTGTGCATAAAATCCCTATCTAGTGCCTACTTGGATTGAAAATATTATTGTGTATTCAATTTCATTCTGATAGTTTTGTAGTTAAGTAGAGATAAAAGTTGGCTGCTAGAGGGTTGCATTAGACCTAAGATCAAGGTGCAGTGCTCTCAGATCCAAGGCTCCTCACTAACGAAGGCCATAAGCCAGAAACTAATCTAAGGATATTGAATAAGTAGGCACTAGATGGGGATTTTATGCACAAGCCTTCTGGCATCCATTGATTACTCTGGCTTGCATTGAGTGGCACTACTATATGGAGTTTTGCCTGTTTTAATTTAAATATTATTGGTCATGAATAAATATTTTCTCGTAAAAAAAAAATCCTTTAGCACAATTGCTAAATAATATTATAAGTAATATCGGGATAATCTCTTTTTGACTTGATTTCCCCAGTCAATATGATTGTGTATGTTCTAGGTAAAATTAAAAAAAACTATAGAAAAAAAAAACGCATTTATAGAACAAATAGAGTAATTCACCCACAGATTTATGATAATACATACTCTGTATCATTTTATTGTGGTAAACAAACCTTTTATATACTGTAAATACTTTTTTCTTTTTTTTTTGTAATGTAAGACATAAAGAAAAAAAAAACAATCCGATTTGAATATGTGATTAAAACATTTTCAGCTCATTTATTAAAAATTTAAGTGTTATTTTAAATGATGTAAAATGCTTAATGTTGAATAGAGGTCACGTGTTCACCATTATTTCTAACATCTTTATAATCAATTATCAAGTCAAAATTTTTTATAAATGTATTTCAAGTTTTCTTTTCGGAACTCCAGATTTATGTAGCATTCATTACCAAAATTAAAAATACTATTGAATTTTTAAAAACCAAGATGTTTACTCCAGTTCTGGACCAAGTATTTTGGTAAGTTTATTTTAGTTACAGTAAATAATTTTGCTTTTATATAATTAATTTCCTTAAGCTAAGTGTAAATTCAGGAAAGCAATATATATTTAATAGAATATGATTTTATTAAAACCTTTATAGAAAATAAAAATCTATGATAAAAAACGGAAGTCGATATTATGGTTGGGTCAAACAAAATGCAACAATTAGTGACTTTAGATAATGGGACCACATTCATATTCTTCTTAAATGGGAGTTTTTTTCCTTACGCATAATTCTTTTTAAGTAAAGGCAGATGGTCTTTAGTTTTATGATTTAAGATTACTTTCCTATTTTATTTTAAATATATTTGTCTTTTTATTATCTATTTATATATATATATCAAACAGGGCCGCTGTGAGTATTAAATACTGGAACAAGACTAATATGCCCCCGCCCCCTTTCACATGGACATAAATCAATGATGTCATAATTGTACATTTATTAATTACACTCAAACATACTTGCAAATGTATTACAAAGACGACAGATATTTCTGTAAAAAATAATAAAAAGTTATACACATGGTATATAAAAAATAATGAAACAAATTTAATACTAGATTGATTGTAAGCTCATAACTAATGACATTTATATTCTGCTAAACAAAAATGCTTTCCTAACCTTTTTGCCTGTCAAAATTAAACAAAGATGCTTTCCTAATCTTTTTGACTGGAAAAATTGTGAATCACATTATTAAAATCAATCTGCTCAGGACTCAATACTGAGTCTTGCCAAATCTACCAGCTGCTCCTGTGATACAGTCAATCTTAATTTTTTATTAGCTTTAGTTTGCTGAACAAGTGCAGTGCAGAAGTGGCAGGAATTGTTAACGGAATACAGAGACAGACACATGTATTTGGAAAACAACCTTCCAGTTTGTATCTTTTCAAGCAATTCTGTAGCTCCAATGGATTGAGTTGGCCTTCAAAATTTTCTTGATGAATAGATGGTAAATGACTTAATTCCATCACACGATCTTCACTTATATCAGTGGGATATTGATCTACCAGTAATTTTGATTTTTCTTTTAGTTCATCTTGAGGAATTGATTGATATTCCCAGATGAAGCTAAACTTCTCAGAATTGTTCACTGCAGCATTGAAATGAACAGTCAGTCTACCAATTAACATTATCCAATATTACACAGAAGACAGACTTTTTGAAATATGGCTCCTCAGGAGATTCATCCATTTCATCTTGTTTTGACAAATCTGCTTCTTCTGTAGCACCCTCACCATGGAACTTCTTTCTTTTGTGTTTTGCTTCACCCTGAGCTCCAGAGAGTTTTACTTTTATTCACAAATTAGAAGCAACATGCTTAGCTCCACTCCACATACTTTTTCAACTGTTCTGAAGATTTGCCAGTTCTGAAATAAAGCTTTATAACTTGGACACTTTCACATTCAGCGTTGCATTTCTGGATTGAATAACTTTCTTATAGATATCAACTGGAACTAATATTCTGTACTATACAACAAACATTATCACACAAATGAAGGATGTGACATAAAACAAAGCTCCATTAAACTCTGTTCTTGTTTTGGCAATTAGTTTCAATTCCAAGAGGTTTTCTAATACTCTTTTGTTGTCTGGCAGGTGGGCTACCAAAAGCTTTATACTTTCAACATGGTCTGATCAGTGTGTGTTAGACATGCTACAGCCAATACATTTCTGCAAGATTTCCTGTTGCTGTGGACTAGAACTAAACATAGTTTGTACAGTTCAAAAGTATGTTGTAGCTTCAAGAATACATGATGTGTAATCATTTTCCACACAAATTAAATATGTGGCATCCACATGGTAAAATTAAAGCTGTTTCATATTGCTCAAGTATTCTTTCTTGTGCACTTTTACATTTTCCTGCCATGTTGGGTGCATTGTCATAGCCATGTGCATGACAATCCAACCATGGCATATCATGTTCTTTCAATGTTTCTACTATCATCTATGCTATAATATCTCCTGTTTATGGTTTGTGTCAACAAACTATTTCATACTGGTTTTCATATGGTATTACATAAATGCAAAAGAAATATTGTTTGTTCAACATGGAATGAATCTGGCATGGAATCAACAATAACAGCAAACTACTTTGCAGTTTTCCTGTCTTCCAAAATGTGTTGCTTTACAAGTGAAGAACATTTAGAAATTGATTCATTTTGGGAATTGGCATTGAGATAATGTATTTGAAGTCATTTTCTCTTTTCTTGTGACTCTTTAACTTGCAGCATCCCAATGAGACAACAACTCTTCATGTCCCAGAAAATTTCCATTGTCTTTTTCACCAATGCAGGAAACTGCCATGCAAAGCAAGCTCCCATCCACCAAGGAATAGTACAACATCTATGATTCATTTACAATGTTGTACCACTTTGACAGATTCTGTTGCAATTAATGCCTTCAATAGACTGACAATATCTTTTCTAGATGGCAGGGGTCTTTCTAGTTCTTATCAAGCCAGATAGCACTGCCTATTATTATTCCTTCTCTCATGTTCTGGGATGTGAATACACAACTTTTGCCATTTCTTAGCTGCTAACCATGCTTTTGTTAATGAAAGCATAGACTTGGATGCTTTCAAACAAATATTGTTCCAAAATAATCAGCAAGAAAAACAAAATAATGCTTGTTTAACTTCACTCCAGACAGGCCAACCTGTCATGTTTTTCATCATATAAACTTCAAATGTTAGAATGCTTTCAGATAAAAGCTGGTTATCTATATCTTTAGGAAATATTTTAGGAAATCAATATGATTTTTAATAACATAGTTTTCTTAGCCAATTGAGAAGACATCTCTGTTAAGAAAAGTCCAATATCAATTCCAATATTTGACCTACTCTTCTCTTCACTGACTGCCATGCCCAGATTTTGTAGACAGTGATGTACTCTCATCACTAACATTTGATTGTTTTTCTAAATCTTTAAATTGAGAATTTAGATCTGATGTTTTTTGAAAAACCAACTGGCCTCATGAGATTCTGACCTTTGTTTCAGTTATATACTTATCTCACATTGTTCTGAATTAAAGTTTCATTTTAGTTAGTTTTACTTGTTTTGCATTTAATACCAAATTGAAAAAGCATGCCACCCCTTTTTATTAATCTCATCACGATTTTTTTTTCCTTGCATTTTTGAACTCTAGATTTTTGAGACAACATTTCATAACCCTTCATAAACTGAAATGAAATATAAAATATATTTATAAACAAAATGAAATTAAACTTGCAAACTTAAATAAATGATGAAATTCAATAAATTACATAAATAACTGTTCACCGAGTGTTCAGATTAATAAAGGTTATGTCAAACAAGGCGGCAAGGTGGTTTTGCAATACACACAGAATATAGAGTATGAAGTATATATCCAATATTGTTTTTCTTTTTAAACATTTGTTTTGTAAAAAAATTTTAAAATTTTTTTCCTTCATGAGCCCCCTTTGAACTTCATGAACCCTAGAACAGTGTACCGACTGCACCCTCTTCTCCTCAGGCCTACAAAATATACATTATTTTCATCCATTAGGAAGTTAAGCTATTTATAGTTCTTCTGAACATTTTCTTCAGGAATCATTATTTTCTCATTCATCCATGTCACTTATCTACTTTTGGCTCTTTTAAATATCGTTAAATTGAGGTTATAATTTCAATTATCCATCAACTGCCATTTCTTTTATACATTCAACCAAATTCCATCAAAATGAATTTAAATTATACTGCTAATTATTAACTACTATTTTTTGGAAATAATATTCCTTGTGTTTACATTTATTTTTGTGACATTTTTTTACCTTCTTAACACATAGTTATTCTTTCAACCATGTGTTTCAGTTTCATTCCTTCCAATTACTCCCTTACTATGACATATCAGCTTACTTTACAGTCCTCTTTCTCTATAATGTCCTTTTGTTAAATCTTCAAGTCTCATACAAAAATAAGCATAAGAAAAAACAAACACATTTATTAAAAATTTATATCTCAAGCACAAAGAAATATTTAAAAAAAAATCATTTCATTTACCAATGGTTAATTTCATCCATTGATTTGTAATAGTATGAAAAAATTAGGGGTAATCATAAGGAGATGGTAAGCTCTTAGCATGCTCATTATATAACAACCCAATCATCACAGATAAAATAAATAAACAAAGAAAATGAGCATATATAAAAGAAATAAGAACATAAGAGCATGACTATCAGCACTGAACAAGACTATAAGTAATTATAAGCTGCATGACCATCAGTGTTCTTGCCATAGAAAATCATGAGTGTACAGGCCAACTATAAACTCACTCTTTTTTTAAAAAAATGCAGTGAATGGACTTCAAAGGTATATCTTTATAACATCTAGAGAACTATCTGAATGTCCAACCACAAACATAAATCCTCATATATATATATATATAACCATTATTGCTCAAGCTTACTTGAGAAGCAGAGACCTTAGGGTTTGTGATTGTAAACAAGAGAAAATACCAACGTATAATATTTTAAACATATTTTACTATTAAATAAACTCATTGGAATAACTTAAAACAATAATATACAAATTTATTAATTAAAAACAATAATAAAATCAAATTAAAGGTCTGTTAAGTATGCTATAAATATAAATACATCATTCTGATTTGGATTCAAAATAAAAAAAATATGCTATAACATGCTTTACAAATATTTCAATATGTTTATATGACAGACACATGCGTAAACATCCCTGTATAATATTATAAAATTAATATATTTATATTGTCAATAAATTAATAAAAACATTCCAATTCATTTTAATAAGACATACATGACTAATTTTAACATATAAAGGTACCCATGCAACGGTGTGCACATACTGGCATTTGTATCCTAATGATGTTTAATCTGTTAATAATAAATTTATGAAATCCATGTATCCATATTATAGTCTCACAAGACATAATTAACTCAGCATTGAAAATATACATAAAACAAATACACACATACATGCATTTTCTAATATAAAATAAGTGGTATGAATTTCAAATATTCTTATAAATCAAGTTATTGGTACATTATTTTAAATTGTAAATAAAAGTTTTTAAAAGGAAGCATTATCTTTAAATCCAGTTTGAAAGTTCTTAGAAAACTTTGTCTTTTGTTTTTTCATTTACAATATTTGAGAAAGATTTTTGAATTTATCTCTCAAATTCCAAAATAAAATCCTTTATAAATATTAACTGGAAGAAATCATCTAGAAACAAACTGGTCATTTGCTTTTATTTTCTTTCCAAACTTTCTTTTAAATGGATAATACAGTCAAAAGTTATTTATTTTTAAAACTTATAAATTAAATATTTAACTTTAACTGCAAAGTTAAGTATTTGAAACAATGTCATTTTCAGTAGATCTCCTGTATGCACTTTACATATATGACCACACTAACTTCATCTGTGCTTTTTTGCATATAGACAAAACAGCATATTATAAAATATAGCACAATAGCCTCTCAGTAAGCTGGCTTATTTTAATTGTCAGTAATAAAATAGTAGTCTGATTTGTTGACATTTTCAGGTCAAGCATGTATTAGATAAACATTGGCAGATAGGCAGCTCCATTAATTCTCTATAGTTTGATGGACTTCAGGAAAGCAAAGTCTAGTAAACATATACAGGCTATGAACCAAAACTTGGCTCTTACTTCATGTGAATTCAAACTTGATAGTTTGAAACTAAACAGGCAAAACTCACTATAGGTATGCCACACACAGCAAGCTAGAGTAATCAATGGATGCCAGAAGGTATAGTGAGTTTTGCCTGTTTAAGAGATGGTGGTCATGTGATGAAGTCATGAAACTAGCAAGTGCTGCCTTACACTCTATACCTGCATTCTCTTTATAACTTAATATTTTCTCTTTTTTCTTTCAAACCCACTTTTTATAGTCAATGATGGAGTTTGTAAACACAATAATTTATTTATTACAATAACTAAGTAAGCTTTTCTCTTTTATCTTAACTCTTTTCAAGTCACATTAATCAAAATCAATTTTTATCTTAAATTTTTTAAAATACCTTCAAACAAAATTATATTGCAGAATTTAAAATTGATGTATATTATAATAATTTTCATTTATCAAAAGTAGTTTTAATTAAAACAAAAAATTCTTACATAATGCAATTAAAAATAGGAAAAAAATGAAAACATGCTTGTTTTAGATTTTTTTAATTATCAAAATCAAAAATAAATGAAACATTAAATAAATCTTTTTTTAATTCTTGATTTAAAATATAATAATTTCTAATAATTTTAAATATCAAAATTATTATTTAAGCATTAAAATTTTGTTTGTGTTCATTTCTACTTTTCCTTTCAACTTTATATATTTATGCACATACACACTATATTGTTGTATGCTATGAGACATTATTGTCTCACTATATAAAAAATGTAAACATCTTAATAATATTATCTTTTATTTCATTAATGTATTTTCTTCTAAAATATTGAACATTATCTTTTTTACTATTTTTTTTTTTTCTGTTTCATCTCATAGTTCTTGCAATATTTATCCACAGCTCCGAAATATTGATTACATTTAATGATCTGTCAAATCCTGATAATTTATCTTTATTTATTTATTTTTTCCCTTTTAATTACAAAGTAATTCTTGTAAAATTGCTGAAAAAAGTTAATAAATATGGAATTATTTTGCCATACCTTTTTATTAATATTGCTTATGACAAATACTTTAGAATGTGATAACCTGAATTTATGACACAATGGTTCACTTTTAATTTAGCACATGTTTATAGACACAAATATCAATTTAAGTCTCAAATCCAATGCAAAATAACAACTCTTTTTCATTGATCCACTATTATCTAGTGTTTGTTTGAAAGCACGATATTTTAGTTGTAATTATATGTTGGATTATTTCCATCATTTATTATTATTTGTTAAATGTTTCTTGAAAAGTTCAGACTTTAAACTTTTCAAATACATTCATCTGTTAATTATAACACACAGTTTAGCATATAACACAACAATTTGATAGATATTATTCTCCTCTCTTCAGATGTTGGTGGCCTGATCAGTGAACAGTATTGCATGAGAACTGAACCAATGATGTTTTAGATTTGTAAATATTGATGCAATTATGTTTGTTGGTTAAAGGCTTTGATAAAATGGCCTAATTAGTTAGAACATCATCTTAAAATTGATATTCATGAATTTAGATCTCTGATTTGTTGTCCATGCTAGTACTATTAGCCAGGCCAGCATCATTTAAAGAAGAGGTGCATAATACTACTTGAAATGCTGTTATATTCTAATCTGTCTGCTGTTATTAACAATTAAATGTATTTGAAAAATTTAAATGGTTTTAATTTTTTCAAAAACATTTAACAAATAATATGTAAATGTCGAATATTAAACTCTTTTCATATTGCTAAGTAATTCTCAAAAACTGGAGATATGCAAGTTAATATGAAAAGGTATAAGAAAAACCAAATTTATATTTAATAGCACTAAGCTAGCTTTCAACATATTCTCATCAGAATAATAGTGCAGAATAAAACCTCACAATTGAGAGTCTGAATATATGGTAGAGAAATATATAAATTTGTACCAGAATGCAAATTATATTCCATTGCTTTGATAGTGAGATGCAAGAGTCTTTTCTGTTAATTGAATGTCGGTCCTTTGCAATTGCCCACATTTCTTTAAATTTTCTTTCATTCCTTTCTGTGCACTTTTAATATTAGAGAAAGATGTGTTCTATAGTCATTTCATGTTCAACAAAAATAAACTTGTGTGCGCAACTTAGTTTTGCTTTTTTATATTAGTAGATATGCTGGGCAATTCTCATCGACTTATTAGTGTGATTCTCCATAGTACACTGCACTGCATGCAGGGACAGGCAATGAGATCTTATATCTTTTCATATTAACTTGCATGTCTTAAGTTTTTGAGTATTAACAAATAATAGTAGATGGTAAAAATCATCCAACATATAATTACCTACTTTAATGCTTAGATATGACCTTCAACATTTTTTCCTGTAGACTTGAATCCAAATTCTATGAATATGGTTTTTTAATGTGTGTGTATATATATAATTGATAGGTTTAATTCTTTCCTTTCTTAAATATCAATATTATTGTTAAAATCTCTAATTATCTGCATATTCTTACTATTGAAACATTTTTGTATAAGTCAAAAATTTTCTATTCCTTCACCTATTTCCTTTTAACCTATCTATAATAAATCCAATATTTTTTGGAGCTTTATGTTTTATGATTTTTCACTATCTGCTTTGGATACTTTACAGTATAAAATTATCTCTCTTTCACCATTCAATCATATATCTTCTATATTATTATCCTGTCCTTCCTCATTTTGCTCATTATCATTTACTATTCAAAAGATATATTATTGATTAGTTATTTTTTTACACACTTTCCATTAGACAACACCTAATGTGGATGAATTTCCCAGTATTAAGATCCACCATTGATTTTTATCCTAATATTATATCATACTTAGTATGCTTCTATAGCTTCAATTTTCAATAATAAATTCTTTTCATCCCAATTAATTTTTAATTATCAAAACCTAATTTATTTATTTTATTATCATCATCATGCCTGTCCTGAAAAATTTAGATTAAATAATAAGAATAATGGACTTCCTAGATCATTTAGTAAGATAAAAGTTTGAGAACTTGAATAAGAAAGAAAGAACATATTGACATGAAACAAATATAACTGAAATGTTGATGAATTTTTCGTGTCAATTTGTAGTGAGGGGTGTTGAAAAAGACAGATAAATGAAAGGAAAACATTAATCATCATTTGATTTACAAATGAGCAAGTCAACTTAAATAAATCCAATATAAGATTTATTTATTTTTAATATTTGGAAAAGATCTAACGAAATGAGATTTATTTTTATTAGAATGTATTTTCTTCTTCTAATTAAGTAATATTTACCGAGGCTGTAACCTCGAGAATATGCATGTAAAATGCGATAGTAGGGACCTCTACAGGTGTTTAACCACAAGCTTACGCTAAGGAAGAAAAGAGGGGAACCCTAATTAACAAAATAAATATTTTAATGAAGATAGTTGTCATTATATTAGATTTTTTCCACAAAAAAAAAATCTTATCAATACCCTTAAAATGTCTATAATTGAATTTTTATTTTTTTTGATATCTTTCTCATTTGAAAATTACTTTAGTAAGTTTTATCTCTAGATAGTTTTATATTTGAAAAAAATAAAAGGAATTATCCTAGGTTTTTGTAAATAAAATAAGTATTTGGATTAAAGTCATAAGAATTATTATGTGAAAAATATCGGTTGAAAACATATTTTATTTAAGTTCAGATATTCCATACATTCAGTATTTGTTAAATATGTTAATATACTTTAACCAGGTAATGTGTACAAAAAGTAGAATATTTACTAAGGCTGTAACCTCAAAAATATGCGTGTAAAAATGCGATATTAGGGATCTCTACAGGTCTTAGAAAAGAGGTTTGTCAAATACAATGGGATGTGATTTGGGTAAATTATATTTGTATAATTATTAAATTCAGCAAAACCACAAACCTGTCAATTTCTAGCTCTTCAGGTTTACGATATTCATAAATATACATTTTGTCACATCCTAGTTCCTTAAACAAATGGGTAAAACATATATATTTAAGCCTTTTACCAATTAAAAAAAATTATAATGCATAGCATCACATACTTGGCTTTTAAGTTATTGCGATAATAAAACAAAATGTTATATACAGTATTTAGATTTCTTCATTACAAGGCTTTTTTCAGATTGTTGGTTACATTTTCAGATACATAATAGCTTTTATTAGTATTGACTCATGGTATAGGTCTTGATAATGAACAAAAGCTTTTGAAGAACTTAAGTTTGATTGCTTCCACATTTATATTAAAAGCCTTGGTTTTAGCTTGCAGAAAGAGATAGAGTTAGGCTATGAATAAATACACTGAGAATGATATTATAAATACAATGTAATATTTCCTAACTAAATGTGAGAATGAAGTTAAAACTGAACATAAGCTAGGTCTTTGTGAACTGTTCTGCAGATATATCTGGACTGAAGGTAAAATCTTTGTGAACTATTCTGTAGATATATCAGTAAGACAGTAGTGATACATAAGGATCTATATAAATTGTTTTATTTCTATTTTTTTAAATGTAACTTGTTATTATGTGTCAATTTATTGATATGTATTTTTATATTTGTTTTATTAACGTTATTCATTTATAGATGCGTTACATCATAACCATTTGAGTATGTTCATCTAAACTTGTTAATTTCTTTGGCAATTGATAATTAAGTTTAATAAAACACAATAGCTTTCCTAGAATTATTTTTTCTCTTAAAGTTATTTTAAAAAATCCTACAGCAAGATCCCCCCCCCTTCCAATTTCATCACGGTTTTATAAAGTTCAAATTTTCTTTAGCATTTTGTAGTGAGAAAGGATTTTATAAGTTTATAAAAGAAAGAAAACCCAGATTAATGTCTCTTTTAGTATATGTTTTAATTAATAACTCCCTAAAATATTTCTTTCATATTTGATATACATAGATGTGTGTATAATAAATGTTATGTGTTAAAACATTTAAATTATTGGCAGTTTTCTTTTCATATAGTTGATATCATATATAGCTGAAAAAAATATTAGCATGTGTGTATGCATATAAATGATCCCTTTATAGATACCACATGGAGATCCATTTATCTAGGTGAAATTAGCAAACATTTTGATGTTTACCTTGTGTCAAGTATTCCTTCCCAAATCTTTAGTATACTTCATTAATTAACATTGGTTACTTATGGGCCCCTTTATTATTGTTTGTTGTTTCTTCATGTGACTTGTGTCTTGCATCACGAGCTGTTAGTAAATTCAGCATGTGTGAGCTTGTCTAATAAGTCTGTCAATGTTTAATAATTATAAATTAATATTATTGCAAAGACTTGTGCACACATCTGAAATTGTCGAGCATATGTAAAGTTCTGTTATAGTAACTCCCCAACTGTCAAATCCATTTTTTAAAAAGTGTTCTACTCAATTTTCTTATACATCTGAGCTAATACGAACTTATACCATTAATGTTTTTTTTTATTTATTTCAGAATTGACAAACATTGCTGTTAATTGTTAGATTTGTCTGACATTATATTGCTGTTGTCAGCTCTCCTAATTGTTTATTTTTAACAAGAATCTCTGCTTTCCATGATCTTATATGATGAGACAGCTATAGTAGATACTTGTCATGAATATCCATATCAACCAATTAGAAATATTCTAGACTAGATCTAGTGGCGCCCTCTTTTGAAGGATAGGCTGTTCGGTATAATATATTAATAAAAAGCATGACTGTGGAATGCACAATAACAGTGCTGAAAGAAATATTTGCTATGCATGGTTATCTTGAGATAATAGTGAAGGATAACAGTGCAGGCTTTACTTTGCAAAGTTTAAGAATTACTTGCAGGATAAAAGGATTAAACATATACTTACTCCACCATATCACCCTGAAAGTAAATGGAATAGCAGAGAAAGCAGTTCAACATTAAAAAAAAAAAAAAAAATTTAAAGAATGTACTAGTGTATGTATCATCAATATTTTATGCAGAGTATAGCAACAAATAAGATTCCAGCAGTTATTAATATGTCATCTGTTCTATACTCATCTGATGTAGCTGTCAGAGAATGATTCTGGTTATTAATTATCACTTTTTTCAATTTAAAATTTTTTTAAAATCAGATTTTAAACATTTATGTATTTTGAATCTAGAATCATGAGCTAATTTTTTGCCATAGTAAATCATTATAATTGCTTATTTCTTATGCAAGAATTTAGACTTATTAGGTGTTTTGGGGATTCAAATGAGCTTGCTATGCAGGATAAACAAACAATAGTTAATTATATTTTCCTGAAAATATTATATTTGCTATTACATTTCTATATGTAAATATTTTCTAAATACAGAGTAAATATTGTTTTTATGAAATTCATAAATTAGAAAATTATTTTTGAAGTAGTCAACCATTATGACATCATAAAAATTATAATTTATGACAAAGTCGAACTGTTTAAAAAAAATCAGACTAAGATGCATTTAGTCATACACTATGATACTTGTTATACATATTGATTCTCAATATATAATTTAATTTAAAAGCAAAATATTTATTATTCTATAATAAAAGTTTATTTATAAACAAACAAAAAAAACATGGCTATGGATTATAAACTCTAAGCAGATTTGTATTAATCAGTATGAAGTAGTAAAACATGTTCAAAGAGAAATTAATAACAAACTCTTCTATAAAAAAATTGTATATATCAATTTATCCAAATGAGTATGAATATTACATATTGGTTTGCAACTGTGTGATATGTATAAGCAAAAAACTGTACTGCAGCTTTCTTTTCAAATCAAATAAAACAGAGAGAGACAAGTCATGGCAAATATATCAGCCATAACAAAATAGAAAAAATCATCTGCTAAACAATATAGTTTTTTTGTCATGAAAAACTTTTAATTACTAAAAAATTATGTCTGTTTGTCCATTACTCACTCTCAATTATGTATTAAATTTAAAAATAAAAAGTTGGCAATTCTACACTAAATATTTATCTCGAAAAATCATATTAACTTTTAAAAAGAATTAATCATTTTTATATATGACTACTCTTATGAAACAGCAAACGAAAATGGAATGCATCTTTTGTTACTGAATTTTCGATCATAAAGCAAGATTTTTTTCATAAACAAATAAATGTAAGCAATGAATTTAAAATTATTTTTCATTCAATTCTTTTAAACAATATTCGATAATAAATTATCTTTACTATCTACTTACTGCTGTTTAATAATTACTTTTCTTTAAGTAATAAACTTTTTTAATTAAGCAATTAAGGCAGCGTTAATTAAAAAAAATTTTTGGTTGTCTATCTACATAAAATTTTTTAACTCAAATTTTCACTTACTTTCCAATTTCTGATCTAGTTGAAACTTTGCATACATATATATTCACCTACGTATTTTTTTAAAAGTTTGCAAACAGATTTATCAAAAAATTAGTAAATAACTTAAATTTTTAATTTTATATGTAATACTGATGATGGTGGTGTCTAATGGCACTCCTTGTAATTTAAAACTGAATGAGATTAAAAATTGGATCAAGTAACTAATTTATTAAATGCTTTTATTTAACTTAGAATTGCTTTTTAGTTTGCCTATCTAGATAAAATCTAATTTAAACAAATTCATCTCGTTTCAATAATTCAATGTTACATATATAAAACTAAAAATATAAAAAAAAAATGTTTAAAGAAACACTTTTATTTATATAAAAACAGTAAAAAATAAAAATAAATTTTTCTTTAACTTTCACAGTTTTTATGGGCTTCTTAAACAATTCACCATTTAAAACTCAGTATTCTTCATCGTTTTGCTATTATGTATATGAAAACAGCAAATATAACTATTTAATTTTTTTATACATCTATCTTTATTATTATTATAATTATATATATATATGAGATCGCTTGGTTCAAATTTTAAAATTTCTAAATCTGAAAAGACTCAGGGACAAAAGATTTCAGAAAATTGATATTCAACCTGTATTATATTAATTTCTTTTATTATTAATAACATCAAAAATTAAAATATATGCTTACTTTTGGGTTATATTAAATAAACAATTTTTATTATACTAATTAATTCCCCTCACTTCCCTTGTACAAAATGCTGGTCATGATATTCTTTAAAATCTTTTTATTTAGCAGTTCGATTTCATCTTTTTTGAAAAACTTAACTATTCTTTAATCAGCTTACTCACCCCCTCCCCCCACAAAACTTAAAAATTCAATGTGACATTTTTGAAAATCATGACTATGAAAAATTTTGATGAGTTAGCTTATTTCCCCATTCCAATTTTTAAAGACCAGGAAGATTAAAAAACTGATTATTCTTTAATGAATCAGCTTATTCAATGATAACCCTAGTTAAAATAACCAATTATTGAATTGTTTTTTCTTTAATTTCATTTTCAAATATTTGTATTCACAAATTTATTTACTTTATTTTTATGTGGATGCCAATATTAAATTAAAATATTATCTCATGCTAAGAAATGGTTTAGAGGCTTAAAAGTTATTGTAATATTATCCAGATAATAGAAGTTTCAGACATTTTGACTAATGGTACTCTATCTGTATAAAATAGTCATAATAATAAAAATGTAGTTTTTGTGATAACTTCCAATAATTTCCGTAGTAAAAAAATATAACAAATAAATAAAATTAAACAAAATAAGCCAATTGTGTATTGACTTGGTCAGAATTGCTACCCTTCAAATTTGAGTTATAATGAACTATTGCTAAATCAGAAAGAATTTATTTTCTTCATTTTAATTCTGTTCCTCCCTCCAATCACAAATTATTATGTCCTTATAAAAAAACTGAAATTCATATAGTTTCAATATGGTTCATTAATCATATAAAACAACTCTTCATATATTGTTAAAAAAAACAACAACATTTTTCTTGTAGTTTATTTTTAATTACTTTATGCTGTTATAAATTAAATTTGTTACATGATTTAATATTTTTTAATTAAAAATTCAGCTCTTCAAATGGCCATTTTTCAAAAACGTTTAAAAAAACTATGCAAAATATACAAAAATATTTTACTAAAATTATAGTACTCTCTCTCTCTCTTTCAGGTCATATAAACATTTGTATAAAAAATTGTGCAAAAAATATAATAAAAATAATTTTACTAAAAATGATTATATCTCACTTTTCATTTATATACATTTAAAAAGTATTTAATTCATCATCACATATATAGAAGATATTTAAAAAAATAGTTGCTTAGGATAAAAACAATCAGTTTTCTTTACAGCATTTGTCTATTTTAAATCATATTTTTAAAATATATATATATAAGAATAAATAAAATGATATAAGGAGAACAAAAACTGATAGTTTTCATTCCAAATATAATTTTCAAAATAATACGCATTAAAAATTGCTTGTTGTTAGCTGAAATGAAAAATATATATCGACTTGCACACATGTGTGAACATATTTTATTTAGAGAGCCATTTTTTAAAATAATTCTGCATTTTTTCCCTCTTAGAACGGCTTCCATTATTGACAATTGGAAAAATTTTTTTTGGTTTTATAAATTTTACAAAGGTTTCTAATTCATGAAAGCTTGAATGTTCACTGTAAGGAACTCCTACAAGAGAAAAAAAAACATCCATTTATAAATATATGAATCAATTATTATATAATTCTATATCAAAAGTTACAATAATTAAATACGTTTATTGCAATGAATGTGTCCCTAAACATTTAGATGCAAAATTATACCACAGTTCATGTGGATTATCATTAGGTTACACAGTTTGAGATTTAAAATATATAACAAAACAAGATAGTGACCTGTTGGCAGTTTATTAAATTATAAGCTATTTTTTTAATTGGTTTACTAAATAGCTATCTAGTGTCATCAGCTTGAATATTTATTTCTTAGGATAAATTTATTTTGTCTTAAAGGATATCATCTTCACGTTCTTAAAAAGCCAATATTACCATAACTCATGTTTCTAACACAGTTTTAAGAGCATGAGATGATACATACAATAACAATATAATTAATTACATACATAAATAAAAAAAAGATATGATTTAAGATAGAATGCACAAACGATAAAATTTTTTTTATGGATACCATAAATGATTTTAATTACTAAATAAAATTTAATAATAGCTAAATAAAATAATAGAAAACAATGACATATTACAAAAAAAATCAAGTCAGATGTCTCATGATCTAATTTAATAAGCTTGTATTTACAAATGTTATATATAGAGCTCACAAAATAAGGTTTTAACAAGCTTTGCAGAATATCCCCAACCCCAGACCTGTTTCTGCTACTGGCATTGTCAGTGAGGTGCTAGGATATTCAAGCATTAGATTAAAAATACCAGGACAACTCAGCATTTTATATAACTATTAAGTAGAAAATCTGAAATTTTCAGACATCCATATGTCTTCCAATCCAGCTATCTAACTTAAATAGCCATATGGGACTGAACTAAGTTCAGATACACCATATATTAATAGCTTTAGCAATATAAAAGATAGCAAAAAATAAAATTACCAAAAAAATCAAGTCAGATGTCACATAACCTAATTTAATAAGCATGTATTTACAAATGTCATATACAGAGCTGATGATGCCTGTAGCAGAAACTGGTCTGGGATTGGGGATATTCTGCAAAGGTTGTTAAGAGCTTATTTTGCGAGCTCTATATGTAACATTTGTAAATACAAGCTTATTAAATTAAGTCATGTGACATCTAACTTGATTTTTTTGTAATTTTATTTTTTGCTATTAAGGCTTTGGTGATTTTATATTGCTAAAGCTATTAATATATGGTGTATCTGAACTTAGTTCAGTCCCATATGGTTATTTAAATTAGATAGCTGGATTGGAAGACATATGGATGTCATAAAATTTCAGATTTTCTACTTAATAGTTATATATTAGATAAAGTGATGGGCTTGTCCTGGTATTTTTAATCTAATGCTTAAATATCCTAGCACCTCACTGACGACATCAGTAGCAAAAATCGGTCTGGGGTTGGGGATATTCTGCAAAGCTTGTTAAGAGTTTATTTTGTGAGCTCTATATATAACAATGACATATGTACAAGCACATACTTATATTAAAGAAGCAGTATTTGCAGTTATATCTCCAATGCCCAAATTAATAAAAATTTGGATTTTAAAAAGAAATTGGTATTACAAGATTTTGAGATATAAAATACTTGCAATACATAATATATATTTCCAGATTAAGACTCATGCAATTGTTAACCGAAATACTCTCTAGTCATAACACAAGACAAACAATTTCATGAGAATACAGAACTCTTTTCTCATAAAAATTATTGTCTTACGCTATGGCTAAAGGACATTTCAATTAGCTATTGTAGCAATTGCATGAGCATAATCTTGAAGTATTTATATATTGCAATTGTAATGCTGATATGGAAGAAAAATTCATGAACATAATTACTAAAAACAATAATAAAATTCATCCTTGTAAAATACCATTTTCTAATGTGCATAAACATTAAAGGTAGATTTCACTATCTTAGTATTATTAATCTAATTCTATAAAGAAAGAAATAGATAACCATACACACTACATACTTAATATATTTCTTTCATATTTATCCCAAAACTACTTTATAGGTTTTTAGATGGAAGATTTCCTCATATCTCAGGGATTGATTCTAAGATAAACTACAACACATACACAAATTAAATTTTAAACAAAATTATACATTTTATTACAAAATGAAATATATATAACTCTGACTAGTATTTCTATAATATACCATTTTAAGTTGATTAGGAATTATTATCAAGCTATGATGTCAATACTTCCCCTTAACTCTTCATTAAATAATCTAAAAGACTTTTATTTTGCATTTAACTATTTATCTCTCATACTATTCCATGTAAATATGTGGGTGTGTAAAGACACCTGACATGTATTAATATTTCCCCAGTGCAGAAGTGTATTATTACAATCTCATTAAATATTTATTTTAAATATGAGGCAAATAGGGATTTTTTATAATTTTATCACTATTGATGTTTTCTAATAGACCACCATGTAGTAGCAATTATGCACTAAATATCAATTGTGAATCATTCCATATGTGAGCACTTATTATATCAGAATCTATTTATACAACTGTGTATTTCACATATGTATGATATAATTCATTATTTAATACCATAAATCTATAAGTGAATGATTAAAATTTACCTATATGTCTATCTGACACACATTGACATATATGCACACAGACGTGGCATACTATGAAATGAATATATTTGAACTTGTCAAAATAATAAAATTATTAACATCTTTCATTATTAATTCTATTTTGAATATAAATAAAATTCACACATCCGTGTATATATATAAAATAACGAATCAGTCAATTTTTTTTGACAAGTAATGGGTGTTTGATTAATTATCAATATCTTTAAATTTTAAATGCCTTTTTTTCAACAAGCAATTTAAATAATATCGTTCTCTCTATATAAATATCACTATCACAGGTTGCTCTTAATTACACCTGGGTCTCATTTTATGCGGTAGATAGGTTCCTCAGTAAACATGCATAAAAGAAATCGCACAAAAATAGACTTAACTTACCTCGAAAAATGGGGGATACATACTGTAATTTTCCAAAAATCGCATAAAAGCAAAGCAACACATAAAATTACTATAAAATTGGCATAAAAAAAAAATAAGAAAATAAAATATGACTAATTAAAAAGTTTCAAATTTGAAAAAAAAATTATACAAGACAAACTTTTTTTACTTTTTTTATTAACTACAGTATTTAATTTTATTCAAAACAATATATTTTTATGTGTATATTACATTTTTTTTCATACATGTACGGTATTTTAAACATTATCGCTATTTGAGACATCAGATTCATCATGATGTGATGTGATGTACTGTAGCTTCTCCTTAAATGAAGTCAAGAGGAAACACATCTAAAACATTTTCCAATTGCTGTCAATCCTTCCCATTTCACTAAGCAATCTAAAATTGAAATTTTTGTTTCCAAAGAAATTCATTTTCTTGGGTGTTTTTTTCTCACTGTTAGAGTAAACTAAAAGTTTAAAATAAAAATAAGAACTTAGACTTACAATAATAAAAAGACACCGACTCATCACTGTTGGGCAAAATTTAATTAAAACTAACAATTAAAAATTAAATTGTTATTTTTGTCTTTAATTTTTTAATTTTCAATTCTGTTTAAAAATCAAATTTCATCGTTTCACATCACCTTAATTTCAGATCACTTTACATAATTTTTAAATTGTTAATTACAATTAAAAATCAGATTTTAATTGTCAAATTTAATTGTGCCCGCTGCTGTTACTCATCTTTTAAAAATAAACTTGCGGACACTAAATGATTACATACTCTTTTTATAAAAAGCAAAAATAAAACGTGATTTAAAATGCAAAAACAACAACATACTTAGTATTTTCATCTATAACGTTTGAACAGATTTACATTATAGTCTTGTAAAATTTAATGTGTGTATATAAAATGGGGAAATTCTGATTTTAAGTGAATTATAAACTTCTTTATTGCATAAACTCTATTACAGTACTATTATAAAGCGTTGAAAATATTGAAATTATTAGATGGAAGTCAAACTCTGATAATGCGCTATTACTTTAAATATGACGTGAGTGCACGAAATTTATATTTAAAGTAATAGCATATTTCGGAGCTTGACTTCTGATCTAATAATTTTTATCGCATAAAAGAAAATTGCATACAAAGATATTAAGAAGAAACATGAATCGCATAACTTCAAAATCGCATTAAATAAATCCGCATAAAATGAGACCCAGGTGTATAATGTTTTTAAATTTAAAATAGATTTCAAAAATGCTATTTTTACTAAAGAAATTATTTAGACTTTCATTCTCATTATATATAATGTTACTCACCACCAGCTGTATATACATGTATCGATGCTTCTCTGCAGAGTATAAATTAATTCTTCAGCAAACTTTCTTTTGGTATGACAGGTATAGTCCAGGATTATCATGATTGGGAAAGGCATAATCAGATAACTGTTGACATGTATTTGGTTCCATTTAGACTTCAGGCAAGCAAACTATCTTGTCCACATTTAAGCAGACTGGTGAACACAGAAAGTGAGTCTGGCTTCATGTGAACCATAGAGCAGCTGCTGGACTTGCCATACTTTTTTTCTTGTTATATTTTCATGGTAACTATTTATATAACTATAAAAACCAACTAACCAACTGTTTCTCAAAACAATTACTATCCAAAAAACAAACAAACACCCACAAATCTAACTATACACTTTTTTTCCAACCCTTTTATACAAGTCTAGGTCAGGTGGGGTGACAAAAATACATTAATTAAAAACTTTTTATCTTTTTAATCTTTTCAAACCACTTTTAATTAAAAGCTACATTTGAAAACAATATTGAAATTTTATCAAAAGTATAATCTACAAAGATTTTTTAAAATAGACAATAGAACTGTTTACAATTATCAGTTCCATTTTAACATGAAACATGCTTGTTTTTAATTTCAAAATCAGAATACAATATTAATTAGACCTTTTTAAATGTCTAATTTATAATAAAATATTCTTTTAAATTCAAAATTATTTAATATTTTACTATGATTATTTTATTCCAGGAAATGTACAAAATTTTTGTCTATTTATTTCTACTTTTCCTTTCAACTTTATATATATTTGTGCACCCACACTATGTTATAATATGCCATGTAATACAACTGTTACAATATATATTTATTTTTCTATAAATAAATAAAAATTATACTCAAATTCTTAATCTGCTTCATAATCCAATATCAAGTAATCTAATACATTGTAATAATATCTGCTCATGGGCATTATAATATGAACACAATTGCACTGAGTTTCATCTGCACAGACTTTGCACATGCACATATAATAAACCATACATGAATAAGTAAATGAATGACAATTATTTCGTGAATTGTTTTACGCATACAAGACAAACAGTTCACAATTCTTTAACATTTCACTTGGTTTAAGATACAAATTATTTAATCCATTACTTAACACATATTCTTCTTTTAACCAAATAAAGCTTTCTCAACATAATTCGTAGTTTATTTTCTAAAGACTTCTTTTGAATCACAAATAGTTTTCACATATTTAGTCTAGCAGCTTTTTTTAATTTTATCATTCAATTTTGATGTAATTTAGATTACTATTCTTACAGCATTTATCCAATCTATTTTTCTAGGATTAGTTAATTTTATGAAGGAAAATCTTGACAATTGACATTGCGTATTCAATTATTTTTGCGTAGTAGTTAAATTAAAACTTTGACTTCAAATATATTCAGCAACTATTACATACAGTTCTTCATAGAAATTAATGTTTATTAATCATTTAACACTATTAGACATAATTCCATATTCACCATCCTTCAATTTAGAAATATCAATTCATAAGTAAGTCTCGGTAATTTTATTAATTAGATTTTTCATTTTCCCGTCAATATGCATTCACTACTTATTACTACAATAAAAAAATCAGTATCATCCACGAAAACCATTTCACTTTTATAATTATTTAGTTCTTTAAGAATTTCCTCTGTTATAAACAATAATAAACATTTCAAAAATTTTAATAATCATCTTATCTTAACAAATTATAGCAGAAGATTAGTTATGCAGTTGGCATTAGGTATTAGTTTTTTTCCAATCCATCGGCTTCAACATTAACCATCTAAACAGTTCAAGATGAATAATACCATTAGATAAAATAGATAATTTAAAAATATTACCTGCCACATTTTGACTTCAGAAAGTAGGGTCTCCATTATTTGAAGCACTGTTTATAGACATATTGCTGATAAATTGTTCCTTTAATATTGGATCAGGCATTGACTGACTGATTTCAGAATGAGAATTTAGTGACCGATATAAAAATGTAAAATAAAAAACTTTTTTTAAAACTTTACACTTTTTGGATTTCAAGTTTAAGTTCGTCTACAACTCAAATGTCTTAATACAATTCTTCCCAATACAATTTTCTACACAACTCTCTAATACAATTCTCCCAATATGTGTGTGCATGTCCTTATATAATTTACTGTTGACAATCATTCTTGACTTCTCCATTCTTGATTCAATATCTGATTGGTTTTTATTGTGGTCTGACAATAATTATTCATAAATGGTCAGACAGTCATGCGATACTTTGGAAAATTTCCAGATATGAAGTTATATTATTAAATAAAAAAAAAATTAATAAATCTAATAAGAAATCAAATAAAAATTATTTAAACTAAATTAATTTTATGAATAAAAACTTTTAGAGATTCTTTTAATTTTGATTAAAATTTTTTAGCCAAACAAAATGCTATCGAATGATACTAAATATTACACATATATATATATTTAATAAATAAATTACCATGCAAGCACACACACCAACACATCTAAAAATCATTATCTTTTAACCATTGAATTTAAAGCTTTCTTTAACTAGCAATAAACTTATTTAAGTGTTTCTAAATTAAACTGATTTAATTTACTTTCTGTTTCAAATTTAATACTCCTGTCTAATAAACTGACTAATTAATTTTTATAACTGATTTTAAATCAAATATTTTATTAAACTTGCAATGGCTATTTCTTACATTTTAGCATACTATTTAATTTAGTATTATCTCATCAATTCAGGCACTTATCTATTCAACTTATATCACTAATCTCAACTTTAATGACTAGTGTCACTTAGTTTACTGATTAAGCAGGCTTTAAATTATGTTCTATACATTTTAGCAAAGCCCTGAATTAAATTATTGTATTATATATTCCTGACAGAAACATTTTAATTATTAATTAGAATTATTTAAACTGAGGTCAGTTATAGACATTTGATTCAATAAACTTTTCTCAGAATTTTTTTTTTTTTCCTAGTTAGTGGTACATCCACAATGAAACACCAGCTCTCTTGGCTATGCCAAAGGTCACAATATATATTAAAAACTAAAAAAAGTGTTTATTTTTGGCTAAAATTATATTTAATTAGAATAGATTATTTTGGGAGATGCATTATTTAAGTCATTTTTTTTAATGATAAATAAAGGAATTTCTCTTTTTTTAAAAAATTAGAAAAAATATTTAAATCTATTTACATCAATTTAGAAATAAACAAAATTTATTCCTTTTACACAGAAGCTAAACTCTCCATACAGTAGTGCCATTAAGTGCAAGCCAGAGTAATCAATGGATGCAAGAAGATTTATTAGTTAGCTAATAAGGTAAAACGTGGCTGCTGGAGGGTTGCATTGTATCATAAGATCTAGGTGCAGTGCTCTCAGACCCAAGGCTCCTCACTGATGAAATCCACAAGCTAGAAACTAGTCTGAGAATATTGGATGAGTAGGCACAAGATGGGAATTTTATGTACAAACCTTCTTGCATCCACTGATTACTCTGGCTTGCACTTAGTGGTGCTACTATATGGAGAGTTTAGCCTCTGTGTAAACAGCTTGTATAAGCAAAAAGAATGATGATAATTCCATGTTTAATGGTTTATTCCTTTTCTCATTTAAAGCTTGTTTATACTAAACTAATTGTAGGTTTCAAATAATTTTGAAACCTACAATTAGTTTAGCAATTAGTTTATAATTAAACAAATAGATGTAAATGAGGCATTTATTTTATATAGCACTATGTTTATAAATTGTAATAAACTAAAGATCAGCCTTTCAAGCTAACATACAAGCGCATGTACGTTAGCTTGAAAGGCTGATCTTTAGTTTATTAAACAAATAGATAAAATGTATTAATATACATTTTACCTATTTGTTTAACTGTTTAACAAAATTTGATTAAATTTTAAGTCAAGTACAATTTCATTATTTTAATTTCAATTATTTTATTATAGAATTTTTTTTCAATACTATGTTATCTATATTAATTAATGAAAATAAACAATATAATTTTGATCTCTCCTCCACATTTTATAAAATTTCGATTAATTCTTATTAAGACAATAATGAAGTAATTCCTTTATCTTTTAATGTACAATATTGGAGAATACAATATACATAAGGAATTAAAAAAATGCACATCATTTTACCATAATTCACTCTATAAGTGTCATATTATTAATTTTCAAATTATATTTTTAATATTAAATTAATTAATTATCTTTATATTAAATAGCATAGTGCTATAAGATAAATTGTCTCAATATATTGAATCAGTGTTTCATTGCCAAAAGAAATGGAACAGGCAGAAAAAGCAAGAGATTTAGAATAGTTATTATTGTCAGTACAGAATCAAAATATACTTAAATTGGTTAATAAGTTAGTCAGTTAGAACATTAAGAAAATAAATTCAATATACATTTATATGTGTAAATTAAATACTTCCTAATGGTATACTAGTAAGAATGAACAAATTGAAAATCATTTAACATTACAAAACTATCCAAAAAAACAAAATTTTTACTAAAATTCTCTCGTAACCATAGACCTTCTCAAGTGAAATTCAAGAAGATGCAAACAACATATATGCAGAAAACAAAATAGCTATCCCATAATTCACTTCAAAAATCAACTACACTTAACATCAAAAAATGTCTTCACGAGATTAATGGCTTCAGATTCAAGATTTATATATATTTCTCCATGATTCAAGAAGATTTATTATCAGTTTCTTTGGCTTTCTTTTTAAATCATTTTTCATAACAGATAATCTTTGCATTGTCAAATAATATTTTATGACCTGTATTCAGTTCATGAATAAAGCTGAATTATGATATCTATTTTTAACTTTGCTCTTATGAACTTTACTCTTTTATTAAGATTTAATTTACTTTGAGACTATCATACAAACTATACCAAGAATATATTTACTATCAATTGACAGTTTTGAACTACTTAAAAATGAATTTAAATCGAAGCTTTTTTTCTAGGCCATTGTCATATCATCCAATAAATTCCTATTCTTATAAAGCAACCTATGGTCGTGAGAGAATTTTAGTAAAAATTTTGTTTTTTGAACTAGTTTTGTAATGATATATGATTTTCTATTTTATTTATCATTACTAGTATAACATTAGTCAATATTTAATTATCTATTTTGGATATTTGGTTATTTAAATTTGTTAATAGGATTTATATAGTTTTTGGTGATTTTCAATTATTTATGTTTTATAGTGTTATGTGCGATGAGTGACATGAGATAAGAAGGAAAATCAAGGAGGTCTATTTCATTAACTTAGATGAAAACTCGTTAAATAAAAGAGACACGTTTTACACAATCTCGAAGAAATGGCAGACCTAATTTAAATAATTTGCATCTGTTGGTTTAAATAAATTGAACATCGCTATCTATCTATAGCTCTGAAAATGAAGGCATAGCTCCTTCGAAAAGCGTTTTAGAAATAAATAATTAGAATAATAATATATGAGTTTGTGTGGCGATATTACTGTAGAATATCTGACTTTAATATTATTAGTTATTTTATATTAGTATGTGGCAGATCCATTTACTTCTGTTTCTAATCACGACTCAATCCTTTTTTCTTTTCAAAAATATACAGTACATATAGCCATATAATTCTATAATTAAAAATCACTTCTTTTCTTTTCAAAAACTTTATTTGATGTATATATATATATCCACTTATTTCCAACGTTTCGACTATCTTTACTCTATAGTCATTTTCAAGGATCTAGAAAAAACATTACATTATAAACAAACTTCACATAATAAAAACAAAAAATGTAAATATACATAGTAAGGAAATTGGACATACAGATTTTAAGATTAAAATGTTGGAGGGGGTTAGATTGTATAAAGAAAGAATGGTAAAAGAGAGTTTATATATAAAAAGATACAAACCTGTTTTAAATAGAATTGGATAAGACATGAATAAAGAATTATTTTTGGAAATAAATTCATTTTTGAAGTATATAAGAAAGAAAAAGGAAATAAGTTTTTTATTGTAACAATTGGTTTTTTGGATAAAAAATGTAAAAAGGGAAAGTTTTTTGATAAGGGAGTCAAGTAAGTGTGGTGTATGTTTTGTGTTTTTAATTTAATTGATTTTAATGTATTTTATTTATTTTTAAATTTTATGGGGTTTATATGCTTTATATTGTTTTTGATTATTTTTGTTTTTATTATGTGAAGTTTGTTTATAATGTAATGTTTTTTCTAGATCCTTGAAAATGACTATAGAGTAAAGATAGTCAAAACGTTGGAAATAAGTGGATATATATATACATCAAATAAAGTTTTTGAAAAGAAAAGAAGTGATTTTTAATTATAGAATTATATGGCTATGTGGCAGATGTTTAATAATTTTTACTTTTGCAGAATATTGGGAATATAAAAAAATTATTTTGTCAATAAAATAGATTCTTAAATATACAAGTCAATTTTCTTAAGAATTGTAGACATTATAATATTGCCCCCAAATCCTGCAATGTTAGGTTAGAAAAAGAAATGCTTTTCTTTCCTACATATGATTTTATTTTAAAATTCAAGTTATTGATTTTAAATAAATTTATTAGTGAAAATATGTTTAATTTATCTAATTTAATTGATAGATTTAAAAGTACTTACTTGTTAGCATTCATTTCTAGATTTTTTTTTTTGACTTACTATGAAATATCACACATGTAAATAATCAAAACCACATTAATCAAAAGAAAAAGATTTAACATTAAGTGTCAATATTTAAAAATCTTTTTTTTTTTATTTGGAAAAACAAACAAACTTATTTACATTAAAAAAAAAAAAAAAGATTTTGTAATGCAAACAATATACAATAAAAATAAATGCTTTGTAGTTTGCCTGCCAGAAGCTTATTATCTGTTTTATTAAAATAATTCATTTTCAGGGGCTTACAACACATGGTATAAACAATATGGCTGACTCTAAATCATCGTATTCAATAATTATGGTTTTTTTTTTTATTTCTTAACATGTTGAGCGGTTGTACATGATAGCTGCTAGTGGCAGCTGATTTGTTGAATTTTTTTCATTTTAAAATTGCGGGAAAACTATATTCATGACATTTATAAAAATCTCATAAGTTGCTACTCCTTGACTTCCTCTTTAAAATGGCATATTGCAAGTTGAAATCAGACAAAATTTGAATTGTTTTTTAATAGGTTCATTTAATTTTTTTCCTTTCTACTCAGTTTACTAGATTGCACGAAGAAGATAAAGGCAGAATTTCTTTATCAGCCAGACTAATTACTAAAATGGATTAAAAATGCGCCAATGATTCACATTTCAAGGCCTTCATCCTGATAAAAACGTAATCAGAATGTCGGGTTGTAAATATTCAATTTTAATTTTTTACTTATTTGAATAGTATTTTAATTTTTTTTTAATTATTTGATAAATGCTATAATTATTAATGTGTTTGGGTTTGTATTGGTGTATCTGTGTAGTATATAAATTACATAATATTAAATCATTTATGCTCTTTATTGTACAGTATATAAATTTGTATTTAAATATAACAGAAGTGGTTTATGTACAATGTAATTTTGGGGCTCTAATTCAAATTTGTGGCAACCTTATTTTATAGACATAATGATTCTCAAAAGGTTTAATAATCTATTAGTGTGTTTATATTTGTATTAGTGTGTTTTCACTTGCATATCTGTGTTTGTATAACAAGTAATGATTTTATATATAAAAATTATACAGCAGTGCAATATAAATTTTAAGACTGATTATCAGATGTACAGAAAGGTTACAGTTGATAAAGCAATCACAAAATTTATTGGGCATAGTACTATGTAAAAATATAAACACTAAAAACCAATAAAGAGAGATTTCAAATGGTGTGTATGTGTGGTGATAGCTACAATGGTTATGTATATATCACATGGAATTGTATGCAGGCAAAGAATCACTTGCTGATGCCTTCGTACTCATGCTGTGGAGTCAGTAGTTTTGCCACATCTTATATCACATTATTTTCAAGTCTATAGCTAGCTAATGAGCTATATGCAAATAAATTATATCTCTATTATAATGATCCGGAGAAGAGACTTAACGTAATCTGCACTACAAGGGCGCCAACTAGGCATTTGAACCTAGAAAAATTTATATAGTAGGCAGATACGTAAGTTAAAAAAAAATTATATTGGTTGATTCCGGTTGTTAGCCCATTGTCACTAGCTCAGTGGAATAGCAGAGATTTATATTTTATAATAAATTCTTATCTAAGAATATATAAAAAAAAGAATAAAATAAGCCACTGCCAGTAATTAACACACAAACATTTATTTACGCACATATAAATTTTGAATCATTTTAAATTTTGAGGAATAATATTATTTTAGATTTTAATATAACTTTTAATTTAAATTATTATTTTAAACTTTTAAATCATCTACACAGATGAAATTTATATTTATTTTAAGATTGTCGCGTATGAATGAACTGCATAGATTTGCATTTGAAAAGAAAATATTCTATACCTTATTTAACCTTAGGCCAAAAGTTCGCAGTCAAACCGGCGTCAATCCATCTGATACATTGATGTATTTAATGTAGCAAGAAAATACAACAGCACAATATACTATACTGTCAAGAATGGACATCTGAACAGTATAGTTAGAGAAGACATTGACTCTTGTCCAATACAGGAATGTTACATCTGTATGGCAAAAAGAACAATAAAATAAAAACTCCATAGGAAGGGACAGCGGTCCTTTTTGCCGAATTACAATCCCATCCATAGGCAAAAGGGTTTTGTGCGGCATATACAGCGATTCTGCCCGTAGTGAACCTCATACTACATCTACTAATTACACCAATATATCCAATCCATTGATCTAATTCAACTACGAAACGAATAACCTAAGATTACCCTCCCTTAATATAACTTTACAAATCTATTAAGCCATTCACGCCCGACTTAAATTTAACATTTATTTAAATTCGCACAGATGGATTTATAGAAGTTTGTTTTTTAATGTTGAGCATAGATTGACTACACAGATTACACGCTCAAAAACATTTCAAAATAAACATAAATGATCAAAATATAAAGTCATTGATGTAATTGCATGAGGGAATTCACAAGAAACCCAATGGCATTCATCATAAGATGCCGCATTATCACCAATAACTAAAAAGACATCCAAACAAATACATTTTAGATATTCACTGTAAGATATTATTTACCGAATGTCTATATATTTTAATCATATATGAAAACAAAACGTAATTAAACGTGAACGAATCCATGCAAGCATCTATGCCCAATTGAAATTTAATGCATTTAATAATTTAAACGATAAATATTAATACAAATAAAAATAATAATTAAAAAAAAATGGAAATGATTTTTAGTAAACAAATATGTAAAAATTAAACATTTATAATTAATTTGAAACATAAGTCAGAGAAAAGTTCCTTTTTTAAAATTTAGATTAACTGATCAAATCTTTAAGTTCTTAATTACTTCAGATTTTAAAATTGTTCAGTTCAATTGCTTACAGTAGAAGAGCTCCCGATTCCTGTTGGCAATTCCCATGAAGACTTTCATGGAAGACCGGTCTGATATTCTGGAGGTAGCCTTAGCTGGTTCTATTCTGGTATCACAGTCATTTCATTTTTTAAAATAAGAGAGAGAACGACAAGTGTGTCTTATTGTTCTTCTCACAAAATCAAGTTGGAACTGTCAGGAAAACTCTATATTTCTCTTTTTATAATCCTCCTATGGATTCCATGAACAAAAACGTCACTGTTCCAGTTTTTCGTTATGGTCCAGGCCTTTATTTGCTGCTTCAATATTGGACAACCTAATTCTTTTTATTATCTTATGTATATTTCATTTATTTTAAGTGCCCCAAGGGTTAGTTTGCTTTTCAATTAATTTATAAAACAATCATTTCCATTTACAAAAATATATAAATCTTTTTACAAAAATATACGTTCAAACACTTTTTTCATTTATTAAAAAAAAACTATTTTTAAAGCTTTGCATCTGTGCAAATATATATATACGTTTAACAACTCTTTAATTTTTTTTTACCTTTTAGATTTTTAATAAATTTATTTTTATTTGTGAACTTAAGTTTTTATTTTAGAATAATGTAACAGCATATTTATATATCGTTACACTATGGGAAAACGAATATAACAAAATAGCATCACTGGTGTGCATAAAGAACATAAACATCACTGGTATACACAAAAAATATAAAATGAAGAGACGAAACTCATTTTATCACTGATGCAGACAGTAGCCTACAAGTTCTAATTTTAGATAGACAATAAGCCAATTGCTATGATGATAAATGCATATCCACATTCTGAAAATGATTTGTTTTCTATCTTTTATTAGATTGAATCTTTTTCTTATAGACACCTTAAAATTTGTTAACTTTTGGGGTACAAGATAAAAATGAAGAATTCTTATGCGACTAGTTTTGAAGATTCTGAAGCTATGGATTCTCTCAGGTAAAAATTTTTATATATGATTGAAAGAGAATTTTGTGAGGAATACAAAGAAATTATCAATGAAGATGTAATTTAAACTTAATTAATGATAAATTAAAAATTATGAACAAATAATAAAGTAATAATTATTTTGAATGTTGAATTTTTTTTTTTTCCTTACTTTTTTAATGGTGTTATTGTTTTTCTTAGTTTTTCTAGTTTCTATCAAAGTAAAGCTCTTTGCTCTAACATTATGAAAACTGAAGTTATTGCGAAAATTCTGTTTCCAGTCAGTTTTTTAAAAATTCAATATGGCACCCAAGTCCCTTAAACTAATTAAAGTGATAAAGCAACACAGAAGTCCAAAGAGTTGGAATTCAAACATTTTATAATGTAAATATAGTAGAAAAATTAAAAAAAAAAAACAGCATTTAGTAGACTATAACAAATGGGCAGACAGACATCACTTTTCAAGTGTACACTATTCTGTAATTTTGAAAATATTCCACTGAAACACACAATAATCCAAAAGGTTGTAATTAACATTTTTTAAAATGTAAATTCACTATTCTAGTTGTAAATTAATGTCAGTGATCCCAAACAATGTTTTGGAGTTTTATAATCATATTACTTTTAAAACAGATAGGCACTTAAAACATGTAAGCCATTGATCCTATAATTTTGAAAATAATTCGCTGACACACACAAAAATCCAAAGAGTTGTAATTAACATTTTTTTAAATGTAAATTAACTACACCAGCTGTAAATTAATGTCACTGCAGTCACAAAGGATGTTTTGGAGCCTTATAACTATGTTCTTTTCCAAACAGATAGGCTCTTAGAATATGTGTGGCATTGCTTTCTGTTTGCACGTAAAGTGTAATTTCATGCTTATTATTATGTAATTTTCAGGCAGCCACTATCCTGTAATTTTGAAAATATTCCATTGTATCTTGTTCTGTAAATGAAATATTCCAAATTTTAATTATATTTCCAAAAATGATACGGTAAAGAAGAAATGTTAAAAAAATCACCATGTGTAAAACAACATTAAAAAAAATTTACAATAATTTTAAGCATGTGTTATCTGTTAGCCTTGTGTCAAGTGTTCAGCGAAGGTTAAGATTTTGATATTATTTTGAGAATGGAATTTATAGCAGGGCTAATCCCAATTTTTTTAATAAATTCCATTTACAATTCTAAATTGAATGTTAATTTTAAGAAAATTCGAGAACATTTTTCAAAAAATTCCATTTACAACATAACATTCAAATATTAACAAGTGGTATTAAAATTGTCCATTTTTTAAAAATTCGGTAACCGATCTGTAAAATTATAGTGATTTTTTTAAAAATTCTTTTTTTTGCTCAATTTTTTAAATATGATCAAAATTTGGAATCTGCCATCGATAGAACAGGATGCAGTGGAATATTTACGTAGTTTCCCTGCTGTGACTAAAATTATCGTAATTTTTTTTCAACATTGTTTAACACATGGATTAAGTCTCTAGCCTCATGTGGCTCCAGGTTTGGTCAATTAGCCAAGGCTGACGAGTTCGTTTATCCTCATCTTTTATCTTGTAGAGGGATTTGAAAAATCGATTAACCATTGAGTCATCACAGCCATGATCAAATATCATGCTACATCTGGTGGTCCAAATTGAGAAGTTAATGAAAGTGGCCAGTCTTATTGTTCCGAATTGACCCTTTTTAATTGCGGCCTTAAGAGAAATGTTAGCTGGGTCATTGCTATTTATTCGGTCTAATGCTATATTACGGAGATTTAAGTCCACGAATCACATTGATCCAGAATGTGGTCAATGGACTCCTCCTGTTTGTTACATAGGGGACAAATGGGGTTGATGTTGTAACCCCTTTGGTAGTGGAGAAGGGCCCCAGTGGGGAGTGCTCCAAGGATGATTTTTATTAAAAAATCAACAAATTTAGGACTCAGTTTGATAAATTTTGTTAATTTGGAAAATCGAGAGATTCCTAATGGGAGTATATTAATGGATTTAGTTTTTGCGGGAAACATTAATCGATAAATTTCCCAATACGATAATTTCCCCTGAAAAAAAAACCCCGACGACTGCAAGTTTTGAATAATCACCGTAACTTGCTTTTGTAGCCAAATGCTTCTCCATCTAGGTGGAGGTCGATCGGTAGGCTCTACCTTTTCCAAGGGGAAGGGGCATTCCATATTGGGATTATCCTTAAAAATCTTGAATAGTATATTATGAGTTCGTTGGAGGTAAAAAATCTTCAACGAGTGAAGGCTAAGGCCATTAAGAAGCTTGAGTTTTTGTAATACGTTGAGGCTACGGGAGTCTTTCCCCAGCAAAGTTTTCTGCATAAGGTTTCAATTTTTTGGATAAACTTCCATGGCGGGAAATCCTGCTAGATAATATGTTATTTTGGGCAATACTATAGCATTAAGTAGTGCTACCTTTCCCAACAAGGACAGGTAGACCTTAGATAGCGATGTTATTGTGGATTTGACCTTAGTTAATAAGGAAGCTTCGATTTCCCTTCTCATAATGGATGGGGGGGGGGAGGCTAGGGGGAAGCCGAGAAATTTCTGAGGGGGGGCTTCAAACCCACATGGTATTTGCTTGACTGACAGAATTGACCATATGGCCGATTTTGCTCTGTTTACTCTGAGACCCAATTTGTGAGAAAAATCCAGAAGTTCCTCAAGCCTAGTGAACTCATCTCGAGATCAGAGGAACACCACCACATCATCCATATAGGAAATATGGTGAATGTTCTCCCTCAGCATAGGGATGCCTATCCCAGGAAAGACAGCCTCAATGCTTAGCAGTAATGGGTTCACATAGGCTGTGAAGAGGAGAGTACTTAGTGATGAGCCCTGAGGAATGGAAATACAGGGCCAAAATCCTGGAGCCACTCTACCATCGAGAGAGAGAAATACCTCCCGATTGTGAAGTAGGTTCTCTATCATCTGGAGGTATGCCGAAGGCACTTGGAGTTCCTCCAGCACACTAAGTAATACTTTGATCCTGACGCAATCAAAGCCCCAGCAAAGTCAAGTTGAACTGCAATCGGTCAGGACATTCTTCTTCTGCGAACATGATCTATGAGAAGGCGAAAGTGGCTGATGGCATCGGCAGTCGAGCTCCCCTTCTTGGCAAATTGATATGAGGACAATTGATCTATGATGTTGTCTTGGATATCCTGTTTAATTAGGCTCTCGATTGTCTTCACCGGTAAGGGCAACATCGAGATGGGCCAGAGGTTGTCCAATTGATGTGGGGCTTCCCATTTCTTAATAAGGGGAATCATGGCAATCAGACACTAAAGTTTTTTTAAAGAAAAATTATGTACAAACTTGAAGGTTATGCAAACAATATTTTTATATGTGTGTGTATATATTCCTGTATTAATGCATGTTAAAGTATTCAAGTTTTTTTTAAAATATGAAATTTAAATAAATATAACTATATATATATTGTAGACAAATTGAAATGTTTGTGCTAAGAATATGGAACAAGATATTTAATATTTAATGACTGATTGTTTATTTTATACTCATATCTGACATCAAACGTAATATCTGTACATGTGTGTTCAAGCGTGCATTAATTTCATGGTAGAAATCAATGATAAAAATATGAGATTTGATATTAAAAAATTAAGAAAATATTTAATTATGTGACACTTATAACCATTTAGTTAGGAAAGAAGTTTAGAGTTAAACATTAAAATTAATATAATTAGTTTGCATCAAGGTGCATTAGTGTAAAGTTTTGTTAATATATATATATGCAAAATAGTATGACAGAAACTACATTAAATAAAATACAATAAATGATGTTAAAAATTAATGAAACAATAGTAAACATACCAAAGTTAGATATTTCTGAATCAGTGTTTTGTCTAGAGTGAAATATTCATTTGAGCATATGCATTTTAATAAAAAAAAAAAGGTATTCATGTATTTAATAATTAACAATTGAGAATATGCTACATTATTGTGATTTAAATACTAGCACATTATGATCATTCTGGTATATTATTTGCTATTTAAATATAATAAATTATTATTTGGCTACAAAAATTATAAAAATTTCCATATGTGCCTTAGAATGAAATGTTTAATGTATAAAAATAATTAATGATGTTACGATAATATGGTTCCGCATAGGATGGATAAATGTTAATATATATTCTGTCAGCATACACACATTTTTGTGAATTAGGATTTTAAGATATGAATTAGAGTAAAAGCTAGTGTAGTAAAAATAATGAAGAAATCGTTAAAATTATTGACATCAAAGATGAAAATATATTTAAAATGGTAAACCTTATTCAACTTAAAATATATTATAAAGATATTAGTTAGATTTAAATGTGCCCATTCAATATTAACATACTAATAAATTGTATATTCTTATTTAAATGTTGTGTAATTTATTATTTAAAAGTAAACCTGAGATGAGATAAAATCATCCCATAAAATCAAGAAACTAATACCATGTTAAAATATAAATAGGATATTATATTAAATGAACATCTATCTGGTTAGGTTAGATGGTGTCAAGGTAGTGAATCAACTTTAAAAGTCCACATTCATGTATTCTTTAACTTACTTGTCTTGAGATCACAAATGATGATTTGTTTGGAATAAATGTTTATATATTGTTTATTAAACTTTCACTTTATGATTGATAATGACCATTACAATATATAATTAAAATTAAATGATTATTATTACTTTAAAATTTAATTTAAAATGTTTTAAAACAATTACACACAATTAAAAATAAAATTTTATTACTTTATTTTATTTTTATTAAATTGTTTTTTAGCAGTAATATTCTTCACAAAAAGGGTTTAAATTAAATATTAATATCCATTAATATTTAATTTAAATTCTTTTTATGAAGAATATTACAACTAAAATATTTCCATATAACAAAATTTATTGAAGAATTCATCATTTGTAAGACAGAGTGTATACATCAATTAAATAGAAAAAATGTCCAATTTATAATAAATAAAGCATATTTTAACATTACCATAAATTGTAACAGGTCCAGATACTTGTGGTTGTATATTGTAAAGATTTGAAGACTTTTTTGAAAATGTCCATCCAGTTGGTTTTATGCCCAAAATATGATCATAATTATTTTTGAATTCTTCAAGATAGGTTTTTAATTTCTAAAAGACATATATATATAAATCAACTATATAAAAAATATCACAAATATTAAAATGTAAATTTATAAACTTAATATTCTGTTAAAATATTCAGATAATTCTGATAATAAACAGGCAAAACTCTCCAAACAGTAGTGCCACTCAGTGCCAAACAGAGTAATCAATGGATGCCAGAAGGCTTATGCATAAAATCTCTATCTAGTGCCTACTCATCCAATATCCCCAGACTAGTTTCTGGCTTGTGGCCTTCGTCAGTGAGGAGCTTTGGATCTGAGAGCACTGCACCTAGATCTTAGGATCTAATGCAACCTTCCAGCAGCCACTGTTTATCTCCGCTTAACTACAAAACTATGAGAATAAAATTGAAAACATGATATTTTCAATCTAAGCTCAATAGCTTATATAGTCATATGGGTCTGAATCCAGTTCAGTACCCATACATTTTGATGTCTTTGGCTCTTTAACAACCATAGCCACTATGATAATTCTGATAATTTACACAAAATTAATTGGTAATCAGAAAAGGTTTAAGTTAAAAAAATTTTTTTGCTTCTAATAAAATTTTTTTTTAGAGAAATATTAAATAGATAAGGAATTCTCTTTAATCTTCTTCATATTTACATCACACTAAACTTATAAAGTCCGCAACGAGACAAATTTTGCTTTATTTACACACAGACAACTGGTATGCTGCTCAAGATTATGTAATTCTATATTGTATTCAGATTACGTTATCAGTAATAAATATATCCAGAAATTTTCTGTCTGCAACATTTATATATAAAAGTCATTTTTATTTGATTCTAAGTCAGAAGTGGGAGTCTTGCTAACTAATTTTGGTATATTTATATGTAAGAATGTAATCCAGTTGATCGAACAGATGCCTAGCCTATTGGCAATATGTTTTTTTTTAATAAGACTATCAACTATGATATAGTGACTTTCTAGCTTGACTGTGGTGGAAAACTTCCTTTTTCTATAGTCATCATCCAATATTGTATGAAATTCAGCTTTAACCACAAATTAGATTAATTTGACTGCAAAAATTTACTTTAGCATCATCATTTTTTTTTTATTATCATTAAAAAGATAATATATATTAATTTTATTCATTGTGTAAAAAAACCGAATGCCACTTCCCATTCAAATATGAATTTTAAAATTGCAATAATTAGCAGTAATCATTGACATTTTATCAAATATATCTTACCCCTATCATCTAACAGTAGCAAACTCTCCATACAACAGTGCCACCAAGTGCAAGCCTTCATAATCAATGGATGCAGGAAGGTTTGTGTATAAAATTCCTATCTAATAACTACTCATCCAATATCCCCAAAGTGGTTTCTACAGCTGGTGTAAGTATATGAAATGGTGATCATATGATGTTCTGATGGTTTCATCCTTTCAGCTAACAATTTTGTGTTTAAAATATTTCATCTAATTAGTGTACATGTGTGCACATGCATATGTAGTGATGAATAATATCATTCTTTGTATATGTGCGCACTCATATATACACAATGATGAATAATATCATTCTAAGATAATGCAAGGAATTCTAAAAAAACATTCAGTCAAAAGTCATTATTTTATTAAGTAATTTAATTTGATCATTGCTTTTAAATAAATTTTCTTTCAAATTATTTTCCTGTTATTTCAAAGTGTAATTAATTTTAATACTCTAATATAAATTTTTTATTATATTATAATCGTATAGTTGTTATTACATTTTAAGCACTGTAGAACATAAAATATCATCTTTAACTTGTAATAAACATTTTAAATTTGCATTAATGAGGAGTATCGAAAATCTGATTGATCAGTGTCTATTACGTTGATGATTTATATGACATTGTGAAAAAAAATTTTAAACCACCCATGGCTTCATTTCCATACACAGTTTGAATCATTTCAAACATTTCAATAGCAATTTTGTCCAATTTAAAACAAAATGCATTGTTGTATGGTGAGTTAAGCACCTTATTACATTTCATGTCATAACTTGTTATGTCACTATGTAGCATATGAATTGATTTAGAGATGGCACTATAGGTAGTTTGGAGAAAAAACTAGTTTGGAGAAAAAACTAGTCACCTTTTCAGAGAGACACACTATATGTGGAAAAAAAAAAAAAGTAAAATTAGAATATCAGATTGATGGTAGATGAATTTTCATTCTAAATTTGATGTATTTATATTGTGAATTCAAATAATGGTCAAGTGTATTTCTATCTCCTTTTCACCTACGAAACTTTAATAAATATATTAATGTCTACTAATTTAGTTATTAACAAGTTAAAATGCATAAAAAGTTGCAGAAAATATCCTATTGTTTTATATGATTCTGTTTTCAATAAAATAACTGCCTTCCATTTTGATGTCTTCAAGATCACTTTTGCAAAGGCATGTGTTCTATATCATTTTTGTCAGCAAACTTATTAGTATCAGCATATGAAGGGAAATGATCTAGCTTAAAGATTTCATTCAAACATTTAGTTTTGAATTGTTACAATATTAATGATATATTTTCATTTGGTTTACCAGATTATATTTTATTCATTATTTAATTAAGATATAAGATGTATATAATAGTCACATTCTGAATGGTAAACTATGATAAAATTAAGATTCGCAGAACCAGTTTCAAAAAAATGCTACGCTTAACATCATTAACAGTAAACTTGATCTGTGATTTTTTTATTATTTAGTCAATAATTTAAAAGTTGGCAATTACACATAACATCTTATATTTTAGTTAAACAATGTGCTAACAGAAGGTGCTTAAATACTCTCATTTATCATAATATAAAATATAGTTCTAAAATATGTTATATTTAAATCAAGTATAATGTATATAATGAACTTTAGATTAATTAGAGAGATTTGAACACATACTTTCAAGCTCTCTTCAGCTATCCTCACCATCTTATATAACCAATACCCATGACCCCGTATATGTGAAAAAAATAAATGATCTCCAATATATATATTTCATGCTGAACCAGCACTCATCAGTTAATCCAGATCAGCATCTCCCACACACGTATATAATCAGTGATTGATGACAGCAAATCTTCAAACTTTAATGAGTAGGCTTCAATCTTCTCCAACCGCCAACTCTTCAGCTATTCATATTATTGAAAATCTGATAATGGAATGCTCAAATCCCTTGTTGGTGCCTATATTGTTGTCATACTCGTTGATTTTAAGTCACTCTGACCCCTCATATAAATGACCTTAATATGTCCATTTAAATATACAGAAGAGTCATGGGCATTATTCAGGCTTAATCTGTAATATTTGAATACAAGAATAATGCATATACTAAACTTTAGATGTAATTAGTAGGGATTTGAACACAGAATTTCAAACTCTCTTAAGTTATCCACTGCATCTTAAATAACCAATACACAAGACGACATACACTCCATCATCAGATTATCAATAATATGGATGGCTGAAGAGTTGGAGGATGGAGAAGATTGAAGCCTATCCATCAATGTTTGAAGATTTGCTATCTTAATATAAACTGAGCACTGATTATATATGTGTGTCGGATATGATGATCTGGAACAATTGATGATCAGCATGAAATACATACATTGGAAATCATTTACCTTTTTCATATATATGTGATCAAGCATATTAATTATATAAGATGAAATGGATGGCTGAAAAGAGCTTGAAAGTCTATGTTCAAATCCTCTCTAATTACATCTAAAGTTCAGTATATATTAACTTGTATTCAAATATTATAGATTCAGCCTGAATTCTGTCCCTCCCTCTTCTGTATATTTAAATGGACATATTAAGATTCTACACATGAGGGGTCAGAGTGACAAAGACAACATGGGTATGAAATAATATTGGTATTAACAAAGGCTTTAAGCAGTCCACCATCACATTTTCAATAATATGGGATAACTAAAATGTTGGGGGTGGAGAAGATTGCAGCCTGTCATTAAAGTTTGAAGGTTTGCTATCTTAATATAAACTAAGCACTATTTATATATATGTGTGGTACATGATAATCAGAAACAACTGACGAGTACTGATTCAGCACGAAATACATATATTGAAGATCACTTTCTTTTTCACATGTGATCATGTGTATCAGTTCATATAAAATGGAGTGAATAGCTGAAGGGACTTAAAACTCTGTGTCCAAATCCCCTCTAATTTTATGTTAATAACTTGATTATATATACACTGAAGTTGACATTTTCATTATAATTTTTGTTTGAGTTAATTTGGTAATTTTCTCTTTTTATATATATCCTTGATTTTTTTATTTATTTAAATATTCATTTGTTTTACTTAAAAAACAGTTTGTATGTTTTATTTTAAAATTCATTAGTTATGCAAGTTTAAAATTAGTCTAGCATATATACTTTTTCTTTTTAAAAGATTTATCTTGAACATTTTTATTTGTTATTCAAATATTTATTTTATTTCAAAGTTACTTGCCTGTTGACTTTTAACATTTATTAATGCTGTATTATGGGTTATTTTGCAGTTAGAATATGAAAAATAATAAAAAAAATCACACTGTAAGATACATTTTTAACATTCACACTAGTACTACTATAAGATACCTTACAGAATTTCATTATATGTAGGAATAATATATAATAATAACTTCAAATTATTGCCCCATATTATCACGAGTTTATTTCTTTAAAAAACAAAGTAATCTTTGAAAAATTTAATTAAAAAGTAATTCAGCATTATATTAATAAGAATAATTTTTTTATAATTCTAACATGCACATTTCAAAATCATTAAAATGATAAAAGAAATAGGTCACTATAAAGATACAGTAATAGAATTTCAAAATACATAAGATATAAAATTGAAATGATTTATTTATTTATAAATGAAGCATTTCTACACAAACTTTCAAGCTCCTTTCAGTCATTTACTCCATTTTATATAACCAATACACATGACCACATACATTTTCAATGATATGAATGGCTATAAAGTTGGAGAGTGGAGAGGATTGAAGTCTGTCCATTAAATTTTGAAGATTTGCTATCTTAATATAAACAGAACACTGATTATATATGTATGTAAGAGAGATGATGATCCAGATTAATTAATGAGTGCTGGTTTAGTAGGAAATATACATATTGGAGATCATTTTTCTTTTTCATATGTATGTTGTCATGTGTATTAGTTATATAAGATGGAGGAGATGATTGAAGGAAGCTTGGATGTCTTGTGTTCGAATCCCCTCTAATTATATCTAGCATAAGTATACACACTATACTTACATTCAAATATATATGAAACATTTTTTTATTTAAAATAAATAAGCAGTATACATTTATAATAGATAAAAAGTGTGAAATATTTAATGGCTTCATTAAAAAATATATAAAAATACATGTTCCCTTGATATTATTATTAATTTCTAATTTATAAAAATAAATATTTCATTTCCTTACACTAATTTTATTAATATTTCACTTGGACTTACTCATATTTATATTTATTTATTATTAATTAATTTGTAGTCAATGTTTAAAAGCAAACTCATTAAATCTAGTCAATTACATAACCTATAATAGTTGCCATGTAAGTATGAATTTTGACCAGAATATTATTTAACACAGTAAAAATTCATATAATATATATTCAGAAACATTTAAAAAAACATGCTAAATGTGATGGCTTGTGGTTTCAGTTCATTTCTGTTCATATGTAAAGATTCATTATTGTGCTATATATCTAAATCCAAAGATGCTTTCCAGAAATTCTAAGAATTTTAATAATTTCACTTATAGACATGTTATCACTTTTATATAATAAATTTTTCAAAGATATAAACTCCATATTGCCCAAACATATTGAAATCTTTGCCATCTTTATTTTCAAATAAAATTAAATATTGGGATGTTTGTATAATGGTATACCCATTATCTTCAGTGGATACTCATAATTCAATGTGCCATTTCATTAATTACTTAATTATTAAAAGTTTAACAAATAGTTCTTAGAATTCAAATATTTAGATTTTCTAATTAAAATGAATTTCTATCCCTTTTCAAAACTGTCTAGAATATGATTGTTTCATATTGGTGCAGGTTTTCTCTCTTGCGACTATAAAAAAGAAATTATCATTCATTTTCTGTTCTGTTGAACTGGAATACTCAAATTCAGGAATACTAAAGTTATGTGCTTACACATTCCATCATTAAATGTACTAATAAAAAACATAGAGGGATTTTTCCAAATATTAGAGCCACAACTTTTTGTTTATTTTGTGCTTTCTCAATTAATATTTTGTGTTTAATCAGACTTCACACAAACTCCCAATTCCTTTTCCCCAATAAAATTTAAATATAGAAATCAATCCTTAGTTCTTCCAAAATATTTATTCAGACACTTGAGGCTTTCTCTCATTATCTGCTAACAAATGAGTCTAGCAAATGTTTATTTGGTATTTCCTCTTTTTTTTTTTTTTTGAAATTTTTATTAAAAGTTCTTTATACTGCAATTTCTTTTCAATATATGTAAAAACATCTATTTCACTTACTTTGTAAAAACAACAAAAGATGTATCTTTCAGGTAATTTATTTATCTATTTAATAATATATAATTTTGTTTATAAAACTCATAAATAACATCTATAATAACCAATATATATATATTCAAATATTTATTTGATATTATCAATAAACTTTATCTTAAAGATAAAATTCACATGTCACAATTTTTTTCTATTTTAATTGTTAATTTTTTTTTAATTTAAGTTAAAAATTCCATTGAATAAAAATTCTTTTAAACTTTTGATATCATAGTGGATCAATTAATCAAGGACCTTCATGTAATTTCTTTTGTGGAGCAATACATAGTAATGTATAATTATTTTCTAATACAAACTATATTTTTTTTAAATGAATTAAAAAATCAACAAAGTACAATTTTTTTAAAAAAAAAAACATAGTCAAATAAACATAATTGCTTAAATATGTAAGTGGAAATTTAAATAATTCTTCATTTAACATGAATTAAATATATTTAGCTTCGTGGAAGATGTCCTGGTGAAAATAATTAAATATTTATTCAAATATGAATGAACTTTTTCTTTGTGTTTTTAATAGCAATAAAAAAGTAATCAAATATTTCTAAAGCAAATAATTTTTCTTTTATTTAATTTATAAATAAAGCAAATTGTTTTAAACAATGATTAGAGTTAAGTACACCTGTGTCTCATTTTATGTGGATTATTTTAATGCGATTTTGAAGTTATGCGATTCATGTTTCTTCTTAATATCTTTCATATTTCACTATATTTATTAGATATCAAGAAATTTAAATTATTAATAACTTATTTTGACTTGAAATTTTTTTTTTTTTTTTTCAAAAATACAAAGCTATGTAAATAACCGACTTACACTAATGAGTAAATAATAATAATAGATTTATACTTATGTATAAAAATATCGCAATAAATATTCAAAAATTTTAAACTTTTAAAATGTATTTTGTTAGATATAACAGAAATAAAAAATTTTTTAGATTGTTAAAATAAATAATGAAGATTTTATTGATTTTTTAAATTGAAAATAATCTTTCTAATGATAATGTATAATCTTTTTGTTTTGATTGTGATCTTATTTTTTAATTATAAAAAACAAAACCATTAACACTGGTAGTGGCACTAGTTGTACATCACGTCACGAATAAATATGAAAAAAGTGATTATACAGAAAGTGGATTATTGGTTTTTATGCTGGGTTTAGAAAAAGATAAGCAGGATTTAGATATAAAGGCCATAGAGTTGACAAAGATTATACTGTGGAAATGTGATGGAGCAAAATATGGGAAAACTTAGACTGGGGAATGTAAAATTAAGTAGCTAACAGGTTTCTCTGGGCATAATTGCCGAGAGATTCTTGACTTCGTTTAAGAAGAAGCTATCATCAGAATCTGATTCACAAACAATGCATATTCCCAAATAGTGGTAATGATTAAAATATGTATGAAAAAATGTAAAATTAAATACTGTAATTAATAAAAAAAAGTTTGTCTTGTATTAATTTTTTTCAAATATTTGAAATTTTTTATTAGTCATACTTTATTTCCTTATTTTTTTAATGCGAATTTTAAAGTAATTTTTCCTTGTTGCTTTGTTTTGCTTTTATGCGATTTCTGAAAAATACTGGAACATATCCCCCATTTTTCAAAATAAGTTAAGTCTATTTTTGTGTGATTTCTTTTGTGTGTGTTTTCTGAGGAACCTATCTACCGCATAAACCGAGACCCAGCTGTATATCAGAAGTAAAATATTTTAAAATGACTGATAAATAAAATATTCTGCATTCATTAAATAAAGTTTTATAAATATATTAAAGAATCTTCATATGATCACATATTCTTTTAAAATCTTATGATTAAAGATACAATAAAAAACAAATGATCACCAAATATATTTCATGCTGAACTAGAACTCATCAGTTGGCCCAGGATACCATCTCTCATTTATATCTTTATTGCATGTAGAGTATTTATCAATAGTAAATTGTTACATTTTGATTTTTAAGTGCCAAACTTAGTCCATTTACAACTGTGATATCATCCATTTCAAATAAATACAGTAATGTTTATCACTAATCATTTTCTAAAATAAAGATTGTCTCTACTGCAGATATAAACCTTAAACCTCAGTTAAAGATTAATATATTTGACTTTCAATTAAACACATATATATGGAATTATTCAAATTTCTCTTTTCCCACGTGTAATAACTTTATACATATATTAAATAACTTCAACACTACCACATCTTCTTTTTAAATCATATGAATAAAGATAAGATAAAAGACGGAAAAGTGCATTTTATGCTGAACCAGCATTCATCAGTTGGCTCAGGTCACCATCTTTCATTTCTATTTCTATTATGTGTCGAGTATTTATCAATAGTAAATTGTTGCATTTTGATTTTCAAGTGTCAAACTCACTATCCACTTCAGATAAATATAGTAATGATTATCACTAAACATTTACTAAACTAGAGATTGTCTTCTGTTGCTGATTCAGAATGGATGACCAAACTGTGTAACAAGTTACTTTTTTACTTGCTGGTAATAATCTCTAGTGACAGAAAAGCTAATTTTCAAATATCGGAGATGAAAATGATTCACTTTATTACAGTTTTTACAATAGAAGAGTAGATCAGTCCTTTAAGTTCCAACTGCTGCAGACCTGATCAAAAATGTAAGTCTACTTAAAAAATGCTTACGCCTGCATAAGATAAGTTTTGTTTTCATAACCTGCAAAAGTAGGAGAGGGAAAGAAAATAAAAGATGACCATTAGAATAAATACTATCATATTCAATGCTATCCATGATGACCAGATCTACAGATCAATGCCTTATTATCCATATATATATAAATTAAATAGAAGGAATATAAACTAATATAAGAACCTATGAAATGGAAAACTTTATAATAACATCTATCAGAGATAATACACCATAGGAGCCAATTTGTGATCCTTGTACAAGAACCAATATTGAGTAGAAGACAAGAGTTGCATGCACACATATTTTAAATTATTTGGGCTATTTGAGCTCAATATAAAAAGGTGAGATTATTTTATCTTATTTTTGCTTTTTTGTTTCATATCTTCAAACTAATTTTCAATGTATATTTTTAACTGTCATGCACAGGCATGAGAGTAATAAGATTTTTGTTTTGTTTTGTTTGTACATACATTTTTTCTTTTCTTTTGGGTCTTATTTTATATATTTTAAATGTTATACAGAGGATAAATAAACAGGATTAAAAATTATTAAACAAATTAAAAGAATAAATTGTGTCTGTAAAATGTATCCATTATGTAATTCAAAACAAAAAAATTCTTATTTATTTGTGAGGTAATGGAAATTTAAATGTGTTTGTAGTTACATTTTTTTGATTCTATTACATTATTAGTTTGATTGAAATTTAATATTAGAGGTCTTTCTTTATTGTTCTATGCCACATTCCTAAAATAAAGATGAATATGCTATAATCAAAAAGATAAATATAGTGTGAAACTTGTCTGAAGGTTAGTGATGATGGTATATTATTAGATGTGATATGTTGGACTATTTCCATCATCTATGAGTAAATGTTGAATGTATAGAAAATTTTAAATTTTATTTAAACTTTCCAAATACAAACAATTTGTTAGTAATAACATACAAGTGTTGCCTATTTGTATGTTATTACTAACAAATTGTTTGTATTTGGAAAGTTTAAATAAAATTTAAAATTTTCTATACATTCAATATTCACTCATAGATGATGGAAATAGTCCAACACATCACATCCAATAGTGTGAAACTAATTATATAGATGTAAATTAATTATATCAGAGCTAACATTATGTGTGATAAGTCTAAAAAAAAAAAGAAGGTTGATATATTGTGTAATAATGGAAATGTTACAATGTTTATTATGGCTGATATCATTAATAGATAAATCCTTCATCATCATGTTACCTAAAGGCTAAACATCAAAAAATTATATTGAGAAATTTAATTAACAGACCACCTATACACCAGAGAATTTAATCAGGCTTCATTTGAGCACCCAAAGATAACAGATCATATATATATATTGTAACGGTCAAAACATGTCTCTCGCTAACACACTGCAGAATTTAAACCCGAGATATAGAACTCAGCACTAGAAGAGTTACCTCCCAGAAATCCCCAGTTCAAATCCAAAGTTCAAACTCCACAACGCCCTCTACGGGATAACATATTTGATGCTACTAATAGTCTAATTTCATGCCGGTGCCGGTGATCAGGGAGAAAACAAAAGACTCGAAATCTAAAATAGCCCTAGGTAAACTTAACAATGATTTACAGATGTGTCCGAGATAAACCCACTATGGTATGTTACTTAAATTGCACCCCGAATAAAAAGAGCAAAGAAATAAATTTACAAATAATATTTTAATAATTAGATATAGAAAATAGTTTAGCTATATAAATTGGATAGCTATATAAAATAAACAACAAGATGGCTGATACCTCGTACTTGAGTTCGTTTAGATAATGTGTCTAAAATACAGTGACACAGTAGGCATATGCGAGTCACGTAAAGTCTTTAGCAGAATTTGAATATTCTAAAACTATATATAATTGGAATCTTAAATGGAGACCGAGAGTCACTCGCGAAGTGATTAACTAAATTAGAAGATCGAGCTATACTGAACGGATTTAAAATTCATTTAAATAATAAAATTCTTTTAAAGTAATTACTAAAGAAAATATACGGTGATGCCAGCGATATAATGCCGAGGAGGGGGTGCAGTTTCTGAGTATGCAACTTGATAAATTATGAAGAAAAGATCTTGGCTTTGGATAGGCATTTCGCCTTTTATTTGGGCATCTCTAGCCCACTCACAGCTCAAGCCTGGCCCGCACTCAGGAGCTTCGTAACTGTGGGGATGTACGCGAAATAATTCCCATGTGCCATTCTAGCACAGTACTGGGAACCACGGAGTAAAATAAGGAAAATGGATTTAACCGTTGACGACCTTTGCAAATGGTAAGGTTCCAGCACCCAAGCATATTCACTAGCAACACAGTTAAATTTTAAAATACACTTAATAAAACAAAGGGCAAGTTATTAAAGAACAGAAATAGCTCACTCTCAAATTTCATATTTTAATGGCCAGCAGACTCTCAACAAAACTTAGAGAAATAAATATTTATTCTAACAAAGTTATTATGCGCAAAAAATACTTTAAAACATATATAAGAGATGGGAGGGGGGAAATGCATGTTTGCGGTTTAAATAAGCTAAGATGGCAACCACGCATTTTTAACTTCCCTACGTAATTCGCATTTGTCTAAAGAAATTAATTAGATATTTACATTACATACAGATCTAAATAAAACATTTACAAATATATATATAGAAAATCAACACAAGCACAAGTTCAGCATGCATTAAAAAAAAACACTTGAATAAATACATATTAAGGAATATACAAAATTTATTAGCTATATAGCATGAAGGTTTCCGAGATCTCGGGTTGATTTTAATTACCTCATTCTTTCAGATCCGTCCGTGGTATTTCCAAATTTGTAACAAGGTTCTTAAACAAATTTTGATTCTTCCTGGTTTGTTGTTCTGCAGCAGCAGTTAGTAGATTTCAGGAGCAGCATTTCTTTGGGCTGGTTCAGTTGGGCTTGATGATACGGTGACAGGACATCGGATGGTGAATGATGGATGGCCAAGGCACTGGCTCCCGAGGGAAAACAGCCTACTGCCCCTTTACCCCATCATTCTAAGGTGAAACGATTTCAAAACTTGTTTTAAACTAACAAACAAGCCGGTCAGTCCGATAACGCAAATAAAAGCTATTAGAAAATCAATTTCAAAATTACAGAAAATATAACTTCTGCTGTCACAATATCAGGCAGATTAATTAATAACTCTATAATAATCTTATAATACTCAATCAGCCCTATTTATATGCTCTCTCTGATTACAATCTAACCCTGCGGTGGTAACATCCATTCCTTAAGTTATTAATAAATTGGAAAACACAGACTGCATTTTTAAATTAAATCTGCTCATAAGCACTGTTTTTAATTTTATCAAATCTACTAGTAAAACTGGCGCCAATGTAGTTAAAATTAGCCACTATTGTTCTTTCCCTACTCTCACTAATTTAACATGGCATGTTTTTGAAAAACTAAATAACATTTTATATTTATAAAACCCTCTTTTGAATTTAATTTCCAGAATATATTTATCAGTGATATTATTTTATTAAATGCAAACAATTATAGTGAAATAACATCACAAAATAAACAGATTCAAAAACAACAAATTTTAAATAAAATATTTTCATAAATTTTAAATATTATTGCAGTATGTGTGTAGATGAGAATATGTGACCTACTTTATTGTACAAGCATATATACGTAATATATACTCGACGGTTTGAAAATTAAACCGTTCAAGAAAATTTTATTTATTATAAAACCCCGGGCACCCCATTAGACATATAAATTTAGGCGGGATTTCGGTAACTATACGCAGTACACACACAATACTATAAAATTAGGGTTTTAAATAAGGCACGAGGGTAGGAAACAGGAAGGCAAGGTGAAACTAAGATTGGTAAGGCATATCTTACTGTTTCAATATATATATAAATGATAGCAGTTTTGCATACAAGTAATTTTGTATTTTACTTTTTTTGAATATATATTTTCTTTAGTCTTTGTATTTAATCTGGTCACACTCTGACAACCAAATACAACTGACCACAACTAAAAACTTACTGAGAAGTGTGGTCACTCATTCTTAAATCGACCATGTATTAAATGCCCATTTGACTAATGGTGTATTTAGAACTGATGCTGATAATCATACCAGACTTGGATAACCAAATATAAGTGAAGGTAATATATAAATAAGCTTTACCACATCACGTTGCCAGTATATATATATATATACATTTAGTTGATAAATTAATTAAATTTCTTAATATAATTTCTCTGGCATTTAGTCTATGAGTAACGTAATGATGAAGAATTGGCATCTCCATCACTACATGATAAATCAAACCCCTTTTTAAAGATCTATCATCACCCATAATACAAGATCTTATGTAATTAATTTATGTGTATATAAGTAGTTTTAGAAATCACACACTCCCTATATTTATTTCTCAAATTTATATAATGTATTTATCTCTATTTTACAATGCTGTGTAGAATAAGGAAAAAAGATACACTTTATAGCAAATTTCAATAAAAACTAATACTTTAATAGAATTAAAAAATAAAAAATTTAAATACAAACATATTTAAAATCTCAATTACCCAATCAATAAATACGCATTTTCTTAATTAGGCAATGGAATAATTTTACTGACATATTTAATTTTTAATAACTTTAATTCTGTTTATTTATCCACTGTCTAAGATTTAAAGTATATAACATAACATTCTAAAAAAAAATGGATGTACAAAAAACTAAAAACAAATATTATCACTTGCTTATATATGAGAGTTAAAAATATACATTGAAAATTCATTAATTTTAAAATATAAAGAAAAAGCAAACACAAAATAATATCACCTTTTTATATTGAGCTCAATTAACCAAAATGTACATATTCTTACATCTTTATTTATGTTTTGGGAGAGCACATATGTGATTAAATAAATCACAATCTGACATTTAATAGGGTTTCCTCGGATAATAGTCACAAATCAGCTTTTATACTTCTCCATCTCTGGTAGATATGCATAAATTGGTACTCTTACTTCAACTTTTAATCATACATATATATATGGTATTTGTCTATAGATCTGATCATCATGGATGGAATAGAGCATGAAGATCATAATAGACATCTTTCATTTTCTCTCCCCCTCTCTTTTAGCAGGTTATTTTACAATCTTCTCTTGTAGACACCCATGTGATTTTTTTCAAAGCAGGCCCAGATTTTCAGGTAGAATTGCAGCAGTTGGGACCCCGGGTTTAACTTAACCTTCCATTAATGATGTACTCCAACAAAATGAATATTTCCATTTCTGATATTTTAACACTAGCTTCTCCTTGACTATATATTATAATCACAATTTATCCAAACCGCTTCAAATACTTTTTAGCAAAACTCATTATTTGTACATATATATACACCTACATTTCGACTGACCTGCAGTCTTCTTCAGAGCAAGTTTATTTTGATCTTCTAAAAAAAAAAACAAACAAAAAAAAACTTGCTCTGAAGAAGACTGCAGATCAGTCAAAATGTAGGTGTATATATATGTACAAATAAAGAGTTTTGCTAAAAAGAGTTTGAAGTGGTTTGGATAAATTGTATTTATAGGATATTACGGTAAAAATAAAAAAAAGTGTGATTTTGATAATATTTATATTATAATCAATGATTAAAAAGTAACTTGTTGCATAAAATACTTTTCTTTTTATTTATTATAGCCTGATATATAGTTTAGTTATTCATTCTGAATCAGCAACAATTTAGTATTAATAAATAGTCTTCATATAATAAATATAGGAGAGATGGTAGTTTGAATCAAATGATGCCTGCTGGTTCAGCATGAAATGCATCTTGGTGGTCATTTGTATTTTGTTGTATCCTTCTTTGTATGATTTTAAAAGAATGTGGTAGTGTGAAGTTATTTAATATATTTCTAAAGATATTACACATGAAAAAAGATATAACTTGAATAATCTTTGAAGTTTAAAATTTATATCTGAGCTAAAGACAATCTCTAGTTTAGTAAATGATTATGATAATCATTACTGTATTTATAAGAAGTAGATCATATTAAAGTTGTGGGTGAAGTAAGTTTATACTTGAAAATCAAAACGTATTATGCAAAATTTCATCACTCAAATTACATTTATATAAATATTATTAAAATCGTATGAATATATGATTAATACCCAGAAATAAAATTACAATTTTTTTAGATGAAATTGTCAATTATATATTATTTAATTTATATAACATAAAAAAATATCTTAGCCCCATTGCTTAAACTAAAATTACATCAGTAGTTTAAATTATATATATATACACATAAACATAAAATTGAATACAACTACGATGTATATATTGAACTTTAGATATAATTAGCGGGGACTTGAACACAGAGTCTCAAACTCCCTTCAGCTAGTGACTCCATCTTATATAATTGATACATTTGACCAAATACAAGTGAAAAAGATAAATGATCTCCAATATATGTATTTCGTGCTGAAACAGCATCCATCAGTTGGTCCAGATCATCATCCCCCACACATATGTATAATCAGTGCTCAGTTTATATTAACATGTGAAAAAGATAAATGGTCTCCAATATATGTATTTTGTGCTGTAACCAAGCATTTCCCAGTTGGTCCAGATCATCATCTCTCACAAAACTGAGCACTGATTATATATATGTGTGGAGATGATGATCTGGACCAACCGATGAATGCTGGTTCAGCATGAAATATGTATATTGGAGGTGATTTATCTTTTTCGCATGTATGTGGTCATGTGTATCAGTTAAATAAGATAGAGTGGATAGCTGAAGGAAGTATAAAAGTCTGTGTTCAAATTCCCTTTAATAAACATAAATGATATACTTTTATATATAAATTTGAAATTATACAATCACTTTACCTGTATAGTAATACACTGCATGGTTAACACATGTACTTGAGCCATATGCTTCTCTGTAGTTAAAAGCTTTGTAATTTGATCATCTTCAAGGCATTTTAAAGTTTTTCTTTTGTCTGCACCAACAAAGACTTGAGATTGTAACTGTTCGGCAATTGCTTAAAATCAAATATTGGTTAAAATTAATAACGATTGCCATAAATATTTGTAATTTACTCTAACTGTGAATAAAAAATAATAATATATAATATCCAATTGAATTGTTTCAAAGTCTATAAACGGATTCTGAAAAAACAAAAGAATATCATCAAATGTATACTTTTATTTACAATAACTGAAATGTTAATCTTGATGTTAGAATCCCCCCTTCTCTCAGAAATGAACTATTCTAGATTCCTCCTTACCTGATCGGATTAAGCATTGTTCGCCACAGGCCAATAGGCTGATGTATAGCTAAAACATAGCCAATGATTATTACAGGCCAATAAGCAATGATGCTTGCTGAATCCGAAAGCTTTCAATAAGGTCAGGGATCTGACAATAAATAGTCAGCCTTTTGTGAGAATCAAGGAAGAATGTCTGTCTAACCTAAAAAGACTGTACATATTCTCCCAGAGAGGCCCTGCTAATTTGAACAGCAATCAGCATTCCTATTTGTCTACGCAGCTAGGCAAGTCCACAGATGGACCAGACGCTGCTAAGACTACTGTTGACTTGAGGCAAGCTGTCTTGTACAGCCAGAAGAGTCACTCTCCCTACCCACGAGTGTAGCTGAAAGCAATAGAACCACAAGATTTGGATTCAAGAGTTCCAGTATAACTATTGTTTATTATATATATATATACTGTATAATTTATTGCATATATTTGTGAATAATAAATATTATATTAATTATAATACTGGTATTAGTATTAATTTCTGTAGGTTGGGTCTATAATCCAGACCAAACACAACACTTGAAGTTTCTAAAAACAATCATTATTTCAACTGGGTAGTAGAAATAATCTAATGGATAAACTAGAAGTAAAATATCACCATTACAAACTCTCAGATAAATACTTAGCATGATGTATATCTGACATTATGAAAAAAAACAAGTAGCATAAGATAATAATAGCATTACAAACAAGCAATGTTTTAAATTTACTTACTTCACCAATGGAAATGAATGTGAGTAAAACTGTCAATTTAATATATATTTATTATATAAAAGCAAAATAATAAAAGATTTATTTTATATATAATGATAATCTAATCATTAAATATGCTAAAAAACATTTAATGATTGGATTAAAAAAAAATCTCAGAAACAGAGTGAATAAAATAGCAGCTAAAATGAAAGGATTGACATTTTCAAATAAAATCCTAGATAAGAAATATTTTAAATGAATATTTAGATATTATGTTACATTTAAAGTTCTGGAAAAACTGTAGAGCAAGTAACTAATACTAATGAAATTTTTTTTTTTTTAAAAAAAAAAAGAAATTCTAATTGTAAATTGCTACTCAAAATACCAGTTATACAGTAAACTAAATATATCTTTTATTTATTGGAATATAGAAAACTACAGAGTGCACATATTATATATTGAGTGTGGTATAATGTATAATAAATCTTTGTCCAAAGTCACTAACAACAAATGTTCACTACTGCTATGAACAGGAGTATTATTAACAAATGCAGTGATATTTATAGTTTTGAATAAAACTTAACACTATGGTAAAAACTTAACAAAGATGAGTATTAAATCCAATCGAACAAGCATAAATATTTTAAACACTGTTTCAAATTTTCTCATAATAAACATTAGATTACATTTAATATATCCATATTGTAAGGTGATAAAAAAAGATGATTCTGAAAAAATGATTAATCTAATCTGAATAAAACCTAGCCCAGTGGTGGCAACCTTTTTACGTGTGCATGCCATATAGTTATTAAATCAAAATATACACAACTTAATTATTAAAGTTTCTTGAAAGTTTATAATACAAAATAATAATACCAATAATAATTAAACAAAATTTCTAAATAAGCTAAGTATAAGTGAACGATATTTATTTAGAAGAACACAAGTTGAATAAAACGTAATAATAAAAAATTAATAGTAATTAAAACAAAATTTTGGAAATAAACATATTAAATCAACATAAATAGATATTATTTAATGAGATTTTTGCTGTTGTACATTGGATGCCAAATATTTTATATCTGGTTCATATTTAGTCATTTTAATAATGTACAAGCTGAACTAGATTCATCTGTTATTCTATTTCTCGAACTGTCTTTAATTAAATTCATTTTTGAAAACAATGATTCACATGCATATGTAGAGGAAAAAATTGATGATATAGCGGTTGCTTATTTTTTTAAACAATTAAATGTTTCAGAAATAGCATTCCAGCCAGTCAAAAGTTCCTCTTCAGCATTTTTTTTTATATACAATATATCCAATAATCGATCATTTTCCATTATTTCTAACTCATTCCTCAAGTCAACAAATTTCTGTTTCCATATAGAACTGGATTGAAAATCAAATGATTGCATTTCCTTATCTTTCAAATTAGGCCACTTAAGAATTTTTAACTTGAGACTATCCATTGATGTTATGTGTGCGTATAAAATAAATTTTTGATATTTCTGAAAATTGTCTGAACTGTGTAAATCTTAAAAACAACTCATCAATTATCTATTTAATAGCAGCACAAAAGTTTTCATCAATTTGACTTGATCTGGTTTCTCATGACATTCTAAATCAGTCAAGAACTTTTTTAGATTTGGAAATATTTAAAGGTGTAAGAAATAACATCACGGTTGAAAATTTGTAATTTAATTTCAAATGCTTTGATCAAATCAATCATGACAACAATTGTCTTATTATAACCTTGCAGTTTCACATTTAATTCAATTAGAAGTGAACACATATCAATAAAAAAGATTAATTTTGAAAGCCATTAACATCCATTAATTCATTATATTTTTCTATGATTTTTTCATTATACAAAAGCAGTTTAATTTCTTCTAAACACTCAATGAATTTTTGAAAAACGTTTCCTCAACTAAACCATCGAACATTGTTGTACATAAGTAAACTATAGTATATTGAGTTTATCTCACTCAATGTGTAGTTATAAAATTGATTAACTTAGTCACAATGTTCAGAATATCATCCAGTGGCTTAAAAATAGCTTTCATGCATAAAACCTGCTGATGTATAATGCAATAAAAACCCAAAATTGAATGTCCAATACCATTGGTAAATAAAGTGAGAAAACTATTTTCTTTTCTAATCATAAGCACCATCTGTACGTACTGATACAATTTTGGAAACACCTATGTTGCATATATCTATTCCTTTTGTTGTTGTTATTAATGAGGTTAAATTAATAAATTCTTCTTTGATATTATTCCCAACAAAATAGTGAATATAAATAGCCAAATGAGTATATAAGTCTATACTTTCATCAAGGCAGAGAGAAATTAAACTACAAGATTTTATATTTCATTTTTGTTGGTAAGTTATGTTGTTAACCATTTGCAGGAGTCTTTCTTTGACTGTATTTCTAGCCAATAATAAATCTTTTATCCTCTGAATAATTTTTGCTTTGTTTTCAAAATTTTCAAAAAGAATTGGTGCACATTTCATCCAAGCTTATCATTAAAAGGTTTCCCATGTTTGGCAATTACATTTGAAATAAAAAAACTAGCAGCAGTTATATTTGAATGATTTTCGATAAATTTCATTATAGCTGTTGATTGAATATTTATATTTTTAAATGCTTGGGCAATTTATTCTTTTTGTTTAACTTTATTTTTTTCACAGAGCGATTTATGATTGGTCTCATAATGCTGTTTTACCATTAATGTTCTCAATACAACTGTTCCAGAATGTAAAACACATACTATCCTGGTGCCTTTGTTAATCATTCCATACTCATCAGTCCACCAATTTTGAAATTCTCTACTGCTTGATAATTTTTGTTTTTTAATTTCTCTAGACATATTCATATATTGGTAACAAATTTATTTAAAATGAGCTTTAATAATTTAATAAATAAAAGATTTATCATTTCACTTTTACAGCAAAACTTCAAGCAAAAAAAACAAAACGTCATTTGATGGCATTGATTAAGCATTTCGTTCCTTTAATTGTGATTTTAATTGCATTAAAAAAATGGTGTCAACATGTTTAGGTAAAAGAAGATTAGGACAGAAAACCATTTGATTACTTTTACTTTAGATTTGAAAAAACTTATTTCAAAGCATTATAAAATATTTTATTGAGTTTACTTTCTAGTTTTTTAGATATCATTTGATAGGTTTCTATAATATGATTCAAGAGTATACTGGTACCACTTTATTTGACTTAAAATATCATAATTTATTGCTTTTAATCAGAATTCAATTGTAAATTGAATTCTAATATAATATTGTATTTATTTATTTTACCTTTAGTTTACAGTAAATTTTAATTAGTATAGATTTTAGCAACAAAAAAAAAATATTGAAGAAAATTATGATATATAAATAGTTCACGTGCGAGTAAAAAATTCGAAAGTGCCATAGGTTCGCCATCACTGAACTAGCCCAATCGTTAGTTGCCATTTTGTAATGGACTATTGATTCTAGTATGGGGTGATAATATAAAAACTTTAGTATATCTCAGAATTGAGACATCATTCACAATAATATAGATCTAGCCTAAATGTGGAATATCAGTTTATAAAAGCTCCAAGTTGATCTGGGATTTTGTAACAATTGCCACTTGTACATGATCATCATAGATTAGAATTGGATAGGTATTTCGTAACAATCATAATAATGGATCTTCTGCCTCACTACCTCTCTATATTTGTTCAGTCAACATTTGTCATAAAGAAATGCCCTTAAGATTTATATTATTTATCACAGAGCAAAACATGCATTAACAAATAGTAACTCTGTTAGAATCTGTGTAAAATTATCTAGCTCAGTTATTGATCACATTAGGCAATAACAATATTTCCCATACATAATTATTTAGATTGTCCACTACACTATCATAAAATACTAACAATCTCTATTGAAATCTAATTTATCCAGATAGTATTTCAAAGGAAATAAAGCAAATGAGATAATTGCCTCAGACATCAACAGATCTATTCACTATTCTCAAAGTAAACTGCAATAAGCAGTGAAATCATATATCATTGCCCTAAACAATGATGTATGTTTAAGATATCTATTTGATTGATAACTGAATAAAACTAAATTTGAATCAACAAATAACTAAATTTGACATACTCTACTAATCTAATATGATTTATAGTAATGCAAAATTTACTTTAATATTTAATGACATTCTATTTAAATCAACTAGTTTCTAAATAATTATAATTACATTATGAAAACATTTTATAAACCTACACACTATTTATAATGTTTAAATAAAATAAACCTTTACTCAGTTTTGTAACTATTTTAATAAAAAGTTAAATATAATATCAATATTTCATTCATACCCTACACTATAGCGATATGCAATAATTGCTTAAGTTATATTCTAAAATGAACACTCCATAAGAATTTATTATCAATAAATCTATTAGATAATTTCACAGTACCCAATCACATTATATATAAAACATATAGATTTCTAATGGATATTTACTGACTTACAATCACTGATATTATTCATCTACAATCATTATAAAAATGGATTTTATAACAATTAAACTATATATGATGATAATTGGCAATTATCCAGGCCAAAGATAACAATAAATTACACTAGTCAATAAAATTTATGATCTTCACTTCAAAGAAGTTTAAAAGTAATTAAGACAGATCATTATTCTGACTAATGACAGAACAAAATCTATTAAAGATTTTTGTAACTGGACAAGATAAGTAAATAAATAATCAATTCTGAACTAATGAAATTATTTCTACCAGTAATATTGACTTACATAAGTAAACAAATATTTAAATGGAGTAACAAATATAAAATTTATACATGATGTATAAAAAAATACATATATCTAATTCTATTTCATTTACCAAAATGGGTTTGATCTTGGATCAAACTTCAATTACAAAAATTATTTTGTATGTTCAAAAGAAAAATAATCAGATAGATTCTAAATTTTTAAATCAACTCTAAATTTATAATTCAATAATTAAAAATTTACAATAGTAATAACAATATTAAAAAAATATATAAAAGAATAATAACCAACGATGCATGTAGTAGACTATAATTGTAACCAAAAAATACAATTCTAGGTCTCTTTAATATATAAATAATTGATAGTCTATTACTGTATAGAATCAATACAAATAATAATAAAATATGTATATGAAACTCCAAAAATGTATTCCGTGATGATAATACTATATAAAACTGAAAGGAGGAATTTTAAATATCTTCCTAAGACTTTAAATAGAATATACAATGATAAAAAAAAATGTAATCAAATAAAAATTTATCTCTATTTATTCATTAATGTAATTTCTAAATAATTAAGCTAACATAAAGAAAAAAAAACAAACTCTAAACGCTTTTTCTATACGAATATCCCAAAGTTAAATCTGGCATATATATTAAAATTTTAAACACTTGAAAACATTGGGTCATATTAACCCATTTCATCAGTAAGAGCTTAAATAATGGGAACAAGAATAAAACTCTCTGACCTTCTTATAGCATGAATTCTATAATAACCCATATATATATACTATTTACCTATGTTTTTAAAATGAAATATAAACAAACATAAACAAACCCTTTTCTTTTAGCATATATATATACATAGAAATCATAACATCTAAGTGAAAGTCTGTTCATTTTCACTCACTAGTCCATTGAAGTTCTTGATCCTGGTTTCTGATCGTAATGCATAGAGACGATTTTCCTTTAATTAGAGAAGACAAGCATGAATGATAACTATCGTGAGTTTGAATCCACTAACTTTTGCATTTAAATTCTGATATTTCTTTTAATCATATAAGAGTATCCAAGCCTTTAAAACAATAGGTACTTATTCAATGCAAAATCACATATCACTGGCTTTATTTTCCTTTTTCATTGGTAATCATGTATAAAGAGAATTTTTTTTCATTGACAAAAATTCAGCCATATCCAAGTGAATAATAAATGCTAACTTTTTCTTTCCAGATTAAGAAAGTGAAATTTAGATTGCTTGATATTACTCATGAGTTAAGTTAATTGATCTTGTGAAATACATTGATCTGAAATATGATATCCATATACATAATTGGGGTTTGCATTCATCATGAATAAATAGATGGAATTCTAGATTTTTGACAACAGAATATTTTTATTTTTTTATTTTTTATAGCCGACTTGCACATTTTGATGGTTTTTGTTTTGTTGTTTTACATTTTGCTGTATCCCCAAAAATTTCATCAACGAACTGGCTCCAACTGAATGCAGAGATAATTAAAATTTTTATTCTTCCATAGTTTTAGAATTAACTATTTAAACAATAAAATTTGATAAATTTTTAAAGACAGATATAAACGTATCCATTCTAGGCAACGACAAAATTACAAGAACTCAAATTACAGCGTCTCCGTTCTATTTATAAGATATTCTTGATGATGCTACTGTTGTCATGACAACTGTTGAAAATCTCTCAAATTTCACTCAATGATGTAAAAATTGTTCAAGAAAATTTGTCTTCAATTAACAAGTGAAATGGAGATCTTAAAATAATTGGCTATAGTGAAAATAAAATCTTGTTTTGCAAGTTCTATATTATTTTTCATTTTAAACCAAAATAAAAAGTTCATATCACAATTTTAATACATTTTAATGGATATAAATATTTTTATATATGTTTTTAATAATAATTTTTCCCTAAATTAATTTATAAACAAACATATAGGAAATATAAAAAATTTCATTTTGTAATATGTGTCACTATGGTGATTGTAATAACAGAAATTGAAATGGGTAATAATGAATAACAATACTGATTTTACTCAAATGATCTTTTATGATTCACTTAACTATTTCCAAAATTTATTTATTTATTCACCTGTTTATATTTTTTTCTGAAATTGATCGCAACAGATTTATGATTTGATGCTAGAATTAGCAGTAAACAATATTATTTTAAAGCATTAGGTTGCCATGGTTATCTAGTTAACATTATATTTCAAGACCATTATCCATAGATCAAGTGAAATGAAAATTAACAAGATCAACAAACTTCTTTTTTTTATATAAATACTATGACATACAGCATTAATCTGGCTCTTACAATATATTACTCAGTATATATCTTTATGTAGATATTATTGAGACACTCATTTTATTAATATGTGCATTGTGTTTCACCTTTCTGAATGAACTATCATCTCTCACTCTGTTTATTATTGTAAGTGCACAATTGTAATGTACTATTGTGGTAATGCACACTGTGTTCTGCAGTTTTATTACATCATGAATAATCCATATAACTAGTGTACATTTGCTTAAATAAATATTCAAATGTACATTCTGCATACATTCAATATTCAAATGTACATTCTGCATACATTCATTTTCTAGAGTTAATAAAAGGAGGAATTTATTCAACTTCCTGTCTGATGAGTAATTACAAATAAACATAATAATTTTATTTTCATCCTTGAAATATATACATATATACACGCAGACAATATTATTTAGTTGGATAGTACAACTCCTCTCACTCTAAAAAACAGTTCATGTTTAAAATATAATCTTTCAATCTTTCCAGCCTTCTCAGATCTTGTCTAGTTTGCGCTACTGGTCTTTCATCATCCTCTGCTTTACTCTGTTCTTCTGAATGTTCCAAACTGAGCAAACCCACCATGGGTACTTCTGGAAAATCATTAGATAGGTTACTTTCTCCTGAAAAATCAATTTCATCTATTAGCTTAATTCTGGATTTCTCTTGCGCTTCTGATGATATATCCTCATAATCCTCTGTCACAGGATTTATCATTTCTGTTACTGGAGAAATAATTTTTCCATTCATTGATTCCAATGGGTCACTGGTGACTTCTTAAGATGGTTAGTCTCTTTGTACTTCATGGTCATTAGCCAGCTGTATCAATCTCAGTTGTTTCAACAATACTTTTTAAATAACTCCTGTTTGTCACTTTTTTTCTCAGTACGTCACATATCCATACTGTTCTCTCAAACATTACATTTCACTTTATCCAAGTGATTCTTTCTTTTCACAATCTTACTAGGGACCATAACTAATATATGGGTTCAGAATTTCTATTTCACCATCACTTGTAAGTTTATTTATAAGCTTTTAATCCCTAACAGTTACATTAGCTTATTATTACTTCTTTATCTTAAACAGATGTAGAAAACTTGATAATGAAAATGCAATCAAATATAAAAATTAAATAATGATAGCAGACTAAACTATGCCAATACAAAGCTTTCAGGATTTGTTTCAAGAGAAATTCCCTTCATTAGTCATGTGACATTCTAAGCATCAAAAGTTTCAGTTCATTAATATAAAAAATTAGGTTTATATAAGTGATTATTGTTATAAATGATCTAATAACTTCAAAAGTTTATATATATTGTACCATATTTGTGGTACAACTGGCATTGGCATTTTAGAATTAAAGATATTAAATTTCCGAAAAAAGAAAATAGTATTTTTATAAATTTGGTTTGGTTTATTTTAGACAATGTAAATTATAATTTCAATTAAAAACAAAAAAAAAGAGAGTAACAAAATTTTACTTTTTGATTTTTACTGAGACAAGAATATAAATTCTTATCATCAAACAATTACCATCCTTAAAGTTAAATCACAGCATTCATTTGCCGTTAATAAATATGGCCACCGCAGGAGGGAAAAGATAACTTTGGAAACAAAAAAATAAAAAATAAAATTGGCAAAAGTTAAAATAGGAATAAAAAGAAAAGCTGTAAACAGAATGTGCATGATAGACTCAAATTAGGAAGGGGGTATAAAAAAAGGGCATTGTGGAGTGGGGGTCTTCTTTTGCCTGGTGTTTTGTGTGCCCTCAAATAGCAATTTCTTATAAACTGATTTTTTTGCTACGAAGTCATTATAAAATGCATCAAATTATTCACCCTAGCCGTTATCAAATGTGTGAATACAGAAGAGTTCATTCGCAGATACTTTCTTCCTTCTTGGAGTCATAATAATGCCGTGAGTGAAACCCATCTCCTACATGAATCTTAGAATCCTGGACTACCTACCAAACTGCAATAAGAAAATTCATACGACAGATCCCACTAAGGATTAAAACCATGCATGGCAATTTGTGCAGTGATGTAATTTTTTTAAAACTTACCAGTAAAAAACTTTCTTTCATGTATTATCAGTGATCACTTTCATAAAACTATAATTACTATTGAATGTTGTATTAAATCAGATTACAAAAAATCTGAATTCCAAGAACAATGACTTTTATTAAACAACAAAGTTTGATATATTTTCTTATTATTATTAATAAACATTTGTTAGAGTTATGAAATTAATAAATCATATAAATATAATTTATTTTGTTGTTGATTTAAATTTTTTATTATCATATTATTAGTTAAATTGTATTATTAGTTTGCCAAATATAGAAGTCAATGCCATATCATAAATTGCAATCCTCCTGAGGGCAGTAAAGTCTCATGCAATAGCGATTAATAAAGATAGGAGGGTCAGTGGATTCGCATATAGAATCCTGGCACATAGTAAATAAATTAAAAACGGATTCTTCTCTGACTATTACTAAACTTTGTTACAATAAACTGGGGTTGTTTGACCAGGAAAAATAATTACGTTCATGAAAATACCTGACATATTCAAATAAATGAATTATCAGAGCGGACATAATTTGGTCAACAAATACGCATAATTTAAAGTTTATAAACCTTGAAAATACTGATAAACAGTACAATATAAATAAATTTTAATTATATTAAAAGAGAAAGTTATAATTTAATTATTACTTTCCTGAAAAAAAAAGAAAGAGTTTTTTTGAAATTAAAATTGCTTCTATTTAATTTTTTTTACTATTTACATGATTATTACTAAAATCACTTCTTGTATTTATTATGCAATGGTAATTTCTAGAAGAGATGATAATAGATGGACAATTGAAGTCTTAAACTGAATTCCAAGAGATTGTAAAAGACACAGAAAGAGACCACATATGAGATAGTTGGATGAGATGAGAAAGTATGCAGGAGTGATGTGGAGAAGAGAAGCTAAAGATCGGAGAAGATGGATTGAACTTGTAGAAACCTTCCTCCTGCAGTGGATTGATAATGGTTGATGATGATGATGAATGTTTTTTATCATTTTTCTTTTGTTTCAGTTTTGTAAGAAATGTTTTTTTTCTATATATATTATTTTGATAAAAATATTTCTACATTTTTTTATGGTTGTTTTTTCTATTAATTTAGCATATGAAATATGACTGAATGAGTCTAAAAACAAAAAGTCAATCATATAGAACAGGTTTTGTCAAACTGACTCATGTCATGGGTTATAGTGGCTCACAGCAACTTATAGTATAGAAATTTATTTGAATAATTTATGTTATATGTACTGAAAATATCATCACATTAATTCAGTGATTCCATTTAATACTAATGTAACCAACTCATTCCAATCACCATTTTCTGTCAGCTTAATAAATTATGCACGTGTTCAGTATCAATATACTGATTAAGACCTGTTTTTATTTTGTTGCTTGATATAGAAAATTCTTTGACAAAAATCTAAATAATTATATTATAATGATTAGGCATTTGACTCTTGCACTATCTGCCATACAGGTCACCACTAAGCCATTTGAAATTGGAAAATTTATAATGTAGGCCGATATTTGTTACGATACTATTTTTTACTTCAACCGATATGCCCCAGTCACTAAGTAAAGAAAAAAAAGGTAATAAAATAAGCCACTGCCAGTAACAATCACACAAACATTTATTTACATACATATATAAAAATAAATTTAAGGAATAAATTATTTAACATTGTTTTTTATTATTATTTTTAACTTTTAAGTTTTGATAACTGTGTAATTTCACACAGAAAGACAATTTATATAATTTAATATTTTAGAATGTTAAGCATAGATAAGCTACATAAGACTACGCAATTAAAAAATTTTCAAAACATTTAAGCTCAGGCTAAAAGTTCACAGCTAAACCAATGCTAGCTTTCTGATAATGCAGCATGAAGATGTTAGCATAAAAACATGCTGACAGGAATGTGCATCTGCAGCATGATATTATTTAAAAAAGAATGATCTTTATCCAGTACAGGAATGTGCAGCTGTCTGGCGAAGGAATCATATATATAAAAACAGAAAACGAAATGCTTCATAAGGAGGGAAATGGTCCTCGCTAACTTATAGTCCCAATCAACAGGGCGAAAGGAGATCAATGGTGTGGGAAATACATCCATATCCATTGCAATGCGATGGCTACACCTCTGGGCCATGCATTCATTTGGGCATGGTGCCTTGTATGCTAACACGCTTCATATTACATTGATATAAATGCCCATACATCCCTCTACCAGCATCGATCAACTAAAAAACAAATAGTTTGAAATTAACCCCATATGACCTAGCCCCAAATTAACGATTCTATGCAGCTATCTACACCCAACTTTAAAATTTAATAATTTATTTAACAAACAAAACAACAACAACAACAAAAAAATAAAAATCGAAATGATTGATTCGCAAACTTAATACATAAATAAAATTATTATTAACTGATCTAGAGTCCTATTGCTGGTCAGATATGAGTTCACTTATTATTTATATTTTCTTATGGATTGAATAATTATTGAAGAGATATATTTAAAAAATGAGGCTCTACTGATAAAAGTTCATATTTCCCATTCGGTCTTGATGACTCCTACAGATTTCATCCAATTTATGAAAGTCCCTGCTGGTCATATTATTTGCTAATAGTGTTTTGGGAAACACAACTGCTACAAGCCATACTTTCTGGAAACATAACTGCTACGATCCATACCTTGATCCAGGTTACATGCTACATTTACCATATGTTTGAACCCTCAGGGTTATATTTCATACCATCCGTAGATCTAGTTAGCAAACCTAAGGATATATTTTTAATATAATCTTTTGCTTCTCTCTGACCACCAGCATTGGCAAGAAACTATGCTATCAGTAGCATCAGATGTGTTGTTACATAGGTGGCACTGTGAAGCATAGACTTTGGATTCGAACTTGGGATTTCTGGGAGGCAATTCCTCCTAGAGTGTTGAGTTTCATGTCTGGGTTTGAATTCTGCAGGGAGTTAGCAAGATGGATAAATTTGACCATTACAATAATAAATAATTTTATTCTAATAAAATGATTCATAAAAATATGGTATCAATGATTTCTATCTTACACTTTTTATTTATTAATTTTTCTTACCAACAAACATTTTTTCTTTTCCTATACAGTATGATCCACAAACAATTAATGTTTTAGGCTGATTGTGCACAATTTTAAAAACAAGCTCTTTTGTAAAATTAATAACTTCATTCTGAGATGGAAAATTATACTGTGGATCACAATACCTATAAAAATAAAAATAAAAAACAATTAAAAAATAGAATGTGGTTTGCAAAATTCATTTTAGGAATTTATTTTTAAAACCTATTTTTAATTATATATTAATCAAAGAATAAAACTAAATTATGTTTTATTTTTTCAATGCATGCTCAGATTTTGTAAAGTTACTTTTACTATGGACAATCTATATAGAAGACAAATGTTAGTGCTTGCAATCATTTATAATTACTCTTTTGACATTTATGACATCTATTAGCTATAAACTACACTATACTATGTTTCAAACTTCCATTGCATTCAAATGTATATAAAGTGTAATAGCTCACAATTTGTTGATAAACATTAATTAGAATAAAATACATCGTGTTTATTGAACTGCAAGTGTAAAATATTTTTCAACATGAGTATATATATATCAAAATTATAGTATAAACAAAAAAAAAAAAATAGTTATTAATAATAAACTGAGGTGGCACATTTATATGTATTTTATGGAATGTGTGTCCATTCATGTATTCATTGAAACAATAATAATAAGAAAAACTTACTGCATTTTTATTTTTAAAATAAAATAAATAGTGAAATATCTGATTTTCGTTAAATATACTCTGAAGATATCATTTTTTCTTCAATAATTTTTCTCTCTCATAGAAACATAATAGACTAGTTTTTTTAATCAAAAAATTACAATCTCTCTAATTTTTTTTAAGTTTTAAAATCAGTATTAACTTTAAATATGTTCTAAAGTTTTGTAAAATTTTTAGCATTATATTCAGAAAATATTTTATTATATAAAATACTGCATATTAAATTTGGAATGGGTAATAAAAAATAAAACTATGTACTTTTGACATAAACCAATGACATTTTATTATTAAACAGCGGAGCCAAGAAAAACATTATATTTAACTACTGATTTCAATTATACACTATTCAAAGAAAAATGTAAACAAATAAGAATGTAAACACCACAATATGTATAGAGAGTTTTGCATGTTTTTAAACAAGAATGTACATAAACAAATACAAAAATTATTAAAATTCACACATTTTATAATATTCAGGCAGCCATTTTTTTCTCTGAGTGCTATACCTGACTATATACATTAATAAAATTTCTTAGATTTATGCTGAAAGTGCATATATTTTATTTTTCATTTATTATCCTTTCTGAATTTCATGTGCAGTATATCACATAATAAATTATTTTCTAGGAATAATGCTAAAAGTTTTACAAAATTTTAAAATATACTTAAAGATAACAGTGAATTAAAAAAAAAAAAAGAGATCATAAATTTCTTATTAAAGAGACTAGTCTATTATGTTTTTAAAAAACAAAAAAGTTATTGAAGAAAAAAAAAGAAAATCATCCAGAACATATTTAATAACAAGAAAAACAGATATTTTATTTACTTTATTTTACAAATAAAAATATGATAATTTTATTTCTTATTTTTGTTGATCCAGTGAATGCATGAATGAACACATACTCAGTATAAGTAAATGCGTCTCCCTCAATATTTTATTAATAACTACTATTTGCATTGGTGGTCGAGAGGTCAGCGCGACTGCCTTGCACTTGCAGGCAGTTGCCCGGGTTGCGGGCTCGCGTCCCGGCCGATGCTATGACACTTAAAAAAAAAAACTATTATTATTTAAAAAGTTTTTTTTTTATGCATGCTATAAAAAAAGCATTTAAGTAATATATATATGCATGTTGAAAAATACTGCACACTTACAGTTCAATAAATATGTATTTTATTCTTATCAAAAGTAAGCTATTATATATTGTTATACACTGAATATGAGGACTTGAATCAAAATATAATGTTGTTTAATTAATTTTGTACTTTGCATTGAGACTTTAAAATGACTGCTGGTGTAAAAGAGGGTACCCAAAAAATAACCAGAATTGTTCATTGGGGCCACACATGTACGTGCTACTACTTCTAGATACCTCTTATGGATAACCTTCTGCATCAAGCTGCCAAACGATATCACTGTGTGAAATTGTGGTGCCATGTAGAACAATTTTTTGTAAAGTGCATTTCGTGTATTTGTTGATTTTTGTAATAGTTGAAAAATTGGAATAACATGAAATTTATGTTTTCTTTTAGGAAAAACAGTTGTAATGCTTGAAACTGTTTACAAGCAAGTTGCTCTTAAAAAACACAAGTTTACGAGTGGTTTAATGAAGGTGTCAAATTCACCACATCCCAAAAAAGTGTGTTGAGTAAAGTTCAATGTCAAAATGATGCTGCTTTTTTTTGGATGCAAATGACATTGCTCACTTAGAATTCATTAGTAACAATCAGGCATTTAAATTCTACAACTGTTTCAAGATGCAATAAAACATAAACATCCCATTTTGTGGCAAAGTGAGGAATGTAATATTCATCACAACATATTAATTTAATTTAGCATGATCCAGCATATCCATAAGCCATATTTGCTCAATTTCACTTCATGCAACCTCTTTTTATTCTCTCAAAAGAATGCTTCTTTTTTTTTTTCAGACATAGAAGTGGTGAAGAGAAAAATGACAGAGGTGTTAAAAGGCATCTCTTTGCAAGAGTTTCTAGACTATGTACTTCGAAAAGTGCAAAACATGTTTAGATTGGTACATTGCATTACACGGGAAATACTTTTAAAGGGATTTAATTTGTAATACCTAAAAATAAATATACAATTTTTTATTACCAAATTCCAGTTGCTTTTAAGTATTATAAAATGACACTGACAGAGGGAAAATGGCTGCTGAATATCATAAAATTTGAAAATTTGAATGTTTTTTATTTATTGTTTATTTACACATTTTTCTTTGGATAGCATATAACTGAAGTCATGTAGTTAGACACAGCATAGCTCCACTGTAATTACTTAGTTAAATTATTTAATTACTTTACTGCAGGTGTTTTCACACTATAACCTGAAGTCAGATCTGATTGCAAAATATTTTTATCCATCTCTCCAATACATTATTACAAATGAAGTAATTTTTCTGTGCAAAATTGTATTTTTCAACTTAAAAGAATTAACTGGATAGTTTTGAGAAACTCATTATTTGAACTTTATTTTTGTATCCTTATAAATATTAGAACTTCCAACTGCTTATTTTCTAATATACTTAATACTTTGATTTTTATAGCTCAAGCTATGTCTTTAATATTTGTGTAGGTTAATGCTTTGATTTTATTACAACAATACACCTTTAATACATAAGCCTAGAGAATTTGTCAGGGTAAGATAATGCTAAATCTGTTTGTCTCCTTAGTTTATTTTTCTGTACGCTATTTGCCCTTCCTCACTAGTAACATTCATTCACGTTCTCCATACTTCCATTTTTTGATATTGCATTTGTTACTCAAGATCATATAACTTTTTTTAATCAAATAGTTCTTATCACATTTTTCACTGTTTTTAATCCTGAACCAATGTTTATCAGAATTATTCATATATTACTCATCTTTATCAATCCTCTTTATTATTTTTCCACATATAAAACCAATTCCTGTCTTCATTCCCATCTTACATATCTTTTCAACCTCTAATTTTTAACCATAATCATATTATGATCAAAGTTTATATCTCAAATCTAGGGTAAGTATTTGAACTCTTACTAACATTCTTATATCTATTTTGTATCAATATCTAGTCCAATTTGACAGCTTTCCCTATCAGCTGAAACTTTCCATGTATAGTTTTCTTGGATGATTTTTAAACCAAGTGTCTGCAATCACAAAGTTGTCTTTAGAAAATTCCATAAACCACTATCTCTTTCATTCCTTCTTCCAATACCCTTTCTTACATTTTACCACAACAGCAATATACATGCATTTTTATCCTTTCATTGTATTATTTCCTTCATCTTTTCATATAGTTCATCTATTTCTATGTCATCATGACTAGCAGTTGTCTTATAAGCTTGTATGAATAGTGAATTCTTAGGACTTGCAATTATCTTAATCATCATAAGTCTATTATGAACATAGTCCACCTTTATCACAGTATTCTAAATTTTCTTTCCAACAGCAATACCATTTCCATTTACTGCCCTATTACTATCAGAATAAAACAATTTAACATCCCCACTATTTACTTCTCCACATTAAACCCATAATATCATTTATTTTCATTTCCTTTTCAAATTTTCCAATTTCCCACAAGAGTAAAAAAAACTACTTGAGTATTATAAAATTTGTGAATTTTAATGACTTTTTATTTATTTACATTTTTGTTTGTCTGTTTACATTTTTCTTTGGATAGCATATAACTGAAGTTGTATAGTTAGACAAGACTCCACTGTATTAATTTTTTTTTTATTAATTCTAAATGTCTCACCTTTCGATGAACTATTTTCATGAGGATTTCACAGATTTTTGATCTAAGTAGCTCTGTGCCTACTCCTGCAAAACATTTATTAGTGAAGATCTCAACATTAATCAGAATCAAACTTGTGTTCATACTCATAATGAAAAAACCAAATGAATTATAAGGCAAAGTGGTTTCTTGCTGCCCTCTTTATCCAGCAGTAACCTTCATTACAAATTTAATGTGCTACTATTATTCATAAAATGATTATCTGTTTGCTACTTTCCTCTTTGTATTGTTACCTATAATTCTTTTTTGTTGACTTTGAAGAATGCTGACCCAGCAGCATTTATGTATAACACTATCATTTCTATTTAAGGTGTTAGGATTATGTGATTTTGTTGAGATTGATATTTTATTTGCAACGTTAATTTGGTCCTTTTTTTTTTTATGTTCATCTAGGAGTAAGAGATTTTGATTCTTTTAGTATTGTTATCTGAAAATTAAAATACATACATCAACTTGTCTACTTTCTTTTAAATCATTCCATTCCGATCTGGAGATTAGCACGTGATATTGTAATTAATCTATCTTGATATTTATATATCATCTTTAGGCTTTTTATATATTCTGGCTTACCTGAGTAAGGAAAAAATCAAATTGTAAAAAGATGATCATCCTGACCAGAATGATCATGTATTTGCTCATTTAATTCTGAATGTTGTTTATTAATAGGTTGTAATTCATTTAAAGGAAAGATACTGTTATAATTATGGCACTGAACCAAAAATGTCGGGAGACATTTGCCCAGGACTTACATTTTTTACTGTTGCCATAAAGATGATTAATGTTATTTTATTGTTATAAAAATTGATTTTCAAAATATTAGAAGATGAAGTTCATCCACTGAATATCCATATTTCATCTTAAAAATGATCCTATGTATATTTATACGAATTTCAAAATATATCTGAAGTAAGATCCCCTAAAATGCTAATAATAAGAGCAGAACTTCTTTATGAAGTCAGGTAAAACATATAATATGTGCCCATATGCAACTGTTTGTTTTTGACTATATTTTCATCATATGCAGTTGTTGAATTGTGTTTCATCTAACTTTCACTCCTGATCAGAGAAATATTCTTAACTTTAATAAATGATCTGGCTGTATCAATGATCAATGTTCGATTATTTTAATAGATCATGATTTAGTAGTTCATATAAAGAAACAGAGAGATGGAAATAATGATATTGGCTGCCTATGAGATTGATCATAGTTTTCTAATATGCTAATTATTGATACTTGAAAGGATAATTATTCGCAAATACTTTGCACCAATAATCGTTAAGTTTACTGAGCAATATAAAAGTTAAATTTGTTAGATTGATTATTTTGTTTTTCTTGATATTTGGCTCAACATATGGGATTTTGTTATTATTTTTGTGTCTAGTTTCACTGCATTAATTGTTTTATTTTTATTTATAGGTATACCATGGGATTAGAAATGCCTAAATAACATTAGCTTGTAAATTCAAAAGTGGCTTCTACTTAGATATTTTTCACCATTCTTGAAATGTGATTTCTGTTATTGGCTGAGCAGTAATTGCTTTTGTTTTGTTCAAGTTATTTCAATTTGTTCACCCCGTGCAGGATTTGCTGAAAAGAGGAAGTCTTTTAAACTAATAACGTAGGTTCTGTTAAGTGTTTCAAAATATTTTTTAGCATTATTTTTTTGACAACATTTTTCATTTTTTAAATTATGCAGATTATCAATACTTTTAAATAATGTATTTATCAACCATTCATCTGATCTTCATGTCCTTTAAAGTTGATGGAATAGAAAGTGGCTAGTAACAGTTAATGACGTTGGTCTCTGATTATTTAAGACTTATGTTAATATCTTCAATGTTTGATATTTTACTTATTTTTTTTTGATTATATAAGTAAGTAAATTCTCTTTTGTCGAAAAATTTGTAAATTAATTGGGGAGGGAGAAAAAAGCACACTAAAAGAAGCAAAGAACCATAAGATTCTGTAGTTGAAAAACCCAGTGACTCTTCACTATTACATCAGTGATTTCTTATATAGTGTTCCACTGTAATCTTTACTCTATGAACCAAATCTATTATAATATAATACATATATTATATCTGTTAGAATGATACATTAGCATTAAATTATTTGTTAATGATATAAAATAAAATAAAATTTATCATTCTGATGTTTGCTTAAATTTCCTTATCTACTAAGGAAATATTTCTATTATCAGCATGCACAAGAAGTGTATATTTCTTTTTTTTATTAGTTATTTTTCTGTTCTATACAGTATTTACCACTTAACGAGATACATTTACCAAAAATGTCCTACTATTTTAATTTCTAAAAGTATCTGATATAATTTGTTATTTTTAACTTTTCAATCACTATCTACATTTTCAAGGCACAGCTACAAAAAAAGTCCTTCAGGCTTGGTTCACTCAACTCTGTTAGTTTCTTTCTCTATTAATCCCCTTTTTATCTATATATTTTTAAACTCCTTAAATATGATCAATATTATAAAATTTCTGATTAATTAGATAGAGAAAAAACAAAAATCACCTTTGCATTAACACCAAATAAGGGATTAATCAAATTCATTCATTGCTGTTGTCAAAAAATGAAAAAAACTTAGCTATTTTTATAATGCTCACAAAAAAATTGTTTACATTTTTTATTTAAGTTTTTTTTTTTTTAATTAAATCAAATATTTCTTTTTTATTCACTTGTAACATAATTCAAAGAGAGAGAAAAATTCTAATGCAATTCAAAACTTTTATATAATACTATTCTTTTCAATACCAACTTCATACATTGCTTTTAATGGTAAATAAATTTGGTTTCCTACATATAATCGTAAAACCAATGACAGCTTTAACCATGTGCAAATGACAATGTAAAAATGTATAAACCAAATTTGAACAGTGTTGACATTAGTGAGCTAAATTTGACATTACCCAACAAAAACGGATGAAATTAAAAGTAAATGAAAAAATATTTTGCTTTAGACATTGCTGCGTAACATCAACATTATTCACTGAGGATAATGCCTAAGAAAACATTCTAGAGGGGAAAAAACTGAAATTAGCTTTATATTACTAATATTATGCAGTATTCAAAAAAGAAATTAAAAATTGAATTTTTCATTAATACTTTTTTTTTTTAACATATTTCACTTTAACAATTTAAGTTTTGACTATATTTTAAGATATTATAAAGGAAATATTATTTATCACATAATCATTAATGAATGGAGAATTTGCTATTATTTTAAATATTGTTTATGTGAGATAATTATTATTATTTTATGTTTTGATAATTTATTATTATCTTTATATTATATGATGAAACTATTTATTCCTGAGACTTGTTATTACTATATGCTATTAGAGCTTTAGAATGATACTTATTTGAAGTGATTTGATCTGTTTATTACAAAGTTTAAAGAATTTATTGTTTTTAACAGAAATTATTAACAAGTACACAATTTCAGGAATTTACTAATAATTCATCCACTTCAGGTCCAATGACTCTTCCAATGTTACCAATTCGTTCAAATGGAACAACTTAATCAAACCTCATCTTTTTTGTTCGAATATTGAGACTTTCTTTAGAAAATTGTCTTGTTTCAGTAACCAGCTCCTTCATAAATAATTTACATTTATGTCTATCAGATTCTATTTGACATGATCAGTATTCTAGTTAACAATCCATAAGTTGTTTCTACTTCATTAATCCTTAGGCTTATGTGTAATATATCTTAGAACTCATCTTGCATGTTAATATTTATCACAGTTTCTTTAATTGAAATTTAAAAAAATTATTAAGAAAATCACATTTAGTTAATATATAAATATTGTCTCATAAACTGATCTCCTTATGAGGCACATGATAAGCTCTCTGTTTTTAGATTTTGATTAATCTTATTTATAACTTTGTTATAAAATTCCTGATTTTAGCTAACCATAGAAGTGCAAATACTCTAAAAATATAATAAACATCAAATTTTTGGCTACTTCTATTCTTTTTTGAAATGACAGTCCTCAAGTATATAAACTCAAATGACATTAGTAAATCATTATAAAATAAAAATCAGCTTTTTAAGCTAATATGATGTGATACAAAATGTCTTTCCCTTAGATCACATCAGAAACTTCTATGTAAATGTCATAGACTCAGATATCTTTTTAACTACCTTATGTCTTTGATCAATGTGCTATTTATTGTTTACTTTGATAAAGCACTCAAATCTTTTAAAAAAAGTAAGATGTTTCTTGGTTAAAATTTTCATATCTTTACTTTATTTTCAACACTATCCTTATATCATGTCCGATAGTTATATGTTTTCTTCACAGAAAGATTAAAGATATTTCATTAATGATATAATACTGAAATTAAATAATGTCTGGTAATAAAGCAGAGAGATGATTTTCTTCATTTTCCATACTAGTTACACAAATCTGTTGAACCATGAATGTAGCAAATGTTTCTTCATTTCTTTTTTATTTCTTCAGCAAACTTGGTGTATTTTTCTCCTTATTAAAATAAATAGATTTGTCAATCTTTTTCAAATATGGCTTATAAGTAAAATACAATAAAAATTTGATTTAATTCCCTATAACTTGATATTTGTTATCAGATATAAGTAAATAAGGAAATAATAAGGTACTAATTGAAGCAATTCTTCTATGACATGAGATTACATTTCCAGTATTGTGGTTTTTTCTTATACGGCCAGTAAAATTTTTATTCCTACTCATTACTGATAAAATATGTACTGAGACATTACCTGTTAAAATTCATTTATTTTCTTTTGAAAATAAAATTAAATTTAAAAAATGCTAGCAAAAAAGTTTCATACCAAAAATGTTTTCAATTGATCTGTCATAAATGAAGATATAAATGGGAAATGAAGTTCATTCTGTTCTGATATTATTCAATAATGTCTGAAACGGAGTAATTTTTTTCTTATTTTGGCAATATTAATATAAGCAGATTTCAATTCATTCAAATGTATAATATAATTAAATATAAGAATTTATAATAAGTCATAAAATATCAGATGACTGCAAATTACTAACCAACAATGATTAAATGTTATAGATATAAATGCTTATGCTGTATATTGTGAGCATAACATATTTAAAGGCATATATCCATGTATAAACACTGGCATGTATATAATTATGACTGTATATATATATAGATATACTTTATTTATGTACATATGAAAGCATGTTTAAGAATATATTTTATACTCACGTAGTATCCAAATAAAGAATATCAATTGATTTATTAATTAAACACCAATTTTCTCTTAAATTTTCTGCAGTTCGGAAGTCTCCAGTGTGTAGAATTGTTTTGCCATTGTTTAATTGAAAAAAAAACATTACAGCACCTGGACAACTACAAAAATATAATAATATTTATATTAATCTAACTGCCTTTAGACAGAGAGTTTAATGTAAAGTACATGCATTATATATATTACACATTATAATAAATATTGATCGTTATACACACACACACACACACATATATATATGTTAAATTAAATATTTTCATGGATTTATTATAATATATATAAACAAAGAAAGAAGTGAGAATATTTTCTTGTAACAATTAGAGAGACATTCCTTTTGTTTCCAACTAAACTCAAAACAAAAAAAAGTTATTGTTGTTTACTAGAGCAAGTAGGTTAAATATAGAGCTGACAATAATAATTGATAGGTAGCTAACATCACTAGTGGCAAACATATTTCTTTAGTTATTAAATGGAAATATTTCCACTCATTCCTTTGTTTATATCACATAACATATGTAAGGTAAACCATCTTATAATAGTCTATTGCATGAAAGATTATTCCAACAACAAATGAAAGAATAAAGTGAAGGAGAAAGCATTACTCACCTGATTATTATCCTAGTTTTATCCAGTAACTAAGAAAAGCTTGATAACACAAACCACCAATACTTAGATATATTTTTTGAATCTCAAAGAATAGTGATCAGTACACTCATTTATTTTTATAAATTGAAGATTAGATCCAAAATTGATTACACTTGGATCACTTTTTCAAATTCCAATAGACTTAGTATTTGTCTTTTAAGTAATCAATTCAGTTAAACCCAATTAGCCATTCGTTTATTGGTCAGTAAATGGGTATATAGCAATTCTTAGCTACAAAAAAAAAAAAAAAAAAATTAAACACTATTTGGAAGATGAAAAGCTTAGTGAACATTACTTTTTCCTTCACTATTTGAAAAGCTGTCAGAGAAGTTTTTGCCTAGCAGTGAAATGATTTCCCAGGACATTAGAATTTGTTTGACTTTAAAAACGAAGATCAAAAATTGTCATATTATTATATAGAAAATTAATCTTATCTGAATAAAACAAAACCAAAAGTTAGAAAACACTTAATGATTTGATTATAAAGGGTTTATCGACCCCATAGAAAGATCAGAATAAATCAGGCAGATTGTAATAATCACTAAACCTAATAGAGAAACATGTATTTGCAGTAATTATAAAGCGATCATAAATAAATAAGAATGCTTAGTCAGTACCAAGTATTAGAGAAGTCCTAGTGTTATTATATAAATCTTCATATTACATTAAATTAGATTTTCATGCAGCATTATACTAAATACCAACTATCTGAACTCTTAATGCTAATGACTCATGTATGATTGTTTATGGTTTTCCATTTCTGTTAATATTATATCAAATGTTTTTTAATCCAAAATCTAATCTTGCTTAATTTAAATGAGAGAATAATAAAATAAGCTCAAAAATATGCTGACAGAGAGAATGCGAGAGATTAAAATAATAAAATAATGACTTAATGCAACTAAGTAAATAAATGCAAGAAATTGGGATTTCTAGGACATATTATTTCTGACAAAAAAAAAACAAACAACTGCTTCTGATAAAGGAAAAGCAATGGAAAAAGCCCTTACTTATTTATATTAAGGAACTCAGCTACTTAAGAAAAATGTAAAATGAAACTACACTTGTCATATATAAAAAAATACTTTTCAGCAAAGAAAGTTCTCTTATCCTAAGAAAAGATGCTACTGCATTCCAATAACAATTTAGTCATAATTCTGTTGATAGATATGTCAGATTTTGGTATGGATTTCCAAATTAAATCATCCTATGGAGACATTAAAAGCCTAAACATTTTTGGAAATAAAAAATTTCATCAGCATTTGTATAGTTATAATTTTACCATTATAACTAATTACAAATCACCATTAAATATATTTTCAAAACAAAGATACTCCTGATAAATTAAATCCAAAGACGTTGCATTGGTTAAAATTCCTTTCTGCACAAAATTATGGAATTGAGTTATAGAAAGAAATTGACTCAACATGTTGCTGACTTTTCAAGTATCCTTAACAGAATAGAACCCCAAAAAAACTAATAGCTACAACTCACAGATTCACAAGCGCAGAGAAATATAGTTAGCTTGATAAGATAGTATTGACTTTAATTTCTGGAATCAAATTCACAAATATCTGTATAATTATACTTTTATTAACATAATTAATCACAAATGTTGCTAAATATATTTTCAAATTTAAAAATAGTTTCTGATCATTTAACTAAAAATATATCCTGTTGGCTGAATTCCTTTCCACACATAACTATGAATTGTCTTATAGAAAGAAAAAATTGATATAACATGCTGTTGATATGTAAAGGATCCCTGACAGGATGCTCCCCTCCCCTCAAAAAAATAGATGAGGAATCTGTTATATTGCCACCTTATACTTGAAGGGCTCTAAGCAGCTGCAAATAAGATTAATTATAATGTAGGCTAACAAAAATTAATTAAATAGGTTAATATGAATTTGCCTGTAAACTGATAAAGGTTTTACCTTGTTGGAATACTTGTGAAAGACTTTCAATATTTAAGAATTGTATATTAAACAGAGATACTTTCAATATTTTAGCAAGATCGTGGAAAAAAATATTGAAATTATTTCAAGAGAGTCATTCCAATATAATGCATGCAAAGGGAATGCAATCTGGTGGCCAAATATCAATGCCGATACCAAAAGCTTTGCTAAAAACAGTCTCATGTTAATTCATTAATGTTAACATATTCACATTGATTGCTGCACCTTTTAAGAATTAAATATTTTTTCTAATTAATAATGCATTTCTCAATGGTTAGAATATCAGGTATATAAGCTCAAAAGAAACTTAATAAAGTTGATATAATACTAAATCATCCATGCACTTTACTACTGTTACACAATGCTTTATTTACCACCCTCTTTTACAGTTTACAATTTCGATTGCTCCAGCAATCTTCTTCAGAACTATAACATAATACAAACATGTGAATATAAATATACATGAACATATAATTTATATTCTATATATACATCTTATAATTCTCATCTATTTATTACCTTTTAAAAGGTAATAAATAGATGAGGATTATAAGATGTATATATAGAATGTAAATTATATGTTTGTGTATATTTATATTCATATGAAGGTAATAAATAGATGAGGATTATAAGATGTATATATAGAATGTAAATTATATGTTTGTGTATATTTATATTCATATGTTTTTATTATGTTGTAGTTCTGAAGAAGATTGCTGGGGCAATCGAAAATGTAAACTGTAAAAGAGGGTGGTAAATAAAGCATTGTGTAACAGTAGTAAAGTGCATGGATGATTTAGTATTATATGATATACAATTGGGAATGCAATAAGAAAGATTAGTTATTGATAAAGTTTAGAGAGGCTTTCTTCATACACAATTATCTTAAGATGTATGACATGACAATGGTTCTGGATTCATTTCAGCAAAGTTTGAATAATATGTGGAAGATTGGGTGAAGCACGTGTGTATGCCACAATATCATTTCAAATCCAATGGAATAGTGGAAAGCAGAGTTAACCAACATACACATTCTTTGAAAAAAATCAAAATTTCCAATATACATAGTTATATGTACTGCTTTATTATGCCAACATTTTACACCTACAGCAATAATCAGAAAAAGCCATTGTTAGATAGAAAACAGAACAAAATAAAGCCTGTTGTTTCCCAACAGAAAGTATAATATTAAATATTTTCTGAAAACAAAAAAAATGGATTAGAGATATCTTTCTTGTCATGACAAATTATAATGGTAAAAGTAGAAGAGAAGAAATTTGTATAAAAGACAAGTAAACTATCTCTATTACTGTAGATCCAGAAATATGGAAAATATAAATTTCAGTTTAAAGAAAGAAAGATCAACAATCAACTGAAAGCAGATTAAAATTTGAAACTGATGAAAGAGAATTATAAAAAAAACAGAAGGAGAAAAGAAATTGCTATACATAATGAAACAATAGATGCCTATAACATCAAACCCTAATTAATCAATTTATAGAAAAACTTCTCTCCAAGAAGGGAAAGAAAACCTCCAAACTACTTAAAGATCTATTTGTTAATAGTAAATCATAAATCCTAGTTTCTGAAGCAGGGAGAAAAATCATATAATTATTGATAATTGAAAATACAAATTATTTAACAAATAATATTAGAATTATTTCATATAATTAGAACTATAGTTGAAATATAGACCAACTATATTAAGTTATTAAAACAATTATGTTGTTGTTAGGATAATAATCAGATTAAGTGAACACTTAAAAACCCTCATAACTAATTATAGGATTACGTAGAAAATAAAAAGTTTGAAATATAATAAATAAAAACACAAAGAGCAAACAAAGAATCCTGCCTTTTATTTTGCCAAGAAGGCAATGAAACGATATCTCTTAGGTAATAAACAAATCCAGAAAAATAAAAATTACACTAATCTATTATTTTTGTTAGTCTCTGGACTGCAGAAAATCTTAAATTTTAATTCTAAGTAATATATATATATATACTAAAATATTCATTTACACTTGTATAAAATTTCAAATTGAGTAAATTACTTTTGTTTAAATTTGTGCAGTCAAAATTTTTGTTTGGCTGTAATGACAGAATAAAATCATAGTGAATATGTCTTCTAGTTGGATTTTCTCCAAGTTTTTTTAATGATATTTTGATAATAGTTATCCAAAAAGCAAAAAAAAAAAAAAAATCCACATGGTAAATAAATGTATAAAACATAGTGACTCCTATTTCATTCTTCAAAAATTCGATTTTTTTTCTATGATTTTATTTTTAACTTCTTTGGTGCTTTCATTCAATCTTAGCCAACTACAAAAATTCCAGTTTCATTTGCTTTTTGTCCTCCTAATGCCTATTCCATATCAATAATAATTTTCTATAATCTCTGCCCTCCACCTAAAATATACATGGCAATGTAACTCTTTTTGCACTTCCTTACTGAAATATTTGTTAACACTGAACAAATTTAAGATAAAAGAAAAAGTAAATTATGGGAAGATTAAAATCAAAGTAAAAATAGACTTTGAATTAATTATTCCGTTTTAAAATGTTTTGAAAAAAAAGTTCCATAAAAATAAGAGATCTATTGTTACCAAAAAGTAAATATTCCTGAAAACGAAAGAAATTTCATTAATGTGAACTGCATATAGTGATTAAATATATAAAAGTCGAATTTAAGCTAATTAAATAGTTAAATTAAATTTATAAAAGTCAGATCTAAGCTAATTAAATAATTAATCTGCTTAAGATGTATACATTCCACCCCATTGACTCAATACTGCAGAAAGTACAGGAAGATAACCATGACAGAGTAGACAGCTCTCTCTTCTTCTTTGAGACCATCTGAGAAAAAAAACAATATGAAGCAGTGGAAAAATGAAACAGCAAGGAACACTTTGGCTCCTGAAAGTCATCAAACTGATTAGAGAATTAAGGTCATCTCAATCTTATTATGATTTTATAAGCCTCAAGGGCCATATAAATTTAAGGAAAAGACTTTAAAAATAGTATAAAATTATATGCTATCCTACAAGTATATTAGAAATTTAAATTATAAATAATATGGGGAATAACACTGCCATATAGCTATGCACAGAAAAAATTGCAGAACTGTATCAATAAAAATATTTGATTGAATACAAATATAATTTATATACTTAAAGTTTAGATGTAACCATAAGGAACTTGAACACAAATTATATAAGAGTGGAAGGCAGAAGGGAGTTTGAAAATCTGTTCAAATCCCTTATGATTATATCATTAAAAATAGAATGTATATAGATATTCTGTAAATATTGAACGTAAAAAATTAATAGAATTATAAGGCATATTGAGTCATTAGTTTATTATATCCTTGCATTTATATTACTTATTTTAATTGTCACTCTTAGGAAATTTCATTTTTCTTAATAGGTAATCAGGAGTTAAGACATAGCACTCATATATTCTTGTCTTATCAAAGTTAATGACCTTAATTTACATATTTCAATTCTCTGTTTGTTATCCCATATATCTTCAATTTCAGAATTAGTTAATAATGTGTATAATGATGATTTCTAACATCTTAGACAGTGTAAAAAGAATAGGAGGGTAAATAAATATCTTTATAAAGGGTGACTATATAAATGTGCATCAATAAGAAACTGGTGTAGCAAAAAACTAAAGGAGGAGGATTTTTCTTTTAATTCTTAAGTTACAAAAAATATATATAAATGAATAAATAACATTGCTATTATAATAAGGTGTTATCAGTCATGCATTTTTTAAATGTAAAAGAACTTAACTGATTAGCTTCAATTAAAGTTACTAAGCAATTCTGCACTGGAATTGGCTCTTCCAAAGGCAATGCATGAATAATTGCTGCAGATACATGTAATTTACTACTTATTAAATTAGCTGTAATCTGTAATAAATTAAAAAATATATACATTAAAAACAAGAAACTAAGATCAAATAAGTTCAATTTATATGAATATTGTAATTATATATTATGTATGACAACATTTATTTCATAATAATAAAATAATTATGTAATGCTGTTATTTTACATTAAGTTACATATAGAAAAAATATTAGAAACACATTCTCGTTTACAATATTAATCAGCCTCTTAATGAAATTTATTACAAATAATTATTTCACTTTGTAAAAGATTAGTGAATGCCAGTATATACACACACATAGCTCAAGCAATATGTCTATTATTATTATATTGCCTTATTTGTATGACCGGTTTGTAGAATATTTGAAGGGAAAATGTAAATAACTAACAAACCAAGTTATCTTACTGTTTATATTTTCTTGATATTAATATTTAGATGTGAAAATCCATCTTGTTCAGCATTGGACTTTAAGCATTTCTTCATGGCTTTAGCTTTCATTTACTATTTATTAAATTTTTTGTCAGATAAGGTTTCAACCATTTTCAACTCTTTTGATACCTATTTATTTTTTTAGTTATAAAGATTATATGTGAGATGATCTGGATAAAATAATATCCTTTCTTTTTGCTATGGGATATCAGTACAAGAATCAGATATTGGATCAAGTAAATTTAAACCAATAGATGCATTAATAAAATCAGATGACCTTAAATAACCACCTAGAAAATGATCAGGAAAATGTGGCATTTGCAAATCATAAGTTCAGATGATTAATGTAATGTATATCTTTTTTTTTTTTTACTATGTAATTGGCCAAGAGTCAAGCAATGAATTAAATAAGTCTTAACTAATAGTCACTGTAATAAGATCAGCTGACTTAAACAACTATTTATATAAACCATTAAACATCACATGATCACTATCCTATACTAGCACATAATTGTTTATAAACAAAGCAAAACTTTCCATACAGTATTGTCACCCTGTGCCAACCAGAGTAATCAATGAGTGCCAGAACGCTTGTGCATAAAATCCCTGTCTAATGTCTACTCATCCAATATCCCCAGACTAGTTTCTGGCTTGTGGCCATCGTCAGTGAGGAGCTTTGGATCTGAGAGCACTGCACCTAGATCTTAGGATCTAATGCAACCCTCCAGCACCCACCGTTTATCTCTACTTACCTACAAAACTATGAGAATGAAATTGAAAACACAAAAATATTTTCAATCTAAGCTCAATAGCTTATATAGTCATATGGGTCTGAACTCAGTTCAGCACCCATACATTTTGGTATCTTTGGCTCTTTAACAACCATAGCCATCACTATCCTATTAGGCAGGATTGGTGTTAAACCATTAAGCATCACATGATCACTATTTTATACTAGCACATAATTGTTTATAAACAAAGCAAAACTCTCCATACAGTATTGCCACCCTGTGCCAACCAGAGTAATCAATGAATGCCAGAAGGCTTGTGCATAAAATCCCTATCTAATGCCTACTCATCCAATATCCCCAGACTAGTTTCTGGCTTGTGGCCATCATCAGTGAGGAGCTTTTGATCTGAGAGCACTGCACCTAGATCCTAGGATCATTGATTACTCTGGTTGGCATAGGGTGGCAGTACTGTATGGAGAGTTTTGCTTTGTTTATAAACTATTTATATACTATCTTTGTTCAAGACAATCTGGGATTTGCAAACTAAATTTTTTATAATCTTAAAGAAAACTCGAGTCTTCAATTAAATACCAAGTGTATACATTATTTAATATTTATTAATTTTTTTTTTGACTTTAAAAATTATAAAATGTTTGAATTTTTATTTCATAAGAGATTATCATTTCTAGAAAGAGGGTTGGATATATAAGTTTCATTTAATATGGTTATTTATTTGCATGCTATATCAAATAATTGTCACTAGTAAATGGAGGAAATTTAATATTACAAATATCTTTGTGGTATTATTATTTTATTATCATTTCGATATTCCACTCAAAAATTGAAACATTATTTTCCACAATTGTCCTTTAAGTAATGTTATGGCATTTTAAATGTCAAATTCTTTGACTAAACTGACTCTTGAGTCCAGCAATGATCATCCATGAAATGATTTTTTTTACTCACTATTAGTTTAAAAATATATTTATCTGTTCATGGAATTTTGAAACATACCCCCCCCCCCCTTATGAAATGATTTTTAATTCACTAGTTATTCCTGCACAGTTTATGATAAACCATTTTTATGCATTGATTTTTAAAAAAATTGTGGAAGTTACCAATTATCAATTGTGATATTTCTTCAATGATTAATCCATAGTTTACTGTCATTTTCAGTAAATCTTTCTTCTCTCTTTGAAAGGCACACTTAAATATTCATATATGATAGAGCTGGAATGGAGCAATTAAGTTTTTTTCTTCATGCTAAGTAACGCAGGCTGATTAACTTCATTTTCTTTTTCTATGGAGTGCCATGTAGCCCACAATGAACTGTAAGTTTTCTCAGCAAGCTTTGTTTAATATTTACCTTATATATATATGTACAAAGTACAAAACTATTTATTTTATTTCATACACATTCTTTCTTCTTTTTTAACTTTCAGTGTATACATGTGTTCCAATGGCTTCCACAAATTGTAGACTGATTAACTGAGCTAAATTTTTATCACTTACAATCTTTTATCGATTATCAACTTAATTATTTCGCCAACTCTCTATAAGGTGTTTATTAATAAACATCTTAATCAGATACCTACTTTAAGATGATTGTCAAGGTCTGCTTTTTATAAACATAGGAAGGCCAAGGTCATAATTACTAATCACCATTACAAATAGAGAAAGGTAAAACAGAAAATTAAAAAAATATATATATTTTTTTTTAGTTATACAAATTCATTCTGCAATTCGAATCAAATTTAATTAACATCTATCGCAGATTTGATAACTTTAAGAAACTATTTCTCTTCCCCTCTCTTTTTCCAAAACTAATTTTTATAATCAAGTTAACAAGCTTTTTTTAAAATAGTACAGTAATATTTATAAGATATGTGACAAACCCTACATGCACACACTAGAATAAAATATTTATTTACTGAAGTTTTTTAAAATTTAAAATGCTATTAACTATTAGTATTTCATAATTTAATCTTTTATTTACCAAGGTTTTAGAATAAAAAAGCAAATGTCATTAATTATTAGCTTGCATAATTTAAGTTTTTATTTAAAAGGTTTTAGAATTAAAAATGCTGTCAATTATTAGTTTTTATATTTGACATTTACAAGTAATGCTTGATGTAGCTACACATAACTACAATATATATATATCTGTAATTATTAAAAATTTTATCCACTTAGGAGCGCTTTCGATTATCTCAGTAATCTGTGTCAACTAAAGCTTTGAAATGCTTTAGTTGACACAGATTACTGAGATAATCGAAAGCGCTCCTAAGTGGATAAAATTTTTAATTATTTAGTTACTGTATTTACAAATATTCAGTTATATAATTACGTATATTGCTTTAAAAATACAGACATCGAATAATAATATTATTACATATATATATATATATCAAGCAGTATTTTAAATGGTTGTGTGTTTATATCATCTTTCACATTTAAAAAGTAATCAAGAGATTAAATAAATATGTTTAGATTCACACTAAAATAAAAGTATCTATTTCAGGTTTATGTCATGTAGTTAGCAAGGGAGAAGACTAGTTTAATTTTATACATTAAAATTAAAAATTATTATATTATAGGTATAGACACACATATAATTTTATATATGGAGAATTTTATTTAATTTTAAGATAAAATAGTTTTCTTTAAAAAAAATTTTTTTTTAAATTAAAAAAGAAATAAAGATAATTCTTTTTAAGAGTTTCAATTTAATTAAAGTTGAAACAAAGAAATTTAAATTTAAAAAAATTAGAAACAAATTTGTATTGTATATATTAATTTCAATATTATAATTATAAACTTGTTATGTTTAATCTAACTATGCTAAAGTTTTTTGTTGTAAATCTTTTATTTGTTTCTAAAAATAAAAATTTAGGATCAGAATTTTTCCTTAGTAATTAAGACATTAATATTCTCTTAGATAAAAATTTAATATAGTTTGGTAATAAAAATCAATTTGTTTTATTCTTCTTGCTGGTTTTCAACATCTTAACTGTGTGTCAGAAAGTAGCTATAAGTTCTTATGCAACAAGTTTAAATCTTCTCAAATGCGCTGAAAAAGGAATTCCATCTTGTGCATACAACAGATCTCTGGAGCAACTAATCAACTACAAGTTTAATAACCGTAAGTTAACTACCACCCGCATGAATTAATTATAATAAAACAAATCTTCCAAAATTTGTGAAAATCCAACTGTGACAAAGATAATTAGATCTAACTACAGAAAACCAAAGATCATGCATCAAAGATCTCAAATCTTGAACTTTGTATAATACAGGGCTCTGAAATAAATGAAGATTTAAAAAAAAGGATTTTAAACAATAATTACAAATTGCTATGGAAAACTGATAAATGCCAAATAATCAGAATTGCTACTCTTTAGCAATCCTGAATAGTTGTATAAAAGTCATTTTGAATTTATAGACTTTCTGAATTTTATTTAAATTTTAACATAAACTTTCTTGGCCACCTAAAAGATTTAAATAATTATTTTTATTTGGTCATTTATTCTTTGATTAATAACTTTTCATATGAATTAATAATTATTATGTATAGGTTACATTTAATGATAATTAACTTAATTAATAAGGTTTTTCTTACAATTGTATTAAAGTTTTAAAATGAGAGAGCTTGTGAGGACTAAACTTTAAAGTTATCTAACAAGAGGAATTAGTTCAATCCATAAAAATCACTCATCATTACAAGCCAAATCCAATCACATTTACTTATTTAGGACAAAATATAGGTTAGAAACATTATATGAAGAATATAATCATTTATTGAAATTCAGAGAGGGCTTAAGAATTTGTTCATAACTTATTTGGGCTAAGGTTTGGATATGCTTGTAACATGTGGATGTGATTCGAGTAAACTTGAATTTATTAATTAGAAGTTTTGGAAATGAATTCCATTTCTAATGCAATATCTATGTTGATTATAGCTTTATATTGCAAGTAAAATATTGAACGAATTATATGAAGTTTGCAATATATTTCAAGAAATTTACACACCTCATTCTTATACATATTTTGAAGCATATAAATAGTAAATTAATAATTCATCTGCCTCAGTTCTTTGATTTTGAAATAATTACAATATATATAATAATGATTTGTTATTTATAAATTTTTGAAATATTCCCACATAGTTTAATGATGCTATATGCATTCAGTTATTTATTTATATGATGATGATCAAGGTATAGGGTAATCATGATTACAAAAAATGTTAAAACTATATAGGTTTACCTGATTAGAATCCATATTATGTTCGCTTATTACAATATTAAGTTCTGAAATAATATTTATGTGCACATACTTAACATAATTTTGATATGTAAACCCAATTTATTTATATAAATAAAATGGAATGTATTATTGGTACATTATTATAATAAGGACCTTGATGATATGCACGGATAGGCATAAAAATGTCGTATATCTGGAGGTATACTACATTATGATCTGAAGTTATTGTCCATTGACATACCATTATTCTTTATCGAGAAGTTCATGAATTTTAGATTAGGAAAATTAATCGAAAAATATAAAGTAATGAGTATTTTATGTCAAATGTTCAATTATGAGTAATGGATTTGTAATAAACATTTGTTATTTATTTATTTTTTGCCTGAAGTATATGTTATTGTAAACAAAATACTGAAAGATTCCTTTGCCATATGAAAAGAAATTCAAAGGACTTTCAATGTTCTTCTGGATCTAGGGGATATATATAAAGTTACTAGTAATGATTGAGGACTCTGTAGAAATGTGTGGTTCGATATCTTCACCAATAAACTTTAAATTACCTATATATACTGTACATGAATAATTCAATGAAGACTGTTATTATTTAATAGTAAAATTGTAACAATTACAAGTAGATAAAAAATTCTAGATTGTAAATCTCGTGGCATCCTCTGGTGATTGTTATTGTAACACCTGTGGCTTTTCAACTGACCATTACAATAGCTACTGTTGAAATGTAAAGGATGAGATTTAGGCATCAGTTTAGCTGGTGAGAAATTTAAACTTCTAAAACTATGGTTATGTGTACTTTTTCTTATTTTGAGCTGATTTATATCATAATATATAATTTGCTCATATACAATAGTTCGTTAATTCTAGATATTGATAATTCCAAAAATAAATATATGAGTAGCATTCTTTATATATATGCATAATTCAAATATGCATATTACTAAATTAAAATAAATATATAATCAATTTATTTTAACAAAGTTTAACATATCAACTGATCAGTATAAATATTATCCCATACTTCCTTGATTCTACCAAACTTAAATATTATAAGATTATGGGTTAATTTATTAATATTTAAGATATTAATGCACAACTGATTTATAACTTTGTCTTGGATATTTCATCACAAGGTGTAAATATTTACACCTGTTAGACTGTGTCATGACTATTTCAAATTTTAAAATAAAAATTTCTTGGTTTTAGTATTTATATAGGAAAAAACATTTTACAATTTCTGGCTGTTAGCTCATTGCCAACTGATGAATGAAGTTGAGATTATAAAACAATTGCCTTGTAAAAACTAATTGTTTAATGTGATTTCAAAGTTTAAGAAAATATTACAGCAATTTGAATGACTAATTTAAATAAATTTATATATATATAAATAATTCAAATGTGGAATAAAACATTATTGATCTACAAAACAATTGTCTTTGAAGAAATGATTGGCTGGTTATTTTATTACAATGTCAAAGACAAGTATGATTTGATTGGCTAATTTTTTGTAAACTTTGAGTAGTTAATTTACTATATATATATTATTTCTAAGTTTATCAATAACACATTTAGATTATAATGTAATGCATTAATTAATACTTCAAGTATTGTAATTTATAGTTGTTTTTACATCTGTTTTAGGCAATTCCACTGTAATATATATATATATATGTCATGATTATTTAATTTTTTAAAATCTCATCAATCTTGAACTTGGTATTTATATTGAATGAGCTTTTATGTTATGTTGAACATTACTGCTGCCTGAAATGCTGTACTGCTTCTGTAAAACAACTGACCTGGAAGACCTGATTATTTTAGTGTGATAACAAAGGTTCTAAGTTTATGTTAGTAAATTTTTTTTGAGCAGTTGATTTATATATAAATACATATATATATAAATACTTGAAATGCCCCATAGCTGTATTATTTCAGCCATACTCCCCCTTTAAATGAAGCTCGAATATTTATATATATATATGTAAAAAGAAATAGTAAGTCAGAGTTTAAATATGTTACATAAAGAGCTCTACCCGCTCTGATTAATGATCGACTTTCAAGCAATGTATTATGAAACATCCAAATATATAGCACAATTACTTAAAGAAGAATTAGGTTTTGTCCAATACACTATAAAATCATCTTTTGAATTTATGAATATCTTTAAAAATATCACCATTTCCAAGCAACATAAAATAGCCTCTTTTGACATTACAGAACTTTACCGAACAGTAAACCACAAAAAATCAATTAAAATAATCAACAAACTATTAAAAAATAAAGAGATAAACATACAGAAAAGAGAATTCATTGTAAAGTTCCTAACAGATAGATAACGACATTGCAGCTACATATAGAGGTAATGCATACGAAGTGATAAAATCATGGGTAATGGGCCTATCCATTAGTGCAATTATTTGTAATCAAATCTTGGCTTATAAAAAAAATAATATAATTAACCCTATATTAAATATACACAAGATTTGTATATACATACACTATGTTGATGATGTTTTTATATGTGCACCGCAAGACAACATTAATCACATGTTCAACAAATTGAACATAAATTCGGGATTGATTTGGACCATTGAACTAAAGGAAAATAATCAAACTCAATATCTAGACTTAAAACTAAAATAGATCCATAATGCATTAAACTACAAAATGATTATTAATCCCCCCCCCCCCATATCAGAGAATGTATAGATGTGAAATCACAAGTACCCACATCACATAAATTTACAAGATTAAAAACCTTCCTATACCACAATAATTATTTATGTCAGTTTGAATCAGATAGAATATTAAGAACATAGAATCATACATAGCTGATATGACAGAAACAGGATACAACAAAACACACATAATACAGCAATTCAAAACAAAAGTAGAAAATAAAACCACCAATTGTGGAAATAATAATAAAAACTGAATCTCACCACATATGGATAACAAAATAGTACAGATTTGCTCAGATAAATTAAATGTGGGATTTAGAATGTCATTAATTTAAACAAACTTATAAATAACACAAAGAATAAAATACAAACATTGCAACAGCCTAATATGGTGTATGTTGTAGGGTGAAACCAAAAAGACTGTCCATATATACTACAGTGAGACCAAAGCAAACCTTAAAACAAGAATGACACAGCATTCCCTAATGTATAAAAAGTCACAGACAAAAATCGATGCCATTGATACATTGGTCTTTTACAATCATGAAAGATAGTTTTGATCCAAGTTGTGTTAAAATAATAGAGCAAAACAATTGAAAATGAAAAATCAAAGTCATGGTTCATTACAAAAAATGAATATGTAATGAACCAGAAAACAAACAGTATTCAAATCAGCAGAAAATGAGTTCTTTCAGTAGAATAACCATGAACATGATATGGAAGCATCAACAAAGTATTCTTGGTGTTAATAATTTAATAAACATATTTAAACTCTTAGTATTTTTTTAATACTAGTATTAATATGGCAGAGTATCACGATATATTTATATATAAATATACAAATACACAATAACATAGTTTAAATATGTTTACTTACCCTACTACAATATAGTGGATGTTTAAAATGCCGAGTGAGACCTTGATAGTGATCAGAATGAAAATGACTCAAAAAGTAAATTTCAATATCAGGAATACTACCATAAGAAAAGGCATCCACAGAGAATTTTGTATCTTTATAGGAAAAAAAAATTACAATCCATCAATATATTCAAATGTATATAATTTACACTTAAAAAAAAAAGACAAAATGTGTATGGAAAAAATATCATAAATGATATATAACTTTCATAAGATTTATTTCATAACCAATTGTTATTAAATACTATTTTTACAATAAATAACTTATTGATTATATTATTATTTATTAATGGATTATGTTAAAATAAAAAACTATTCCAAAAGTGAAAGATTAATCTAAGTTTCTTTAAATTTACTTTACCTGGAATTTTTTTGTAGAAAGGGCAAATACGAGGTGATTTATTTATTTCAAATTCTAAATCAATTTTGGAAGACTTCTGATAAAATTGTTTTGAAGTAATATTTAACATTATGTTATTTTTTTTATTATCTATAAAACTGTCACCATGGAGTTTCTGTTTTTTTGAGACAACTGCTCTTGTAAGTGGTCGAAAAAAATTTGTAATTGATAACTGTTGTTTAGGAATTTTATTTTTGTAATTACGTATTTTGTTAGATTTTAGCGATTGTGATAAAGTTTCACTCGTTTTATTATTATGTGTTCTAACATTTGATTTATCCAATAATTTACTATTTCCCAGTAAATTTTCATCCTGATTCAGTTTAGCTTCTATTAATAAAACCTCTTTTGTATCAGTAGATGCACAATCAAGTTCTTTAAATTCATTTTTAACTACATATTCAAAAATATCCTGCAAACTTCCTTCTTCATCTGTTTTCTGATTATCATTACAAAATTGAACAAGTTCCGCAAAAATATTACTATTGCAATCATTTATTTTCTCTAAAAAACAATCTTTCTCTAAAATATTGCTATCAGGTTCATTGACTTTTTTATTGATGTTAGTATAACCAGGAAAAATATCACTTTGTAAAAAGTTGTTTTTAATTTTCTCTAAACTTTCACTCTCTTCAATGGATATATCTCTGGCAATATTATCATTTTTAGTATTCTCTACAGTTTTAAATGTACATGAATTCGATCTTCTTTCTAAATTCTGATAAATATTATTGCTTTCCTTTTCATTTAAATGATTTTGCGAAGAGATAGATTCTAAAACAAACAAAAAGTAACAAAACATATTAATCAAGATACATTTTTAAAATATTAGAGATTTAAGTAAAATAAAAATATGATACCAATTTAAAAGTTATTTTACATGAAAGCTTATATTTCTAAAAAAAAATTCTATGCACATTTGAAGTCATAGACAATATTTATAACTTTCATTCTGGATAATAAAAAATTTTGACACGAAAGAGCAAAACATTTTTTATTAATAAATATTTAGTAGTATTAATGAAAAATAATAAGTATTAAAAATTAATATTATTGCTTTGATAATAATGTTAAATTATAAAAAAAATATATACTCTGAAATATATATATTGCATTCAGTTTAAAGTGTCAGTTCTTTATTAATTTTATTCAAATCACGTTTACAAGAACATGCTTTGATATATTTATTTATCGTAATGAAATTTATTTCTAATAAATTTATGTAATGTATGCATAATAATATTTACTATGTGGTATAACGGTATATAATATGCCATTACATTATTTTAAAAAATTAAAATAAAAAGATCGTAAATAAAAATTGATTTATTAAAAAGAAAAAACAACTTAAAAACTGAAAATTAAAAGTTGTTTAACGTATATATAGTTCACACCGATGAAAAACTTTAGAAGTATTTTTTTCTTTTTAAAATAAAAAAAAAGTATTTGAACGTAAATTTTTATAAATAAAAAAAAAAAAGTAAAGATTGATATTTTTTTAAATAGAAGTAAATGATTTCTATCATGTTTAATCTTAGAAAATGATTGTTTTTTTAAATTAAATGATTGTTCTAAAGCAAACTAGCCCTTGGGGCACTTAAAATAATTTAGAAGGTCAGATAAGAGAATAAAAAGAATTAGCTTGACCAATGGAAGCACCAAGCCACAGCACGGACCAAAAAAAAAAACTCTAGGATTAGTGACGTCTTGCTCGTTGAATCCAAAAATTTGCTGATAAGAGGCTAATAAAAATATAAAAGCCAAAATATTATTAAAAAATGTTGTTGTCTTAGATGCTGACTATTAAGCTATATATGAACGGTAGCTGTATTGCAGATTTCACAATGTAGGAGTCTGCAATAGATTTAATTTCTTGACAACCAGCTGAGGCCTCCCTATGACAGTTATGGACCAAAAGGAATGACAAGTAGCGGCTTCGTTTTAAAGAGGACAAGCAATCTAATAAATGATCATGAAGATGGACCTCTAAATCTCAGAATCCGGAAAGTATAAATGTTTTCGCTTATCTAACAGGAACTTTTTCTAAATTTGCAATGAGTAATTGAAAATGGACTCTTATCTGACCAAGAATAGAACTATAAATCAATTATTAACATTTATTTTATATAAGTTTACTATTTTAATCATTTCCATTTTTTTTTATTTATTAATATGTATTAGTTAAATCATTAGAATGTATTTAAATTTAGGTTGGGTGTGGACGGCTATATAGATTCATTAAGTTTGTTAGTTTAAGGGAGGGTTAATCTTGGGTTAGTTGTTTCGCGGTTAGATTGGGTTAATGTATTGGATATATTGGTGTAATTAGTAAATGTAGTATGAAGATCCTCTACGTGCAGGATCATGTATATGCCGCACTTGAGCAAAATAAGTCCCTTTTATCTTAAGGACCATCAGAAGCAGACGTATTCTCTGCTCATTGGATCACCTCTTTAGCCTATGGAATGGGATAGTAAGACAGCAAAAAGGACCGCAATCCCTTCCTATGGAGTTTTTTTTTTTATTATTGTTCTTCTCACCAGACATATGTAACATTCTTGTACTGGAAGAGAGCCAATTTCTTCTTTATAACCATGCTGTTCAGATGTGCATTCCTGACAGTATGGTATTGTGCTGTCATATACATGCTGCATTGAATACATCGATATATCAGATAGATTGGCGTTGGTTTGACTGCGAACTTTTGGTCTAAGGTTAAATAAGGGCTATAGAATATTTTCTTTTTTGAATGAATCCGTGTAGCGTATTTATACTCAACATTATAAAACAAACTCTTATTAAAATCCATCTGTGCGGATTGTTTAAAATAATAATTTAAGTTTAAAAAATAATATTAAAATATAAACAAGATAAATTTTGTTCCTCAATTTTAAATATTTATATATGCGTCAATAAATCTTTTGTGTGTATTAATTCTGGCAGTAGCTTATTTATTTTATGGAAATCTTTTTTATTAAAATATTTCTTTTAAGCAAGTTTTATGTTAAACCTCTGCGTCTCCATGAACTAGTGGCATGGGCTGACGGTCGGAAGAAAATATATATATGTAAGGGCTGGATCTTAACAGCGCGTATCTGCCTACTCTATAAATTTTCCAGGTTCAAATAGCCTGGTGGCGCCCTGTACGGCAGATACGGTAAGACTCAAGCCCTCATCTTTCACCCCAACCGTTATAGTGGTGATTTAATTTTGTAAATATTGTTTTTCACAAATATTAATACTTTATTTATAAACTATTTTAAATTCATTATTTATTGCTTTGAAGATGTAACAGAAAGGCATATTGACTTTTTTAAAATTCTATTTAGTTTCAGTCTATCTTTCATGCTTATGGTTTTCCTTCTATTTTGCTGTTCATTTATTATGATTATAGTCACCTTTTTATTATTTAACAATATAATTCTGTTCGGGTTTTATAATTTGAAAATTATTTTAGATATGATCATGGATAGTTTATCAGGAATGGCAATAATTTTAACAACTATAGCTTTTTTGTGTGGTATTTTTTTAATATCCAGATTATAATGCTTCTAAACCAGCATTCATTTAACTTGATTTATTTAGAATATTTTTAATATTTACAAAAATAAAATAAAATATTCTAATTTTATGCCAATACATAGAATTTATAAAATTCATTATACTCTTATAAATGTTTATTGTCTGTTAAATATTTTCATGGATTAATTAAGATGTAAACAAAGGAATAATTAGGCAATTTCCATGTAACAACTAATAAAATATGTTCAGCAATGATGGTGCTAGGTAATCAATTAAAATTGACAGCCCCAAACTGAACCACTTGTTCTACCAGAAATCAGACAAAAAGCTATTGTTGATTAGTAGAACAAGTGGTTAACTTGGAACTGTAAATTGTAATTGGTAGTTACAAGCAACATCAGTGCTGAACATATTTCTCTAGTTATTACATAAGAGATTTTTCACTTATTCTTTTGTTTACATATATATATATAACAATAATATTCCCTTTTTTGTTTTACACATTTAGTTTTTTACTGTATGTGTGTAAATAAATCAGTAAAATTGTCTGATGAAGGTTAAAGTTGTTTTTAATGATCCATATGGATTGATTTGCATCAATAGTGCTAATCATTCATTTTCTACTAATGTAATATGTATGATATTACATTATTTGTCTACGGGAAATTTTTTTGAGTGCATTTAAATCCTCTTAAAAGAGATTTTAGTCTATCGTATTTTTCCATTGTATTTTGAAGCCTATTTCCTATTTAAATACATGACAACAATCCTAAAACTAGCAATTCTATGAAAATATTTAACAGACAATAAACATTTATAAGAGTAGAATGAATTTTATAAATTCTATGTATTGGCATAAAATTTGAATGTTTTATTTTATTTTTGTAAATATTAAAAATATTCTAAATAAATCAAGTTAAATGAATGCCGGTTTAGAAGCATTATAATCTGGATACTAAAAAAATACCACACAAAAAAGCAATAGTTGTTAAAATTATTGCCATTCCTGATGAACTATCCATGATTATATCTAAAATAATTCTCAAATTATAAAACTCGAACAGAATTATATTGTTAAATGATAAAAAGGTAACTATAATCATAATAAATGAACAGCAAAACAGAAGGAAAACCAAAAGCATGAAAGACAGACTGAAACTAAATAGAGTTTTAAAAAAGTAAATATGCCTTTCTGTTACGTATTCAAAGCAATAAATAATGAATTTAAAATAGTTTATAAATAAAGTATTAATATTTGTGAAAAACAATATTTATAAAATTAAATCACCACATAGTAAATATTATTATGCCTACATTACATAAATTTATTAGAAATAAATTTTATTACGATAAATAAATATATCAAAGCATGTGCTTGTAAATGTGATTTGAATAAAACTAATTGCCCATGCTCTTATAATTATATATTGATGACAAAATTTATTAATATGGATAACATAAAAACTGGTGATTTGTATTAATATATTTCTATATATATATAATTACAGGCTAATTTTTATTTATATATATCTGATATATATAAATTATATATCTGATATACAGTATATAAATCTTGTAAATTATAATACACTGTATCATTATATGGAAAATGCAGTAACTATAAAACTATTATACTAATAATCACTATTACTTAATATGTCAATATATATGTTATGTGATATTTTCATGTTTCTTTCCTATAGAATAAATTTAGCAGAGTAATACATTTGTTATATTCATCAGAATATATATGTTAAAGTCTGTTCTGCACTTTAATGTCTCAAGACAATTTTCCTAGGTAGAAACCTATCAAAACATTTAAATGAATTTACAGCTTGAAACTGATAATCATTCAAGTTAAAAGTAACTGAAGATTTAAAACAAAATCTTTATAAGTTGCACTCAAAATATTAAGAACATTCTGTAGATCAAACAAGAATATTACAATCATGAGAACACTGTAACTGTAGTAGCCAAGATGAAATTCTAATTATCCATTGATCAAATTTACATATTTTGTGTCAACAGAAGATAGGGATGCTTACAATGGATTGTTTTTGTAGATGCTGGAAAATTCAAATGTCAGTTGAATTTTCCTTTGATAAGTTCCCCTGTGGTTTTGACTTTTTTTGTTACAGTATCTCTTTTCTTAAGAATTGATTTCTAATCACAGATTCTTCCAACTCGGAAAGCTTCGACATCTCTTCTCACAGGATTATGAAACTTAATATTAATTTCCTAGTACAATCTCCTAAAGAGTTCCATTTGTATTGCACAAGAAAAAAAAATACGTTCCATGTATTTTCATTTCCGGGCGTTATATAAGCCAGAATAATGCTATAATGTGTTTGTTATTTTGTCTAGACTTTATATAGGAGCTATAAAGTTGAGAAATAAACAAAATACTTATCACGATAACAATACATTTTATAAATGTTGAAACCTAAACATACAATACGTAAAAATTAAAATAATTACAAACGAAAATGTTTTTACATTTTTAATAATTGTATTACCAGAATTTTTCCGATTTTGACTCTCGCAAGTAACTTCATTGTGTATATTATTGCAATGAGAACATAAATATTTAAAAGACTGATTGATGCCACTTTCCGGTTTTAAAAAAATTGCGGAGTGTAATATTTTATTGGATGAAACATTTACTAACTTCGTTTTAGCGGTTCGTTTTTCTTCATTAATAATAGTTACTGGATTCTGAGGTATTAGTCGACGCTTTTTTAAAGGTCGGAAATAAGAAAAACAATCCTTTCTATCACACATTATTTATATGTTTTAGAATAGGTCTACCATTTAATTAAAAATAAAGTTAACGCAAACTGACTAAACTTTAACCTAGTGGGCAAGAATTTTTTCCAAAGCATAAATATAATTTTATTTAAAATATCTATGTTACTGTAAAATATGACTTCTGATAAATCGTCAAAAATTAAATATATTTGTTTATTTCAAAAGTCAATGTTAATTAATAAAGACAGCGGATATGACGTCTAACCGCAAGTACTACTGCAGCACACTAACATGGCGGAGATTGTTTCCGATACCTCGGTATCGAAACAAACAAGTGATACAAATGCAGAACATGATCATTTACTATATGAACTTGAATCATCGGATACTAATAGCGTAGCTTTAGTGCTGAGGTAATCAAATTTTTTTGTTTTATAGTTTTGATTCAGTGCTTAATTTTAATTCAAACTAATATTGAGCCTAAACCAAAACGTTTATGCTGATATAATTCCTAAGCAAAAAAAAAAAAAAATAAGTCCATAAAAAGTAAACTCCCTATTTATGTTTTGTTTGGTATAGAGTATTATGAAATGAAACAAGTTAGAAATTTTTTCTAAAAGTTATGAATTTTTGCTTTGAATGGCTTACAATCTTATATAAAAAAGATTTTTTTTTTAATTAACCGGTTCATTTTGTTATTTTTATGTTCTGTGTATATTAAGATTTGTTTCTGCGTAACTGATAATATTTTTGAAAATTTATTTCAAAAATAAAATGCCACTGCAAATATTAAAACTGTAGAATATATTTGTAAGTATAGTTAAACAGTTTCTAAAACAGGAGAAATATTCCCATTAAATGAAGTATAGATAAATTCCTGTAATTTCTCAATAAATTTGACTATCCGTGTTGAATATTTGAACTGGGAATGCCATGTTAAATAAATAATATTGACTTATAAAACAAACCGACAATATTATATGTATGCGATTAGGTTTTTTTAAATGAAAATATGAACACTTGGAATTTTTTTAGCCTAAAAGTGTTGAGTTGAGCAGTGCCAGTATGTCTGATTACCATGTTCTTCAATTATCTACTATCATTTTACATTTTTTAAAAATCCAGCAAAGATTGGTCCCTAAGCATTACAATTGGAATATCTTTTGTTTACATTTTAATTATATAAAAAATGTTCAGACTTTTATATTTGTTAATTTCTTTACTAAAATAGAAGATATGTGTACTACATATTGCATCTATTTATAAAAATGTTATTTGTGACATATTTACCTGTTTTCAGCAATTATTTCAATAATGAATAAAAAAGTTGTTTTCAGCATTGAAGTTTAATTATTGGCAGAACTTGCCAATGCTAAATAGTTCCATATTTTCTTCTGTGATTGAATCATTGCCTGATTGACATTTCTCTGAAGTCACGTAATAAAGTTTTATTTAATTACAAGATTTTTATAAATATATATGTAATGCAAATTTTTAAAAATTGCAGACAAACTTATTGCACTGTTTGTTTTTAAATTATTTAAGAAAATTTTTTTTTTTTTTTTTGCTCATTACCACATCATCACTCATTGGCAACAAACAACTTTACTAATTATAAAATTGTAAATTGCAGAGCATTCATTACTTAAAATGTTTTTAAAAACATTTCAGATATGGATTCAAGTTATTCAAAATCTGTAAAAATACATTAATTGCATAAGTCTAAAACTGCCTTAAGCATCATCCTTATAAATCAACTAAACTCCTCCCCCCCCCCCAAAAAAAAATAGTTTCACGTCAGTCCATTAATAGTTAATTGCAATTAACTAATTATTTTCTGATGCTGTTAGTAAATATATTGGCTAGAATTTTTTTTTTTTTAATTTTTATTATATATTGTAATGTAACTGGAAATACACAATAAATTGGATAGCCAAATGTAACTCTCAACACTATCTCTAGTGTTTAGCATATGGATGATGTAATGTTTATTTTATTTATTATTGAGCACCAATTAGAATGGAAATTATAGCTCCATAATAATCACATGATGAATCCAACATCTTTGATTTCCTTTGTTACCCATAAAGCTAGCTGTTATCTCATCAGCTATTAATATACATATATCCAATTACTAGTTAGATAACATACACTAAATGTATGACTCATACTACTGTATAAGTAGATATATTTTTGAATAATACATAGAATGAAGAAAGATATTCAAAGTTGTTAAATTTGAATAAAAATATAAGTGGAGTTATAGCATCAAATAATTAAATTATATATGAGGCAATGGATAAATAATTACATAATTATTTCATTACTAACGAAGTTTCCCTTTTCTATTTATTTATTCATTAAGTAGCATATAATATATATATATACAAAATGCAAAATTTGTATTCATAAGGCACTATATTAAAAAAAAATAAAACAAACAATGATATTAATATTTTTTTAAAAAAATGCTTTAAATATAATTAACCCTAATTAAAGAAATAAGTTTTACCAACACTATAATAGAAATAATAAAACTCTCACCTAATTATAACTTCTTGAGCTCAATTACCAACATGTACATATGATTATATTATAACAAAAACCCGCTATTTATAACAAAAATGCCACTATTACAATAATATTTACATTAAATTGACATTTCTAAATTGGTAATAAATATTTTCTGCGATTAGCTGGTTTCATTATTTTAAGCAGAAGAATTAAGAATGGTACCATCCATGCCAGCAGTCAAACCGAGGGGGTACAAATATATGCTGCAGTCACATTTCCAGACCGTTGAAATCCTCCATAACTGCAGGAAACAAGCAGTTCCTCTGGAGATATATTTATTTGAATGGGATGATTCCCGAGCACCATCTAGCCAAAGGCTGACTAGAATATTCTTCAAAAGAAGAGTTTAAAACGCTTCCAGTGCTTGATTCTACTAGGCTAGCACAAAGAATAAGTATATTTATAACACACTATAACCGATCGCCAACTATGCCTAGATTCGCACTTGTCCACACACCAAATGTAACAGATGGGAAAATAACTTGCAAACTGTAATACTATGTAAATGTAGCAATCTGGTGTAGGATAAGTTAATATGCCCTAATTTATTACCCCTAATGACACAATCTGCAGAGACCTACCAGGCTTAGAAGGGGAAAAAGTTGCATGTAACTACGGTCGGACTTTGGTTATTCTGGTAGAATGCTAATGAGAACCTGATGAAATGCTTAACCAATGATTGCATACACTTTAATTGACTAACTCTATCCCTATTTAATAATATCAAATGCAATTTAGGTTAGTTCATCTAGTTCCCCCTTTCCAATTCCGTTATGCCCTAATATTCAAGCCCAGAGAGAATATTGCTTTTGACTCCTCTAACAGGTATGAACAGATAAACACAGCAACTCCTGCACCTATATATAGGTTACAACTAGCATTTATTATATTTGTTTTACGTTAAAGCTTTTATATGACAAGAAAAATAGATGTGTGTGCATGCATAATTGTTTATAAACTGTGGAATGTCAGGACTACTCAATAAACCAGAGACCGGAATAATATAAACTCTTAAACATTTATTAATAATAATAAATAACTTAAAGTATAATAACAATAGCAATGATAATAATAATATGTACATGTGTCACATATGTAACGGTAAGAATTGTCCCTCCACGTAACAAAATCTAGAACATAGGCAAAATACACTAAAGCTGATCGAATCCGGATGCTGTGATCCAGAATCCGACCAACATTCAATCCTTTCACCTCTGCTCAATGATTTAATACCCTATGGATGACATCCTCAACGTACACAGACACTCAATTTACTCTCGGTCCAGAAGTCACTCCCGGTAGAACAAGAGACTCATAATTTAACTAATTTCTCACTGATTTGGTCAGATATATACACATATGGCTAAGTAATTAATTATAGAATTTAACAGACTGGTCTACATATATGTGAAATGGTGTATGTGCAATTAAATATAGAGTTGGATAAAATTAATTCACGGACAATAAAATATACAAATGAGTTATAATTTTAAATATTATTAATTTAATAAAACAATAGCAAACAATAGATCAAAACATACCAAATTATATGATGGGAACATGAGATATAACGCTCGCAGGCGTTAGATATCTGCTGAGATTCATGTTATATATATCATTATAAGCGTTTAATAATGTGTAGTGCGGTATTGGAATTTCATGCCTATCTTAATTAACATGCCAAATTTCTAGCCTTTTTGTAGTCTGCTAGATTATGTGGAACTTTATAGCCAAAGCTATATGACTTAACTATCGTAACGCTCCTATGGCGTCTATTTAATACAAAGTTAAAGCGAGCATGTAATTAGGCTCAGAGATACGTAGGTTGGTGTGTTAACCTAGATTAGGATGTACACTAATGCTAGATAAGCATTTAATATAAAAGGGAGAGAAAACGGGTTTATGATAGGTTTACCTATATCCTCTATGGCACATATTAAAATATTATTTAAGCCAAAAGATGCGAATGGGTCATTATTCACAGGCTTCAGTCTCCAAAGACTCGGTTTGCCCTAAGACCGCTCAACTTGCCACGAATAAGAATATTAGTAGTTCAGGTAGTCAGATAAGCATTATGAATCATCTAGGTCCTTGTGCCCTAGTTCTAAAAGTGTGCTTGAACCCGAACTAAAGTGGATGGTGACCTCTGCCAGCATGTCATCGAGAATCATGTAGCAAGCTGATAAGTGTACATTGCGTACTTTGTAAGGACACATCCACAACTTATAAATATATATAACGCAATTGCGTAAAATTACATTATCGTGCCTTAAAATTAGATAGCGTCTATTTGCATGTCTATATAATCCCGCTCTCTAATTTAGTATTTTAAATATACTATTAAGGGACTAAATTAATTAGTAACCTAGTTTAATATTATCACCTGCATCTCAACATAAACAAATCTAAGGGGGATAAAGCATATTTGTGGAGTAATTACGAATAAACATTAAAATATGCTTTGAGAATATTTCTGTGGCTAGTTCCGATGATATACGAGTTATATATATAAATAGTTATAGTTCATAACTAAAATTAAGCAAACCACATAAAATAACTAGATAACTGATTATTATAATATTGATACCCAAAACTTAATCAGTAAAATAATATGATCTCGAAACAGCGAGTGAGAATGAAGAATAATAATTCAATTATTTAATATTAAATTATAGTGAAGATTTGAAATTATCTTCGCAAATCGATAAACTAAAATTACACTTATAAATACTTGTGGTTTCGAGTCATTTGGCATATTAATTACACATATTATATTAAAATGATAAGATCAGAGAATAAATTGAATAGATTTAGAAATAGGCATAAAAAGACCGCAGAAAATTATACATTTAAAATAGATTATTAGGAGTTTTACATTTTAAAAGAGAATTCAAGTTTTACCCTATAAAAGAGAATTCAAATTTTACAATCAGACAAGATTTAGCATTTAACAATCTTCTTTGTAGATTTTAGTAAAGGTGTTGGTGAAAGGCAGATTTAATGAATAGCTAGCTTTTAAAAGAAAGAAACGAAAGCAACAGTTTATAAACAGAGCTCTGAGAAAAATTTACCATTTAGCTGTTTCCATTGCAGTTAGTTTTGGAGCACTTGGGACGATAATAAGGTGACACTTGATGGTGATGCACAGTTAATATAGATTTTCCCTGGGCTACTTTTGCTGGTTGTGGCATTAGGTTTCATTGGGCCAAAATTCTCCATTCCCCGGCTAAGGGCCGAGAGGTGATCTGTCGCCGTCCTACTCATTCATTTTAAGGTGAAACCGACATGGATTCGGCTTACAGTTCACTTAATATATATATGATCTGCTCTTTGTTAATAAAACTTTTAAGTATTTATACCTTTTGAACTCTGTCCACCTGTTATTTTTTTACGTAGCTGAGAAATCCATTTAATTATTTTAGCAAAACATTTAATTATTACAACTGGTAGAAAAACTCATTTATTTATTTAGAAAAATAATTTTAGTGATAACAAAGTAATTTAGATTCTATTTTCCTGCTTATTTTGTTGTTAACATTTTATATTTCAAATAACATCCACGCTATTTTAGGACTAAATGCGTGACCTACATTAAAATCTGTTTACAAAATCGAATGTTATTTTGACAAAATTGCCTTCATAATTAGTAGAAAGCATTTTATAACCATATGTGACCGAATAAATGCAGAATAACAAGAAATATGCGTACGTGATTTCAATAATACAACAATAAAGTTGATAAATCATTTAACTAAAATATTTCTTAAACTAGAAACATTTATAAAATGAATATACATATCTGTAATATATATACCATTAACATAAATAATTTAGACTAAAATATTCCCTAAATTAGAAATATTTATAAAATTGATACATATCTGTAATCTATACATATTCAATTAAATTACAGACATACTGCTCGCTTTTTTTTACGTGATTCTGCATATATAATAATTTAATGTTATTCAGATGGGCACTCTGGGAGAGTTTAAACCTGGCATATAGATAAATGTGTGGGTAAAATAAGTGAAATGGGCAGATGGATGAACTGACCGTTTCATATGTGAACCTCTACCATTTTATTAACTAATGGTTCTCCAGATCCAACCCTTATACCCCATGGTAGAAATCCATCTATGTCACTCATTCTTTACAAATCATAATTATATAGAAAAATAAACTTTAGTAATTTAAAGATAATTGAGATGCTGGCTAGCTAAATTATATATTTACTGATTTTAACAATCTGATAGAAATTAATACTAGTTGATTAGTCAATCATACTGGAAAAATATATATACAAGGTTAATCAACAAAATAAAATATATAATATGTATTCTGTATCAAGTGTTACAATTTAATCTATAAAAATAAATGTAGAGAATCTTACCTTACTATTTATGTGGATAACCTGATGTGAAGAAGGTGGGTTAACCTAAATTTTATTTACAATAAAAATAGAAAAATATCTAAGTGAATAATTCCCCCTTTCTTCTTTGTTAATTCTGAAAAATGAGGCTTCAGCATCAGAGTGTGAAAATACAACATAGATAACAAGAATAAAAAAAATAAAACAAAAATTTACAATATTAATTTCTTGATTAAAAAATTGTCATTGGAACAAAGTTCATAAAAATCATCCTAATAGAAGTAGTAGTTGATAGTTAGGCATATTGTTCTCCAAAAGCAGTTTCACTTAGTAAATCATTTTCCTTAGCAAGAATAGATAGGTACAATGGGGTCTCCTGTAGTTGTGTATGGTAAACACCTTGAGCCTTAATTGATTCACCATTAAATATTTCAATGCTTGTTTACTTTGGACTGCAGGCATCCTCTTGTGTGTTTTACAATAAAGTAGAAAAATAAATAAATAGAGGTTTAATGCAGCTGTTAGGAAGTAACATGATGCACAATAGCATGTTTGCATTAGCCCATATTCATATTAAATTACATTTCAATAATTATTTGTAATCATAAATTTATATTGGATAATATAGAAGCACTTTACATATATATATTCTACCGGACACTCAATCTATTCTGATACAGAGGGCGCCACCAGACCACTACGTATCTGGAAAATTTATTTACTGTGATCAGAATAGATGATGATGGTTTGCGCCGACTAGACTCGGAGAAACAAAAGATCTTAAATTGTTTACACAATTGAGACAGAAAGCACGAAGACAAACGTCAGCCAAATTAAATTTAAACATATTTAATAAAATTTTATTCAGAGAAGAATAACTTATAAGAAAAGTTTATAATTTAACAAATAGGATTGGCTCAGGCATGTACAAGAAAGACCAAATGCAATGCTCTGGCAGATCTACTGATTCTCTAATAAACGAATTAAAAAGGGAGGAAGCAAATTTCATTCAGCAGAGGATTCACTCAAACATTGGTTTTCACTTTCATATATTTAAACAATACGTTCTTGAAACAAACCAACGCAACCAGCGCCAACGAGCTTTTCGAGGTCCGAAAAATGTAACGGGCCCACGAATGTCCTATGTCAGTATAAGCTGCACCTATTATTACGTTTAAAATAAAGGTGATTGATGCATCTCAAGAACAACCGAAAAATATGATCGAAAATGAAAGAAAAACAATTAAAACTGGTGAATCCCAGCCAAACGATTGGCAAAAATTACTCTAAAATTAATAATTAAAGGTCTCAATAAGAGAAAAGTAAATCATTAGAAAACCAGTTACGTCTGCCCCAGCAATTAAAGAAAATAAACTTACAAATTCTGAGTACACGCTCTGATAAATTTAAAGCATACATAGTAAATGCAAAAATAAATTATCGGAGAGTGCACATGAGTACGAAAATATTAGAAGTTTTAAATAATTTAGCAGAACGAAAGTCTCGCTCACCTGTAATTTAAAAAGGGATAAATATTATCTTCCTGTTGACAACTTATAAAATTACAAAGAAAAACAATTCTAATTTCCGCCTTCAAAGATATAAGAAACGAAATCCCTATCTGCGGAAAATTAGACAATAAAGTCGTCAGCCAAAAGATTTTTGGAGGTTTGCGAAAGCGCAAACACAGTGTTTACAAATTAATTATTGAATAATAAAATAATTACAGATAAGCATTTAAATATACATGACTGCTAAAGCATTTATAAAAAGTGAGGCATAAAAATATAAAACTCATTCGTCACTCTCCAATAAACAAAAATTGAAAGCAACTTGGAATCTTAAAACTAAGATTCCAAGACACATTGCAAAATATTAGAAATCACAATAAAGATTAAATATGAGTATAAATATTACTTAAGCTTATGAATACAGATTTTTAATTAGACTGAGCGGAGATTTAATGAGAATTAATTTACCCTGGGAAGAATAAAAAAGAAAATAGTTACCTTTCGGTAAAAACAATGTTCACGTAGAGTGCGCACTATTATTCTAGTTCATTTCAAGTTCTTTGACAGCGGCAAGGTAGAGGTAAAGAGATTCCGGCTTCTAGGTGTTTAAGGCATTACTGGAGCAAATTTGGAAGTTAGGGATCCGTCTTTTGTTAAATTAGCAAGCCATTCTGGTGGTGATAACAAGTATAGTATTTTTCATCTTGTTGCAAGCAAAAGGATTTAAATAACAGCGAATTTCCTTTAAGAATTTAAATGTCCGTTGAGATAAACTTTCACTTGAGAAAGAGCTTGTCTAGTTAAGAATAATTAATAACTAACTCTCCAAATTTTCGGGGCTATTTATATCGCTCCATTTCCCGCGAAACACTTTCCTTGTTGTCCAATTTCTACGCCTTAGGCAGGTCAAATATTAATCTCACACTCAATCTAATCTAAGAATTCTACCCAGGGATTATTGAAACGAAAACAACTACATAAAAATCAAATCTCCGCTTTTAGAATTAATTTACAATAATTAAAATAAAAGCTACAGGAAAGTAATTAGCAAGGTTGCTTGTTTTTAATTAATTGATTTAAAGTAAAAACAAGCGGTATATGAAAACTATTTTAAAATAAATCGATAAACATTGAAATGATCCGTTTTACATATAAACGCTTGTGTATTTTGATACACATATTCTTTTTTAAATAATAATAAAATTTAAACATTAAACGTTTAATGAAAATTAAAAGCTTAATAAATTTTTTTGGTAATAACACCATTGAATCGGATTTCAATCCGATTCAATATATTAAGAAAGTTATTTCATTTTTTTCTTTTTCCAATTTTCAGCAGATTAATTTTCATTATTCTTTTTGAAAAGATTTAAAATATTAAAAATTACTCCAACAACTTTCAAAACTTGCCTTAATTATTACAAAATTTAGCAATTATTCTTACTTCTTATTTCACTTTCTTTCTTCTGAATTTGGCAAAATTTTAGTTACAGCATTTGACTTCTAAAAATTTTTATGATTTAAATAAAAGAAAAAAACAAAACTCCATTTTAGTGTTTTAAATTTTAGTTTAACTACTGTCTATTGTTATAGCTGCTATATTAGTGACAAGAAAGAATGATTTGTAAAAAGTTTTTGTTTTTATACAATTTGTGCGTATTTTTAACTGCCTATTGTTTAAATACATTTAGATTTTTAAATGCCTATTGTTTAAATACATTTCATTTATTACAGATAAAAAAATAAAATAATAAAACACGACCACCTAACTTAACCTCAGGCTGTCCCTAAATCCTTTGACTATAAAATAATATTCAATTTTAAATTAAAAAAAAAAAAATATATCTATACATTACAGTTTATTAATCCAATAGTATATATATACAATATTACTTCTTAAAATATTGATCGTATTAAATTTATAATAATTAAAATAACAATTTATTGTGCATTATATGTATATATGTAATAATAACAAACCAATAATCTTGCCATTATTAATACAAATTCCAAATGGATTGGGTTCAATAAGTAGGCTTGATCTTTTTAGGAATATTTGCATTGTAAGCTACCCTTTACAACACACATATAATTAACTTTAAATTTACTTAATATTATTATGTTAATTAAAATGTTATATGGTGAAGTATGGAGAGAAAAAATTAAGTCAGATTGTTAAATTAAAATAACAGTTAATCACACACAACAAAAATAAACATTGACATAATAATCAAAAATGGAATAAATAAATTATGGCATTCATTAAGGATTGGTCTATTTTTAGAATAAGGGTAAACAACCCAATTGCACTGATTACAAAGTTTCAAAGAATATTAGTTTATCTAGACGTATTTTGAATTTATATTTACCTAGGTTTTTATTGTTATAGCTTGATTTCTGGAGTGATCATCTCTCTCCTCCTCGAAGATAATGGAGTTTGCTAGCAGTGCTCCTATTTTTTTTTTTTTTTTTTTGGTGACTGCTTGCTCCTCTAGTCCTATCTGGATGTTGTTGTCAAATACATTTACATTAACAGGCATGCACTCAGCAATGGTAGATATAGGTCTTTACTACATGTCAGGCATCAGATGCTGAAGAAAGTGGGCAGTGAAATTCCAAATGAACACCTCTTAGTGGTTTAACAGTGTGTGGTAATTTTTAAATGTCCAAGAATAATGTTATACATTTCTAGCAATCCGACAGTGGAGTGAATAATTGACTGTGCACTGCTGACTTAACTGATAGCAAAACTCAGCAAATTTTATATATTTCTCACAATAAAACTTGTTAGAGAATGATAATGATAATCAAAATGAGATTGAGCATAAAATGATAAGAAATTGGTAGCTAATATACCTTTGACATCCATGTCTGTCTAATTTCATTATTAATTAGTTTTACAATTTTTTTTTTAGTTAATCTCTTCAAAAAATTTTAATTACAATTTTGACCAATTTATTATCTACATCAGTTGGAAATACTCAATTTTAATAAATTCCATCTGATAAGATAATTTAAAAAAATTAAAGATCTTTTATTAGATTGCTAATTACTTAGTTTCATTTATTGTTCATACACAAAATTCTTTCAAAAGTAATTTCTTATGTTTCAAAGGTACTTTATTTATTGCTTGAAAAAAAAAAAAACATTGGTTACATTTGTTTATTTTTTTACAACAATAATTAAATCATAGACACTAGATACAATCAATTAATCAATAAAATATACCAGATATTATTAAAGAGTCAAGTGTGTTGTGCTATAACTTTGAGAATTGAGAGTCCTAACCAGGTTTCTATATATTGTAACGGTATACATATGCCGTTACATTATTTTAAAACTAAAATAAAAGGGGAAAATGAATCATAAATAAAAGTGATTTTTTGAAAAATGTAAAAGAAAATTAAAATAGTTATTTTAACATATATATAATTGTACAGATGGAAAATTATTTAAAAGAAAGTTAAAAAAAAGTGAAGATCTAAAGATTAGTATTTTTGTTAAAAAATAATATAAAAGAAAATTGAAACTAATGGTAATTAGTTTCTATTTAAAAGAATTGTGTTTAAGTCTTAGTGAATGGAAATGATTGTTCTATTGATTGAATCTAAAGCAAACGTGTAAAGGTCAGATGAGATAAAAAAATTAAAGATTATATATTTCCTGCTCTGGAACAGATCGACCAAGCCAGACACGGGCCAGAAAATAAAAACATTAGGGCCAATAAGAAAAATGATGTCATGTGCCATTGATCCGGGGAATTAATGATAAGGGAGGCCAGAAATTATAAAAGATGAAATATTAAATTATTGAGGACCTTTAACTCACTTAGAAAATGAAGTAACTGTTGTTGTTGATTCATGAACTGCAGTGCGGACCCCGAAATATAAGGGTCTTGCAATGAATTAATTTTCTGTTATGCACTAGCTGAGGCGATCTCCCAAATTGATGATTACTGAAAGGCAGCAAACAACGGACCGATCTTTTTAAAAATGATAGAAATATTAAATGGACTTCAAGTAGATAGGTGTGACACATCATGGACAAGACGGATTTCAAATTGAACCTTTTAAATATCTCTTCAATAAGTGTTTAATTCGTAAAAAATATAACTAAGTGAACTCTTACCTGACCAGCAATAGGACTCTAAATCAATTAATAATCTTTTTATTTATGTATTAAGTTTGCTAATCAATCATTTCCATTTTTCACTTTTCTGTTATAATTTATTTTATGGTTTTGTGTTTTGTTTAATAACCAAATTATCAAATTTCTTTTAAACTAATAATTTAAAAATGGGCATAGATGGTTGCATAGATTTGTAAGATTATGTTAATTTAAATGGGTTAATTTCAGACTATTTGTCTCGTAGTTGAATTTGTACTGGTGGATGTATGTATGGATGTTTTATGTCAATGTGATGTGGGGAGGTGCATTGGATTCTCATTCCCTTGTACCACGTTAGCATTAAGGCACTATACCAAATTGAATGCATGGCCAAAAGTGTAGCCATTGCATTGCCAATGGGCATAGACGTATTCCCTGCCTATTAATCTCCTTATGCTCTGGGTGGTAAGATGGCCAAGACCGCAACCCCCCATTATGGAACATGCTTAATATATATATTTTCCAAATGATTACCTCGCCAGACAGATGCACATTCCTGTACTGGACGAGGGATCATTTCTTTTTTTTTCAATGATATCATGCTACAGATGCACATTTTTGTCAGCATGGTTTTTTGTATGCTAACATCCTCATTTTGCATTGACCACATCGGTACATCAATAAGCTGGCGTTGGTTTGGTTGCGAACTTGTAGCCTGGACTTAAAAGTAAGAATCGAGTATATAAATGTATAATTTATGTAGTGTATTTATGTTTACCAAATTATTAAATTGTATAAAATATCTGGCTGGGCGAACTTATCATGATTTTAAAACTTAAAGTGTTAAAAATAATAATAATAAAACCTAAAGCAATGTTAAATAATTTATTCCTCAAATTTATTTTATATATGTATGTAAATAAATGTTTGTGTGATTATTACTGGCAGTGGTTTATTTTATTATCTTTTTTCTTTATTAAAAATGTGTTTAAAAGTTTATATCATTAAATCTCAGCTACTCCTTGAGCCAGCGACTAGGGCATATCAGTCAAATAAAAATGGAATCATACAAGAAAGTATTTGCCTACTATATAAATTTTCCTGGTTCAAATGGCCTGGTGGCACCCTGTACGGCAGATAGAATAAGAGTCACTTCCCCAACTGTTATAATATACCTTGTATTCGGAAATCTTTCTGTCCCTTTCTCTTTTTATTTTTAGCTTATTTCTATAGCATTTAATGGAGTGTTCCTTGACTGTTTTCATACACAAATATGCATCTTATGGACCATATAGCATAGAGAACAAAAATATTGGCACGTACATTCGAAAAAAGACCCTTACCAAATGCCTTAAACATTTATCCAATATTTATTTTTTTATTCTTAAATATGACTAGTATTTCTGCCCAGATCTGGTCAAAGCTGGGACGTGAGAAAAAAATGTGAGATTGGGTTTCAGACTCTTTTATATAGGCTACAGCAGTCTTCTATTGATTGAATCTGTCTTTTACACTTGTAAAAAAATTTGGTAGGTAATGCTTCGAAGTTAATTAACCAGAAAAACCAAAGAATTTAGGCTCAAGTGACCGATATCTAAAATTGTGACAGTTGTTTATTTGTAATTTCAAATATAGAGTTTTCGTGAATTTGTGTGACTGGGGAAAGTGATAAACATACTTCCCAATATTGATATTTACCCTTTGGGGGAATATAGACTAGATTCAGTATTTCTAAAATCAAGTCTGTAATGGTCTTTAAATATCCTGTAAGTGGAAGAGATCTATCTGTAGATGTGATTTTAAATTCTATTTCCAGGTATGGAAACATCTTTGAACATCTTGAGATGGTATTAAGTGATTTTTGTATTTCAAATACATTTATTGAATGAAGACCAAGGCTATTGTTTGTCAAAGGACACTGGAGGTTTCTGATTGAGATTGATGAAATTCTTGTACCCCAGAGTTTTCTCAGTAGTGTATGATTATGATCAATAAATTTCTTTGTAAATTTTATTATTGTTGTATAATATATCATTCTAGTCACAAGTAGTATGTTGTATAATGAAACTTTGGCATATAGAGAGATATATTTGTCAGTGGTAATATATCTAGTCACAATTAGCATAACAAGCCTGTGTTTCAGTTATTACATTATAGAGATGTCTGCCCATTCTTGCATATGTATTAAATGGATTATGTCCTATACATGTGAAGTTCAGATTGACCTTAGGTCAACATGGGTGTGACAATAATCTCAGCCTCAGGGTGGCCTTTGAGCATTCCATCATCAGATTTTCAATTGGATGGATGGTTGAAGAGTTGGAGTGTGGAGTGGATTGAAGCCATTCCATTAAACTATGAGGATAGTCTATCTTAATATATATCTGAGCACTTATACTATATATGTGTGTAAAGATGATAGTCTGGACCAACTGATGATTGCTGGTTTAGCATGAAATACGTATATTGGTGATTATTTATCTTTTCAGCATATGTGTTTAGGTATACCAGTGTTATTAGATAGAGTGGAGAGAGGTGGGTGGTGTGAAAGTCTGTGCTCATATACCCTATATTACATGTCGTATAGTGAAACTTTGGCTTATAGAGAGAGTTATCCTTTTGTTAGTGAGTTGATTATATGTTCTATTTTGCTAGTTGGGTTTTGAATACTTGTTCTCATTTGTGTGAGATTTAAGTAAAATGGAAAACCCAAAAAGAGGCTAGGCTTTCCTCTAAAATGTTTTATAATATTGCATCCTGAGTAAATTTGCCATGCACATGATTTTTCCATATTAAACATGAGTTTGAATTTGTCAGTGTATTGTTTTAGCAATTTTATTACATTTGAGATTTGTTTTTTTTGGATGATAAGGAAATTACAATATCCATGTAAGCAACGTACTTAATATTGGTGTTTAAATCAGGGATATTTATATCATTTCTTTTTCATTGGCTATTAGTAAGGAGTTTATGTAAATTGAGAAGAGAAATGCGCTCAATGGGGAACCTTGGGATATGGAACAATGGAAGATGATAGGTGATGATATTCTTCCATTCAGAGTTACATGTATCTCTCTGTTCCGAAGCAATTTTGTTAAGACATAAAGATAAGCTTTAGATGCAGCTGTATCAGCCAGAGTGTTAATCAGGATGTCAATAGGGACTGTATCAAATGCAGACTTAATATCCAGCTGAATCACAACAGAAACATTTTTTCTTTACTCTGTGTCAATAACAGTTCTAAAAATAAAGGTTGCTTGACTAGTGGATGAGCCTTTTTTTTTGCAAATTGGTACTTAGAAAGCATAAGTAAAATGTATGGCTCTATTCTATTTTTCAGCACAGCCTCCAGTATCTTAATCCCCAATGGATTCATTGAAATTGGTCTTAGTTTTTCTGTGGTTGATATCTTTTTTTTTTTTTCAAAAAAAATAAATACCAGTGATATAGGATATAGATTTTGTATTGTGTATATTTCTTTTGATAGAAAGTTTACTAGGTAATTGGAGATAAAGGAATTTAGATATCAATATACAAAGTGAGGTATCCCATGTTGTCCAGGATGGCAAGATTTAGCCATGGACTCCAATTTCCTTGAAAATTCGTTAAGGCTAAATTTATCTTCTTCATTTGACTGACCAAAAAGCTTTTTTGCAGGGTTATAAAAATTGCTAGATTGCAACTTATCCCTATAATACAAGTAGGCCAGTTCCAGCATATAAATCCCACTAACCATCCCAGTTTATGTTTGAATGGCTGTTAGCACTCTGATTGAAGGAGAGTGATCCAAGGCTCATCTGATGTAGTTTCTAGACCATGTATGTGATTGCCCAATAAATATTCCCCTCTTTATTGCTAGGTATTATTTGAGTGTTGATTCTGCTCCATTATATAAATTTTTAAGGTTTTTTATTTTTATTCGTTCATTTTCTGAGGATGTAGTCTGAATAATATTTTTGTATATTATATCCATTAGTACTGAAGCAGTCGACCTGATACTCAGATCGAGCTTCACAGCCCACTCAGAATCTCCCACCACCAAACCATATTCAAACTCCATCCTTACGCATGTATACATATTTATTAATTCATATATTTTGTAGCTTAACTAATAAAATGATAATTGACGTAGATATATATATATATATCTTAATGTAATTAATTTTAATAAATAAATATTTGATTTTATTTTAATTCATATGCATGCATAATGGATGTGTACATATTATAGGTGAGGGGAGATTAATTTTAAAATCTATATAAAGGAAAAATGTATTATATTAGTGTGTATTTTTAAAATTATGTTTAATTTATTATTTATTTTAATCATGGCGGTCAGAAGAATTAAAGATGACGCAATCCTTGTAAGAATATTCTTGAATGTAATTAAGACAATTTACTGGAAAGCCAATTAGTCCATCTAAAACATATAATAATTTTATAGAATAATGTAAAAATCCATTAGTGGAAATTTTATCCACTTCAAAATTGTTTTAAAATCATAGATCATATTTTAAAACAATCAGTTTGAGAAATTTTAATAGGATTGCATTGTCTTTAAAACTTACTTAAACAAAAGATGCATCCGATCAGAAAATTCCAGATCTGCTAAGTGGATAAAGTGCCTCAGGTCTAGCAGCTAAGTGCTTTCTAATATCAACGGAAAAATAATATAAATACTGCTAGATTTGAATCCAGAGAGGGGAGTCTGATAATATTCATGTAATATTCAACCACAAGTAGCAAGTTGGGCATAAGTTTCTTTCAATTGATCATAATCTATGTAGCTGATAATCGATCTAGAAATCTTACTTTTTAAGTCTACTACTTTATCTTTGAGTTCAATTGCACAGGTGAAGAAAACATTTACCTGGCTTGATTCAAATCCTAGGTTATAACATAGCAAATATATATGCTCTTTGCTATTCCATAAGATCATTCACATTGTTCCTGAAACTTTCCAAAATAGATAATCTATTTTAAGACATTCATAACTGAAGTGAGAATATTTGTATCCTCCCCTCCCCTATTTCCAAATAAAACCCAGCAAAATATATCAATTAAATGTTGCCATCACCAGACATTTTATTAACATAAACATAAAAAAGAAGAGACAATTTCATATGTGAATGTTGAATCCAAATACCACCTCTTATGAGAATAAAATTTGAGAGGAAGAATCACATTGTGTATTGATATAAAGTAAAATTTGAAGGATTTTATATTTTTTTAATAAAAAATAATATAATGTTGCAAGAATCTTAAATTAAAAAATAGTAATATTAAAATCACATTATTTATAAACAAGAATTACATTTTTGAATATGTATAGATATTTTATTGTTATTCAAGAATTGTTAACTATTAATAAAGTAGAACTATACTTAATCATTCATTTTTACTTTTTAAAAATCAGATAACTAATAAGATAATATTACAAAATATTTTTTATTGAGAGTGATTTTTACAAAATACTTAAAAAAAATAAATTCTGTATAATATTAAAAAACTTGTTGAAGATTGTTAATCCTTTTGTATTTATTCTAATATAAATATTACTAAAACTAAAATGTCAAGATCTTGTAAACTTTCATTTTGCAAAATTATTGGAATATATTTTTTACTACTATCACAAATATTTTTATATATAAAAATGAACTTAAATATTTTTTAAAGAAAAATTATTTTACTTGAATGTTAAAGCTATCAGCTAAATTCATTATAAACCTGCTTTAAGAAATTAAAAAAAAAGGAGAAAATTTAATATTTGAATATTGCACTAGTCATTTATCATGATAAAATTATAAATGATCTATATAATTTAAAAATAAATGATTAAATTATTAATAAAAACGAAAGTAGAAAAATATGTTGTTTTTTTAAAGTAGATGTTAAGTTGCAAATTTTGCAAAAGCAAAAAATTGCTTCCTATTTTATTTTAAAATAAAACTGTTCTTAGCAAGAGGGTGGGGTATTAGAATGTTAGGAAAATTTAAAAATAAAAGTAAAAAGATTTAACATTCATCCTCTCCTTTTTTTTTTTTTTTTATAAATAAAAGAATAACATATAAAATAAGCAAATGTGAAAACAGACTAAAAATTAGTTTGTAAAAGAAAAACTTTCAAAAAATGTAATTAGTTTATAAAATTTCTGATTGATAATATTGAAATTGTATTAATTAAAAAACTATGTAAATTATCAGATAGTAGATTAATCTAAGCAAAAGATTAGATTAACGTGGAATGTAAAAATCAATTAGATTAACAAAATGTAAAAATTAATTAAAAACAAAACATATTCAAGTTACAATCAAAATTAAAAATACTATAAGGAAATAAACAATAGGAGAGAAAAAAGTATAAAAGTTACATCTTGGTTATTGTTCTTCAGTCAGGATTGCTATTAGTATTATTGCTATACAGTCCGGTTCGAATTCAGTTTTCAAATCCAATTTTCAATCTGTAATTCAAGTCGAGTCTGCAATCTAATTCAGTCTGGAGTTCAGGTTTTTTTTAAAGAATGCACGCAGATATTCAGAAATTTTAGTGCAGTAGTAAAACCAGTCATTACTACTGCCATCAGCATTAATGCAGAAGCTGCATAAGCCATACTAGGGTCCATCAGGGCTTCATGCCCAAACCCTCAGGCCATCAACTATCCTGCCTGAATCAATACCTGGAATCAATGCCAAGATTGTGAATTAGAAGCTGTCACATTCTCTCTCATTGTTCAACTGATTTCTGGAAGAAAAGCCATGTAGCCATCGATGGAGAAACAAAAGGCGAACCGGTTAGAAAATAAAACAAATGAAAACCCTAGGTAAAGATACTTTTAAATGATTCATAGATACTTTATATTATTACAAATGAACTTTAATTAACAAAGGACTATCATAATTTAGCCTGAGTGATTATATATATATATATTTGTTTTGTAGATTTCAATATTATATTAGATATGTGTAGGTTTGAATAAATATTAATGTTTGTTTAAATATTATTTGATCTATTCTCTCTCATCACTGCATTACTATTATGTGTTAAATGTGCTGGACCCTGAAACAAACTGAGCTAGTCATGGGCTATTTCAAGCACTGAATTGTGTGCCTGTCATCTGAAGCATGCTAACTATATAATCTATGGTTGGCTGGCACCTGAGGTTGATCCTCAAAACAAAATGCTTTGGATTGCAGGGGTTTGAATCCAGAAATTGAGATGGGCCATGGTCTGGAAATATGATCGTATTATGCTTTGCATAGCTCGATCTGACCATGGGTATCATTGATGGCTCTGCTATCGATGGTATTCTCCCCTTTGCTTGAAGGGCTGGTCCGTTTCCATGTTTTTTTTAAAATTATTGTAAAAGGTGTTTAAACCCAGTTAAACTAGCATGAATAAACCTATTATTCGAGGGATCCGGTGCTGAAGTACCATAAGTTGACCCAGCATAATCAAAGATAAAAGTAAAATCGTAATTAAAATTGAAAAAAAAAGTTTGAAACTAAAATTTAAAATAAAGGCTAAATTGCAATCGGTGAGCAATGTGAGAAGGGAAATGGACCAGAACAAACAAACTAAAATATTAAGAATCAGAATAATTAATAATAGTTAAAAATGTAATGTAATTAAAAAGGATAGAGAAAAAAGTAGTCAGAAATGGTAAATAACTTATTACTGGGGGTTTGGAGTTTGTTGAACACTTTGTTCGATTTAAAAATAGAAAAATAAATAAATAAAAAAACTGCTTGGCAAAGGTTAGGGGAGGTTGGAGTGTATATTAACTGGACGGATTTTTTTTTAAAAAAAAGAAAAGATTTATTGTACATGGATTATGATAATAGAAAATAATGCTAAATAAAATAAAATGTTTTTTTTTTTTTTTTTGAAAGTTAATAATAGAAATAATAGGAAATAGTGTAAAGTAATAAAGTTTTAGCATAAGTATACGATAATACAAGTTTTTTTTCTTTGTATAGAATCAAAATATGGTGATAAAATAATAAATTGAATACAGTTATGATAATGGAGGTTGGAGTGTATATTAACTGAACAGATTTTTTTTTTTAAAAAAGAAAAGATTTATTGTACATGGATTATGATAATAGAAAATAATGCTAAATAAAATAAAAAAATTTTTTTTTTGAAAGTTAATAATAGAAATAATAGGAAATAGTGTAAAGTAATAAAGTTTTAGCATAAGTATACAATAATAAAAGTTTTTTTTCTTATGGTATTAAATAATAAATAAATTGAATATAGTTATAATAAATAAAATGAAATTTAATAAAATAAAGAAAAATATTGTAAAATGTAAGTGTAGATTGTGTTTAGGTTGATAGAATCATGAGGGCAGTTGCAGATAAAGGTTGAGAAAGGAGTATTAAATGTATGACTATCGCTATGTGAACTTAAGACCCATAACAGACTAAATGGGACAGATCATCTGATAGGATGAGGTTCTAGTAGAAAGGTTCTGGACCCATCCAACATGCTGGGAGAAGTAATCCCAGTCCCCTATCTAAATAAATATGAGCCCTGGAAAATAAATCCAGATAAACTGCAAATCAGTTCGTGGGAAGAAAAAGTCCCAACATATAGTTATAATAAATCTTGTTATAGCATAAGCCGAATGGTCAGTAGATGAATATTACCATTCGCAGCAACCCCATTTTATCTTCTAGGATGCAGACCCATTGGAGAAATCATAGGCTCATTCAATTGGCTGGTAGAGAAATTCCAGCATTTTTTTATTCCATAAGTTGAATATAAGCCAGATAGGTCTGCCATTCACAGCATTTACTCTTTTTGTACATATCGGAAAGATGCATGTTGTTCCTGATAGTCATCTCATATGACAATTCGTTGCAAGTCAACACAGATTATGGCCAGGTGAGATAGAGGAGCATAAAAAATGGTCACCCTCTATAATGTGCAATTGGAGACTTATTTGACAGAAAAATATTAAATAAATAAAAAATAAAAAGTGAAAAATCAAATGGAATAGCTAAAAATAAAATGTCAGAGCTAAAATGGGTCAAATTGACACATTTTATCTCTCAAACAGGGGGCGGGGTGATGTAGTGCTAGTGAGAGACATATGTATAAAACATACATAGCTCACGTTACATGTTCATAATTTAAAAATAAATGATTAAATTATTAATAAAAATGAAAGCAGAAAAATGTTTTGTTTTTTTAAGTAGATGTTAAGATGCAAATTTTGCAAAAACAAAAGATTGTATCCTATTTTTCTTTTAGAATAAAACTGTTCTTAGCAAGAGAGTGGGGGATTAGATTGTTAGGAAAATCTAAAAATAAAAGTAAAAAAATTTAACATTCAACCTCTCCTCGTTTTTTTATAATTAAAAAAAAGAACATGTATAAAATAAGCAAATTTGAAATCAGACTAAAAATTAGTTTGTAAAAGAAAAACTGAAAAATGTAATTAGTTTATAATATTTCTGATTGATAATAGTATTGAAATTGTATTAATTAAAAACTAGGTAAACTATTGATGAGATAGTAGATTAATCTAAGCAAAAGATTCTTAACATGGAATGTAAAAATCAATTAGATTAATAAAATGTAAAAATTGATTAAAAACAAAGCATATTCAAGTTATGATCAAAATTAAAAATAAGATAAGGAAATAAACAATGGGAGAGAAAAAAGTATAGAAGTTACATTTTGGTTATTGTTCTTTAGTTGAGTTTGCTATTAGTATTATTGCTATACAGTCCGGTTCGAGTTCAGTTCAAGTCTGGTTTTCAATCTGTAATTCAGTCCATAGTTTGGGTTCTTTCTAAAAAATGCATACAGATATTCAGAAATTTTAGCTCAGTAAACCAGTCATTACTATTGCGGTCAACATTAATGCAGAAGCCACATAAGCTATAGAGGTATCTGACAAGACTTCATGCTCAGGCCAACTATCCAGCCTGAATCAATACCTGGAACTAATGCCAAGATTGAAGTAGAAGCTGCCACATTCTCTCATTGTTCGACAGAAACCTGAAGGAAAGCCATCGATGGAGAAACAAAAGTCCAACCAGTTGAAAAATGAAACAAATAAAAAACCTAGGCAAAGATACTTTTAAATAATGATCTGTAGACACTTTATATTTATTTCAAATGAACTTTAATTAATGAAGGATTCATAATTTAGTCTGAGTAATTACTTATATATATTTGTTTTGTAGATTTCAATATTATATTGTTAGATATGTGGGTTTGAATAAATATTGTTTTTTTAAATATTATTTGGTCTATTTTCTCTCTTTTGTCACTGTGACACTATTAACTTACAGAGTATTTTTTTAATGTATTAAATGTGCTGGACCCTGAGACAGTGTGAGCTAGTCATGGGATATTTCAAGCGCTGGATTGTGTGCCCGTCATCTGAAGCATGCTGACTATTTAACCTATGGTTGGCAGGCACCTGAGGTTGATCCTCAAAACAAAATGCTTTGGATGGCAGAGGTTTAAATCCAGCAGTCAAGGTAGGGCCACAATTTAGAAATGTGATTGTGTTATGCTTTGCATAGCTCGATTTGACCATAGGTATCATTGATGGCTCTGCTATTGGTGGTATTCTCCGCTCTGTTTGAAGAGCTGATCCATTCCCATGTTTTCTTAAAATTATTATAAAAGGTGTTTAAACCCAGTTAAACCTAGCACCAATAAACCTATTATTCAGAGGACCTGGTTCAATATCATGCATAAAAAAACTAAAAATATATTTTTTTTTCAACTATTGTATATTTAACTTCAAATAAAAGCAGATATTTAAAAATTAATTCAATCATGAATTGTAAATAATTAGTGATTGAATTAATTAATTTCTGGACATTCCACACTTATTTCAAGCTAAATATAAAAACACCAATTGTGGTTGAAGAAAACAATTATTTTTAGCCTTTTAGTGCAAATTAAACATTTATTATAAAATATTTTTATAAATATTATTTTAGACTTTTTGGTATTTGGATATTATTTATAATTATTCCTATTTAAAATGGAGAATAAAAACAATGTCACAGTCTGTAATATTTGAAAACAAATTTGTATGCATTAAAAAATCAGTCCAATATTATTTTTGTTTTAAAAGAAAAAAAAAAAAACCTTTTACAATCAAGAGAAATTAAGATTTGTTTTTATTTCTATTTTGCATTTTTTTGTTTAAGATTTTTTAAATAAAATATACTATCTTCTCTTGTGCATCACTGAAACTTAATGAATCAGTGTCATTGTGTTTCAGATTTGGTCTGCCAACAGTTATATTAAACAAATAACTGGACAACCTGAAATATTTCATTTTCATGTTGCATTGTCATAGATTTTTAGCATACAGAATTTGAACTAAATCTATTTGATAGAAGTATATTAAAAATCAATTACATAACTTATCCCAATCAAGTAAATAAACAAACAGAATTTCTTAACTAAATAAAAGCATTTGAAAAACCTGATTAAATTTTTTATTTATACATATTGCCAAAAAGTAAAATTATGTAAAATTAGAAACAGGCATATTGTTTTATTAAAAACTAAACCCTGGAAACGCTTAAAAAAAAAAATAATAATTAGGTGATACAACAAATATATTGGATCAGAACTACTTAGTAAAACAAAATAGTTTACTTATTTATATATAAATTTTATATATCATTATCTGAATTTTATGCAATAATTGTACTATACATTTCTTAATGGAAATTTTACAATTTCTCATATAATTTAATTTAATTTTTTTTTTTTGTATAATTATATAGATTTTACTTTTTACTTTAAGGGCAATTTATGATGGAGACCAATATCCCAAATTTATGGAACGCTTGGATGCCCGGATCAAAAACCATGATAAAGATATTGAAAGAATGTGCAATTTTCATTACCAAGGTTTTATTGATTCCATTAGAGAATTATTGCAGGTTCGAATTGAGGCCCAAAAATTGAAGGTACTTTTTTTATATATGTATGTACATATGTGATTCATCTATACAGTTTTTCAAATTTAAATCAGAATATGCTCTACCAAATGAAGTGATCTATTATTTGTCTGAAAATGTGGTAATGATATATTACTTGTAGTTATATGTTGGATTATTTTCATAGTTAAATGCCTTTAGAGTAATTCATACTTTAAATTTTTGCAATACATACAACTATTAATAATAGCACACAGCTTACTATATAACTCTTCTGTTCTTCAGATATTACTGATCTGACCAATGACAGTACTATTTTGAGAATCAAACCAGGGATCTTTAGATTCATTAATATTGAATTTAAAGTCAGAATAATCTAGCTGGTCAGAGTTTTATCTTAAATTCATATTTATAAGTCTAAAGATCTTTTGTTTCATTCTCATGCTAATATTTTCAATACATGAAGAATAGAACATCGCATTAAACGTGTCCTATTCTAACCTGTCTGTTATTAATAGCAGTTGAATGTATTAGAAAAGTTTAAATAAAGTTTGAACTTTTCCAAAGACATTGTTAATGTTATATGATGGAAATAGTCTAACATACACTTAAAATGACACATAAAATGATTTACTTACAATTTTTATTTACTACTATGAAAAATTGGATGTATATACATTTCTACCTTGCATGTTGCCTCTTATTATTATGGGGCCAGCATGTGATGGGGAATATAATTTTTTATCCTTTTTTAAGAAAAAAATGTTTCTTTTAATATCTAACAAACTTATTTCTATCTAAAATAGTCTAAATAAACTGTTAAATTTTGTATAATAACAATACTTGATTTATATGAAGGTATTTATAAATATGTTTAGATGTGGTATTTAGCTGAAACACTATTGAAAATTATAATAAATTAATAAATGGAAACATATTTTTATATTCAGTGATTCTTAAAAAAAACATTAAAAAAATCAATCATAAAGGCATTACAAAGTTTCCTTTTAGGATGTTCTGTAAAATTTTAAAAATACAATGACAAGAGCATAAAACCATTTCACTATATTCCTTCAACTTCCTGGATGTGATATTATAGTATTCACTATTGTAAAATCATGTTTTCATTGGATTAGGCATCTGAAATGTATGATCAATACAAGACTTCTTAAAAGGTTTTTTTTATGAAGAACTTGACCCTTTTTACATTATAAGGATTATCTCAAAAAAGTATTGTAAAGAAGTGTAATATTGACTGTTTTCATTGTAGGAAAATGGCAAAGTAGAATGTATTGATGACAATTGTACATAATGTTAAAGTATTTCAAAAAGAAAATTTTTTTTTTACAGAAGTAGTTAAAAAATAGCATTGCAATATCAAATCAACAGAAAAATGGATCATTATGTAATATATGGATATACTTGTGATTTGCAGATTGGTTTTTATAGTTATTGTAAAACTCACCTCTAGAGTAGTTTGAGTTTAAATATCCATTCTCATTTACAAGTGGCTATTGATCATGATAGTGCAACAAGTAAAACATATGATATCTTCCATTTTGTTAAAGAATAAGTAAATCAAAAATAATTAATATTTTTGGAGTGCAAAACATTTTGTTAAAATATATACATACATATATTGGAGGTGTATTCTTGGTATTAAACAGTCACAAATGAAATATTTTACTTTGTTTTCTTTTATATATAACTTGTAATTATACATTACTTTATGCTATCATACAGTTTGCTTTAAGTATGTTAAATCTTATTATTTTGTCTGTATGTATGTATATTTATATATAGTAATGATACAGTATATTGGATAAATATAGTGATTAACAAATATAGCTGTGTGTTTAATAATGTGAATCAAATATGGGAAATCGCTTTTAATCATTTATTAATTTCCACAACTGATTGTTAAAAGTACATAACTGGATAAATCTGATGTGCATATACTGTTTTTAAAAAATATGTATTGTTTGAACTAAATAAAATAAGTGGGCTGAGTACAATTATTTGTCTGGTCACTATAATGGAATAAAATAATTAAGTCAAAAATATTATAATGGGTTATTATATGTCAACCATATTTATGTGTAACCTCTAGACATTCTTTGTCTATCAATTTAGTTTTATATGGGAAAAATGCCACAGAATCATTATGATGATGAGTATAAATGGGCACCCTCTATGCAATTCTCAAAGAAAACTAGAATTCACATGCAAAGTATCCATTATCTTTCCTGGATATATAGATTCAATTAAAGCAAGAGACTAGAGAGACATATTGACAATATATATCAGGGGTGTCTAAGATCTCAACTGCAGTCTACCGGTTGTCCGCAAGGTCTCTGAAAGTCAACTGCAAAGCTGACATGAATATTGACAAATTATAGTAATAAATTCAAAGCTGATTGGAATATAAAAAATTAAAAAAATAAAAATTCAGAATTATTTTTATTTAAAAATAGTTAAATTTAAAATAGCACCTGTTGTTATTGTCGATCTCAAAAATAAACCCAGGTTGGAAGAAGCTGAAAGAATTAAATTATTTTTGAGTAATATTAGAGCTAATTAATATTCTTAGAAATATTTGCCGTTTTCCCAAGAAGAAATAAAAATAACTTGTCCTGGAGAAACAAGGATTTTAATGAACAGATTTTAAAACAAAGAAGTTGTGAACTTTTTAAAACACTTTGTATAGTAATTTAATAATTGTTATTTAACCTTTACCTCGTTCAAAATACCTATTGGCCGAGTGAATTAAAGTTCTAAATTTTTGATTGGTCATTTACAGAATCAGCAGTAAAGATATATTTAATCTTTTAAAATTATATTTGTTTTAGTTTAGTTTCTAAAAAGAAAATTAATAATTTGTCAGATTATTAAAGTAAATGAAAGTTTTTTGAAAAATGAATTCCTATTTATAATTGATAAAAGTAATCTATAGTAGACAACATAAAACATACTTTTTGTAACCTATTACAAAATGCAACCTACGTCATTGATTTCTTTCTCAGTTTACTTTTGTCTAAAAGTACAAATTTTTTACTAAAGTCTGAAATATTCTTCTAAAATAATTATATTTTCACACATATTTTATGAAAATAATAATAAATATGTAAAAAAATCTAAAACATTTTCATTTTGAAAATCAAAGAAAGAACTTTGAGTTGTCAAAATTGTTGACAAGTGCTCCCTTTTGTAGAGAATGTAAAACAACCAATCAGTGGCTTGGAAGGCAGGCCTTATCTCATTGTTATAACATTAAATATAAATATTATTGATTTTTTAGTTGTAAAATAATTATTAAGTGTGAAGTATCATATGGTATGTTTTTCTTGATAAAATGATCATAAAATCGGCAAAATAATGTAAAACTTAGTGGTTTGAGAATAAGTTAAAGCCATATATGAGTTTCTTCATGGAGAACAGTCCATTAATAAATATTTTATAAAGCGACATGGACTAATTATAATACTAGAGGTAGCTGACATAATTTAATAGTAGTCATATAAAATGTCTTCAACAGTTCATTTCTTCTAAAAACGTCACCAATATTTCTGAATACTTAAAAAAAAACCCTTATGAAAAAAAAAAAAAAACACCAATTTGCAAGTACATTCTAAAAAAACAAGGATTTTTTTTTTGTTTTGTTTTTTATTCCGGCAAAAAATTTTTTATTCGTTCGAAGTCCTGAAAAAAAATTTTCACTAAAAAAATCACCCCAATGTCTAAAAGTTTGGCCATCCCTGATAAATATGAAGATGTGAAGTCTGAAATAGAAATAGATGAGATTATAGAAGGTTAGCTAAATTTAATTAAATATATAATAAATTTATTAGATAAATAAAATAATAGACAATTTGTAGATTTCATATAAGTATAACATATCATGCTAATTCAGTAAATAAATGATTTAATTAATTATGATATTTTAAAATAAAAATAATTTTTAATGTACATACATGTGGGAATAAATTAGTGTAATGGCAGTAAATATTGGTCTGATTTAAATATATTAATCATTTAAAATGATTTGGTAATATATCAAACATAAAGTTTAACTGCTTAAATTAATCCTACTGTTTGAGACTTAAAAGTTATTTTAATAAACACAGTATAAATATTTTAGCACAATTATTTAATAAACCTAACATTATCTAATTGTTTTGACATTTATATGTTTGTTTGCAGGATTACTGATATATTGATGTTATTTAACCCTGTAATAATTTACATGTATAATCAGCATATCGATGATTTAGTGTGAGTTGGAAATTAACTTTCTAAAAAAAGGATTTAAAATAGATTTAATTAAGAAAATTCTTTTAGGTTTATAAATGTTTTTTTTTTTTTAAAATATATGTGTAATGTATATATTAAGGTTTTAAGACAAATAATGTCTTTGACAATTTATCTCAGGAGTTTTCTTTTCAATACAACTGGTTTTTATTTTAAATTTATTAGTGTTAGAAAGTCAATTATTCAGATTTTGTATTTTTAAGAAAATACCTCTTTTCTCTGTAAGTCAGGTAAATAAAATTATTTTCCAGTAATATCTATATTTAACTTTTCTATTAAATAATTTTTATATATATGTACAATTCATACTGTATTTTATTTGTAATGGTAGCTTGTATGTACACACACACACACACACACATGTATATATAATCAAAATTATACCAAATTCTCAACTCAACCAGACGAGCCAAGAAAATAAAATCTAAAACACTAGCAGTGGTTTCACTGCTACAAGGAGATTTCCCAATTGCAATGAACTACAAAATAACAACATATTCAAACTAAACATTACCCACAATTTCATTTACCTCCCATCCACCCTTAATATTAAAAGAACTTTTAAATAAGTTAACTGCTTCAAAATCATAAATTTTTAATAATAAAGATTCTTTAATTCTTCTTTGTGTTTCATTATTCTCAAAGAAGACAATCTTAGTTTCATCTAAATTAATAATGTGGCCTGTATAAGGCAAAACTAAGATATTTATTTCTAACTCTACATTTATGTACCTTTATTCTTTCATTTAAATTCTAACTATTCTGATCTATATATACTTCTTTTCAAAAACAAGGAATAATTTACATTATTCCAAGAATAGTCTTTCTATCAAAAATTTCATTTGTATTATAAGGTACATAAAAGTAGTTGTCTCCAATTTTTGAAATTTGTCTGTCTTTCTTATATGACCGATTGAATATAAAGGTCTTTAAAATACTAAATCTTTATGTATAAAGATGAAAATGCAATAAAATTGTATCTGTTCTTCAAAGAAGATATGTCAAAGCAAGAAGAAATTTGTCAATATAAAGACAGCTCATCAGAAGTATATATACTGTACTTGAAATAATTTAAATAATCTAGGGTTTGCATACTAGAAGTCACTATTTTACAAAATTAAAATCATACACAAATTTGAGAAGTTCTAATAGAGTTTAAACTCTAAAAGTGTACTTAGGTGAGGACATTTATATTTATTTGTTTAACCCAGTTTCTAATTTTTTTATTACTAATTTTATTTATATTTGAAAGTTTATTGTTTTTTATTGTTCATGCTATTATATGTTTCATTGTTTAATATTTAGTGTTTTTTAATATTTAAATGCAATATTTTGTTTCTCTTCTCCATGTAATATGTATTTATGGTTAGTGGGATTACAATCTTTAATTTTAATTTTAGGAAAGAAGAGAAAATTAGTTTTGTGCTAATATAATTTACTTTATTATTTACTTATGTACATTTAAAAATTGTATGCCAATATGGACTATTTTACTGAATATAAAGTTTCACATATATTTTAGGTTGATGTCTATAATAGAAATAGGGATACTAATTCAAATCCTATTTTATTAAATTATTTGTTTTGTTAATGTTTAAAATGTTGATATTTCTTTAATCTCAATTCTATGTAATTAGAATTATACAATATGCACTTCTCTGAGGAATGCCAAAGCACAAAACCATGGTCAGAGGTTGGGGGTCCTGACAGAGATATTGTAAGTGCTGGCTCTGGCTAAGCATTTATCATAAAGCTTCACATGATCACATTTCCTATACTAGCACATTAATTGTTGATAAACAGAGCAAAACTCTCCATACTATTGCAACCTGTGCTAAACAGAGTAGTCAATGGATGCCAGAAGGCTTGTGCATAAAATTCCTATCTAATGCCTACTCATCCAATATCCCCAGACTAGTTTCTGGCTTGTGGCCTTCGTCAGTGAGGAGCTTTGGATCTGAGAGCACTGCATCTAGATCTTAGGATGTAATGCAACCCTCTAGCAACCACCTTTTATCTCTACTTAACTACAAAACTATGAGAAGGAAATTGAAAACACAAAAAATATTTTCAATCTAAGCTCAATAGCTTATATAGTCATATGGATCTGAACTCAGTTCAGCACCCATACATTTTGGTGTCTTTGGCTCTTTTACAACCATAGCCACCACTATCCTATTAGGCAGGATTGGTGTTAAACCATTAAGCATCACATGATCACATTTCCTATACTAGCACATTAATTGTTGATAAACAGAGCAAAACTCTCCATACAGTATTGCCACCTGTGCTAAACAGAGTAATCAATGGATGCCAGAAGGCTTGTGCATAAAATCCCTATCTAATGCCTACTCATCCAATATCCCCAGACTAGTTTCTGGCTTGTGTGCTGAACTGAGTTCAGACCCATATGACTATATAAGCTATTGAGCTTAGATTGAAAATATTTTTTGTGTTTTCAATTTCATTCTCATAGTTTTGTAGTTAAGTAGAGATAAAAGGTGGTTGCTAGAGGGTTGCATTAGATCCTAAGATCTAGATGCAGTGCTCTCAGATCCAAAGCTCCTCACTGATGAAGGCCACAAGCCAGAAACTAGTCTGGGGATATTGGATGAGTAGGCATTAGATAGGGATTTTATGCACAAGCCTTCTGGCATCCATTGATTACTCTGTTTAGCACAGGTGGCAATACTGTATGGAAAGTTTTGCTCTGTTTATCAACAATTAATGTGCTAGTATAGAAAATGTGATCATGTGATGCTTAATGGTTTAACACCAATCCTGCCTAATAGGATAGTGGTGGCTATGGTTGTAAAAGAGCCAAAGACACCAAAATGTATGGGTGCTGAACTGAGTTCAGACCCATATGACTATATAAGCTATTGAGCTTAGATTGAAAATATTTTTTGTGTTTTCAATTTCATTCTCATAGTTTTGTAGTTAAGTAGAGATAAAAGGTGGTTGCTAGAGGGTTGCATTAGATCCTAAGATCTAGATGCAGTGCTTTCAGATCCAAAGCTCCTCACTGACGAAGGCCACAAGCCAGAAACTAGTCTGGGGACATTGGATGAGTAGGCATTAGATAGGGATTTTATGCACAAGCCTTCTGGCATCCATTGATTACTCTGTTTAGCATAAGTGGCTATACTGTATGGAGAGTTTTGCTCTGTTTTTCATAAAGCTTATTGAGGAATTGGCAAACCTCACTGTTTATAACTTACAATCTTAAGAGATAGGGTCATGTGATCCATGACTTTTATTTTGACTATTTAATTCAGTATTAAGTTTCAAGTTGGCTTTTGTAAATAGTTGCTATCATATATAATGCTAGCATTATAGGAAATAGTGACTTACCTGTGATATCATCAACTAGAATGGAAGCCATCATTGCCAATAAAGATGAAATAATTTTCAATTATCTAAGATATATCATTGGAGAATAATGTTTTTGTCATTTGGGCTAATGAAATTATGATCACCTAATAAGATTATAAATCATCATCATTTATCCAGCCCATATTTAACTATTTGAGCAGGATAGTATACTGAAGGGCCTGGGAAGTAGTCAATCAATCCCATGTTTATCAAATTCTTTTTAATAATAGTAGAACTTTTTTACTTTTCTATTGAGTCCTGCGTGTGAATTGTTTCATTTGGTATTCACAATAATTGACTCACCACATTTGAAACCTAATTAAGGTTCAATTAAGAGTGAGTGTTAACATTTGTCACATTAAATGGCAACTCATTAACATCTGGTAAAGTTTTATTTAGCTATGAATAGTGTGATATATCCCCAAAAGGAAACTGTTTTTAATGCACGTAATAGATTAAAAGATGAAGATAATCATACCTATTGTGGAATGGCAAATAAAGAAGGGATTAATGGAAATATAAATGGATAAATCAGGCCAAGTTATTATTTAAGGTAAAAAAAAATTAGATAAGGTAGATAGATGAGAATAGTTGGATTTCAAGGTATTGTAGTAATAGCAACAATTATGTAGTAATAATGTTTTTTTTTAGAAATGATAATAAAAAACGAATGGAATAAATGATTATATATCAAAAGCTTGTAGAATATAACAAGAAATGGAACAGCAAATGAATATAGAATAACCAATAATGCACGAGAGTTAATAGCTATTACATATAGAACAATAGATGAATATAGAATATTTTGCAGAACTGCTGTTGAAAGAACAACCAAAGTAGATCAACAAATTTAAGATGATCTGTAGAGCAAGTGCCTTAACTGAAATTTAAAAGCCATACAAAAAATGTAGCTGAAAAATGATGCAGAAAAAAATGAAAATCAAAAAATCTATATAAGAAATGCAACAGGAAAATAGAAAGATGGCAAAAATGATGAGAACCATGAGAATGGTATAAATGAGAAGTCTGAAGGTTATGAAAGCATTAAAGAAGAAATGGTATCACAAATGCAGTAACAAGTGCAGTTTAAAATAGTAGTCACATAGAACTTATCTGTTGTTTTGGAAAAAATTGTTAAAAGCATAGAAGATAGCAAAGTAGAAACATAGGAAACTGTTCAGAACATTATAGATAGAATTAAAACTTAAATTTAAAGAAGAGTAGAGGATTAAACTTGAATTCAGCATCAATAGCAGCAATGTTGGAGAGTCACTTAAGAAAGTTTGAAGAATGTCTAAAGGGAGGCAACTAACACAATAATGAAAATAGAAACTAAAAGTGCAAAAATGAAAAAATAGCATCAGCACTGTCCCAGAATGTAGACTGATAAAATGTAGCAAGAGCTTGAAAAAGAAATAGTGCTAAATGAAGCCCACAAATGCAAAGCCACAAGAATGATGCAAGTGAGAAGTTCTGAAGTATGTTATGACATGATTCAGTTTTTGAAAATAAAGATATTCAGGGGTGTTGTGAGAAAATTTAATTTACGGTCATGTAATTTACTCCACTGTTTGTTTTATATTCATTTAAAAATTATGTGACAATATAGACTGTCATCTTTATTGAATATAAAATGTTTCACATCTGTTTTTGGCTGATGTTTAGCATAGTAGAAATAGGAGATATAATCAAGATACATTAATTTTAAAACTATTGTTTTAAAATTGATATGAACATTAAGATTATTAAATATTTATTATGAAGTGCTCATTTTATATCTTGTTCAAATCCTATATTACTAAATTGTTTTCTTAATGTTTAAATTTTCATATTTCTTTATTCTCAATTCTGTACACTATTTGAGTTATGTAGTATGTGATAATCTGATGTTAAGTTTCAAGTTGACATATGGTAATTTATTATCATCATATATAAAACTAACATTATGGAAATGGTAGTTTGAATTAGGTAGGTTTATAAAGTGCTGGTCATGGTCCTTAATTTTGATTGCTGATGGTGCCCAAAAGTTGCAAGTGCAAGCCATTATCACATTACCAAAAGGTTAAATGGTAGAGAGATGTTGTAATAACTGATCTTTGCTGAGTTATATAAATGAAGAATCATTTGTTTTATCATTTAGGAATATGAAATTATGGTTAAGATCACTTAATAAGCATATAAATCATCATCATTTATCCATCCTATATTATTTAACATCTCTATCTGCATAGCTCAATGTTTCCCACCATGTGTGTCTTATTCCATCTGTGTGGCACAAGATTTTCTCAGGTGTGTCGACAAAGTATCAAAATTAATATTAAAAAATTAATACAAGCTTATTAAAATTAAAAAATTTTCATCTGAATTTCCAAATATATCAACAAAGACCTTAAAAATTTTATTGCCTTTCTCTACTTCACATTTATGCAAACTAACGTATTCATTAATGACTGAAATTAAAAGCAAAAATAGAGACTACTTAACTCAGGGTTTCCTTATCTACAATTTATTCTAGAATAAAGAAATTATGCAAAGAACAAGTATCATATTAGGATAAAACTTTTTGGGGATTTTTTTTAATAAATATAAATGTAATATGTGATAAAATTTATTTATTTATAATAAATATAAAATATATGCAAAATTTGTTATTTTTTTCTTAAAATTTCTGGTGTATTGCAAAAATCTAGTTAACTTTGAAGTGAGTCACTGGTAAAAAAAAGTTTGGCATAGCTTATTGAAGGGTTTTAGTCATATATATTTTAGTCTATAATTTTGATATCCATTTTGCTACAATATGTTATTTATTTAATTAAGTCATCAGTTTAAATTATTACAATGTATACAAATGTGTTTGTTTCATATAAAAATGATTTAGCAATAATTGTTTTTTTTTGATACTAACTAGCTAATGTCTAGCTGCTTCTTGACTTACACCAGATAGCTATATGTTTTAAACTTGTGGATACTTAACAATGCATAGCTAACTTGATAGTCATCTTGATGCTATCAGCATATAATTTTTTTGTGGCTGTAAATTTTCATTAACATACTATCCTGTTAATTATATACTTATTCCTGATTCCAACTGATTGAGGTAACGTGCTTCAGTTTTTATATCTGACTGGTAGGAATATTCCAGAAGGGTATTTCTCAGAAAAACGGGATAAAAATGTAATTTTTTTTAATTAATAAAAATAGGTCCCATTAAGTAAATATAGCTATTGATTTCTTCCCTGTTAACATAATTTTGAATTAAAATTTATTCCTTAATCTTTTTTTGATACAGAATAAATCACTGATAACTTTATTACATTTATAAAACAAACACCTTTTTTCAATTTCATAAATTATACATTTTTTTAAATAAACTAATTTAACAATTGATTTTTTATTTTATTAGAAGCATATTAAAATTATTGCACTAGCACTGACTTTTTTTTAATATTTAAATTAATTATTTAAAATAAAATATTTTTTTTTTTGATTGTGTATTTTTACATTTTCACTTGTTTTAACCGTTGGAACTAATTTTTATAATTAACTGTTTATGTGACTTTTTTTTTTTTTTCTTTGTAGCAGAAATTTGCTAAGATTTTGATTGAGAAAGGCATGTCACTTTTATTTATTATTATCATTGGTTTTGAAATTAAGAATTAATCGAAAATTTCTGGTTCAAGGGCTTTTTTGGATTGTGAATTTTTTGGATTTCAACAATAAATTTTCTCTTATTATAAAGCCAAAATTGCTGAAAGTTTAAATAAACGTTAATTTTATTGTCTTTTACTTTGTTTAAATATAAATACTATTTGTATACTTTATAAATTTATTTTATTAATAACAGTATATTTTAAAATACAGAATGTGCTTATATTTATATTAGCATAAAATTTTTGTATAGTGTGCCACCAAATGTTTTTATTCTAATTGTATCTTGCATTTTCTAATCTAATCTTTCTTGATCCTCACTTCCGGCCATTTAATGATTTATCAGGCTCCATGTTGGAGACCATTTTCAAATTTTTTCTTTCTTAACCTATGTGCCACTACAAAATGACTGTCCACAATTTTCCAAAGATTATTAAAATTTACAATGACTGGTATGAGAGTACCACTAGACATATCGGCTAGCACCATATCAAGAAGAAACTTCAACGATCGAAGTGATAATTTATTTATGTACAGCAGTCATTTAATAGATTTTAAAAATGTAATCTTATATGTACTTTAATTGTACCAAAGGATACTTAATTATTAAACTAGTAATCTATATTCAAACAGATACTTAAGTAAAGTTTAAATGTTTATTATATTTTTCTCTTATTGAAAACTTTCCTAATTTCTTCTTTTTTTTTTTAGCATCCCAAACTGACTCTATTATAAAAACAAAATACAAAAACCTAAATTTAAACTCTTATTTATTTTTTTATAGAGTCCAAAAATTTAACAAATATTTTCTCAAGGGAACATGTACCGTCACGAACCCTACAAACAACAGCAGACCAAATTGACTATGGAAACCCTGTCCAAATAGGTGTGAAATTCTAAGGTGGCTTCCTATAAGAGCATGCAGTAGTGTAACACTCAAATGTTCTCTCTTCTATGTTAAATAATTATTTCAACTTTTAAGAGATTGTGCAAGTGTCTGCTGTTTGCTTGCAGCCATCAAGTATTCCTATTTCAAACAAGATTCTGACATAAGGTTCCTGTGTTTACTTATAGTCAGAATTATTAACTGACTTTTACCCCTCCCTTTCCCTGTTTCTGTTTTGACTTTCTAGATCGAGCAGTTAACATTATTCTTGTACCCATATTTTGAATATAATAATTAAATGGAAATTATACAAACAAAATAAAATTTTGATTAATAAAAATTAGTAATATAAAAGCATAACCCCCTTTTGTTATTCAATACAAAATTATATAAAATTAATAATCCCTCATAAAAACCCTCTCTACTGTTGAAACTTTTTACACTTAAGTTAATGGAGTCTTGCTCTATTGCACCAAAATTAAAGAAAAGTTTTTTAATCAAAGTTCATAATTATCCTGATTGCTCAGTGGGACGACTTTCTCCAATTGGTTAAAGTTCTTATATGAGTTTTCTTGTGATGACTGGCATGAATCCTCCATTTGTTCCATTGTTTTTTTTTTATTTCCTCGGCTAGCTCTGCAGGTCTTTCTTTCCCTTGGTTGACATTTACACGGATAGCTTCAGGTGATGATATGAGTCAATTTCCCGAGAGGAATGTTCTGATTTCCTTTATTTAGAAAACATTTTCTCGGTATTGTTAATATTATATTTCAATTTCTTTTCACAGTGCTTTTATATATATATGAGTGCAAGTATAGGCCAGGTCAAATGCCAAATCAAAATGCCAAGTAGTCAAACAAAATGAAACTAATTATATGGTTTTTTTTTCATGAATGGATTCACACCTATTTTATTTTTAGACAATTTTATAGTTCCAGTTTTTGTCCTTTTTTTGTCATCTTTTTTTTTTAATTAGTGGAAAATTTCTGAATCAATTAGTGTAATAAATTATAAACTACTTTTATTGTCTGAAGTTAATTGCTAAAATATATATTTTTTTCTTCCCCCAACCTGTGCCTTTCTAAGAATTACAATTTAAAATAAAAAAACTTTTAGTAAACAGAAATTTCAAGATCTATTTTTATCTCAAGATTCAATGAATTCAAATAAATAATTAAACTGAAGGAATGCTGATTTCTTCAAGATAAGTAATAATAATAAAAAAAAACTACTTAAAAATAATATTTCAAAAACATTATTTTAAAATACTATACCAGATATGTGATTTTAATAAAATAAAACATAAGTGTGCATATAAACATGAAATGGCAGAACATATCAACTCAATAGCAATAGTTAAAAAAATAAATCAAACAATACTTATTTTATTCGAGTAATAGAAGTTTTTGAATTATAGTTGTTTGAATTAATAGAAGTCTACCTATGCAATTTGTTATTTAATTTATAAAAGCTATATTTCAAATTCAATATTTTTTTTATAATTTGTTATTTCATATTTTATTTATTTTTTATTCCTGAACATTGCATAAATTAATTGCATTTTTTAATGTGATACAATTATACTGTCATGAAACTAATACAATCTATCTCATTATACTCAAGACATTTATCCACAATTACTAGTGTGATAGGAGAGTTTTAATACTACATATAACACTCTCTGCCTCCGTTATTCACTGAATTTTTTTAAAATTATAAATTGTCTAATCTGTTTCTGCTATTGCCACTAATTCGATATTTACCTTGCTACTATATACAACATTTTGATCAGTCATTATATTTCAACATCACTGACCTCATTTTTCACAGTTATTATAACACAATCTACTGTGCTATCCTGAAATATATTTATTTAAATTTGTGCCAGAAATTTTAAAGAAGTAGAATGTAAATAGTTTTTTTCTAGTGTTTTTATATCCAATACTTCTCAAAGATTCAAAAGCATTCTAACAAGTAACAGTGAATTATCAGAGTAAATTCTAATAAATTTTTATTTATTCAGAGTAGATTTTTTCCCATTAAGTTTAAAGTAAAATAATAAAGTGTTGACCAGTTATATGTTTTGTACTATTAATTGAAAAGTAGATATATATCATTCACTTAACAGTTGAATGAAAAGAAAATGATAAATAGAATACTAAATCTGAACCATGATTCCTAGATTTAACTAAATTTATTTAAACAAATCTTAAATTAGAAGATAAACTGCAAGACAAAAGATGTCTGAATAATGTCAGTCATGTGTGGGCACAATTAAGCATGAAAAAAGTTAATTATTTAAACATGTGGCAGCTAGGTAGTTCCTGATATTTATTTTCGAGTTTTTAAATTATTTAATATGTAAATGTCTAAATAATATGCTTTATTGGAGAGGAGGGAGGGCAAAATGCTCAGAATAATGAAGTTATTGAATTAATTTAAAAAATGTAATTGTGCTGTTAATGTGTGTGGAGATACTAACATCATATTCATTTTAATAATGCCATATCAGTTTTTAATTTGGTTAATTCAGAGTTTCCATTCATTATCAAAACAAGACAGTTGTCTTAAAAAGTTTGGAGATATCTCCCAATTTATAATTACGAAAAATGAAAATCTATTTTCAGGTATCTTTTTTTTTTTCATTTAATATATTGTATTAATTATGGAATATTTAATTATTATAGAAATTATATCTGATCCTATATAATATGAATTGCATATTTGATTGTTTAAAATTTCAACTTTATTCTGTTAATTTTTAAGGATATTGAATGTATTTCTTCTCGCCAGGAAACTTGCACGATACATTTTCAAAAACTGTTGCTTAGCAGCAATAACCAAGTATAAGTGTTTCATTAATTTTATGCGGGTCTAAATATATTTTATGAATATTTAAATACAAGCAGTTCCAGTTTTATAATTGTAAATTTAATTTAGTGTCTGAATACCCCCCCCCCCCCCCCAATTGTTCACAGATTTGTAGCATTAAGAGTATATTACTTCTTTTGTTTAAATATGAGATTAATAAATATATTTGTAAAATTATTAAAGAAGATCCATATGTATATTTTTTGGTTGTAGTGCCAATTTATCTTATAATAAAAAAATAAAGTTAAAACTTTGAAAGTAAAAATCTATAATATATTATGAAAGACTCACTTAATTTATTCAAGATTGGATTTTACCATTTCTACCTTTATTGAACAACATTTGAAAGGTATAATGGTAACAGTAGCTAAACTAATGGAGATTTAAGAAATTTCACTTTTGAATTTATCTATAATGATTTCCTCTACTCATAAGGATTTCTATTTAATCTATATTCGGGTAAGTTTTAAGATAAGATGTTTAACAGGTTAATTATGAATATGTTCTTTAAGGTCATCCTAATATAGAGAAAAATTTTTTCATTCTTATAAATGCAATGGAATTATATCATGTTGCTTTTAAAGTTATAATTAGAAAATTGATCACATGCTGTCATTTTAACATAATTGATCGTACATTCATTAGTCCCTATTAAAAAGTTGTGGTTATTCATAATAGCTGATAGATAGAATTGTGTAAGACTACTCAGGAAGTGGGTGTTCTCCAAAAAATGTATTGGTCTGTAAACTTTTTCCAAAATAATAGTGAGAACTCCTCAAAAATGGAAGCACTCAATTTTATTTCTTAATAGGCTGAATGTATGACAGTCATTAAACCATCCAGTGTCTCCCCAGTGTTTGGTGATACCAAACTGTAGAACATCTTTTTACTTGACATTGATCAAATAGTGTCAAGATTAGAGATTATTTTTGAGAATTTTTTTTCTTAATTTCTCAAGAATGCTTGTTTAATAAATTTTTCTTGATTTTTAAGAATTTCAAGGTCATTTTCTTAAGAATTTTGGGGAAGAAAAGAATTTGAATAGTGAAAAATTATAAATGGAGAAATCATATTGAGAAAAATTGCCATAATTATTACAATTTTCAATATTTTCTACAGCATTATTTTTTCTTTATGCAATAAATTTACATAAAACAAAATATTTATATTGACATATCAGTTTACTTATGAATGAAGTGATATTAAAACTTTTATTAATATCTTTAAAGCTTAAAGTTCAATATTAAGCAAAAGACTGCTTGATGCACTGGAGATTTAAACATCAAAAAGAAGAATGTCTGGTTCATTATTAAAGTTTTTTTTTTAAATTTAACAACCTAAATAAACAAGGGAATGACTTTTCACCATTGAAATCTGATATCATTAAATTTGTTAAAACATGTATGCAAATTTGCTCCAAAATAATGTTGCAAATCAGTTAGAATATTACAGTTCTTATTCAGAGTTAAGCATGACAATAAAAAATTAAAATTCAAAGAATATTACAATCATTTTAGAACAATTAGAAGAAACAATACCAGTTTGCTATAACATCATCAATTAATAAGTAATAATTTTTTATCATTAACAAAAACATGTAATTTATTTGAAGCAACTAGAAAAATAATATCAAATTTGGAAAAATTAAAATTAGCTTTGATAATAATTAAGCCCATCATCAATGGAAAATGAAACGAAATATTTCCATTTTAGGCCAAATTGTATCTATAAAAACAAAAAACTTGGTTAAAAGATTTTTCAATTGATATTTTGTTTTTTTGAAAGATTTCAATTTGAAACAAAAGTTGTAAACAATATTATTCTTATATTAATAATTATATCGCATTTTCATCTCTATATAATGGTTTTTTGATGAAAATATATTTTTAACAACAAAAGTAAAGAATGAAATTGTTAAATGAAAAAATGTATATTTTATTTTTCTTATTTTTTATATTCATGCATTTGCAATAGTAATTTTTTAATTTTTTATATTCTCAAGAATGTAAAATAAAATTCTAATCAAGATCTCATAATAAATAAACAAAGACTTAATATTAACAATATCTTTGATATATAAAGAAGTTAAAAGGCTAATAATAATTTTATAAATACAATTTATCCAAATCACTTCAAACACTTTTTAACAAAACTTTTTATTTGTACATATACATACACCTACATTTCGACTGACCTGCAGTCTTCTTCAGAGCAAGTCTATTTTGATCTTTTAAAAAAAGTGTTTGAAGCAGTTTGGCTAAATTGTATTTATAGGATATTACGGCAAAAATAAAGAAAAGTGTGATTTTGGTAATAATTATATGTATTTAAATCTTATTACCAGTTACTCTGAAACTCTAAAAAGAATGAAAATTGGATAAAAAAGGAATCTTTCCATTATTAATTAATTAATGATTTCCATTAAGTCTTTCAGCCTGAATATTATAAGGTACCTTCTTGATTGATTTAACCAGTAGTGATACAATTTATATCATAAGGATTTAAATATCGGTTAAAAAGGAAATTCTTATTGTCATATTAATGCTTTAATGCATCATAATAGATATTATAAAGACTCTTATGAAGATATATATCTACTTCTCAATATGATATATATTCAACAGCTATGAGAAAAAGTATTACTTTAAAACCTGACTTTAGTCTGCCTACTTTATACCAAAGTATATTTCAGAATGAAAAAATTTAATTATATTTGTTGTAACGTTTCATAGTTTGTTAGTTTGAATTTGTGGCAGTATTATGCCAAATGAAATAAAACTTTAATTTTTTAAAAATATAATATATAATATTTATTATTTTCTTTTTATTAGAATATAAATATTGTGCCAACTTTGTTCTATATAGTTGAAGTATGACTTCTTTTTCAAAAATTTTATTTTGAAAATAGCTGGGATTTGTATATTATATATTTTAAAAAGGGAAATAATAAATTTATTAATTTAAATAAATCAGCTGAGAATATCTAGTATTTATTTGCATTCATTTTCAATTTGCTTATTTTTAACAATTATATTATAATAAAACAAAAAGATTGATACGAAATTTATATATCAATATTTAATATTGAATACTTAACAAAAAAATCTAATAAACATACTTGGACATGTTATAATGTATAATATATAAATACTAGCACCATCTATTTAATGCTGGAGGAAACAGTGATAGCCAGGTGATAATACATTATAACCTGGCATCCTCAGATTGATTTTTGATTGTAAGTTTTAACCAATGCAGTTATGTATCTTGCAGCTATTTTTAACTTTTTATTATTATTGTCAAACTAAAAATCTAAATATTAAAAGACTAAGAATTTGAATATACTAGGTCAGTAATTATATATTTTAGCAACTTTAGTTCTTTTCTAATTGTAAATAGCTTTTTTTTTTTTTTCTAGTTGGGATTGTTAGTTGGTATAATTAATCTAATCTGTCATAGAGTTTACGGAATGTATTAAAACAAAAAAACAGACGACTTCTTTCATAAATATTATTTTATGTTAAAAATTAAAAGATTTGAAAACATTAATTTTACCCTTATTTTTAATATTTCTTATTATTTCAGGAAGAAGTTGTACATACCAATGATGTTTTACAATCTATGGGTCAAACTCTTGTTAAAAAGGGAGAAGAACTTATTCAGTGTCGACAAGTTCAACGAAATATTGCCTTAGCTATAGAAAGTCTTAGCCTCTGCTTGCCAGGTAATTTAATGATTTTAGATTTGTTGATTTTTTTTTTTTAAGTTGTCATAAAATTATATATAAATTTTAAATCATCATTTAGTTTTAGAAATGTATAGTAAATTGCAGAGGCAGATGAAAGAAAAACGGTGAGTAGTTTTTCTGTCTTATTTGTATTTATTTAAATTGCTATTTTAACTTATAGTAATTTTATCATTACCACAAGTAAAAAGTAATTCTATGATTGCACTGCTTAATTACTGCTATGTCTATCCAGATAAAAATTATTAAATAGATTAGTGCACTTGCTAATAATAATAATATACTAATTAAATAATTATTCTACGTTATAGTATATTGGTTAAATCATTATAGTTTTATGATAATAGTGAAATACATGTAGCATTTAAATTCACACCACATAAATGATACATATACCAATCAAAAATGTTCCCCAAATTTTATTCTTATTATTTAAAAAAATTTATTTTATTAACACAAAACTTCTTGTTCTTTTTAATCAATCTCTCAAATAAAGTTTCATTGTATGTTAATGTAAATTCAGGAGGTTTTTTTCTTTATGCAAATCTATAAAACATTTACATCAATTAAAATTGTCATTTAAACACATTTCTTTATTTAACATGTTTTTGCTATTGCATGTCCTTGATCGAAAACTTTGCTTTTTGTGTTAGTGCTTTGGAATTTTTAACTTTTTTTTTTGAAGTTATAGGGAAATAAATGTTAACTATATATTTGTTAATTCATAACTTATTTTTATTATTATTATTTTATATATAAAAGTTAAACTTTTGCATTTATTTAGTTATTATTTTTGTTTTTAAATATATATTGTACCCTCACTTCTCGATATATAATATAATTTAAAATAAGACTAGCTCAACTAAATCATTATGCTCAGCTAAAATATATGTACAACTATCTTTAATATATTTTTATAATATTATAACTTATCAGATTAATATAGTTCAATATAATGTACTAATTAAATAAGTATTTAATTAAAATCATGAGACTGTGAAGTGAAGTTACAATTGGTAATTGGACTTACATTGAGTCAATGTCTTTCCAAGACACTGTCTCAATGGCATAAGAATACTATTACTTCTAATTATCTCATTACTAACTCTACAGCACTCTTATGACTTTTATAAATGAAATATCTTTAATAATAATAGATAAATAAATCTCAATCTTTTGTTAAGGAAATATAATTAAACGATCTCAGGTTCTTCTAATTATCTTAAAGTAATAATAATTCATGCAGATAGGAATGATAAGGGATTTAATATCAAACCTAAATACACCTAACTTATTCTAATAACAATAACTAACAATAATAATAATCTTTAGTGTATAGCTTAATCTTATCTATTTTATTATCCTATTAATTATTAAGAAATAAGTAAATCATATACATGTCTTACATTTCCATATAGTATCTTAATTTTAAAATATACCAAAATATTATAATTTAATAATTTGTGGCAATAAATAATCTTATACTCTTATATTGTGCATTATAATTACTTTATGACCATTGTAATATTATATGTTAATGTCAATCAATTTCTATAAATTATATTAAGAAAATATTGTGTTTCTTTTCAAATAATAAAATAATAAATTCATATTGTGCAAATATTATGTTTATTCAAATTATCTGTTGTCAAATGCTGTGGTGTAAAATAATGAATTCGACACATCTTTTAAACAACTTAACAAATTTATTTACATCAACTTCAACATATAACTTATTTACACTATTTACATTTACAAATGGAACTAAAGAAAATAAAACAAAAAATAAGAAAAATGATAATACAAGATTTTACAGTTACTATTTCCATAATCATAAATAGATAATTTATACATTTATTAAATGTTCTATCAATAACATTTAATTAAGTTTATGACTTTAATTTTAATAAACATCATTTTTTATCAATTAATATAAGAAAAGGTTTATGTAAAATATCATTCATGTAGCGTATATGTAAATAAACAGACTTTAATAATTAAAATGCTACTTCACTGAAGTCTTACTGCTATTTATATTATAATGTACTAGTATGTATTACATTTACTATTAATATTACTCAAAGATCAATTAATGTATAAACTGATATAGCTTTGTAATATAATAACAATTATTGATTATAATTATTTATGTCCTTCCGATGTAATGTCATACCACATGTCTTATCAAAATATGTAATACGTATATGTTCTTCTAAAATAATATTTTAAATTATTCAACAATTTCAAATTTTTATAAAGTATTATATTAAATAAAATTCTATGATTCTTTTCTATTTAAATCATTACTTTTCTTTACTTGTTATTCTTATTCCTTCCTAATAACCTTCTATCTACAAATATCATTTAACCTTATTTAACTTCAGAAAAATAGATGACCAATTTAAAAAAAAAAAAAAAAAAAAATAATATTTATCCAAAATCTCATATACCTCATCATCTGTATACGTTAAGCTTTCAATCAAAATATAAATTTCTACATAAAATTAACTTAACTTATCTAATAAAAATAAAAATAAAATATAGATTCCATATACCTCTTACTAACTTGAAAAGAAAAATAAATAACTTACATTAATAATAAATCTAATTCCTAATATTGTAACAGAAACATTAAAATTTGTTCACGAAAGAATCATATAATTATTTCTAGGTTCTCATATTACGTTGTACTAAATTTACATCATCAATTTAAAATATGCATATTAAAATAAAACTGCTATTATTAATTTTATGCGTGTATATTATTTAAATATCAATACATTCATTCAATAATCATATAACATTTGGTTGATTTAAAGAAAACATAGTAAATACATCAAATTATTATTATCACATAATTTTTTACCATAAATGATACTTTTATGTACAGTCCGTCACAAGATGTCCTCCAGGATTTCAGTTTTACAAAATAATTTCACATTTACACTCAACAATTATTCTTTAAAATATTACGTGTTGTATAATTATAAAATAAACTTTATGCAATAAAAGTTATATTAATATTTAGTTATTATTTTAAAAATATGTAAATGTACCTTTCCTATCTTTAATAAATCAATAATTAATTAAATATTTATGTTAGTTAATAAATAAAACATATTACATAAAATCCAACGGTGTCTTCTTTTCACTATAATTGTTCTTTTTCCTAGGCACAAGTTTTCACCAAACATTACTTCCTTTTCCGGTACATCACGTGTTTTTTAAAAGTTTTATGGAATAAATGAAAACGTTCTTTTTTTTAAAAAAAAATAAAAGTCAAAGTTAGTTCCACCATAAACAAAATAAAATTAAAATAATTTATAGGATCCATATTCATTTCTTTCTTAAGGAAAAAATATTATTATTTAAAAGTTATTATTTTTTAGAATTAGTCTATAATTTATAAAGTTCTTATTTAATTACTTTTTAATTGATTTGGATATCCACGTATATTTGATTTGCGCATTCCTTAACAGATATTTAGGTAAGATTACTTTTAGAGTCTTCTGTACGACCAGCGTTCAGACTTTAATACTTTAATAATTTTTACTTATAAGTATTTCTTTACCCATTAAATTTCCAATTTATTTGCCTTTTAAAACTATTAAAAAATGTAGTCTTTTAAACTATAAAGACTTAACAAGGCAAGTATTTATGTAATCATTATTATTTACTATCTTTACTAAGTTATATACTTAGATTTATAATTTACAAATACTTTCTTCATAAAGAAGTATTTTTCATTCTTTTAAATATCTGTTTTATAAAAATTAATTACCATCAGCTTTTAAAATTATATAAGGTCCAACATATTATTTTTATGCATCTAGTAGCTCTCCTAGTTAATCCAGCGTTTGTTAAATTTTTAGTATAAAGTCTCCAATACATTTTATCCTTATACGATGTTTCCATGATTATTCGATAGTAAATTGAGCTTCAATAGGAAAACGATCAATAGGAAATTATAATAAATTAACACTGCATATTTGTCGATAAACTTTTATAAATTATTTTAAAAAACTACTCTCTTATAAATTTTAAACGATTTTGAGAGCGTCTATAATTACTTAGCTATTTCTAATAGCACACATTACTTTCAAGAATTTCAATCACTATCCCCTCCGAACAATTGAACCTTGGTTTTATACCGGAAGAAACTCCTCACCTGATTGGTAAATTAAACAATCAACTTGTTAGCTTATTTACATATTTTACCAACAAGACAGAATTAAAAATAAATAATGACTTATTTAATATTTATTATTTATCACATTATTAAATTCTTAAATTAATCTTTATCATTTATTTAAATCCATTAAACATTTTTTTAAAATATACTTTCTTACTTTATTTCACTTTTAACTTTTATAAGATTATTTTTATAAACAAATTAAGTCTATTTTTATTCGTTATGTTTTAAAGCAGTATTTTTAAAATCAGATTTAATGTTTCACATTAATTATTTTTATTTTTATCTCATGATAGCCAATATAATATTTATAAATTTTATAACAGAATTTTTAAAATAGCTTTGCAACTTTACTAAAAAAAACTCCCAAGCATGTGTGTATGTGTCTAACTAACATCTGTTTTACAACAGAGCTACAAACGCTTGTAATAATCTAAAAATAAACTAACAATTCATTTTTTAAAAATAAATATTTTTAAAATAAATAATATCTTATAACAATTTTTAAAATAATAATTCGATATTATTAAAATCAAATATTAATCTTCTATCATGTACTACTAATAATTAAAATATTTATATTCATTTATTAAATATTAATTTTTATCAACAATAAATATATGCATTTAATTTTAACTTGTCTTTTAAAACTTTTAGCTTTAAACATTTATTTATTAAATTTATTAATGCAGTATTGCTTATGGCCAGTTTTCCCAACCATATACCATTATCATTCCCATTGAAACGTCTCTCTCAAACATCAGCACAATTTTCACATATCAAATACTCATGAATTACTTTAATTACACTTTTTTAAAAGATTATCATAAATAAATTAACATCATATAGCTAAATATATCTTAAATTTAAAATTTTTTAAATAGATTGATACAACAATTTATGGAGACCCATACAAAAGGGCACATATCCTCCTCCTTCGGATAAAAATTTTAAATTAACCATCTACCTTCATCTTCATTAATCTACAATTAACATCTTCATTTTTCATATCATTAAATATCATAATCAATCACTTTAACATGAAATTTTATAAAGCACTGGAACTTCACATTAAAATCTCAACCAGAAAACACTTCTAAATAAAATCATCATGACTTTCCTTTACTTTATAAAATTAAGTCTCACTTTTTCTTTTATTTATATCTTTAATTAGGTCATTTTTATTTCCCTAATCTTACTATGAAATATCATATGTTTAAATTCCTTTAAATAACACCTTTTACACAAACTAAACTATAAATACATATTTTTATAGTTAACACTATCTTTTAAATCACACTTTGTATTTTACTTTTACACTTGTTGCTAGTTTCATTAGCAATTTTAAATGAATCATTATCTATTAAATCTAGACATTTTTAATCTAAAGAGATTAACTTTATCCCTGAAGATTTATTAATTTTATGACTACTACTACAATATTTATGAAAACTCTTAAATTCATCCATAAATCTTTTCATAAATTGATCTTTTATAAGATCTACTCACTCTTATCATATTATTCATTTCTCCCTAAATTAACATTTACTGACTTGATAATAAATTATTTTATTATATAAAAATAAAATATCTGAACATCACACTAAAATCTTCACCCACAATACATCCTTTGAAAATTGTAATTCACACTTCAGAAGGATATGGAATTAAACTTCTTGCATTATAAGTTCCTTTCTCACCATCTGGTGTGGTTAACATAAATGCATTTTCACCTACTTTGCAAGATATTCTATATGGACCCTCATATAGACTAAGAAATTTTTTGAACTGATTTCTTTGAAGGTTGCTAACATGGGGTGTTCTAACCAGAACTAAATCATTAATTTTAAATGGATGTGGTTTATTATGGGATTTCTTTACTCTTTTTGCACCCATAATATGAAGCTTTACTTTAGCTTGATTATTATCTTCATCCCTATTAATTGGTTCTCTTACAATTGGTATAGGCGTTTTAATCAATAATGGCTCATGTCTACCATAATGTAAACGAATAGGAGTGAAACCAGTGGATTCATTATACGTACTATTAATATAGTTAATAACCTCTGGGAGTTTATGAACCCATTTCTTATGATTATCAGCTACATACACCCTAAATAATCGACTAAGCTCCCGCATAACACGTTCGCATGGATTAGACTGAGGGTTTCTTATGGAGCTCATAACATGTTTGAGGTTTTGATCTTGAATCCACTCATTCCACCTACCCGATATAAAAGCTGTAGCATGATCTGTAAGTATGATTTTTGGTTTTCCTACTAATGGAAATTGATAATTAAGCATGCATTTTATTACAAAATGTGCACTAGTTTTAGGCACAGGATACGCTGATACAAATTTGCTAAAAACATCATAGGCTACCAAAATAAATTTCTGTTGTTTAAATGGTGGGAGAGGCCCGTAAAAATCAATTGCTAATAATTCATTAGCTCGATCTGGAATAATAGGCTGCATAACGCCTACATACGATTTATTACAATATTTAGACTTTAAGCAAGTAGAACATGTTTTAATTTTCCTTATGACACGTTTATACATTCCATCCCAATAAAAAATAGATTTTAAAACATACATAATCTTTGGTGCACCATAGTGACCATAACTACAATGTACATACATTATCAATTTATCAATCATAGAGTTAGGTACAACTATCCTCCATGATTCCCCCTGATTTGACTTTAAATTATACATAAGTAAATTCTGGTACATCTTATACTTGCTAAAAATCCTTTTTATATATTTACTTTTACTATTTACATTATCATGATTATTTAGGATAGTCATGATTCTATTTAATTTCTGATCCTGACCTTGAATCATAGTGAGATTATTATAATCATCCACTATAGATTCATCCCTGATTACATCCACACTACTAATAATTATATTTTGAGCATTAGGATGTTGGGACATCAGACAAATAGGGTGGCGGCTAAGAATATCAGCAGGGATATTCTGTCTCCCTTCAATATAGAGAACTCTATAGTTGAATTGCTGGAGATACAAGCTCCACCTAACAAGTCTCTCATTACTGAGGTAGCTCTTGTTTAAAAACTCCAAGCTTCTATGGTCGGTCAACACAATTACCTCTGAACCTAATAAAAATTGACGTAATTTCTGAAAAGCCCAGACAACAGCTAGGGTCTCCTTTTCAGTAATAGTGTAATTCAACTCAGCACCTCTTAAATGTCGGCTTAAGAAGTACAATACATGAGGTACCTGATCCTCATCGAGCTGATATAACACTACTCCCAGACCATAGTAACTACTATCTGTCTGCACATAGAATGTTTTATTAAAGTCAGGATACACTAAAATCACGTGTTTTAAAAATTTACTTTTAATTATACTAAATTCATTATCATGTTCAGCAGTCCACTTCCATTTTTCAGTTTTCTTTAATAACCGAGACAAATTTATTGTATCTTCAGCGAAATTTTTATAGAATCTATTATAATAGTTACATAATCCAAAAAATGATTTTAATTGCTTAACTGTTTTTGGAATGGGAAAACGTTGAATAGCTGCAATCTTTTCAGGATGGGGCTGGATTCCATGCTCATTTATTAAATGACCTAGAAAAGTAATTTCTCTAGCTGCTATTGAACATTTTTCCATATTAATTTTGACATTTTGTATTTGACATTCTGTAAAAAATAATTTTAAATGTTGGAGATGCTCATGTAAACTATCAGAAGCAATAACTATATCATCCACATACATGATGATTTTTTCCTTTAATTGTTTCGAAAAAATCATGTCTAAACATCTGATCAAGCCAGCACCACTATTAATGAGACCAAAAGGCATCCGTCTGAAAACATACGACTGGCCTTGAAATCGAAATGCTGTATACTGCTGATCACTCTCATGCAGTGGTATTTGCCAATAACTAGCTGTCAGATCAAATGTAGAGAAAATTGACCTCTTGTGAAATTTAGTTAAGAGCTCATGTACAGGTGGAGGAATGTCATGCTCTGGTATAGTTACATTATTTAGCATACGAGCATCTAAACATACTCTAATACTGCCATCCTTCTTCTTCACAATAACCAATGGGTTTACGTAAGGAGAAGGGCATTTTTTAATTATATTCCACTCTAGCATTTTGTCAATTTGACTCTGTACCTCATCCTTATATTGGTAAGGAATTGGGTACATCTTTTGATGGAAAGGATCATTACTCTTCAATTTTATTCTATGGGTATATCCCTTTATTATACCAGGGATTTTAGAAAAGATATTTTTAAAATCATACATTAATTGATATAAATTTTCACCCAATTTAGAATTTATTGCATAAACATGTTCAATTTTGGCCTTTATGCTGGCATCAATTAATGTGTTCTGGATGCATAATAATTGACTAGAAAGGTTATGCATACCATATTCAAAATTAAGCCTTTCTTCTTTACAAATAAAAATTTTATTACAAAAATCAATCTGACATTTATTTAAAATCATGAAGTCAGCTCCTATTATGGCTTCATGTATTAATCCAGGCATAATAAGAAAAACATGCCCATACTCTGTATTATTTATTTTGAAGGTAATCCAGACTTGTTTATTTGATAACTTTGTCCTCTTTCCATTTGCTAAAGTTACTTGGATCTGTTTTACTGGCAATGAAGGTATATCCCTTTCTACACTCACCAGATTTTGATACGTTGACTCTGATAATATGGAAGCTTGACTTCCAGAGTCAATTAATGCTTCAATTCTGATATTGTTTATATATAAAATTACAATAGGACATTGATAAGTTATAGGTGGTTCGCCTATAGTAAAGGGCTCTAAATAATCAATATCAAGATCTAAAGTATTAAGCATCCACATCTGATCGTTCCCCATTTTGTTAGCACCGGGTCCTTGCAAAGAGGAACTAACATACAAAGACCTTTCTAGTTTAATTTCTTACTACTAGCTTTATTAGCTGGTCTTTTTAAAATTGTGGTCACACCACTAGTAGAAGGCTGATTATTTTGATCATCACTTCTGTCCCTAAATGTATCAAATTTAACAAATTTTTTAAAATGTGGAGACATCCTATCTCTACCTCTATACTCAAATCTCCTTTTATACCCTGTAGAAGGTCTCACACCAGTGTTAACATTAATATTTGCTAACGGATAATTATTTCTATCTTTGTTTACTTTAAATCTATTGTCCATAGATAATTCAGCTACTTCAAGAGCATCTAATACCTCTGATACTTCTTCTATTGAACCACGATCAGCAGCTATCAACAACTGTTCAACGTTTTTAGGTAAGTTATGCCTTACAATTCTTACAATCTGTCCTTCTGATAATGGACAAGCAGTCAAAGTTTTCAACCGAACAGCTTGATTTCTGAAAAAGCTTGTATAGCTGCCTTTACTAATATGGTATTTTTCTTGAGTAATTTGGTATCTGATGCAATCTTGTTTATCAGAGTTCCAAAAACTCCCAACAATAAAACACTTAAAGTCGCCGTAAGTTATTGGTTTCTCAAACAGTGATTGCCACCAATCTTTGGCAATTCCATACAAATGATTGCTACACACTGCCACTTTTTCTTTTTCTGACAAGGAACATATGGAAAATAATTCGTCCAAATTATTTAAAAATTCTGAGGGATTTTCCATATACTCTCCTTTAAATGGTTTGACTTTCATAAAACGTAAAGCCATTGAATTATTAGCATTTCCTTCACAATTAACCACTTCTCTACTCGGTCTACTATCAATTTCTTTCACAATAGTATTTTCTGACTGATTACTATTACCCTTCCTTACCGATTCTACTTTATCTATTCTTAATGAATTAACATAATCATCATATGCCTTATCACTTATTCTCCCTTTTAACACTTCTGTCTTTGTATTATTTACATTTTTCGTCTCTATCTGGTCATACATTTGTTGAAATTTCCCCTCTAAATCCATTTGTTCAAGCACTTGCTTGACATATCCTTTCTGTTCCTTCCTAAATTCATCCAAATTCTTATCTAAGATTTCTTTATACTTATCATTATTCAGCTCTAACATACCTGCATGCTCTTTTATATCATTTTGCATACGTTTTAAATTCTCTCCTACCTTTGATCGATATTTATGTTCATCGATTCTTTTAACATCTAGCTCCTTAAATTTTTCAATTAGTTCCTTCTCTATTTCATCTTTTATATCTTCTTTAGTCTGAACTATTGCACTCCTAACACTTTTAATATCTTCACTAACATTATTAACATGGTCTTTAACCTCACAAATCTCACTATCAACTTTTAATTTATAGCTATCAATTTTTAAAGTTAAATCATTATTATTGATCCTACATTGATCAATAGATTCTGCTATTTGATCTTTCAAATTTTTAATCGTACTCTCTGAAAATTCACAAAATTTTCTTTCCAACAATTCCTGATTTTTATCATCCATTTTTATTACTTCTAACTTTAAAGATTCAACTACTTCTTCATTTTTACTAAACTTGATATCCAGATTATTAATTTTATCTTCCACATCTTTTTTAAAATTCTTTACAATTTCAGAATTATCCTCAACCTTTTTATTTATGTTGTCTATACAAAATCTGATTTCTTCTCTATCTTTACTTAAGTTTTCTTTAACTTCTTTAATATTTTCCTCAAGAGATTCTACTTTTATATTATTTTTATTTATATACTCTCTAAGAGTATCAAACTTCATATTCATATCTTCTTTAAAAGACTCAAATCTTATACTATTTTTATGACTCTCCTCTTTCATTTCTTCTTTAATATAATTACTCTCCTCTTTCATTTCTTCTTTAATAGCATCAAACCTAATACTATTTTTATGACTCTCCTCTTTCATTTCTTCTTTAATAGAATTACTCTCCTCTTTCACTGAATTAATAATACCTTGACTCATTAATTCAAAATGCTTCATAAAATCAAACATTGAGAAGTTCTCTATATCTTTCTCAGTTTTTACTACTTCTTTTTCTACTGTTTTAAAGATTATCTCTTCCTCCTCCTCTATTTCACTATCCATATTTTGAGTATTTTCTAATACTGTCTCAAAATCTACTAATTTCTCCCCTTCTTTTCTCTCCTCACAATTATTATCCTCAACAATAAAATTAGACATCTCAACCTCTAAATCTTTATCCCAGTTATCCATTTCTATATTTTTTAAAATTCAATTCTATTAGTATGCAGTACTTATTATCAATATTTCAAAAAAATAATAATTCCCTATCAACCTTTCCATCTCCACTCAATTCACTTCTACAATTAATCACAAAACATCATCTTTGAAAACTCTACACTATTTATTATAAACTAATTATATAACTACGAATAACAAAATTGTGTCATGTCATTATCTTCACACCTATGATCCACAGACAATTTGCACATAATATATTATATTAAATATACATTTAAAATATCTTAAGAATTGATATGGTCATATTACAAAATAATTATTTGCCACATTTTCATCATTTACATATTTATTTGCTTATTAATTTAAAATTAACCTAGTATTTAATTTTTTAAATAATCATATTATAGATACCACATGAAAATATAATAACTTTACTAATAAGATTTTTATTTTAATTTTATAATTAACATCTAATCACTTATAACTACTATTATAAAAATACTAAACTATTTATATTTAATAAATATACTAATCATTAATTCCTAAATTATACATTTTAACCCATACATTATTTTTACTAACAAATCTATACCTATCACTCTATTCCCCTAACATATACCAACCCTGAAATTATGTATATCCTAATCCTTAACTAAATATCTAAGCCTAAAACGTTTGGGCGCCAAAATCCTAACTACCGTTTGTACCCTCACTTCTCGATATATGATATAATTTAAAATAAGACTAGCTCAATTAAATCATTATGCTCAGCTAAAATATGTACAACTATCTTTAATATATTTTTATAATATTATAACTTATCAGATTTATTACAAACTTATCAAAAATTAATATAGTTCAATATTATGTACTAATTAAATAAATATTTACTAAAAATCATGAGACTGTGAAGTGAAGTTACAATTGGTAATTGGACTTACATTGAGTCAATGTCTTTCCAAGACACTGTCTCAATGGCATAAGAATACTATTACTTCTAATTATCTCATTACTAACTCTACAGCACTCTTATGACTTTTATAAATGAACTATCTTTAATAATAATAGATAAATAAATCTCAATCTTTTGTTAAGGAAATATAATTAAACGATCTCAGGTTCTTCTAATTATCTTAAAGTAATAATAATTCATGTAGATAGGAATGATAAGGGATTTAATATCAAACCTAAATACACCTAACTTATTCTAATAACAATAACTAACAATAATAATAATCTTTAGTGTATAGCTTAATCTTATCTATTTGATTATACCATTAATCATTAAGAAAATAAGTAAATCATATACATGTCTTACATTTCCATATAGTATCTTAATTTTAAAATATACCAAAATCTTATAATTTAACAATCTGTGGCAATAAATAATCTTATACTCTTATATTGTGCATTATAATTACTTTATGACCATTGTAATATTATATGTTAATGTCAATCAATTTCTATAAATTATATTAAGAAAATATTGTGTTTCTTTCTCAAATAATAAAATAATAAATTCATATTGTGCAAATATTATGTTTATTCAAATTATCTGTTGTCAAATGCTGTGGTGTAAAATAATGAATTCGACACATCTTTTAAACAACTTAACAAATTTATTTACATCAACTTTAACATATAACTTATTTACACTATTTACATTTACAAATGGAACTAAAGAAAATAAAACAAAAAATAAGAAAAATGATAATACAAGATTTTTACACTGTTACTATTTCCATAATCATAAATAGATAATTTATACATTTATTAAATGTTCTATCAATAACATTTAATTAAGTTTATGACTTTAATTTTAATAAACATCATTTGTTATCAATTAATATAAGAAAAGGTTTATGTGAAATATCATTCATGTAGCATATATGTAAATAAACAGACTTTAATAATTAAAATGCTACTTCACTGAAGTCTTACTGCTATTTAGATTATAATGTACTAGTATGTATTACATTTACTATTAATATTACTCAAAGATCAATTAATGTATAAACTGATATAACTTTGTAATATAATAACAATTATTGATTATAATTATTTATGTCCTTCCGATGTAATGTCATACTACATGTCTTATCAAAATATGCAATACGTATATGTTCTTCTAAAATAATATTTTAAATTATTCAACAATTTCAAATTTTTATAAAGTATTATATTAAATAAAATTCTATGATTCTTTTCTATTTAAATCATTACTTTTCTTTACTTGTTATTCTTATTCCTTCCTAATAAACTTCTATCTACAAAAGTCATTTTAACCTTATTTAACTTCAGAAAAATAGATGACCAATTTTAAAAAAAAAATAATAATATTTATCCAAAATCTCATATACCTCATCATCTATATACGTTAAGCCTTCAATCAAAATATAAATTTCTACATAAAATTAACTTAACTTATCTAATAAAATAAAAAATAAAATATAGATTTTATATACCTCTTACTAACTTGAAAAGAAAAATAAATAACTTACACTAATAATAAATCTAATTCCTAATATTGTAACAGAAACATTAAAATTTATTCACGAAAGAATCATATAATTATTTCTAGGTTCTCATATTATGTTGTACTAAATTTACATCATCAATTTAAAATATGCATATTAAAATAAAACTGCTATTATTAATCTTATGCGTGTATATTATTTAAATATTAATACATTCATTCAATAATCATATAACATTTGGTTGATCTAAAGAAAACATAGTAAATACATCAAATTATTATTATCACATAATTTTTTACCATAAATGATACTTTAATGTACAGTCCGTCACATGATGTCCTCCAGGATTTCAGTTTTACAAAATAATTTCACATTTACACTCAACAATTATTCTTTAAAATATTACGTGTTGTATAATTATAAAATAAACTTTATGCAATAAAATGTTATATTAATATTTAGCTTTTTTTTAAAAAATGTAAATGTACCTTTCCTATCTTTAATAAATCAATAATTAATTAAATATTTATGTTAGTTAATAAATAAAACATATTACATAAAATCCAACGGTGTCTTCTTTTCACTATAATTGTTCTTTTTCCTAGGCACAAGTTTTCACCAAACATTACTTCCTTTTCCGGTACATCACGTGTTTTTTAAAAGTTTTTATGGAATAAATGAAAACGTTCTTTTTTTAAAAAAAATAAAATAAAAGTCAAAGTTAGTTCCACCATAAAATAAAATAATAATTAAAATAGTTTATAGGATCCATATTCATTTCTTTTTTAAGATGAAAAAATATTATTATTTAAAAGTTATTATTTTTTAGAATTAGTCTATAATTTATAAAGTTCTTATTTAATTATTTTTTAATTGATTTGGATATCCACGTATATTTGATTTGCGCATTCCTTAACAGATATTTAGGTAAGATTACTTTTAGAGTCTTCTGTACGACCAGCGTTCAGACTTTAATAATATAATAATTTTTACTTATAAGTATTTCTTTACCCATTAAATTTCCAATTTATTTGCCTTTTAAAACTATCATAATTTAGTCTTTTAAACCATAAAGACTTAACAAGGCAAGTATTTATGTAATCATTATTATTTACTATCTTTACTAAGTTATATACTTAGATTTATAATTTACAAATACTTTCTTCATAAAGAAGTATTTCTCATTCTTTTAAATATCTGTTTTATAAAAATTAATTACCATCAGCTTTTAAAATTATATAAGGTCCAACATATTATTTTTATGCATCTAGTAGCTCTCCTAGTTAATCCAGCGTTTGTTAAATTTTTAGTATAAAGTCTCCAATACATTTTATCCTTATACGATGTTTCCATGACTATTTGATAGTAAATTGAGCTTCAATAGAAAACGATCAATAGGAAATTATAATTAAAATTAGCACTGCATATTTGTCGGTAAACTTTTATAAATTATTTTAAAAAACTACTCTCTTATAATTTTAAACGATTTTGAGAGCGTCTATAATTACTTAGCTATTTCTAATAGCACACTTTACTTTCAAGAATTTCAATCACTATCCCCCTCCGAACAATTGAACCTTGGTTTTATACCGGAAGAAACTCCCCACTTGATTGGTGAATTAAACAATCAACTTGCTAGCTTATTTACATATTTTACCAACAAGACAGAATTAAAAATAAATAATGACTTATTTAATATTTATTATTTATCACATTATTAAATTCTTAAATTAATCTTTATCATTTATTTAAATCCATTAAACATTTTTTTAAAATATACTTTCTTACTTTATTTCACTTTTAACTTTTATAAGATTATTTTTATAAACAAATTAAGTCTATTTTTATTCGTTATGTTTTAAAGCAGTATTTTAAAAATCAGATTTAATGTTTCACATTAATTATTTTTATTTTTATCTCATGATAGCCAATATAATATTTATAAATTTTATAACAGAATTTTTAAAATAGCTTTGCAACTTTACTAAAAAAAACTCCCAAGCATGTGTGTATGTGTCTAACTAACATCTGTTTTACAACAGAGCTACAAACGCTTGTAATAATCTAAAAATAAACTAACAATTCATTTTTTAAAAATAAATATTTTTAAAATAAATAATATCTTATAACAATTTTTAAAATAATAATTCGATATTATTAAAATCAAATATTAATCTTCTATCATGTACTACTAATAATTAAAATATTTATATTCATTTATTAAATATTAATTTTTATCAACAATAAATATATGCATTTAATTTTAACTTGTCTTTTTAAAACTTTTAACTTTAAACATTTATTTATTAAATTTATTAATGCAGTATTGCTTATGGCCAGTTTTCCCAACCATATACCATTATCATTCCCATTGAAACGTCTCTCTCAAACATCAGCACAATTTTAACATATCAAATACTCATGAATTACTTTAATTACACTTTTAAAAAAAAATTATCATAAATAAATTAACATCATATAGCTAAATAGATCTTAAATTTAAAATTTTTTAAATAGATTGATACAACAATTTATGGAGACCCATACAAAAGGGCACAATATATATATATAAAATATAGTAATAGTATTCATGCAAGAAGTGTATTTTATATCTATATATAAAAGTAAATGCTGCATTGTAATACTAAAGTATCCCGTTATTCATTAATTCAATTTTCAAGCAGGGTTTCTGGAATCTGTTAAATATAAAGAATGAATAATCTCTTTATTATTATTTAATAAAGATTATCAGTGAGTTGTGCAGTATGTATTGTCTTATTTGAAGTAATTGTTTATTTTTATAGTTTTTTTTTTTAAATTTTTTTTCTAATTGTTTAAATGTAGGTTTAAAATAATGAATTTATAAAAAATTTGATAAAACTATTTTTGAACTATTTTTTCTGATTATATTATTAAATATTATAAAAAATAAAATAATAGAATGGATAATCATTTGGGCGGTCATATGACTTTCCAGAAACAGAAGTGACAAGTTGAGCTTTGATCTAGCAACCTTTAGCTTTCGATTTTCTTATTCTACCACTGCACTAAAACATAAATATTGAATTTTAAAATCTAGGTTTATATTTCCATACTTTTTTAATTATAATGATCTAGTTATAATATATTTTTATATCTTATAAAAATAAAACACTATTGACATGTTATTAATATTTTTTAAAAAAGAATGATTTTGAAATAAGTTATATATTTTTAAAATAGTCCTTTTTTTTTTTAATTTTTATTAATTTCTCATTTCAAATGAAGTTCAATAATGTACAAATAGTTTGAATATTTTTGGCTAATTTTATACTGTAATTATTTATTATATGTTAAATTTATAGTAATTATATATTTTTATTCAAGTTATTATCCTGCTTTGAAAACCTTGGAGCTTTTAGAGCACACTTACCTACCCCGTGTTGGTAGGTATCGATTTACTCAAGTTATGTGTGATACTATTCCTAAGCAAAGAGAAAGCATTCGCAGTGCATCCATGTCTGACTTAAAAGATTTTCTACAAACAATACGAGAACATTCTGCCAAAATTGGTACAGTTGCCATGAAACATGTAAGCTACTAAAAATTTTATTTTTATCATATTTTTTATTTTAATTTTGTACAGTTTTATTTATTTATTTATTTATTACAAAGTAAAATAATTATTATTTTCAAATTTTTTGATTTTATCTGTACCTTTTTCATTTCAATTCCATTATATTGCAACCTCCACCAATGCAGAAACTCAGATCATATTCTCTCACTCTATAAGCAATTATCATTTTTTGGGAGAGAATAGAGATATCACATACCCGAATTTCCACACTCATGTTAACAGCATTGATAATAATCAAATATATATATTGTAACCATCTGTGATTAGACTTAAAATAGGTATTATATTTAAAAAAAAAAAAAATTATTGCCATGATTTTATGTATTAGTAAAAATTTAAAATCTTCAAGTAATGTTTATTCTAATTTTGGAGTTATTATAAATATACCCGAATACAAAGTAATATTCGTGATTTATTTTTCTTTTATTTTTTTAAAGCAATACGATAAATAATTTATTGCATTGAACTTAATATTTTATTATAAAATTATTCATTAATTTAAAGGCATATCATATATTTTGATATATTTTACAGTAATGTTTTGTTTATTTGCATATTTTAACAACGATAGATTTAGGTAAATAAATATCTTTTCAAAAAGACTTTATCTTGTGTTTGGAATTGAGAGTATTCATTTATAATTTAAATCTTCAAAGCGCATGTGCATCAGCTTAATAGCTGATTATTATTATTGTTTATAAAACATAGCGCTATATAAAATATTATTTCATTATATATGTTTAATTTCAGATATGAATAACATATCGTAAATTGTAAAGATTTTCGCAAGCGTTATTTATTCAAGCATAGTAAAAGTAATTTAAAATGATTATTTAATATCTCACGCTCTCATTTCCAAATGCTTAAGATTTGCACATACATAAATGTTTGGGTAAGAAATGATAGATGGATTCATTCTATCTTTTCAAAAAGACTTTATCTTGTGTTGGGAATTGAGAATATTAATTTATAATTTAAATCTTCAAAGCGCATTTTTATTACTGTTTATAAAACAGTGCTATATAAAATATTATTTCATTATATATGTACGTTTATATATGTGCATGCGTATTTAGATTATTGTATAAATTTAAAATCACATGTATTTTTAAGTAATATCATTTATAGTAATCATTTTGTTAAACAAATGTATTTTTAGTTTAAGAAGAAATGGTAGAATTACTATGTTATTCATTTTTATTTTAAAATATTTTTCTTTTAAAATTAAAAGTAAACATTTTGTTAGGAACGCTATGTATTTGAATGATCTCTAATTAAAGTACAATATTCACTCATTAACTCAGAAGGGAGGAATTGGAATTAGACATTAGCTGCTGTTTCTAGACCAATGTCCTAAACGTTATGTCAATTTACAAATGATATAAAAGCCCATGATTTTGAGTTCACATACTCTATATATGTATATCACTTTAGTACTACTGTATGGAGAGTTTGGTACTCTTATTAAGAATAAAAGAAACTTTTGATGATAAAATATTTTGAATCTGAGGTCATCAATCTCATGAAGACATCCTTTGATGTGAAAGGAAGTTAGTTGTTGAAGTGAATGATGGGAAGAGTATTTTGTTTTGTATATATATTGTATGTTTAGTTGAATTTCACTTGAAAAGGTCTATTTGTTAATAGATGAAACCATGATTATGTAAGAATTTTAATTAAATTTTATTGTTTTGGCTAATATTGTAGTGTTATATGAATTTTTATTTTATATATATTGAAGCTGTAAATATTGTTATACATATTTGTGCTTCACCTGTTATTAATTAGATAACCACTAGCATGGGTTTGAACCCAACTTATCTATGTGATTGGTACTAGCATCTAGCCATAGGCAGTAGCATCTATATATATATAGGTATATGAATCAGGATGGATCTCTACTGAAATCTAAATATTTTATGGGAGAGAGAATAGACATTTAATTTTGATAAATTATCAAGAAAATTTGGATTCTTTTGCCCATTTAATTAATGTATATGTATAGAACAAATCAATAATCTTATGCATATTTTAAATAAATTTTACTAGTAATTTATATAAAGCAAAATGGATACTTACGAGCACGATATAATCGTTAAATCTGGTGGTTTCGGTGAGTCGGTGTCTCATTTTTAAAAAATTATAAAATTTTATAGGCACAAAAGATTATTTAATTAAATTTCGCTTGGCTAATTGATCGGTCTTTCCATCGTCATATATGGAAATGTGGGTCAATTTAAAATCTACAACCAAATATACTGAGTTTCAGAGAATGGCTGACGAAAATTTAATCAGATTTAACATCTAAACAAATGTATTGGAAACAAAAAAATCTTGTCCTGTTTTCTAGATATGATGCGAGGTGAATAAAATATTTTACCTCAAGGTACTGATAACAGCATTCTTTAGATATTCATATTATGTATAAATAGCTGAAATTTTGGCTATTATTATATTATTTTTCTAAATTTTATGTTAGAGCACTAACATAATTCACGCTAATTAAATTTATGAACTAAGTTATGTCCGGGTAAAGGAAGTGACCATTTGCTTCCCCATGCCTCTGGGACTCTTGTCTTCCCGCTCATGATACTGAAGCCCGAAACAACTGAACCCAAATTAAGTGAATTGTTCAAAGAGAATGTTTCCTGCATGTGAACACTGATTATCGACCGATGTCTGTTTCCAGCAAAATCAGTCTATGATCATGATCCACTGACCACCTGCTTCACATCAACAAGTTGTCCAAGGTAAATGTGTGCATTGCCATCAACTAGTGAACTCTTTATTAACTTAACACTTTATTTTAAAACTATTTATAAGCTCTCTGTTATTTATTTCTTCAAAGCTATTCTGTAAAGTGTTAAATAATGTCTATACAATTTAATTTAAAGCTGTATTAATTTCGTGTTAAATTTGGTGCAGCATTTAGATTGAAATTTATTTCTCTTTAGTTGTTATTTTGATATATTCTTAATATGCCAAGTTGGTATCTAACCTAGCAAGTAAGTTTAAACTCTACTCCTCATGGTTTTCTCCTACTGAATTGTTGAAGATGTAAATTTTGCTTAAAAGTTAATTATCATGAAAACTCGCTTGGTTTGATACCAGTTATTTCATGTAATATTGTTTACTATTTAAATGAGAAGCGAAGCTTTAATGCCTGTACTCAGCTACCCTCCTTAACTATAATTTAAATCCTTACATAATCATTGAAATATGTTTTGCCAATTTATTTAAGTAAAATCTAACAGAAATGAGTGTAATATTCAAGATATTACCAGCATGTGTGTGATCTGTAATTTTATTTTATATAATTAATGTCAAATTGTACGTGTATTGATCATTATCTAAATGTAGGGAGATATTTTAGAAGTGTGGAAGAGTCATCTATTCCCTTTAATTTTTAGATTCTGACCCATTTTATATTTTGTTAGGCATTGGTTAAATGCCCATGGATGGTTTGGGTTTATGCATACCATTGCATTGGATAACATACTATTTTAAACAGGTACTAATTAGTTTGTGCAATCATTAGGACACATTATCCATACATTACAGGCATATGAAGGTATCATTACAATCATTCAATTCATTGATTTTTCTTGCTTTGCCATGCACCTTGGAATTTTCGGAATGCCCTGACCCATTCCTCATTCTCCCTCAAGATAGATGCTTTTCCTACTGGAGATCTATTTCAGGCACTTCCAATCGATGATGTATGGGAAAATATGGATAAACCATTCCAACACACTAGCTTGTGCTACTACTTTTCAGAGATATATTCTTAATCATCATGCAGGAATATTCTCACTCTTGTGAAAATCTGACAAAGCCACCCAGAGTGTCTTAAGCGATCTCATTTCTGTAGGCGATTGTAAATTATAACACAATACCGCCTTTATTATTTTATTGATATAAACCGGCAATGCTATCTGTAAGACATAATTGTATGCATTTCGCCAATCATTCTATTTAGTTATTTAGGTCTGATTATGTAATGACAGTTTTGTTTAGGTTGAACCATCAAGCTTCTGCCCATTCGGAGTTATCTCCCAAATGTAGTAGAAGTGTGATCACACATCATTAACTATTACTTATATGTACAATGTCGTAATAAAATCTGTTATACATAAATTCATGATATTTTGATGAGGGTTAAGCTATAATTTATTGTTGTTTATCTGATTCATTTATTCCATAATCTTGGCATATTAACCACCCAATCAAATTTCATATACTAACCATGCAATTATGTATCAAACCCAATATTTATATTCATTTATGTGACTTCCAAATAATCTATGTAAGTAATCTGCCAAGATGCACAATTGCAAATTAAACCACCAGCAGACTTGTAATAATGATTGTATAGACATTTCCCCACACACTGATATTTTGTCTCATTTATAATTATCAAACTACCATATTTAATTGTTTAATAAATGTATGTTATATCATTTATCTGTTATAGTTTTGCTATTCATTGCCCGAATCTCTAGCGTTAACCATTTGATTTAATTATATTACCTCTCGAATTAATGAAATGTCATTAATTATTATCAGTTAGATTCCTGTTTGTTTCATGTTGCCTTGAATATTGTTATTGCTATGATTATTAATTAACATTAAGCAATAATCAGTACTGTTGTTTAATTCACTGATAAGTCAGGAATTACTTATTATTATTATTAAGTGAATAGTAAAGAATTTATTAATTAATCGTTATCCAGCTGGTGCTCAATAATTTATCCTTCTTTGTAATGGCTAAACTGTAGATATAGTCCGAGCATTTATATTTCTTTGTGATTATTAATATCATTGATTTTAAGTCTCTTTGCTCTTCCTGTTCTTATTGCCGAGACTGGAGTAATGGAAAGCTTTTTGTATCCTCAAACGCGTTGCTCATGTACTCATAGATTTTGGAACACAGGTAAATAGGTTAGCATTTAGTATTGTTCCAGACTTATCTTGCACATGCTAGATTGCTGTACTTTTGCTTGGATTCTAGGTCTTGTTGAATGAACACACGATTTTGACTGGTACAATATTAAATTTATTAAATAATACAATAATTATATTGTACTATAAAAACACCTGACCTTTCCTCCATTTTTTCTGTTCAATACTTTATTTGATCTGTAATATAAAGAAATTAAAAATATTTTGGTCTGTAGTCAGTTGAGAAACACTGATATAGACTGAGATGGCCTTTAACAAGTCCCTAGATCCTTTTACTGATATTTAGCTAATATGTGACTGGGTATTGGGCCCTGTTCAAATTATGTTCCTAAGTGTTGCTTCTATGCTTGTGCACTGACCACTATTTTTACAGATAAATTACTGTCATTTATCCATCTTTCTGGAGTCAATTTAATCAATCCCAAAAGCTCTGAGTTTTTATTTTTAGACTAATCTAAGAGATAATTGATTTTCAGAAATTACTACTTTTCTCACATTAAACAAGACTGCAATAATTATTTGATAAAATGCAAAACATATATCTACTTTAAGACCCATTACATCATATTTTTATTAATTGGGTCAGAGCACTTATTTTCTCCATTTCATACTTTAAGAAAGAAAATCCAATATTTTTTATCATCTTTTTTTTGCATGTATTAATGATCTAAGAAAAATATAATTAAATCTTCAGGTGTATTATAGAGAATATTTGCTTATATTTGAACACTAATTGGGATCCCTAATAACGGAGTAGATCATTTTAGGACAAAAATTTAGAGGAAAATTGTTGTTGTTCTGTTTTTATTAATAGTTCTTTAAAAACATTTTACAGAATTTTGTTTTCCTTCCTCAAAAGAATCAAATTCTTAACTATTTAAAAGATAAACTTATCACTGAAAATACATATCAACACCACTGATCTTTAAAGTATATTAGATTTTTCTATGTCTTAGTATAATATAAGATAGATCTCAAATTAAAATCAAGTTTGTTAAAATTTATTTTTGAGGAATCAAATGTTGTCTTGTATCATATTACAAATATCTAGAAATTTTCTTAGTTTAGAACTTGTTGATTAAAATTATATTATTCTCTGCATTAGGGCTCCCCTCTTTTTTATATCAGAATGGATTTTTAAGTTCAGATTATTATAATTTTTATTCACTTTTTTTTTTCATTAAAAAAAATGAATTGGGAATTACCTCTTTTTAAATCAGTCAATTTGAAAGAGCAAAATGAAAAGTTGTAAAATAAATTATTATTTTTATCTTATTTCATGATATGGATTTGATATTAAAAAGAGTATTGAAAACCAATGGGAAAATATAATTATGATAACATAATTCTTAAAAGATATTTATTTAAAGTATGCATTATTACTTTTTCAGAGTTAATTAACATTAAATATTGGAGATGTAATGATTATTTGCTCGGAATTTCTGAAAATCTATTATCAAAAATTGATTTTTACTAGTTTAAATGAACCTATATGATAATTTGAAGATAGGATTTGGTTAGCCATAAAGGTTCAGAAAAAAACTAAGAATATTATTCTAAAGACATTCACACAAAAAAAGGGATTATGATTAAAAGTGACAGAAGTAATTACATTAGTGAGAATACAGTTTTAGTTGCACCAGCATTAATCACAGAAGCAATTCTGATTAGTGCAGTAGTAATGAAGTATAAATATAAAATTAAGCTATATGTTTTTGTACATAATTTGTTATTTGAGATATTAGTTTATCTTTAATGCTTTTATTTGAATATAATTTTGTCTTTGGTTTAATGTTTACCACTGGTACACCTAATATATTTACTTTTCCATATAAAGAACTATTCATGGGCAGATAGTTTCAATTTGGATTTTTTTTTAATTAAAGTAATGTTTTATTCATGAACTTTTTATTGTTTACATTGATATATAAATGTCAACAGGATTGCCATTATTTAGAAAACATAGACTTGAGTCAGAGAAAACTCTGGATTAAGCATGAGGTGATTCGTGCCTTGTGTATAGCGTGAAATTAGACCAGATCTCTGTAAACAAAAAATGAGGTGCTAGAAACTTGTCTCTGTCCCTAATCTTGGTATTTATTTTTGTGTAGATCTGAGAAATATTGTGGTTGGTATTGGTGAAAAGAATTTTATACCTCGTGAGCCAAAGTGAAAACAGTAAGAAAATCGCAAGTCTGATGATGGAGTAAGTCCCATTTTTGATGGTTCTCTTGATTGATAAGACATCCCTTATATTGGAAGACACATTGCTTACAATTAGGGATCGCAGTGGAGCAAGAAAGGGACAGTTATAGAACAGATGATGTAAAGTTTCGTCATCCGTTCAACATAATTTGCATAAAGGCTCAAGTCTTGTAAAGCCTCTTCTCCACACTAGAAAGTGATTGGTAGGTAAGGCAGAGAGGTTAAACTTACAATGAGGAAGTCTATATATTTAGGCTCAAATATCCAATTTCTGGACTTTTTGATGATTTGTCTAGTGTTTAAATCTAATTGTGACTGTAACATCAGTTGGTTTGGATATGTCATTTTGTACATCTCCCAGTATGATTTTCTATTTTGAAAGGTTTGCTTTGAGATAGTAATGAGGTAGTTAACATAACAGCGAATGTCAGTAATCCATTTGCTTTTAGAAGGTGAAAAAGACTTTATCCTAGTTTTATTTCACTAAAGCAACAACCATTGAGCTATTAATGTCATTAAGATAATCATTCCTGAAATTCTGAAATCAATTATTATATTTGCTTTCTATAAGTAAATGATAAACTTTAATATATATATATTTTTATTTAAACATAAAAATAATCTCTTACAAGGATTGGATAACATTTTAAAAATTTTTTTTATTAAATAAAATCATTTGTAAGATAATATCTAATGATGAAAAAAACACACACACACACATAATAAAAAATTTGCACGATAAAGAAAGGAGCATACATGTTTTTATATGTTGAATCGTACAATTAACTGAGATCATTGGAGTAGGCAATTATCGCTCATATATATTTTTATAGTGACCATAAGTTATTGAAAACAGACAAATATTAAATATAAATGTTTAATAATAGCTATTGATTTTATTCCCAATGAATATACATTTATAATACATTCTATATACTAAATGTATTTTCACATCAGTATAGCATCTTGATAATAATGAGGAAAAAAAACATTTACTAATTAGTCATTTTTGTTTTTTTTCCACTTATTATAGTAAACATAAGTATTAAATAATAAGATAATTTTGACTTAAATTTAATATCTATTGGATATACAGTATATTAGTAATAAATTATGTGTTAAATGCTCATTTTTATTTTGAGATAACATCATTTATGGTAATAAAATAAATATTTACTGGTTATTTTTTCCCTCATTTATTTTCTTGTAAAATATGTTAGCTTAGTTAATAATTTTTTTTTTTTTTTTGTATTTATTTTTGGTAAGATTTAACAATTTAAAGATTATACTTTTTAAAATATTGCAATTATCTAGAAAAAAGTGATAATCTTAATGTTGTCAAATTTGGTAATATATATATTGTGACCTTTTATTCAGGTCCCTGTATTAAATAATCCAAAATTTTAAATCATGATAATATATTTGGCATTAAAATCCTAACAAGTGGCTTTCAATAAAGACTGTTCTGGATGCACTAAGAAATCTGCTTGAGTGGAGATGAGATTTCAAATCCAGTGTAGGCTTTAATTAGGGATAAAATAACAATTTGAAAGTATTTATTATTAATTGGGAGATAAATATATTGCTATTTTATTATTTTTGAATAGCAATTGAAATAAATAAATAAATTAATTAAATTTGTAAATCTTGTAAAATGAATCGTTATAGTTAATTCTTAAGCTTATTTTTTGTAGTGAATTGAAAACAATCTTACATAGTATGAGTAGTTATTAAAAATGAAGCCAGAGGGGGTAATATTAATATATTCACACTAAGGTTATTGGTCCATTTGTTACCACAATGCTTTGTAATACAAGCTATATATATGACATAACAACGTTGTAGGGGGGGGGTGATTAAGAAAAAAAGAATTAGAATCAACAGACTTCAACTCTAATCTTATAAAATAAGGAAGAAAAAGCTTAAAAAATCAGAAAAATTTGGAATCTATTTGAATGGGATTATAATATATTGTTATTTAAAAAACATGGAATAAAAATCTAAAAGCCTTGCTATAATTTTAACACTATTTTTCCATCAATTGGATAGTTTCTGAAAGTCATGCTATAAAGGAGAAATAGAAAACGATGTGGATAATAATTTACTTCAATAAAGATTACTTCAAACCCAGAACAATTCAAGAGAAAGTAAGCTTTTGCTTTTATTTCGTTTATAATTTTAAATTCTCAGATTTAAAAATGATGCACAAATTATTTACATTTAAAAGAAAGAGCTGATAATGTTTTTTTTTTGTTTTTTTTGCGCCACTCTCAAGCATAAAGCAGAAAATACATTTGTTTGTAAATTATAATTTCAAGAAAATAATTCAAAATAATTTTGAAGACAAATGTCAAAAGGTAAAATAAACAAATCAAAAAAGTCACTTTTGAATCATATAACTTTAATAAAGGTAAAAGAAAAATGCATGAATTATCCCCTATTCTTTCTTAAGAAATAAAACTCATCTGCTGATTTTTCTTTAGCGCCAATTTGTGTAATGATAGAAATGGAAAATTACAGATTAATTAAAATGCTAAGGATATCGTATTTATAATTTGATAAATTCTTCTTAGTATTGCTAAACTCATAATACTTTGCTAATAAAAATGGAATAAAATAAATATTTCCTTTTAAAGTTTTATTGGGAAATATGCGTCTTAATAATATTTTAAAAATGCCCAAAGTATTTAAAGATTGTTACATACATTTACCGCGGAGGAAAGAACAAAATCAATAAATAATTTTTAAAAAGTTGAATATGTTAAGTGTAATGAAGCTCTAAAGTCATTTTATGGACAATTATCTAGATTAAAATGTGGATAAACCGATTTTGATTATGCTACACTTGAAAACATTTAATTTTATTTTGAGATAACATCATTTATGGTAATAAAATAAATATTTAGTGGTTACTTTTTTCCTCATTTATTTTATTGTAAAATATGTTAGCTTAGTTAATGATTTTTTTTTGTATTTATTTTTGTAAGATTTTGTACTTTTTAAAATATTGCAATTATCTAGAAAAAATTGACAATCTTAATGTAGTCAAATTTTGTAATATATATATATATATGTATATGTACTTAAAACATGATATGGATATTAATTAGGCTTATTATTTCTATATTTTCAAATGTACATGTATTGATTTATTTTTTGTCTTTATTTATTATGCTTTCTGCTAAATGAAAAATATAGCTTAAGTAAATCATAATTCATGCAAAAATTATAAAGTTTGAAAAATGTCCTCATAATTTTGTTCAGATTAAAATATGTATCAGATCTGTTTTGTTAAAAAAAAGTCCATTATCCAAAGAATAAATGAACATATTCAAAAATTTGTTTTCTTTTATTATTTTATTTCTTTAGATATTTTTTTAAAAATTTATTTTGCATTAATAATATTACATTCTATATAGTTTAGGGTTATAATTTTTTTAATATACTGTATAATTATAATACAAAGTTGCAAGTGACAGAAATTGAGGGATAAAACAAAAACAAATGGATTTAATCTAAGATTGGTACTATTAATGGTAAAACAGTAGCAGACTCTCTGTGCAATAGTGCCACTCACTACAAGCCATAGTAATTAATGGATGCAAGATGGTTTATGCATAAAATCCCTATCTTGTGCCTACTCCTCCAATATCTCCAGACTAGTTTTTAGCTTGTAGCTTTCATCAGTGAGGAAGGAGCCTTAGATCTGGGAGCAGTTCACCTAGATTTTAGGATCTAATGTAACCCCCCAGAAGCCAGCTATGAGCCCAAGATGAAAACAATAATGTTTTCAATGCTAGCTAATTTGATTGGATAGTCATGTAAATCTGAACTCAGTTCAGAATAGACTGGGTTCAGATCTATATGATTATACAAGCAAATTAGCTTGGATTCAAAACATTATTGTGTTTTCATCTTGGGTTCATAACTTTATAACTAATGGAACAGGTAAAATGTGACTGCTGGAGGGTTGCATTAGATCCTAATATCTAGGTGCAGTGCTCTCAGATCCAAGGCTCTTCATTAATGAAAGCCACAAACTAGAAACTAGCCTGGAGATATTGGATGACTAGGTACTAAATAGGGATTTTATGCACAAACCTTTTTGCATCCATTGATTAGGCTTGAACTGGATGACATTACTGTACAAGAATTTGCTATATTTTAATCACTTGTGTAAGCATAGTAAACATATGCTTATGCTCTCTTTATTTCATTGTTTAATTAAGTAAGAAGATACTCAATTTTATCTTTTGAATATTATATATGATCATTAAAAATAGTACAAGAAATCCAGATATTGAACAAAGGGACAGATAATAAATAACTGATAAAACTCATTTGTGTTTGTCTATTTGTGTATATATGTTTACTTTTTTTTTTTATATTAGGCTTCTGAACAAACAAAAATTGATCCTACTTTAATTCGCAAATTAAAAAAAAGAAAATCAAATTCTAATGATGAAGAAATGTCAGAAGATGAAAAAGAAGATAATGAAGAGGTAATTCAAATATTTACATACATGAATGTGTATTTCAATACCTGAGATCTAATATTTTTTAGACATTGTTGTACTATGTGTCAATTAGTCAAAAAAGTTGCATTGATAATTAAGAAGCAATTAATGTTTAGATGGAAAGTAAGTTATAAATTAATTGAACAAAATTAATGTGTTAATTATTTGAGAAGTTTAACAAAGAGAAAAAATGAAAAATAAATTAAAGATAAAACTGCAATGGTTAATCAATTTTTAATAAGAGATGGATTGATACAATTGAAATGGGAAAAAACAGTAAGAATATGATTAATTAATATTCCAGTTTATTTAGGCACTTTTGATAAGTCAGTTCACACTTGTTTTTTTTTGTATTAATAGTGTCACATTATGACAGAATAAATGATATTAATTAAGTTAAAAAATTAGTTTAGTTAATTTGAAAAGTGATAAATTATTTGTCCTGATAATAATTTTTCAATAATGAAAATTAGCAGCAGTTTCATGGATATTAAATGTGGACTTGAATTTAGTTCAAGATTTTTTTTTCAGGTTAATAATTTTTTAAAGTTCAATTATATATTTAACCATTACTTCTTTATTCATAATAGTCTCTTTATTAAACTTGATATGATTTACAAAAATAGTAACATTTCACAATAACAGCCTTTTGCTATAATATTATTTCCTTTAGATTATGCATGCTTATACTTTTCAGAAATATGCATTAGTGCAAACAAGTGTCAATATGTATATAACATTTATACATATAACTAATGGCTTTCAAAGTGTATAAAATTGTTAAATATTATATTTAATATTTTTGTGTTAATTTAGTAACATTTACCTTCAGTGCTTGATATAAAAAGAAATGTTTGATATTATTTTTGTCCTTCTCTTTTCAAAAAAAAATTAAAAAAGTATATGCTGCTCATTAACATGAATAGAATAATACAAAATTTTATGTCTTATTCAACCTGTATATCATTTTCAGGTGTTATTAATGCAAAGTTTATAAATCTTATACATCTTCATTAAATTTAATTGGATATCAGCAATATAATTCCATTCATAAACTGAATACTATTGTTTCTGAGATTATAAATTTATTAATAGAAGTTCATTGTTCTTAATTACATATAAATGAGCTATGATCCATTATTTAATTATGATGCATTTATGGTGTGATACAAGCATTACTTTTAAATGTTTTTGAACCTAGTACTTTTTCTGCTTGGTATAAATCTTTTATTTTAAATGACAAATTAGAAAAAATTAAACTGGGCATATATGTAACTAACATAAATCATAAGTTAGCATTGGTTTGCCTAATAGAATCGTCACAAAAATATTAAAGAGAAGTTTTTATAAGAAATTAAAAATGCTTTTAAACTACAAGAACTAAAATAATTTGGAAATGTATGTTTTATTACAAAAACGGAAGAGTTTTTAATGATATGTATTAAGATCAAATGATTCATAATATTTCATTGAGACAAGTCACAATCCAAAGCAATACTTTTAGGTATAGAAGAAGAATTTTGAGGTTGGTCAGATTTGGTTCTTTACATTTAAAAACAAAGTAGTTTTTTTTTTTTTTTTTAATGTTATTGTTTTATTATTTTTAATGTTGTTTAGAAATATTATATTAGAAAGCAATTAATGAAATATGAATAAATAATGAAATATAACTGAGTTAATAAAATAATATTATGTTAAAGTAAATTTTGGGATACTGTGAACATGTTGGTTTGTTACTTGTATGCAATTATGAGAAAAGAAAAGGCTTTATTCAGTTAACAGTACATTTTAATTAGTGATGCAGTTTCCTATTTTGCTGTTATTGTGAGATGCTATTGTGGTAGTTGTACTTATTAATCTCATATTGGGATAAAAATATTCTTTATTAATTATCTATTCTCTCAAAAGCTATTGCAGAGGAGATCCATCTTGATCAATGAAAATAGTTATTGTGTATGTGAGCTTGTTCAATTAATATGGATAAGAGTATTAGCAATTAAAAATATCTTTATCCACGTCTACAGTCATTATTTTTATTTAATGAACACATTGGCAATTTATTATTATTAAAGAGAGAGAAAGATCTCTTGTTGATATTTTGATACTTTATACACTTTTACTTTACTTAGCTATAGATGGGGATTTTGATCTTCCCATGAAGAGTGTGTGCACACATAAACACATATTATTTATAAGTTATAAATTCCCCAGATTTATAGTAATGGCTAATATATTTAAGTGGTATAAAAAAAAAATAAGGTAGAAAATAATTCTAAGTAATTTTTTTTAATTTGGAATATGAATGAACTTAAATATAAATTCTGGTTTTTAACTATTCCCCTTCTTCCCCAGCATTGTCAGGAAAATCACTTATTTATTTTCCATCAGTATATATTATAAAAGAAAATTCAAATATTGTCTGCATAAGGTTTTTTATAATTAACATTTCTAAAACGAATAATAATCATAAAATGAAAATTGATAATCTGACATCATTTCTGATATAATCACAAAGCTATTATAGCTAATAAAACCTCCACATAATTTTTTTTTCTCTTGTATTCTAACTGACTGACTATTATAACAACTATTGTGAGAAAATGCTGTAGGATAAAAGCTAAATTTATCAACATAAGATTTAAAAATCTTCCATGGTAAATTTATAAAATTTGTTATTTATTTTTCAGTAAAATGCATAATTGATTCTTGGTAGATGATCTAGGAATTTTTACAGGTCATACAAAACCTGAGAATAGTTAATAAATTTAATTTTTTGGTATTAAATACAATTCTTTCAATTTGTTACTTTCCATTAATTTGTTTGCCAATTGTGTTCATTTTATTAAATATTAGTTAAACTTTTTTTTCTTTCTATTATCGATACTTTTTTTTTTTGCTTACTTTAATTAAGATTCACCTCTCTTTTTTTTTTTCATACTTAATTAAATTCTTTTCCTTATATATTTTTTGTTATTATTGGTATATATGCACACTGGTTTTAATATAAGATTTACTTTCATTATAAATGTCCGTGAATGGATTTATGACTGCAGTAATTATTTTGGGCGATGATCTTTTTTTTCATGTAAACACTATTCATCGACTTTCACTTCTTCATTAACACTATTAGATTTTTTTCTAGAAATGTTATTCTTTAAATATTATGTTATACAATGTAAAATTGTTTCCTCTTTTAAATTCAATATCATAATATGATTTATTTATACTACTTATTTAAGCAGTAATTTTATGATTACTTGACTTTGTTTTATCAGTAGGCACTATTATGCATTTGAGATCTATTTTACTCTTATGCTACTTAAATTGATGTTTTGAAAATTTCAAGTGCCTTGAGTTTGAACTGCAGTAACATGTTTGAAAATTTATGATGATGGCATTTGACTTGTAATTATATATTGGATTATTTTTGTTATATAGCTGAAATTAAAGACTTTTTTACATCTGAAAATTTCAGAGTTTCTTCTCAGTAATTATATAATAAGTAAGTGCTGGGTTTTGAGTTGATATTTTAAATCTAGTTTCTGAATGTTTTAGCTCCTCACTGAGATGAGCCATAAACTCGAAGCCAATTGGTCTGGGGATAAGAATATTTCAGATAGAGATTTTAAATATTTTCTCTTACCGCACTTATTAATAAGAGCTTGTTTGAGCTATTGGTACGTTCTCTATATTATATATTTATTTATATACACTTACCCTGCTTAGCACTTGGCCTTTATGCGAGGATTCACTTTAGTGATCATCATCATTTTGTACCCACTATTTTAATTTTCAAAGGATTAATTACTATAACGATTATCAAAAAAAAAAAATTAATTTTTTGGGGAGGCCATTTTATAACACATTCAAAAGCAAAATAGTGATTGTCATGCTGAATTTGTATGGCACATATTTTATATTTTATTCATAACACAAAACTTTATAGTGCTGCATTCAAAATTTTGATTATAAGTTGAAAATATGATTAATGAATGTACAGTATTTTATTTAATTTTCATCCAGACTTCAGACCACTCAAAGGAGTATGGAGAGATGTATGTTGGGAGTAACAAGAAAAGATCGAAAACGCAATGTATGGGTAAGACAACAAACAGGTGTTACTGACCATATTGAAAAAATTAAAAGATTGAAATGGAGTTGGGCTGGACATATTGCTAGAAGAAATGATAATAGATGGACAATTGAAATTTTAAACTGGATTCCAAGAGATTGTAAAAGACCCAGAAAGAGACCACATGTGAGATGGATGGATGAAATAAGAAAATGTGCAGGGGTGTTGTGGAAAAGAGAAGCTAAAGATCGGAGAAGATGGATTAAACTTGGAGAGACCTTCATCCTGCAGTGGATTGATAATGGTTGATGATGATGATGATTTTTACAAGACAATTAATGCTTCATTAGTAAAATATCCAAAGTAATTATGTTTATTGTTAATGACTACAAACGAAAAAAAAAGAAAAAGAATCATTCAGTTCATGAATGTAAATCAACACAGTACTGTAAAAATAAGCAAATTCGTTCAGCATAAAATTAAGAATGTACAGTACACATATTACCTAAAATATTCAGTCAATTAATTTTGAATTAAAATCTTTCAGTCAATTCGAAATTGTTGCCATCGCTAATCTAAAATATTTTCAATAAAAAAAAAGAAGGAAGTAAAGAGGATTGGCTTCAGATTTATACAATTAATATCAAAAATTACTAAATGTAATTTAAAAATAACACTTACTCTGCTTCCTCAATTTTAAATCATCTCATAATTCTTTTTAGATATCCAAAGCAATGGAGACATCTCATGTTTAACAAAACAATGCAGTACAGAAAAAAAAAATCATTTGGCATAAAACTAAAAATAATTTTTGGTCATATGTACTATTATTAGATTTTTAATTGTGTACAGTATAAATATGTCTAAGATTATAGACAATCAATTTTGGATTAAAGTCTTTACGAATACTAATTTCAATCAAATCGAAACTGCTATCCATCATATTTGAATTGCATTTTTGGGAAAAAATGAGAGAATGATTTTATGCAATTAATAATAAATTGTGTATGATGAAAATTCAATACAAATAAAGCGAATAAGATTAATGCCTTTAATTCTTATTTAAATAGCCTGTAACTCTCATCAAAACATATTGCTGTATTCGACAAATTGTCAAATCATTGCAAAATCATGGCCACCACACTTGATAAAATAGTGATATGTCATGCCCAAAAAAACTTCTACAGCTATCTTATTGGCTTATTTAGATTAGCACATTACACATTGTAACAAAAACCTTAAGTATTGATTATAATATGTAAACTCAGAATGCGTAGATTTTTTTTTAAAGTTGACTGTGATTAGGTTTTTTTAATCTATCGTATGTTATATAAATACATATTTTAAATGAATACATGCATTATAGTTAACAGAAGCATATAATGCATGCTAAAGGGTTTTTAAATTTTTATATATACTTGATAAGTTATTTTTAACATAATATTCCCAACTTATAGTGTAATTTTTTAGTTGGAATAACCAGCCATATTTTTCCCCATAGACAACTATTATAAATATGTATGCTGCATATGATATTCTTACTTAATGATAAGTTTTGGAAGACCCGTTGTCTTCACTAAGTGGGGTAAAGGTGTACATATAAATTATATATTAATAAAATGAGAGCATGCATATAATTCTTATTGTATATACAATAATAAATCAATACTAGTATATTGTAAATACCAAACTTAAAGATGTAATTAAAGGGATTTGAACACAGATTTTCAAGTTTCCTTCAGCTATCCACTCCATCTTATATAACCAATATGCATAACTACACACGTGAAAAAGTTAAATGATCTCGAATACATCTATTTCATGCCAAACCAGCACTCATCAGTTGGTCCAGATCATCAGCTCCCACATATATATAATCAGTGCTCAGTTTATTTTAAAATAAAAGCTCTTCAAATGTTAATAGATAGACTTCAATCTTCGCCATCCTCCAACTCTTCAGCCATCCATATCATTGAAAATCTGATGATGGAATGTTCAAACCCTTGTTGATGCCAATATTGTTATTATACTATATTGACCTTAAGTTATGTGTATCAGTTATACAAGATGGTTTGGATTATTGTATATACAATGATTTGACTTCAAAGTATTTTTATTTGCATGCTTTTGATGATATTTATTCCATGAATAGATTCACAAAATATATGTTGTAGAGCTTAATATAAATACAAATGCAGTAAAAAAATTTATTTATTTATTTTTAATAATTAGGAAACGGATGCTAAAGATAGAATAGATTTTTCTCCCGTATATAGATGTCTACATATATATTCTGTACTGGTAAGATATTTTTTTATATACTTCAAATTGATGCACTAGCAATTTTAATATTAATGTTGAAACTTTTACCAATTTTTATGCTTGTTATCTTGTAATTTTTGCACTATAATATATCTCTATGCAGATTTGGAAAAAATAAATTTTATGCATAACTTTTACCCTGTTAACGTTGTAGTTTTGATTTGAAACTCATTCAATTTTTGCAATTACTATTATTTGACAAAAGAAAAAAAAAGCGTACTAGAACTACTAAAAAAGTTATTGTAGAATTTTTTCCAAATACAGTTTATAAATTTAAAGAATTTATAGTTAGAAGTAACATGAAGGAAAAGAGGAGATTAGATTTAAAAAAGTTTGTTACTCTATTTTAGGTTATAATTATTACAATAAGTTGATAATTTATCTTTGTAATATGTGATTTCTTTTGTGAAAAGTCAATCATGGTCTATTTATTGCATTTGCTAGGTTACATTTATAATGCTTTTGATTTTTTTGTAGCTTATTTAGAAATTTTCTACAGAAGAGAATCTTAATACAAAATGTTAAATGCAGCAGTGTTGAACTACAGAATATTGCCTGCCCTAAAAGATGAAAATTTGTTACAAAAAAAAAATTAAGAATCTATATAATTATATATTGGTTAAATATTAGAGAGCAGGTGTAAATCAAAACATTAGCTATATTTCAATTCAAAAGTGTTCAATAATAAAACAAATTTATTAAAATCTGATTAAATATGCCAAAAAAAAAATTAAATGCATAATAAAGATTTGTTTTAAAATAAATAATATTAATTTAATTGAGACTGTAGACAATGTGATGTAAAAATAATTTGTTAAGAGTAAAAAAGCCAAAAAATAAATAATTTTACCTAATGAACTTATGTGCACTTGCCTAGATTCATTACTATAAGACTATGATAGATCCAGACACTTTATAAAACCAAAAATATTAATTCTATGATTGAATTGTTGGCAACATTAAACAATACTAGATATAAATGTTCCATAAGGTTTACTATCTTTGTTAATAATATACACATTTAGAAAAATTGTAAGAATTCCAAAATAATTATTGTTTATTATTTGATTACTTTTGTGCTAGATGTTTTTTGTTTTTTCTTTATTTAAATAATTTTTATAATTGAAACAAATTATAAAAAATTTGAAAACTCTTTTGCAAAAAAATTGAATGAAAAATAATGAAGGATTAATAAAATGATTTCACTGTGATATGCAAACAAATTTACTTCTATCAGAATACATAATGAGTTTATTACATACTTGATAATAAAACACCACCACTGTCATACAAAAAAAAAATCATACTATATATCATTGTAAGTAGAAAGCAAAAAAAATATTTTAGATATATTTTTGTATTCTTTCTTAAAAGGTATTAAAATAAAACAGTATAATATAAAATATGCCTTCATTCAAATTTTAGAATTTACTTCAAAAATTGGTACTTTAGTATTAAAACTGCAACATGGAGCATGCATTAGATCTACTGTGCCTGTTCACATTCATATCAATCTGCTGATAACTTTGTAATCTTGTGATCTGACCAAAATAACATGTACACGGATCTTGTACATGATATTTTGACAAGAATTATAAAGTTATCGGAGGTTGATATGAATGTGAACAGGCACAGTAGGTCTAATACATGCTCCATGTTGCAGGACTAAAAATAAGTAAAAGTAAAAAAATAGTAAAACATTATAAATATATGGATCATTTTCAATAACAAATGCATTCAAATATCTATGACTTTCAACATTAACAAGTTTAAAAAAAAAAAGCAATTTTCAACACTAACAACTTTTAAGAACGACATTTAAAATAAAATTTCAACATTAACAAGTTGCAAAAAAAAAAAAAAATATGACTCTCACGAATATGTACGACTTTCAACATTAACAAGTTTAAAAAAAAATGCGATTTTCATAAATATGTACAACTTTCAACATTAGCAAGTTCCAAAAAAAAAATGTGACATTCAACACTAACAACTTTTAAGAACGACATTTAAAATAAAAAATAAAATGTGATTTGCGATATTACAATAATGACACCATTAATCAAAAAAATAATTAGTTTAAATATACACCAAACAAACAGTAAATGATTTTAATTTTTAAGTAATTTGGATAAAAATACATTAATTATATTCCTACTACACTTATCATAAAATATATAACAGGAATTTACACATTAAAACCAAAGTTTTCACATATACTATTACCACAGAAAATGGAGATCTACAGTAAAAATTTTTCTTCTGAAAATTTACCACATGATTGCAAAGTATGCTGGGATTTTCAGAGAAGTGCTAATAAATGTAGTTTTTTTAAATAAAGAAATTAAATTAAAAGTACAAAAAATAAAATAAAATACATATTAATTCTAAGACTTTTATTACGTTTTTATTTATCCTGACTCTTGTCAGAAAGAAATCGACAATAACTAAAAATGTCGAAGTATTACAAAAAAAAAAAAAAAAAGATAGCATTGATAAAACATGTATACTCACAGGGATTATTTTCTTTCAATTTGATGTCATCATGACATTACACATCTATTGTGGGTGTGAAAAGGCCTATCTCCCCTATGTTGCAGCTTTAATACTAAAGTATCATAAAAAGATAAATAATTAGTTATTAGACATTAATCTTTGGTTATCAAATGGTTAGTTATAAATCTATTCAAATAACTGATTGATTTTAATTATAATTAATTGGTTTGATATCCATATTTATTATTTTAATCAATTTAGTATCATCCTATGGGTTTAATATTCCATAGTCTTTCAAAAAAAAAAAAAATTGTCATAAAACGTAAGAATTGTATTTTGTATATACAATTCTAACATCTTACAACAATCATTGAGTTTTATAGTGTATAATTTTTCAAAGTAGAAAGTATACTATCTTTGCAGGAATGTTCTTTCTCAAGAATGAGCACATTTAGTTGTAGATCAAATTAATACTTTAAAAAATTTAGGAAGTTATTTGATGATGGAAATGATAGAATAATGTTCTTAGAATGAGTATTACAATGAACAATAGGTCTAAAAGATAAGGAATTATTCTGTTATTCGCCGAAGCTGTAATGATATGTGGCTTTATATGGAATGGATTGAATGCTTTTGAATTGTGTATTTGGAGAAGAATGTAAAAGATAAGCTGGAAATATAGGATTGGCATTGTTAAAGAGTTGAGGAAATATAATTAAGAAAAATATAGTGAAGAAGAAAAATTTGAATACTTAAAGATAGTGAATTTATGAAGGATATGTTTGATGAAAATCTATGATTTTAAGGAAGAAAGCAGTTATGAACAACTGAAAGTTAGAGCAATGGATTTTTTTTTTTTTTGTAGATAAGTAGTGATTATGAATCTTTTAAATGCTATATAATTTTTAATATTTTCAATAGAAAGCATTAGCATCTTAATTATGTCTTTAAAGTTTTACATTATTAATAATCGTATATATTGTTAATACCTATCTGAATGTTAATTATAAAAATTAATATTAATTTAGTTTTGAATAATTATATTTTTATTGCTTATGTTCTTTAGCACAAATAGTTGCTAATTGAATGTATGAATAAGTTAATATTTAACTGTTTATAAATGTTTTATTACTTTATCAAGAATGGAAATATAGAATATATAAAATAGAAATAGGAATTTGGGACGATTCTTATTTTATTTCCAATCTTTTTATTAATGTTACATATGATTTCTATTTGTTTAGGGTCAGAGGGAAGTGTTTGAATCTTATTATAGAAAACAAAGACGGAAACAAGCCATACTTGTTCTTGATCTTCCACAAAATATGGTATTTTTTTTTTTTTAGAATTTTATATGCATATCATGTTTCAATGTTCATTTGTCTATTTTTTTTTTTTAGTTATAATTTTTTTATTATTTTTATTATTATTAGGTATTGTATTAAACATTTGATATGATATATAGGGATATAATATAAATAATTACTCATGCTCAATTTAATTGGAAGTAACTATTAGATCACCTTTCTTTTGCTAGTTGTTTAATATATAATGCTTAATGCAGAATCAGAAAGAGGTACCACTGATATAGAAATGGGTAGTTGTCAGATGTTAAGTAAATATTGGAATTATCCAAGTTAAATATTGCATTTCAACAGAGAATCTTATATTGTTATAGCATCAGTTCTTATCAGATAGACATGATTTTAATTCTGAACAATTGATTTCTACAACCATCAAATTGGAATTGGAATTTACTGAAATATGAAGATCAATTGAATATACTTATCAACAGTCAATGATAAATGGCATCGTTAGTCATTGTAGATGTGCAAGACATATTAGCTTGGACAAGTCGATTTATTAGTTTTCAGATAAATGACAGAAAAACAAATTACTGAAGAAAGTAGTCAGTGTCTATAGGAAATGTATAAATCATATAGTGAATTAAGATTTTTTTTTAGAGCGAGTCTGAGTTTTGTAGTTTTTGCACTGATGATCATTGAGTATAAGGTCCTGACCAACAAAGAGATATAATGGTATCATGACATGTTTGACTATGAGTCACAATTTTATCTAGATGCCAGTGAATGTAGAATCCATATTGGAACAGTATAGTTTCAAAACTGATTCAGTCATTTGTTCTCTGAAAGTGTCACTTAGTCTTTGCTAACAGATATTTTTATATAGATTAGTTTTTTTTTTGTTAGAATAGTCTGTTATCTTTTGTGTTTGTTGTTAGCATGTATGGAGCCCAATACAGAATGAAATTTTACAACTTTTGTTACAAATTTTTTTTTGGAAGGAGAATCGTGCAATTTTCCAACACAGTAATGCATGACTATATACTGCCAACATTTTCTCCAAGGAACCCAAAATCTTTCATCTCTATACGAACTTGGAGAATGTCTGAATGTTATCATATCCAGGCATTATTTTAATCATTTTATAATGCTTCAGTAATCTGAGACTATGTAAACATATATTTCTAAATATTATCTGAAGTCTCATTTATTTTATGCTATATCATGCACCTTTCTGCATTACACATACTATGTTTACACAAGTTATTGATTGCTAATTTATTTTTATCCATCAAACTAATAAATTGTTTTTAAATTAACTATTTTACATAGAGCATTTTGTTTAATTTTTTGAGCGGAATATTTTCTCTGTTTATAAAAAATAAATAATCCAATGTCTATTGCTCAGAATTATCGTAAGAACTTTGAATGCAGAATTGCCAGAACTGGAATTGATTCTGAAGATCTTATGCTCTATAGCAGGGATGGGAAACATCTGACTTGTAGGCCAAGTCCGGCCCTTGAAAGCTCTCAATTTGGTTCTTAGACATTTTCACAAATGTATATAAAATGGATTTGTGTAAAACTTATTTAAGCACACACATAGTGCAGTGCAAATTTATGTGTAAATATTGAATTAAGAGTTAAGTATTTATTTTCTCAACTACCAAGTAAAATGTTTATTTTCTCAACTACATCTTTTTCTCTCTTTAACCCTTATAATAATTCTACTTTTTTCTATCAGAGAGTAAACTAATTAAATCTTTGATCAAATATAGTAGACTAATTTTTAAGACGATAATTTTGTGTGGCCCATGTATGAGATTATGAATATCCAAATGGCCTTTGTCTGACAATTTATCACTACACAAAAACGGAAATGATACAAAAAATGTCAACTTGTTCTACGACTGAAGATATGAATTAACCTGTTGGTTTTTTTTAAACCAAAATAGAACATATTAAATTTAAGTCTATCTGTTATATCACAAAAGAGCTAAACATGCTAATAGAGAGCAGCTTTCATCATCTTTCTTTTCTCTTTTGATAATCAATTGTTTTACTTTTACTAGCAAAAATTAAGCAGCTCAATATTTATGAGAATTCTTTTTTTTTTTTTTGTGATCAATTATTTAATGTTTTTCTTTAACTCTCAAGTTTTCAAACCAGGAGGTGAACCTTTAATGATTTTTTATTTATTTATTCAAGTGGTATTATTTTAAGAAGGATGTATTTAAAATTTGTTCGACTAAAAATATAATATTCTTGATAATATAAATTCTTTCATATGAAGAAATGAACGATAAAGTTAAAAATACTATTAAGATGATAGAAGGGCCTATTTTTTAAAATTGGAAATTGATTTTTTTAAACAAAATATTATTAAGAATAATACATTGAAAAAATTACTGAAAATTCTCATTATTTTTAAAAGCTAATTTTTTTTTTTTTAGTTTTAAGTTAATCATGATTAATTTTTGAAAGCTTTATTCTTGTATTAAATGCACTTCTAATTAACAAATTTACTTATTTATTTTTAAAAATGATAAGTACTATAATTAAAAATATTCACGATCTCTATTTTTAATGAGTGACTGGTGTTAATGTAGATGGAATTAGTAAAAAAACAGGAAAATTATTTTAGATGAAGTATTTTGATCAAATTCGTGTTATATTGTCCTCTTTTTTTTTTTTGTTTTGATAGTATATTATCACTACTGATTATAAAATGGACTTTTATAATAATTTTTTATAATAATAACATGAATGACTGAAACCTTTGACAGATGTGCCTTAAAAATGCTTATATTACAGCCAATCAGATATAAGCATTTTTAAGGCACATCTGTCAAAGGTTTCAGTCTTTCATGTTATTATTATATCATCTGCTTGCACTTAATAAATTAATATATTTACATTTGTTACAATCATTTCATTAGATTTGAAAATTACTTCGTAATAAGTCGAAAAATTTCACATTGTTTATTTATATATAATATTTAGTGAATTAAATGTGAAGGTGTTTAAAGCTTCACGCTCTTAGTTCAGAATGCTCGAGTCTGGCGTTTTTATATATAAATTTAAGTAGAGAGGAAGATGGGAACCATCTTTTTCTCGTAAAATATCTGCCTTTTGTTTTGAATTGAGAGTTCCCTTGTGCAGTCATTATTATATCTGATTGGCTGTCATATAAGCATTTTTAAGGTGAATCTGCCAAAGTTTTCAGCCTTTCACATTATTATTATATCATCTGCTTGCACTTAATAAATTAATAATTCCTTATACAAAATAATTGTTACAATTGTTACTGGATTTTGAAATTGTTCAAAAAAGTATTGTTTTTTTTTTATATAAATAAGAAGAAAGAAAAATGTAAAAAAAAAAAATTCATTTATCTGCAGATTAAATAAGTTTTTCAGATTATTTAACAAACATATTAGTAAAGATAATTAATAACTCAAGAAAATATAATGTGAATCTAGAATAGAGGAACAGAATGGCATGCATATTATTCAATGGAATGCTGTTTTGTTGGAGTTTTTGTGTTTTTATAAATAGGGATTGGGTGGGGTGGGGGGTATACAAATGGAATGCAGATTTCAATAAAATCCTTTTTTTTTAACAAAAAAAAAAAAATTACTAAAAGACAATCAAGTTCTTTTAGCATTTTGCTTTAAATATATACATTTATGATACTTTGATATTATTCCTGCTATGACATATTAATATTCCAGTGATATTTGCATCCTGTGATATTTATTCAAAGTTTTTATTTGTGATGTCATGACAACCAAGAATCCTGGCATGACTAATCCATGTTAAATAAACTGACTCTCCTTTTCATTTTAGAAGATATTAAACAGTTCATTCCGCCATAGTGACTTTTTTACTCTCCGCAATATAATATATATCTCTTATCATTTGTAAATAATATGATTTTATATTTAAAAATATACATTTACGGCTAAAACTTTATATATGTTTTGTGGGGGTTTTTTTTTTTGCTAAAATTCTATATCTTTTTTTTAAAAAAAAAAATATTTAAAATATAACATTAAACTTACAGCTAAAACTTTGTTACAGCTCAGTATTTAAAAAACGTTTCAGGGTTCTTTTTTATATTTCTCCTTTTTCCATAATGAATGTATCTCTTCATCATTTGAAATAAAATGGTTTTTTTTTTAGATTTGAAATTTGATATTACACCTGCTGGATGCTTATGATAGCACAAAGTGCCACATTATGCTGGGAGGGGGGGGGAGGATGGCTTTGATGACACAAAGTGTTGTAATTAAAAATGTACATTTTTGCCGTATTAAAAAGTCATAACTAGCTGTTTTTATTTAATATTATAATGTGTTTTTTTTCTTTTTCATAATGAATATATCTCTCCATTTTTTTTTTATTTTTTTTTTAGATTTCAACTTTCATACTATACATGGTATGATGTATTATTCCCAGTCAGTATTGTTCTAAGTTTGCGATATCTTTAAAAGAACACCTCCACAGAATCTATGGAAAAATTTTACTGATTAGTTTGTCTGCACATTCTTTGGGGGCATTATTTTAAACATATCACAAACTTAGAATAATATATCACCGGAGTAATACATTGTAGCATGAATAATACCAAAGTACCACATTTATTTAATTTTTAAAGATATCGTAATGTCATTTTTCCACTCATGGTTTTTTGTTTTTTTACAATTATAACTATTACAACTTTTAAAATATTGCTATTTTTCTTAAATACTTTAAATTCAGTTTTTTTTTTTGTATTTATTTAAAATAATTGGATAAACTGCATTCTATTTTTTTCATATTAGTTTTTGATTTATTTATTGCAGTCATTTCTTAGTAATCTTAGTGTGTGTGTTTTTTTATTATTTAAATATCTGGATGAGTTAGTTCATTGCAGACCAGGAGCTATGTGTTTAAAATTCCTCCTACTTCACTGCATTTTTTCTTCATTATTAGATATTCAAATTTTAAAACTTTATTCTATTTTTAAATTTTTTGTTTAATCATTGATTTTTTTTTTTCTATATGTAATTAAAAAAACCCAAATGATTAATTGCTTATAAGTTGACATGACATTCAAACACCAAATATGACAGATTAAATTTTGATCTGCAGTTTGAATTTTGATTCAGAATAAGTTAATTCTAGAGTCTATTCCTCTATCACTTCACTAATTTTTTATTTTATTAAACTGCCATAACTCTTGTATAATGATGAATATTATATCAATATTCATCTGATTGATTCATTCTGCTTCTTAAAAGTTCCTCAGCTTACTTCAGTTGTAAATATGGCACTGTATTATAAGATTTATACAGTAGTTAAGATGTGAATTGTCTTCTCTTAATGTAAAATGCAAATAGTGTAATTAGTTTTATTTTGTATGTTTTTTTTCTGTTTATAAATCACTGATTTTTAACTTTGAAATATATAGAACAGGGTTTAAGAATTATCTAGTTGGAGAATGGAAAAAATAAAAATAATTAAAATGGGAATAATATCAGCAATAGAAAGTTCATAATAATATTTGGAAATGAAGAAGAAACATAATGAGAGAAAAAAAAAAAAAATTGAACAATCTTAAACAGACAAATAATTCTTTTTATCTAAAAAAAACCTCTGATATTAGAAAAGATTGAAGATAGTCTGTTACATCTATATAAATGATCTTTGGCCAAGAACATATGAATCTAAAAATTATGGTTAATTTATTTTATAATATATTTTTAATCTTTTTTTTTTTTCCTTAGCAAGAGACTGTTGAAGGATATAAAAAGTATTTTGAAGAAATTGTTGGGTAAGTAAAATACTAATTTTTGTTATAGTTATATTAATTATTTTTATTGTTGTTTAATTAATTTTTTTATTTTGTAGGTTTTTTGTAGTTGAGGATCATATTTTAAATACTGCTCCAGGTCTGGTATCTAGACAGTATTTAGATGAACTATGGGAAATGGCTTTATCCAAAGTAATGGCTAGTTTAAGGACTAACTCTGTAAGTTTCTGTATATTTTTAATTAAAATATTCTTTAGCTAAAGATAAAAGATTATACTATGATGTAATAGTAAAAATAGTTTTAAAAAAAAATTATTATATATATATTACAACATGCATGGCATGGGCTTATATTAAATATTATGTCTTGAAAATATTACTTTTTATATTAATATCTATTTTAAAATATACCTGATCTATTCTTTGAATATTCTTAAATAATAAAAAGGCTTCATAATATAATGAGCACAATTATGATTTTATCTTCAAATAGTAATGGGTGATCAATTTACATCTTACTTCATTGTTTTTTGTTTTTAATCTTTCTCAAATATGTTTTTTTTAACTCATTCTTTTTTGTATATTATTATTTCCAAATTTATTTATAAGTTTCCCATTTTCCCGAAAACACATATTTTAATACTTTCTGTTTCATACAAAACTGTATTGCAAATAAACAAATTTAAGAAGCTTCTTTTTTAATTCTGATTTCAAGAATCCATAAAATAATTTGATTTTTTAAGGAAAGTATTTTATTCATAGCAATTTTTATTTTATATAATATTATTTTTATTTGCCTACCATGTCTTAATTAAGATCAACCTGATCTACAAATCTTAGTTTTAATTATATATATATTTTTTTAAGCCAACTTTCACATAGCTTTGATTTAGTAAAATTTAATTTCTTTCTAAACTCATCAAATTTTATCATGTTCTGTTTAAAAATATTTCGAAATATTGAAGATTGTATTTTATAAAATAGCTTTTTCAAAATTTCATAATGATGCAGGAATAAAAACATTTTATTATTTTTTAGACTATAGCAAAACTAATGGGGACAGAAGGAGTTTTTAAAATTTATATAAATATACGTAAATAAAATGGATAATTGAAAGCTATGTGATAATTAATTGGTTAATTCTCTAGAAATTTAAATGATTTTAGACTATTGTGCAATAAAACATTTTTATCCGATAAGTATTATGCTAACTATCAATCTAAGCTAGTTGGGAGTATAATAAATAATTAGTGACTACTATTTTCAATCGATATTAACAGTATTATTTTTCACAGAAGCAAAACTTTTCATACAATAGCTCACACAGAATGGTGATTATGTGATGTTTAGTACTATTTTACATTGATAATTGATCTTGCCATACCTTTTTTCTTTTCAATTATAATGCAGTCATATTAACAAATTTATTTAAGAAAATAGTGTTTTCTTAATTTAAGCAAAAAGGCAGGTATTTTTATCTATGCAACATTTTCAACTGAATAAATTTTCAAAGTAAAAAGTAAATTATTCATTATTGGATAATCTCTAGACTAATGAATGATAAATAAAAATTATTAATAAGCTTATTGATGTATTTTGTAATTTTTTTTAAAATTGGTATTGATTATAAACATAGACATTTAGATTAATTGCTTATTGCAATCATTATACAAATTAACATGAACTAAGATCCTAAATCTTGTAAAAATGATCATCCATTACAACCACTGTATTGTAAATTTTTGTAGTTAAAATAACATTTAAACTTTTGTTGGAATAGTATAAACATATTTTTATTGAGATGACAATACAATAAAGCTGCAATATCTTATATATTTTTATAACAACATAATATGTATCTAGATATTCTTTCAGTTTCTTTTTCTCTATATATATTTCACTTGATGGTATGGTTGTTTTTTCATCCCTGGTATTCGCCTCGAGATGTTGCTATTTCTAGGTCAGTTCCTAGAAATATACCGTTTCACCAGCCTTCACCCAACAAAAGAGGAAATTTTCTACATTATAAATGCAGAAAAGAGTCCTCACGTTATGTTGGACGGAAGCGGTGGCGACAGAAGCCAACACAAAGAGACTTCTTTCTATGATAAAACACAGAAAGAGTTCCCGACGGCTGCTGGCTATGCCTTTTTTTTTTCCATGCTAAAAACAAAGAGAAAGAAATGCCTTTATTGGCTGCTGTAGTAGTTAATTTTGTTCATTTTCTCGTAATAGTAGAATATCTATTTTCTCTGTAGTTTCGTGTGAGTGTGTGTATTTGAAGCAGTCATAGTTTTTTGAAATTTGATAAGACGTCTATATTTTTTCATGTGTTGTAACTTACTTTATTGTTGTAAGTTTAGTAATAATGTCCTGAAGATTCCATTACGAATGGGTAACCCTCAAAAATTGCTTTTAAGGGTGCGGAACGGAAAAAAAAATCAAGGATCACGCGAAAAGTATCGTTTTCGCGAGAATTCGTCTATGACTAGTTACATACGCACAAACAAAAACAACCCAGTGTCTAATTATTAGTAATTACTTGTCCAAAAAAGAAAATTAGTCGAGTATTTTTTTTTTTACATTTATTATTTCAAAATAAGATAAGTTTTTATATCTACACACTAACAAAAACAACCCACTTCCTGATTAATTACTGTCTAAAAAAAAAAGAAAGCAAATTAAACAGGGTTTGATTTTTCAATGGAGTATTTGAATTACAGTTGTTGTTTTTTATATATATATACACAAGATTTACCAAAAAAAAAAAAAAAAAAGAAACCCACTTTCTGATTAATTACTGTCAAAAGAAACGCAAATTAGTCGGCTATCATTTTTAAATTTAGTATTTCAATAACGGTACCTTTTTATATAGACAGACTTAACAAAAACAACCTACTTTCGAATTCATTACTGTCCCCCCCAAAAAAAGAAAGCAAATTAGTTGGGTATCATTTTTCAATTGAGTCTTTCAATGACGGTCTTTACTAATAGTAGTCAGGTATCAATTCTAAATTGTAGTATATAAATTACGTTACTTTTGATAGATTTAGAATTATGTTTTGCTTTTTAATAAAATGATTGATTTACTCTTGACAAAAAATACCGTAACTTTAAAAAAAAAAACACACGTAAAGTCCAAAAAAAATTCGAAAAAGCCCCGTAACTTTAAAGACACACACACACAAACTAAAAAAAACAATCTAAGATTAATAAACATTTACTTGTTACGTATTGCTTTTAACTAAAATTATTGATTTACTTTTGCAAAAAAAAGTACCGTAACTTTAAAAAGACATCTCTAAAGTCCAAAAAAAATTAGAAAAACACCGTAACCTTAAAGACACACACACAAACTCAAAAACAAGATAAGATTAATAAACATTTACTTATTACGTCTTGCTTTTGAATAAATTTATTGATTTACTCTTGCAAAAAAAAGTACCGTAACTTTAAAGACACACATAAAGTCCAAAAAAAAAAAAATTAGAAAAAACACCGTAACTTTAAAGACACACACACAAACTCAAAAACAAGATAAGGTTAATAAACATTTACAAAAATGAAAGCCTAACATCATATAGTAGTATTAGTTAGTAGAATATTTTATTACAAATCTAAGAAATCAGATCTTTTTATATCAAATCGATCATTTAGGTTCGGCCCAGAATCGTTATATGTATATGTTTTTGATTAGCATCAACACCATCCTGTGGCGAACACCAGGGATGAGAAAACAACCGATGGTATTTTCATAAAACCATTATATTGTCTTTCTTATATACTTATATGCTCATATAAACATCCTATCATATTTGGAAATATAAAAACCCACAAAGAAAACATGCCTGTATGATTAATAATGGATTTCAATGGATATATATTAAAAGAAATATGTAATGTAATATATAAAAAACTTGCAGATAATATGGGATATGGAAAGTTATTGTATAAAAAATTCTGAGGAAGTAGTAAAAGAATTAAAAACAGTTAAATTAAGCAGGAATAGTAATATAGCATCATTTGATATAGAAAAAGTGTATCAGAGTGTATCTAGGAAAGAAAGTATTAACATTGTAGTAAGAAAAATCAAAAATGAGAAGATAATTTCAAAAGAATGGATAAAAATCATAGAAGAGGTTTTAATCATAATTAAAGAAACATTATATCTAAAATATAGTAATGAATTTTGGTATATAGAAAAAGGATGAATAATGGGCTGTTCGATAAGTGGAATTATGGCATCAAATATGGTAGATTGCATCGAGCAAAAAGTAATTGATAAGTATATTGAAAATGGAGACATTATAAAATATTATAGATATGTACATGATGTTATAGTTGTGGGAAATAGAAGTTTAATGAAAGCATTTAATGAACTAAATAAAAATATGCTTAACATTAAGTTTACTATGGAAAATAATGAAGAAGGAATAAAATATTTAGATTTATTAATAAAAAATGGATGAAAATGGAAAGATTAAGATAAAGCATTGCATAAAGAATAAAAATGTAAGAGGAATGATACATCCAAAATCTTATCAACCTTGGTGTCAAAAAATGGGAGTACTAAAAGGAATAAAAGAAAAAAATGATAGGCTTACATTAAAAGAAAAGGAGGCTATGGAACAAAAATTGCAAATCCAAAAAGAATATATTGAATATGGATATAATAGTAGGGTTGTAAGAAATATATTAGGAAATAAAAGAGAATATAAGAAAGTTAGCAATAAAAATGAAAGAAAAAATAAGAAATGAATTTCTGTTCCATATTCCATAGAAGTATATAAAATTCTAAATGATAGAAAAGAAAATATAGATTTTGGATGGAAAAATAGTAAATCATTAAAAAAATTAGTAAGTAATGCTAAAATAAGAAATGATAAGAAGTTTACAAAATTGTGTGTAAAAGATGTATGATGATATATATAGGTCAGTCAGTGAAAAGTAAGATAGAAAGAGGTGTAAAGAGCATGACAGAGCAATAAATAGGAAAGATATTAAGTCAGGACCATTTTGTCATTTTTTAGAAACAGGGCATATTATGAAATGTGAAGAAAGTATTGAAGTTATCAAATTTTGTACAGATTATAAATAAAGAAAAGTATATGAGACAATGTATATACAAGAAAATAAAGAGAAGTGTATGAATTTAGTACAAGGATTAGTAAAGTTGGGAGGAAAATAGACATCAGTAAAGTTGGGAGGAAAATAGACTATTAAATAAAAATTAGGAAATATAAAAACATTTTAAAGTTAAGATTGACCGATAGATGGTGTGCTAAGATAATATGTAAATCACGTAACATTTTGAATTATTATAACATCTTGACAAGGTTCAATTTTGAACGAAAATCGGTTTGATGAAAATAAATTTATTATTTAAACACAAAGTTGTTTATAAAATTGATTATATTTTATATTCAATTCAGAAGAAAATATATATAAAATAACTGAATATTAAGCTGTAGCCTTCTTGAGTAGCAATTAAACATTAGTATTAACATTAATTACTACTCAAGCAGGTGTAAACTGCCATAATCTGGCTATAGTTAATATTCAGTTATTTATTTTATATAGGTATATTTAATTTTGTAGAGTATAATCTAAAATATTTTTATTAATATATATATATTGTGCCAGTCAGTCTTAAACGACAGGCACAAAGATGGCTGGAAGCATAGTTGCAGCCCAAACAAATGTACATATTATAATGAAAGGAGTGGTCTGTGTATGTATATTTTCTCTTTTGCTTACACACATAATATATTGTAAATAAATAAGGTGAATAAATAAATAAACAAATGCAGGCACCACTTGTAAATATGTATTTTGCTGTTTAATAAATGCTATATATTTTTTAATTTTCAATATAAATAAATATGGTGGGGGATTAAAGAAATTATCGTGGGAAACTTAAATGCATTTTTTCAGATTGTCAAACTTTGTATTTTTTTTCTCTGTTGCGTGTTGAATATTTTTTTTTTTTGAAAACTTAAAAACAATTTTAATGTGACAACACATATACAGTTTAAGTTTTATACATTTTTTTTTTTTAGAACTTAATTTTTATGACCGCAGGCTAGCGAATGACCTCTTTCTTTATTGTATAATGTTTTAGGACAAAAAAATGTAGAAATTGTATTAGTGGTCATTCGACTTGTCACCTACACAAAATTATTTAACTAAAGAAATGTGATTTTATTTTATTATTCAAAGAAATCCAGGGATTGGAATTTAAATGGTCTGAGAAATTCTTAAATTAATTAAAAGATAAAGTTATCATAAGACAAAACATTTTTAAAGAGATAGCTAAAAATGAGTCCATTGTTTGGACTTAAATAATTAAAAATAAAGATTAGTAATTTAATTAAAACAAAAATGAAAGAGCAATGGCTCGTGGAGGGGATGAGAGACTACATCCTGTAATGAGTGTGATATATTAAATGCTGATCAGGTGAAATTGGGGTCTCTTTTTCAGAGAGGGCTGATTAAAAAGAAAAAAAAATGCAGACCGTGAAATATAAGAAATATTTTTTCAGAACGCTGAACAAGAAGAAGAGTTATTGGTAGCTGAACATATTTTTGAAAAGTGCAGACCGTGAAATATAAGAAATATTTTTTTTTCGGAATGCTGAACAAGAAGAAGAGTTACTAATAACTGAACATATTTTTGGAAAGTGCTGATCAAGAAATATAAGAATTATTGTCTAAAGAAAAATTAAATGAAATTATTATTGTCAAATACGTTTCCTGAGAAGTGTTAACTGAAAGGAGAAAGAAAGAATACTGACCAAATAAATAAAGAAGGAAGGAAGAGAAGATTTAAACCAAAACATTCTTAATGTGAGGCACCATACAGATCAGACACGATGTTCAAGAACAAAAAGAAGCAAGTGAAATTTAAGCTAAAGTTTTATATCGCTAAAGGAATGGAGTCAGGATTTATTCGGGACACAACAATAAACATGGAGTAGAAGACTCAGTATATCCACACCGTTCGAAGCCCTACCTAGCCATCCAATGATGTGACTTGCTATTTCTTAAAGTGTATCTGCTATAGACAATTTTGCCCCAAGTTCCATCGAAACAATGTTAGTAGTCACCTGCACAACAGATATATATCGCCTTCAGAATCCTAGCCCGGAGAAGAACGAAGATTTCGTGAAGTATTATTTATGTTTATATATATTGTTTATTTTATTATTATTATTAATTCTTTATTTTATTGATAATTGCTATTATTAAATGAACCAATGAATTGCGTAATTCATTTATATATATTTCCTTCATAATTTTAACTTAAAGATATACGTAATTCATTGGAATATCTAAATAAATCATAAAAAAAAAAGGGGAGAGAAAGAAAATATGAATTTTAATATTTCAAAATAAAATAGAAATAATTGTGGAGGGTGGACTTACTTTTAAATAATCGGAATTAGCTTATTTATTATTTCAACTATGTTTGATTAGATAGCGATCCGCTACGTGCAGGATCACAGTAGGAGTAATAACATTTTTTTTATATATATGAGTTTATACCGAGAAAGTAAATAAGCCTAGTAACCAACTTAATGGTTTGGTCGTTGGATGTATCTGTTTCGCCTTTAAATAATGGTAGTTATTTATTTTATCCGCCATGTGCAGGATTCTAAAATTATGGTTTAGCACGAGTTTGTTTCCCTATTAAATTTATTCCATCCGCTACATGCAGGATTGTTTTCATAAGGAATAAACATGTATAAGAAATTGTTCCATATAATTTTTGCTATTGTTTGCTACGTACAGGACTCATATTGTGGAACTTTTAATATTCAAATATAGTTAACTTGTGGCTAAATTGTTATTTTAATTTAAACAAAGTTATAAATCCTCATAAATGGAAAAGTGAGTCTCTTTTTTTTTCTGAAACACGTGCATGCCACGGCCAATGCACATTATATTTTTGCATAAAGGAATTTATTTCAAATTTTGGTTTAAACTGTAAGCAAGGGAGAAGTTCAGATCATTTCTTCCCATTTACAAAATTATTTAAAAATTATAAGCTTGAATTTTAATTAATATTTTTTTTTGTGTGTGTGTGTTTATTTTCTTCTTTGTTTTGTAAATATTTATATTATCATTGAGGGCTTAATAAATTTAACATCTAATTTTAAAGTATAGTATTGTGCTGTGTATTTGATAATTGTATTATTGTTTAACCTTTCCTATTAACGAAGCAACAAACCACCTTCCCGAAGTAAAGAGTAGATTGAGCTAGTCAGGGATTAATCTTTATCGGGACTAAGGATCATTCATTAGGGCATCCACTTTTCTGTTGATTTTATATAAAAGAGATTCTAACTCTTTATTAGTTACATGATCATATCCCTTGGGGAGGGGAGCAGTCTTTTTCTCGAGGTGGCCCGCAAAGATTGCAGTAAATGAACCTTTCAAAGGTATGATTATAGTAATGTATATTTTGGATGGCATTGACTATTTTTTAATTGCTGCTCGATTTTATAATACACGTTTCATGTTCAATGGATATCAAGAGGGTAGAGGCGGCGACCGGTATAATATATATGCAAGACATTTAGAGCAATAAATTTCCAAACTCTGGTTACATTAATGCAACACTCCATACTATCAAAATAATTATATTACAAATGAAAAATGAATCGATTTTGCCAACTGTCTAAATTTTATTATTAAACAATGATTAGAATTAATACCAGATCAACCAAGATATTATTGCAGCTTTATTCAAATTGGCTTATATTAAAATTCTCATGATAGAGGTAATTTCCATTCATTTTAATAACTATAATAAATTATCAAATGTGTAAAGATAGAATTTTACAGTATTGAATATTCACTCTAATAATTATCATTGTTTAATTTATATTTCATATAATAGCTTGAATGGCAGGAAAGATTCATTTTTATGCATAATGTAGAGGATCTTGATACTAGGTGGCATTGCACTAACGTAGTTGGCAATTCAAGTTTTTATATGAGAGATGCAAAAAAGTAAAATGAAAATGTTTGATAGATTGCAGTTTATGGATAATAAAAGAATAGCCAAATAGTATTTAATTGGGTTACGAGTAAAGGGCAGGCAACAAGATGGGCGAGAAAGGTAATGCGGTATGCAAAAGATTTGGATAAAGAATTTATATCAGTATATTTGTACAAAAGATGGGATGATTGTATTAGGAGAATGTTGAGGGTTTTAGTGGTAAGGAATGGGATAAAAGAATAGATTTATTAATAAAGAATAAAACAGGCAATACATATAGGAATTTTGCCTGTTTTAATTTTAGCATGTTTTTATTACATTTTATCTTGCTTCTCATATAGACAGAAAATAGCTATTTTAAAATCACTTCATGAATTGTGAATCAATATTTTTTTGAGTTTAATGAATCTTGGAAGAATTCATGAATGATGTCTCCATATTTATAGGGATTCTCTGACTAGAGTTTTATAATAAAACATTTTAAATATGTATGTAGATATATATTTACACAAATACATATTATATAATTGAATATTTATAAATACAGTAATCAGATATATTTTAAAAATTTTATCCACTTAGTAGCGCTTTTGACTATCCTTGTATACGTCTTTGTCAACTAACACTTTGAAAGGTTAACCTTCCCACAATTCCGTGATCTTAACACTTGCTGCCTGCCTGTTAATTAAGTCATGTTTGTATTTGTATATTAGCATAGCTTCTTTTATTTTTCTTTTGTTGTTATTTTTTCAATTTGCAATATTTTAACATTGTTGTAATTGAAGTTAAAACCATAAGTACATGAATTATTATGGTTGTGAAAAATGGATGCTGAAACATTATTATCTACTTTACAATTTTGATTCAATTTCTGAACTCTTTTCAACAACAGCAAGTGCTCTTTAGTTCCTTTTTCCAACGTACATCTCGATTTACCTATATATCCATTACAACACCTACATATTCATTTATAAATGATACAGTTTTATTTATAAATGGGGTTTATCTTTAGAATTATTTATTAATTTGTTTAATGTAGGAGCTGTGTAAAATGCAATATCACATATACCTTTGTAAATCTTCCTTATAAAATTTACTTGATCATTCGAAATGTATGGTATTGATATCCGTATTTTTTTATTAGCAGAAGGATCAATATTATTATTAAAATTTTTATTCTTATATCTTGTATTAAAACCTTTAATAACATTATATATATGATTATAATTGTAACCAACATTTAACAATTCATTTGAATATATTTCAATATTTTTGCCTTTATCTGATAAATATTTGCAAAGACTATTATTTCTAAATAAGAAATGATCAAGTAAATTTTATAAGGAAGATTTACAAAGGTATATGTGATATTGCATTTTACTCACCTCCCACAGTAAACAAATTAATAAATAATTCTAAAGATAATACCTCATTTATAAATAAAAATTGTATCATTTATAAATGGATATGTAGGTGTGGTAGTGGATACATAGATGAATCAAAATTTACATTGGAAAAAATAACTAAAGAGCATTTGCTGTTGTTAAAAAGAGTTCAGAAATCGAATCAAAATTGCAAAGTAGATAATAATGTTTCAGCATCTGTTTTTCACGACCATAATAATTCATGTATTTATGGCTTTAGCAGCTTGAGTTTGCAGGCGCCATATTGAATTTTTTAAAAAACTGACCTGAGGCATAATTTTCACAATAATTTCAGTTTTAATAATGTTAAAGCAAAAAAATTTACAGTAATAGAAACTAGAAAACCAAAGGAAAACAATAAGTTTAAGACAAATAGTAATAATCATTTAAAAAATAAGAAAAAATAAATTTTCAGCATCTGACATAATTATTACTTTATTGTTTGTTCATAATTTCTAATTTATCATTAACTAAGTTTAAATTACATCTTCAATGATAATTTCTTTATATTCCTCACAAAATTATCTTTCAAACCATATATAATACTTTTTCCTGAAATAATCCATAGCTTCAGAATCTCCAAAAGTATTCACATAAGAATTCTTCATTTTTATTTTGTACCCCAAAAGTTGATAAATCTCAAAGGCATCTATAAGAAAAAGATTCATCCGAATAAAAGATACAAACAAATCATTTCCAGAAGATGGATATGCATTTGTCATCATAGGTTTCTTGTCTATCTAAAACTAGAAATTGTAGGCTATTGTCTGTATCACTGATAAAATGAGTTTCATCTCTTTGTTTTATATTTTTTTGTGTACATCAGTGATGTTTATATTTTTTATGCACACCAGTGATGCTATCTTGTTATATTTATTGTCCCACATAGATATAATTTATTTGCATATAGTTCATTTGTTAGCTATAGACTTGAAAATAATGTGATGCAAGATGTGGCAAAACTACTGACTCCACAGCATAAGTATCAAGGCATAGGCAAGAATCAGAATGATTCTTTGCCTGCATACAATTCCATGCTGTATATGCATAACCATTGTGGCTGCTACTACTCAAACATCATTTGAAATCTCTCTTTTATTGGTTTTAAGTGTTTATATTTTCACATGGTACTATGCCCAGTAAATTTTGTGAATACTTTATCAACTGCAACCTTTCTGTACATTCGATTATCAGTTTTTAAAATTTACATTGCACTGCTCTATATATGTAAATAATTACTTGTTATACAATCTTTCTGTACATTTGATTATCAGATTTTAAAATTTACATTATATTGCTCTATATATGTAAATCATTATTTGTTATGCAACACGTGAGAGTAAACACAAATACACCATATAAACACAATAAATTAATAATATCAAAGACACAAAATTACTATACATATGAATAATTTATATACCGTATAATAAAGAGTGTAAATGATTTTAATATTATATTATTTATAATTTATATACTACACACACACACACATATCAATATAAATGCAAATTAATAAATTATACAAATTTATAAAGTAATTAAAATAAATTTAAAATGTCATTAAAAAAAAATTTAAAAATGTACTTACCATACATATTCTGCGATTACGTTCATCCCATTATAGGCCTTGAATACGAATGACAAGCATATTTTTAATCCATTTTCACTATATAATCAGGTCAATTGCAATTTTCTGCCTTTATTGCTTAATGTAAACTAGAAAATTAACCAAATTAGAAAAAAATTAAATCTGCCTGTTTTAAAAAATAAAAAATTCAATTTTTTTCCAATTTCAATCGAAAAGATGGCATTTAAAATAAATTTTTAAGTCAGATCGAATGCCCATATTTCTGTTGATGTCATATTTATAATTTTTATATAATTTAAAAAAGGAAACAAAATTTCAACCAATCAGCTACAACACGTGACTGACAAGCTGTTCTGAGCCAAATTGTTTTAAGTTCAATTACAACAATGTCAAAATATTGCAAATTGGAAAAAATAACAACAAAATAAAAATAAAAGAAGCTATGCTAATCTACAAATACAAACATGACTTAATTAACAGATAGGCAGCAAACGTTAAGATCATGGAATTATGGGATGGTTAGCCTTTCAAAATGTTAATTGACAAAGACTACAAGGATAGTCGAAAGCGCTACTAAGTGGATAAGATTTTTAAAATATATCTCATTACTGTATTTATAAATATTCAATTATGTAATTATGTATATTGCTTTGAAGAAGTACAGACATTGAATTATAATATTACAAATACATATGTAGATATACACATTGATATGCATAATTTTAGTAATGTTCATTAGTGTTTGTTATATAGCTTTTATATAATCTTAATAACATTAAGGGACTCATTATTGTTTATGTTCTTGCCTTTAAATAAATAAGATACTATAATAATGTTATTCAAAGAAGTGGCTAATGATTGGAAATTAAACTAATTGATAATAACTCTTATTAAAGTTTTCTCTTGTCTGGTAATCCAAATTGTATTCAAGCATGACTTACATTCATACAGAGTGCATTCCAGTGAAAAAATGCCTGGTTTTGTCACCTAGTTTTTGCAGCGCCATCTCTGAATCAATCCATGTCTTAAGTAGCAACATAGCTTAGCTATTCACCATAAAAATTTAACGGTGCTATTACATCTGGATCTTAAATTATGACTTGAAATGTGACTATGTTTTATACCTTAACTCACAATGGAACAATGCTCTAACACTCAATTTAGTTTTAAATTGGGTGAAACTGCTACAGAATTTTTAAATGTTTCTGTATATAGCAGTGAATCCGTGAGTTGCAAGAAAATTTTTTAAGTGATTTGTAAGATTTCCAGATGCCACGAAGAGCATTAAAGATGATCTATGAAATACATACACACTGTCAAATTTAATATCATACTTCTTGATGCAGACATGCTAGTGTTTTAACATTTTTGTTGTCAGTAGCTAAACTTTGTCATTATGTAATTGATATCTTGATTCTGAGCTGATGCTACAGGCAGTTTGGAGAAAGAACTAATCATTTTTTCACTTGGACAAACTGTGAATGTATGATAAAATGAGTGTTATGTTTTAAAATGGAGCTTTTATTATCAAAATAAAATTTACAGATATTTATTTTCTTTTCAAAGTATTTATAAAATAAATAAATCTTAAAATTTAGATAGTTGCAAATCAACAAATTCTGGTGAAGTATTCAATACTAATTTATTAAACAAAAGTCTCAAAGTTTAGATTTTCAATTTGACCATCAATTTAATATATATCTTTAAATCAAATAGATTATGTAAAGGAAATTGACTATACAATATTCGTAAAATTCATTAGATGATATATCAATTCAGTTTGTCAGTTGTCTTATTTTAAAAGTGAATTATATTTAAAATGTCTTTATATTTCACATGTATGCATTCTCCTTATTTAAAGGTTTATTAAAATTTATATTGAATATTGAAATTCTAGAATAAATTACATTAAGAAGGAAGTAAACAATAGCAAACTGTCAGGACAATGATCACATATTACTTCTTGATCATAGTGTCTTGTTGCTTACTATTTTCTCTTGGTCTTTGGCCAGAAACCTTAAGATATATACACATATGCATTAGTCATGTAAAATTTCTTATACATTTGAAATTTAAACTTATTGAAATATCTTCAGTGATTTCTAATAAATACTTGTAATTGTGAAATAATATCCAGTAATGAATATTTGATAGACTTTCTTGTTATTATTTTAATTTGAGAAATATTTTATATTAATTACACAAAGAGCAGAATAATATGTATTTCTAAAATTAAAATAATATTAACAAATTTTAAAATATCATCTACACAATTTTTCTTTTCAAGTTTTTAAAAAGAAGTTTGGTGTATTCATTTATATATATAAAGTAATATTGTGATTAGAAAAATTTTCAGTCATTTTTCAATATGCATTATAAAAAATCGTTTAAAATTAAAATTGTTGTTATTTAGCAATAATAACATAAGTTAATAATCAACACAATTTGCAGTGCACAGTATATCTAATGGATTGAATATTATATAAAAACAATACTTGATTTATGGCAACAAGTAAGAGATCTGTGATCTTATACATGGAACAAATTATATTCTAGGAAAAAATATATGGCACTGACAGAGATATTTAGTGAGGGGGAATACATATTCTCTTAGGTGTGTTTGTCCTTTTAAGAAAAGCTACTACAAATATGGATGTAAAGTATAAATGTTATTTTATAAAATCTATATGAAAATATAGTGTATATCTGTGTAAATGAAAAGATATTATCAAAAATCTAATTTTGTGCATCTGGCATTTCTGTTTTGGACTTTAGTTGTTTGTTTTTTTTTTAATATTAATAATTATATATAAAAGAAAGCTATATCTTTTTTCTTTTAGACATCTTGTGAAGATGCTGATCAAGTTTTACAAATTAAAAAATTAATCGTCTTATTTAGTGAAACATTAAAGGTAATAATAATCTACAAATATTATTTTTAGTTATATAGTAGATTAACATAAATGAATTTTTGAATAGATAGAAAAGGGTATCAATGGATGTTTATTAATTTGATTGGTTAAGTAAATAATAAGTGTCTATGAAAAATTATTTACTTAATTAAGCAAATAGATCTTTTAATATTTTAACAAATTAATTAATTATATAGATAATATCAGGTGATATTTCCAATAAAAGAAACAAAATTTAAAAATAAAATTTCTTTATTTACTATGCCCACATATTTGATTATATATAATTTGCTTTGATGAGATTTATATTGAAGAAGAAGCATCATAAATAGAATTCACTGGTTGATTACATCAGATTTCAAGATAGATGTTTATAATAGAGTACTGAGCTTTTACCATTATTAATTTAAGGATTTTTTTTTTTTAAATATTATTCGTTATTATTTCATTACAAAATATGACTTCTACTATTATTCTTTAATAAAAGTATGTTTTATTAAATTATTTAAAAAAAGTTATTGGAGAAAAAAAGTTTGGAACTCCTATATTGATATTACAGTAACAATTTTATGATCTCTCATATTTTCTTATAGTATATATCTACATATATATATAATAGATTGAATCTCTATCATTTTATTATAAATAACATAAAAATATTGTAACAGAGGATAAAGAATAAAATTAAATTTAAAAAACCCTGAATACTTTTGATGTCATATAGCCAGTTGGATTTCTCATATGGTGAAACTAAGGCAAATTTGAGGAAAAGAATGACACAGCATTTGCTTATATGCAAAAAAGCTATTAACAAATGTTATAGTCATGAAAAGTAATATGCACATAGTTTTGATCCCAATATTGTTGAGTTGATTTGTGGGAAAGAAATTATATTTTACAAAATAAACATAAGGTGAATCAGAGAGGATATATAGCCTTCAAATAAGTGAGACAACAAAAAGGCATTATTGACATCAATAAAAAAAAAAAATTAAGAAACAGTTGAAGTCTTAAAATTGATTCAAGAGATTGTAAAAAGCTTACAAAAATGCCACATGAGATTGATGGTTAAAAAAGTTTGCTAGTGTGGCATAATGAAGAGAAGCTAAGTATTGGAAAAAATTTGGATTTTCATCATGCAATGAATTGCTAATGATTGATAATGTTGAAGGAGGGGAGGGGCACTTTATAATTAAGGAAATAATATATCAATTTTGATAGGATTTTTTTTTTCATAATGTGGATTATATTTTGAAGAAAATAGTGCATAGAAAATTTGGATTATTATGATAATCTTTTTAATGCAGCATTGTCTATAAGAAAGTGAATATATCAGCTTTTAAACAAATGATAACAGAATAAGACTATCACAAATTAAATAAAATCGATTGGAAAACATATTTTAACATAATTTTTGATTTAATAAGATTAAAATTCACTAAGCAGATTTCTTTTTTTATTTTGTAAACAGTTTAATTATCAATTAGTTTTTTAAATAACATGCACAAATTTAGTTCTACTTTCCATAGTAACAAAAGAAAACAAGTATTTTTAATGCAAATGATATTTATTTTAACTTTAAATAAACAAAATTATTTTAAAATAAATTGAGACACTGCCAAATCTCACTGCACTCGTTAAAACACCTACCTGACAGCCAATCAGATGTCATGATAGCCGTCTAAACGACAATCAAACTACGTAGTAAATCATAAGATTTCGCGTTGTATGTTTATGATTTAGACTCAGTTAGTTATTTGTGAAGATATTTAAAGCTTCAAGCTTTCAAACCTAAATACTTACAACTGGCTTAGATATATAGAAAGAAAAGTTGAGAGAAGGGTGGCTGCCCTTTTCTCGTAAAATCTTTGTTGGTTGTTTGGGTTTGATTGTCGTTTAGACGGCTATCATGACATCTGATTGGCTGTCGATAGGTGTTTTAACTAGTGCAGTGAGATTTGGCAGTGTCTCAATTTATTTCAATTTTCAACTATCTGTGCTTCGCAAATTAAAAAATTATTTTAAACATTTTTATTCAATATAATTATGTAGACAATAAAAATGATAAAATAAAGATAAAAATTGCTCCTAATATTTACAGTGACATAAATTAATAAATCATTTTTACAGTATGTAATATAGTTGTTAATTATATGTACAAACCTGAAATGTAATCTCTGAAATGAAAGAGATTAGATAAATAGCAGATAATTATTTACAATGTGAATAATTTCTTTTTAAATTAAAAAAAATAAAAGTGAAATATTTGTTTAAAACAAACAACAAAAGTGAAGTATTTGTTTAAAAAACAAACAAAAAGTAAATCATATGAAGTAAAATATTATAAAACGTTTTTATTATTTTTTATATTTATAAACAGTAAAAAAAATGATAATTTTAAACAAATTTAGGTTATTTAAGTTATCATAATTTATTCATTATATTTTATAATAATGATTATTAATATTTACTAATAATAATAATGGTTATTTTAAAGATTATACAAATGTGCACGCCTAGTTTCTAAGGCAGTTAAAGAAAGTCACAAATTATTTCTAAAACTAATAATTTTGATATATAAGAATTGCAAATAACTAAAATCATTTTATGAATTTTTCTTTTCTTTTATAATTGATTGTTATATTTCCAGTAAAATAATAATATATGTAGATGAACTTTATAAAACTTTCAGAAAAGTATGATTTAAAAAAACAAAAAAAAAAAAAACAACAATTATTCACAAGCTATAACAACAATTTATTGTTGTTTTTATCATTTATAGCTCAATTTTCAGAGTAGATTGAAAGCTATTAAACTTTCTCATTTTATCATTGAATAAGTCCTAACCCAAAACACTAACAGGTTTGACATAGAAGTGAAGAAATCTTTTATGCATTGCTTATGAACTATATTTATTTCTTACAAAAAAAAATCTAAGATTAAAAAGAAAAAAAAAATATTCGTAAAAGATGAAAAAAAAAAAAATTATTTTTGTCTTCAACAGAAGTTATCTGCAACTTAAATTTTATTAATTAAGGTCAAACATAACCTTGGGAGTAATCAGTAAAATCAATAAAGTTTAACAATATTATAATCAGTCTTATTTATGCACATGCTGATAAAAATAAAAACTTTCTAGGCTTTGCACAAAATAAATCTAAATGAAATATTTTTTCCAATGAACAGTGTTTAAAACTTTCAAAACATTTATAAAATATTGAATCATGATTTTATGTGCAAAATTAAAATGTACATTATTATGTAACGTAAATATAAAATGTTTACAAACATATTCTTCATATTAACTCTATGTTTTTATATGTATATTGAAACAGTAAGATTCGTATTCGAATCTTAAGTTTCACCTTTTTCTGTCGTCTCTCACTGACCGGTCTATCCCGCCCAAATTTAAACTTTTTGGTATCGAATTGTGTGTGTAACAATATTAAAAATGTATAAATATATGTAGAATTCAGCATAAACACGCACACATTTCGATCTCAAATTAAACGCAATAAATAGGGATAAAATAATATAATTTAGATTTCTTTTAGTTATATAATTTTGTATAATTTTAATCATTTATTTTGGATTATAAAGTTCGTATTTATTGCTTTGTTTAAATTTCGTTTAATAATAATTCTAAAAAAATCTGATGTAATATTTAATTAAAAGTTAAAATAATCTTATGTTTCCTTTTTGTCTTTGAAATTTAAAAGCAACAAAATGCATTGATTATCCTCAGGGCAGATTAAGTAGAATCTAAAAATATCTTAACAAAAATGTGAGAGATCAAGATAAGAAAAGAGGCCATCTTAGACTGGCTGGAGACATTCACTTAAACTTTAGCTTTGCTCTCGATCACTGAGAGTCTCCAAAAATATAAAAATAATTTGTTCCTGCCAAGGTATGACCGAGTAAAGCACCTAGATTAATCTCCATCGGAAGATGGCCTATCGGATGCCGAACTTTCCATTGCCCGTCATAAATTCACCATGAAGATCTGCTGTCTGAAATAAATGAGAAAGCTGCTGCTGCTGTGAAAGTAAATGAAATATCTAAATACAAGAAAGAATTGCCACTCGTGAACTTTTTGCTGCTAAACTAATGGAATCAGAAAACTTCTTATAAAACAGGTACCTGTCTGTGTTCAAACTCTAGAGTACTCTAATAATATGCTATAGCTCTTCTTCATACTACTTATCTAAATTATAAAATGTAAAAACTACCATATGTATAACTAAAACTGAATAATTAACTTAATGTGTAAATTTCTCTACTAATCTAGCTTACCTCATTCTATCTTGGGTGTGTATTTCTAAAATCTACATTTTATCTATATTTATTATTTAATTATTGCATGCTCACAATTGTCTCTATTTTCAAAGTTTAAATCTATGATCGTTTGAAACAGTGAATGCGTGTCACATTTTCATTAATATGTACTTTCCTAAATAACTTAACTTTCATATAAATTGACATGCATTCAGTGCATCATTTATTGTAATGCAGGGGTCTACTACTTCGCAAATGGCTGACGTATTAGTTATAATAATTCCCAATTTATATATGTTTTGTATTTATTAAATCATCATGAATAATTCCAGAAAATTACATTTCTTTGAGAATCGCCAACGTTCTTTAGTAAATGTTGATAATGTAGGGCCGAGTCAGAAATCTACTTAAATCTCATCATAATCGTTTATACAGTATACATGTGTTACGTTTTAGAGACGCGATGACCCATTCCGCCGTGAAATTTCCGGATTCTTCAGGGTTGAAATTAACCCCTGTCGTCCTACACAAGCGGGCATAATGGGTGCTCCCGTAGGACTTGACAACGTCATGCAGCCAGCCGGCAAAACTGCGACATGGACCGCTTGTCCCTGGTTATGCTTATGTGACACCTTACTTCGTCGGGCCGAGGCAGAGACCAGCCCGACAGTCTTATAAACTCATTTGCGGCATTGCAGTTTCAATATACTGCCATTCCATATCACCTTTCTAAAGCGTACCACGTGTTCCTTTACTTAATTTTATTATTCTATATATCACTCCGCCTCTGCATTATCTTCGTAATTCACTCTCAAATAAATGTTTGCCCTTAGTTACAAATAAATATTTTAATTAAATAAATATATGTCTGCCGTTACTCTTATAACCCATACTTTAGACTCTTGCATTGCAAAGGTATAAATCCCTCCAGGCATGCATTAGAAATACTTACCCGAGAATTTTAGGTAGCTAGATTACGCCCTCAAATAAATAATTCCTTTTGTAAACAAATAAATAATGTATTCTTTAAAATATAATCATGTTGCAAATCCCGCTACTGAAGCTGTTAGTCCATAAAATATTATTAGTAAATGATCTTCTTAAAATGTATTAATAAATAATTTTAAACTATACGTCTGCAGTTACGTTTCATTTATTCGATACCCATTCTATATAATATTTCCTCAATTATGTAAATATGAATGTTTAATTAATATTAGTTTGATTATTGGCTAACTCGAGAATAAAATCATGAATCTCTTGCATATCCCTGACCACCGTGCCTAAGGAAATATTTACTAATGTCGCATCAGATGCGTTGTTTCGTGGATTGCATTGTGGAACCGATAAACTATGTTTGAACTCAGTACCATGGGTGGCTTCGCTACTCGATGGTGCTGCTGTTCTGTATGGTGGTCGAATTCTGCACTATGTTTACAAGCCACACGTTTTCTGACTGTTACAATATATCTCTACAGGTATAGCATAAAATAAGACCCAAACTAACCAAAAAACAGGAAGCATTTAAAAGTGATTTTGCACAAATAAATCACATCCAAATATTAAAAGATTATAGAAAGAATCAATAAATATGAGATGCAATTATGTTTTGGATTTATATAGATATAACTATAAGTATTTTTGCAATGATTAAGCTTTGGATCATTTGATAATATTCTGGACTATAGTTCAGAATATTATCAAATTCTGAAGACTATTTATCAAAATGCACAGCGATGCTTAGAGCAAATGGTGATAGTAATAAGATTAACATTAATAAAGGTTTATAATTTGATTCTATTTCCAAACTATTACAGTGGTATCACTTAAAATATTTTATGAATCAAAATAGGAAACTAAAGCAATAAAAATAAATGCAAATTATTTACGTTATCTAGATTTTCCAGGTAATGTTGTTTTTGAAAATAATGCTTCAACATTTCAGAAAATGTTTTGAAAATTATCAAATGAAAATAAAGAAAGGGGGATTAAGAATGATTGATTTTATAAATATCTTGGTCAGATTATTAATATAAATGCAAATAAAATGGTTGAAATTAATCATAGAATTAAATTTAAATGGAGTGTATTTCATAGAAATATATAATTATTTATTTATTAATTATAAATATGGCTGCAATTATATTGAATCATCAAAATAAAAAAACATATAATGCAAAAAAAATATATTTTGTTCTCTTAAATCCATTACTAATTTACTTTCGCTAATGATAATTATTCTTGATCTATGCTGATTTCATATTAACATGACTAAAAACATGAATTATTTAAGTATACACATTGGACTTAATCAAAAAAATCTAGCCGTTGCAAAATAAAACTTCTATAATTGTATTACTTTTGCTCATGACAAAAAAAGATAATGAATTTAATATAGATAAATTTATTGAATTATTCATCATATAAAATAATTAAACTATATTCAAATTAATTTCCTTGCTACAGAAATAGTTCACATATATGTAAATAATTTATTTCATAATTTAGTGAAATAAATGTAGTAATTTATTTGACCAACATAATTTTTTTAATGTTAACACATTGCATATCTTTATTTTTTATGATCGCTCAGAAGACTACTTGCTATATGCATTCTACACACAGCAAGAGAGTTGGCTGATATCTTGCTCTGGTTATAATACAAATATGTCTGTACTTGCATGTCTGTGGTATTATTAATCCTTAGCATGTTCAGTATTATGAATCTAATAGAATTTCATCTTTTTAATCAATAATAAATTTACAACCAACAAATGGGTTTATATTGCAACATAAAAGTATAAATATAATATTTATAATTCGATATTTAAATCTCATAAATAATAAGTATATTTTGTAAACATAATGTTCTAATGTACAGTTTATATAATTCATCATAGCTATGAATTTTTTATGTATTTGTTATAGTTCCTTTTCCAATAATGACTTGAAAATATAGCTATTAGTATTAGATAAAATAAAATATGTCAACTTTTAAAAAGAATGTAAATGAATACAGTATATATTTTTATTTTAATAGCCATGAATAGCCTTCTATTATTTTTTTTTTAAAAACATTTTAACATTTTTTTCTACTTCTTTTGTCACCTGAGAAATTTCAAATTAGTAGATTATATGTATCAGCTTTTTAGATTTATAATAAAATATCTTTTCTGTAAATATTTAGAGAATGAGCAGCTAAGCATTTAAGATAATATGTAATTATTTAATTAATTGACATTTATCTTTTATCTTTTTTTTTACAGGTAAATAAAATAATAATTTGTCAAACTATTTCTTAGTAACTATTGATTTGCTGTTAAGTAAAGGTTAATGATAAATTTTCTTTTCCTCCAGATGAAACTTTTATAATATTAAAATGGTAAAATTTTCCTGAAGATTGATGTTGTATTAAATAACTTTTCATTAAGATGACTATTATCTAATTTATTTAATTTAAACGTACTACTTGACATTTTAAATAACTTTGAAGTGGCCAATTCAGTCTACAAGGAAATAACTGAGCTATCCTGTGGATAAAGATATTAAAACATTAGTGGGGTGACTTTACATGCTATTGAATATAAGTCAATTATTATTTTTTCAATAATTTATATAACTAAGATTACTTATCAAATAAATATAAAAATTTTATATGGAGAGCTAACTTTAGGGATTTCCTTTTTTTTTTTCAAATTTTCACTATCCCTCTTGCACATCAATCCTCATTGATTTTGGGGTTGTTACTGCCATGATCTTTCCCTGTAACATTTTACATTAATTTAAAATACTACTGCTTAGAATAAAATCACAAAAATAATTATTTAAAATAATTATTGTTAAATAATGTATGTATAAGCATATATATATATATTAATTCTAATATTTTCACAGATAAAAGATGTCATATTATTATTACTATTTTCGGGATATTCCGTGTAGTAAAAAAGCTAAATGCTAACGTTTCAGTACAATATCAAGTACCTTCCTCAGAGCGTCCTCTTTCTCAAATCATATATATATATATACACACATTCCACTCATGCTAAATATTACGTTAAAAGTATGTAAAATTATTAAACAAAATGCAACTTTAATTGTGAATATCTCTTAAGTACCTTATAATCTTCATTGTATTCTTAGGAAAAATTTAGCTGCATTCTCATTTAAAATGTTTAAAACATATTGATTTATATATAGAAACAATGCATACCACTAGCTGAAATCTATATAAAATATTCGAAATGCCCCGTAGCTATATTAAAGTCACACTCTCCCTTTAAATAAAGAAAGCTCAAATTTTAGCATGCCATTGAAATTCCTTTTCAATGGACTGCTAAAATTCAATCTTTCTCAATTTAAAGGGGGAGTGTGGGTGGATATAAATGAAAGTAGTCCACACCTAAAAAATACCAAGAATCTCTGTTTATTTGTTGTCAAGGCAACCTTTTTTTTTTTTTGGTAGATACTAAAGATTGACACTTGGCTGAAAGAGATTGAAATTTTTAGTTGAAAGAAGTTTCAATAAACCGGCAAATAAACCTGTTTTTGAAAACCAACAGTCAATTTTAACTTTCAAACAGCCTTGTTGTATTTCTTAGATAATAATGCTCAAAACTAGATTGGTTTATAAATATAAATATATGAAAGCAGTCCACACCTAAACAATACCAAGAATCTCAATCTTTGTTGTCAAGGCAACCTTTTTTGTGATAAAGATGGATATTCTCTTTTATGTATGGTCTTAATTTTAACTGGATCAATAGTATATTATTTTGACAAATCAATTATACTATCACAATATATATTAGTAAATAAAATAAATTTTATTTATTTAATTACTATAATATTTTTTAAAATTAACATTAGAAAATTTTGAATAAATGTTATAATTTTTTTGTCAATAAAAATATCAAGTAAATAAAAAAAAAGAAGAATGAGAATAGAAATTCTCATATTATAATACTCATTAGAAAAACACCATGCCTACCATCTGAAACTATAATTACCTATTAAAAGAATTTTATTATAGAAATATAATAAATAGGCATTTATTTAGCAATATATACATGATTTTTTTTTTTTGGAAAGCTTAGCTCTATAATTAACATATATAAGAAAGAAGAAAGTTTCTTTATTAAAATGTTATGAAAGTCAATCACCAACATAATTTTTGGATAGTAATTACTATTATAAGTGCCAAAATTGTTGATACTCAGCTTTAGCATCATTATCCAAAATTGCTGAACTATTTAGTTTCAAGATTGACTATTTTGAGAGCTATGACCAAATTCAATAAAGATTGAATGGGCTGAAATTAATGCTGAATGAAACCGTTGTAAAAACATATCACATTTATGAAAGCTTCCATGTCCAACCATAAGTTTCACAGCAAAACATTTAAGGCTGAGATGCCACTTCAGACCATTATATTTCTAATGTAAAAGGCATAATGTAAAAATAATGGTAGCATAAGCATAAGACCTAACTGATTGATAGTTGGAAGGATGCATTAGCACTCACAGATTTAAATCCACCAATCTAGATTGTCTTCCAATTTGTGAACCATAGTAATGGAATGGGTATGATTTGGCAGCCATATTAGGGTCCAGTCATTCTGTATGGAAACATCTTAGTTGTAAACTACTTGAATATTTTAGGAAATCAGTTTCATCCCATAATACAAGCATTGTTTCCAGACAACATTGCCATCTTCTAAGTTGATATTGCTGTAATTTATACAGTCCAATCAGTTAATGACTGGTTTGAATAGAACGGAGATGGTGTTTGATATCTTCCAGGCTTTTCCTATCACCTAATTTAGGTAGTATTGTGTTTCCGTGGGCTATTTTGAACAATAATTGAGTGGACTATATTCTCACTAACATTTTTTAAGTGTTAACAACATTATAATCTATCTCAGTTTATTCATATCTTTTCATTTTTCTCTGGAAAAATTACAATAATCCTGTGCAACCAGTGAATATCAGATAATATAGTGCTATAATATGCTCATCCTCAAACCAATTTTTGGCTTTAGCCTTCATCACTGAGGATTTAGGATTCAAATCTGGAACTAGATCATTAGCAACTACTTAAAATTCTAAAACTTATAAGATTTTGAACTCGTTACATAATTATACAAATTTGATAAATATATGGGATTTTTCAATCCAAGTTTAAGTATTATAAAAAAATAAAAGGTGGTTGCTAGATGCAAAACTACATTAGATCCAGCTTTGAATCCTAGTTCTCACTGACAGGCAAAAACTAGAAACTGATCTAATGATATGGATATTACTCAGGCTTATTCATTTTTTTGAAAAATTGAAACTTTTTTTCTGTGAGAAATGGCCTAATATTGATCTAGATATTATTAAAATATTTTATAATTTTATCTCACCACAAGAATACAAAGTTTGTGTGATATTTTATTCAATCTGTTTTTATGTATACACGAATATATATATATATATATGATTAATGAGTCATATTTTCTAAGCTAATGTTGATATTATTTAACTGATATGTGATTGAAATGTAGCTGTTTTAGAGATGAATCAAATCACTTCAATAAAATACTCAGTTTGTTGACAAAATTTAGAGCAGAAATAAAATATATGAAAAAGAAATAAAGAAAGTAAATAAAAGTTTATGATTTTCAAATATAAGTAAGAATAATAAGTGATAGGCATAATATTTCTGAGTGTAATTTTGTCTACACCACTCTCACACAAGGTAGGGAATGAGTTCTATCCATTGTAACACTTTGTGGAGGAATGTAATCACAAACATATGACCAAAGACATTTGAAAATTGGACCAATTGATAAATGCTGATTCAGCATTAAATGTGCGTCTTGGGGGTCATAGATCTTTTTTACATGTCTTTGGTCATATGTTTGTGATTATGTCCCTCCACAAGGTGTTACAAATATTAGAATTCATTCCCTATCTTGCATGAGAGTAGTGTAGTGAAAATTAGATTACAGAAATATTATTCATTATTGGATAATGAATGAATAATAAAAATTATTAATAGAAGATAGATATATTTTTTCAAGAATCAAATTATTTATACGAGTCAATTTTTTTAGATATTTTGAAAAGAATATAACAAATAAAAAAGAAAATGCAAATTGATTTTAAAAGAATGGGAATAAAGGAGAGAATAATTAGTTTTAGTTAAATGAATAAATGATATATTGATCAAGAGAAGGTAATAGTTTAAAATATAAGATTTATGTAAAGTGTTTATATAACATAATATTAGTTGAATTGTTTGTTTTGTTTCTGATTTTAAGTATGTGTATAATTTATATATCCTAATTATATAATATTTTTCAGGTCTACGGTTTTCCTGAAACTAGGTTATATGAATTACTCTTAAAAATAAGGTTTGTTATTATTTCAATATGTATAGTACTCAAGTTTTTATTTTATTTTAATGTTATTGTTTGTTTTTTTTTTTTTGGTGTTTTTTTGCAAAACAGACAGGTACAACATGGTAGTGATTATAAGGCAGAAATTGAGCTGTAATTTTAGATATTTATAGAATTAATGATTTAATATTAATAACTAAGAATTTATAACAAGAAGTAAATAATTATAACACAAATTATTTTGCAAAAATTTTAAATGTTTCTGTGTACCGTAATTCTGATTGATATATTTAATTGCAATATGGATAATTTTATGTATATACATAACAGCTTATGCCTAAAAAACAAATCAATAATGTCACATGCTAATGTGCGTTTTATCTATATATGGTAAAAATTTATTTAAATAAAAACAAATAATTTTATTACTTAGCTATAAACGAAAATTAAAATTTGATCTATTTTAGACCCATTAGATTTACTTTAATATTTGCAAAATAAAATAAATTGTTAGATGATTTTCATTTTGACAATAAAAGTAATATGAATCATGATAAATTGTGTGGAGAGTGGGAGAAACTTAAAAATATGAGGAATAAAACAGATAGAAATTTTACGTCATTTTGTTTAGATCTTATAATAATAATAAGGAATATGAGAAAAGGATAATGGTATTAAAGAAATAATTTTTATTAAAAAGATAAATGCGACAATAGGAACCTCTACAAATCTAAACACAAGATTAACAACTTTAAAAGACAAGAACGGCCATTCTTATCTTTGACCTAATTTCTAAATATATAGGTAAGATAAGAGTGGCCGCTCTTGTCTTTTAAAGTCGTTAATCTTGTGTTTAGATTTGTAGAAGTCCCTACTGTCACATTTTAGGCGCATAGTCTTAAGGTTATAGCCTTAATATATATTACTTACATAATGAGTATGCGTTTTACAAATTATTAATTAAAATGATATAGAAGGGAAAAAAGCATTGAGTAAATGTTAAAAAAATTTAATAGTAAGTAAGAAGTAGATGAGTTTTTACTGGGTAACAGTTTCAGAGAGAGAGGCTGTTTAACTTGATGACTAAGAAAGCTTTGGACATAGGATCTACATTCAGTTACTTTTGAATTTATCTAAAGAGAAACCATTTTTCCATAGTATATTTCAGATCTTTAATCACAATACTATTAAAATAAAATTTTATTTATATAATTGAGTTTTCTTCCAACATTTTAATTTCTGCATAATTTTAACTCTGAATCACCATTGCAATGTTGAAGGAAAAATTATCAGGTATTATATATTTTATTTTTTAAAATCACTATTATTTTAAAATGAAATTACATTGCATTTTAGTGTTTCAAGAAACTAAATATTCTATTATGAACATTTTCAGTGTTATAGTTACTTCTTATTTTAGAAATAATTTGATCTTAAAAGTTTTTATATCTAGAATTTATGGACTTTATTTGTCATGCCTTTTGCTAGTTATTATTAAACAATATTTTCAGTACATTATGTACATTTTACATTTTTTCAAAGAAATTTAACAATTTTTGTAATTGTTTTTGCAAGCATTACAACTTTTATGATACTTGATTCGTTTTGATTATGCATAATGAAATGAGATTCTTAATGACTAATATTTGGAATCCCACATAAAACTTCATTGCATTATCTATCAGTCAAATATCAGTTATCTCTAACCTGCACATATTTTAAAATCACAATGGAAAACATTTCAGTATTTGTTATTTGCCACATTAAAATAAGTCATTTTATTTCAAAATAAATATATATATATGTATGTGCTTTTTTGTAATACAATGTTATTTTTTAAGTCCAAAATTGAATTATCTGATTCATACGTAAATTTTGTATGTGTAATTATTGAGTTTATAAAATTCTATTTTTTATTTTTGATTAATTTTAAATAAAAATTTAAGGAATTTCAAAAGTGAGAAATATTTTTTTTTAAATATCTTCATTAAAAAGAATTTACATTCTATTATCCTAGCAAAATATTCAGTCAATGAATTCCTATAGTTGGTGTTAGTGTTCTCCATATTTTTTTTTGCTAAATGTATTAAATTCCACACATATAAATATATTTTATTGTACGCACACATATACATATATATTAGGTATTATAATAAATGTAATAAGTGCACCTACTACCACTATAGAGAAGCTTGTTATTTCTATAAATTAAAAACCGCCTAGCACTTTTGAGAATTTATGGTATTTTCATATTCATAAAATGAAATTGGATAATAATGGAGAGGTGAGTGTAATTGTATATAGTTGATGAAATTTAAAAAATATTTAAATTCAATATTATTTATTTAAATATGAGTGTCCATTTTTTGGAGAGAGGAAAGGGTGAGTCTCTATGGTTGATAACATTCATGTTATTGGCTATATAGCAAATCTCCCTGATTTTTCTTTTTGAAGCATGGTTATGGGGAAGGGGATAAATTGATGTCCTGCCTCCTTTTGGTGCCCAAGGAATATAGAGTTACATTTTGGCTTGTCTGAGGTTCTTTTATATAAATATTGATGCTGGGAAAAACGTGTAGATAAGGATGCTTGGGATTTACCGTAATAGATAGATTGACATCTAGTTTGAGGGCATTTGATTTTGTAAACTAGGAATAAGTTTAGGTTCTAGACTATCTTTGGAGTCGTTCAATAGTCTGTTGGTCGAAAGGGAGTGCTGAAAGCAAGGCGATAAGTTGGAGAGAATGTTTTATTAAAAGTTTTTGTTAAAGTAAGTATGTATGGAAGAAGCTATGGTCTATCATCAGTGGGGGGGGGGTAGAATTTTATTTGCTGTAAAATTGCTTTATTTTTCTTTTTAGAAAACTGTTTAAATCCAACAAATGTTAAATCTTTATTGTATAAGTCTTGGTTTGCCTTGCGAGATGCTTTATGCTTACCTAGAGCATGGTTCCGGGATAGAAAGAGGATAGAAATAACAAGCTTCTCTATAGTTGTGTATTATTGTATATCAAATCTCTTAATTTTTTCAGCATGATATTTAGATGGATGAAAATACAGAATCATAGGAAGAATAACATAATATTAGTAATTTTTCACAAATATTAGAAAAAATTAGGGAGTTAAATGAAATAAAAAGGATTATAAATAAGAAAGCAAATGAGAGACGTTAAAAAAAATTTTAAATTTTGATGGAAGAACATAAAGTAGAACAATGCATTATAACTGATGACAGAATGGATAATATACATAATCTTTCAGAAATAAATTGCATTAATAATTTATGGTGTTGAAATTTGGCATTTTTATATCATAATAGATTTTTTTTTTTTTTTAAATAATTTTTTTAAAATAAATTTTAATACTTCTTTTTTATTTTATTTAGGGAGAAATATAATAGCATATTAATGAGGAAATGTGCTGAAATATTTCCACTTATGTTTAATGAAGATAATTATACGCCTATAGAAGTTGACACTCAAACTGAATATGATGAAATTCTGAGGAAGTTTCCTTTCAAAGATGAGAAGTTAGAAAAGGTAGAGTATTAATGTTTGCTATTATGAAAAGAAAACGTTCATGATTATGGACATGTAATGAAATAAATATTTAAAATCATTCACGAAAGTCAAAATATAAAGCTGTCTATTAAGAATAATACATATCTATCTAAAGGCAGGTAGAGAAAATTAAGAAATAAATATATTACAATTAAGCAATAACATTTGATCATTGGGGATGATAGCTTGTTCATTGCTTGTCAACTATTTTAGGTAATTTATTTGAACTTCATAATATTTAGACTACATTATAGTTTTTAATGATTTGTTTATATCATAAAATTATGTAAAATAACGTGTTTTATATTAGATTTTAATTATACAAAGTCTTAAATTGATTATGATATATATTAATCTCTTTTATCAAAATGAAAAGTTATTCAATCCATTAATGCTGTATAAAAATATAGATGATATTATAAGTAAATTAAATAATAATACTGAATATCACATGATCACTATTTTGTATGCGTGCTTATAACTGTTATTAGAGTTTTGCCTGTTTTTTAATAATACTACTAAATAGAAATCAAAATATAGTTACAGTGTATATAGAAAGAATGTATTCAAGGAATTACAAGTATACAAATATTAATACAAAAACTATATATGTCAGAAGAAGAAGGTTTAACATTGATACATAATAGTTTATATTTTAAATACAATAATGAATATTAGAATATGCTTAAAGGATGAATAATGAGTAGTGCATTAGTGTTATCAATATTTATAAATGAATTAGAAATTAATACATACCTAATTCTCTTTTTACAGGTAGATTGGTTCCCGAAAATTATGTGTAAAATAAATTTGTGTACAAAAATACATTGTATATATGGAAAATAAGGAGATTGGTTCCAGACCTAAGAAATCAATGAAAATAATTAAATAAACCGTATGGAAAATTTTGTTAGCATGTTATATTTTTTGTGTGCTATCAAATTTTACTTCATACACATTGAACATAAATAAAAAATGAGTTATAGGAACATAAATTTCATTTGAAAAATAAAAAAACTTAAAAGTGATAACACTTACAATGAAACACTCATTGGTTTCTCTACACAAGCCATTGAAAACTTTAGAATTCAAAGCAGATTGTCACTTCCACATTATAAGTAAAAAAAAAAAAAATTGAAATAAAAATTATTATTGGAATTTATTACTTTTATTTCATTTAACTTATTAATTTTTTTTTTTAATTTAACAACTAACACATTCGAAAAGAGAAATTGTAGGCCTGCAGAACTGTACATTTATCAGAAATATGAGCGACATCTTGCTTGTCAATAAAACAGAAAAGTACCCAAGAATTTATTCACTGTCACTATCTGATAATAAGTTCACATGTTTGTACATGATTGCAGTACCATTGCTATCATTAAAACTTGCAATGTGTAACTTACTATCTGTTGATTTTTGGAAAAATTAATAAATATAAATTTAAATAAATTAATCAGTTAAATTTAAATGAAATTAAATTTTTTTAACATCAATACCATCAAGGATTTTTTTAAAAAAATCCAATGTCTAAATGCAAACAAAGCATCAATATTGCTATCATTAAAACTTGCAATGTGTAACTTACTATCTGTTGATTTTTGGAAAAATTAATAAATATAAATTTAAATAAATTAATCAGTTAAATTTAAATGAAATTAAATTTTTTTAACATCAATACCATCAAGGATTTTTTTAAAAAAATCCAATGTCTAAATGCAAACAAAGCATCAATATCATAAATGTACTTCCCTTTCAAAACAAAATGACAAAAACGTTACAATGTAGACAAACAAATTTCTCCATTTGCGGGAATATTGCTGAAAAAGGGATTTTTGTTTTTAAAATAATGAGAAATGAAGAGATTAAATTTTTTTAAAAAAAAATTAGATCATAATAACAGTCAAATTTTTTTTTTAGTTTTGTGATGAACTCGACTTCATAAACAAATCTGTAAATAAACATTGAATAAAAAACATTTACAATCTTCTAAAAAGGCAAATACATTATTTTATATTACTTAGATAAAATTATTTAGAATTAAAAAAAAAGTTTTATAACAACTTAAGACAATCATATAGGCAATACTCTTCATACAGTAGCACCACTCTGCAAGCCAGAGTAATCAATGGATGTAGGAAGGTTGTGCATAACATCCCTATTTAGTATCTACTCATCCAATATCCCCAGACTTTTAAAATTTTTAGAGATTCTAAGTGACTTTTAAAGAGTACAGATTGATTTAATCTGAGCATTTATTAACATACTAGTTATAAAGTAGGAACAACTTAACTGCCAGATTACATTTTCAAAAAAATTCTGAGTTTTGGAATAATAAATTTCATTTTCTAAAAGCAAGCTAATCTTTTATGAATTTACATATTTTATTAGCTTGATATAATGTAAGAAAAGTTATTATATTAGCAAAATATGAGACACATGTTAATGTCTTAAAGTTGTTATTATTAATGAAAATAAGAAAAAGAGTGGATATATGTACTGTAGTGTTTTGTTACCAATGTAAGAGTTTGTCAAAGGTTGAGATATCATCAGGATCTTAGGGGAAGGAGTTTATGAAGAAGCTATGCTAGTAGTTAATCGGACAACTACAGAACCAGTTGCTGTAAAAATATTAAATTTATCTCAGATACCAGATTCAACCGAAAACAGAGATTTGTATTTGTAAAGTATTAAGAAATAAATATGTGGTCAAGTTTTTTGACTAAGAATAGAAGGAGTCTATCAATGCATGTTTTTAGAATACATTGCTGAAGGAAAATTGTTTGATAAAATAGAATATGATACAGAAACACCATTTTCATTGGCACAGAAATTGCAGAGATTAAGTACTTTCATAGACATGGTGTTACTCATCGAGACATCAAACCTGAAAATTTATTATTAGATGAACATGATAATTTAAAAGTCATTGATTTTGATATGGCAACTATATTTAGGCATCAAGATAGAGAAAGTTATTAAATAAACTATATGGAATTTTGTCCTACATCGCCTCAAAAGTTTTGTAGGGTGAAGCCTACTGCTATCTGGAACTATAGAATTGGACTTATGACCCTTCCGACTGGAGAATTACCTTGGGATAACCCTGCTGATTGTAAGAAATATAGTAATTGTAGAACCTGCAAAACAACCAATAGTCCTTGGACAAATATTGATAATTTAGCTTTATCTTTATTAAGAAAAATCTTACATCATCATCCGGAAAAAAGGTATAATATAGCTTCAAGCAAAAGTCATCAGTGATTTTTAAAGGATTTTCTCAAATCCAGAGAATTTGATTTATCGCTATCTCCCCTACATGCAAGATCATTAAAGTGCTTGTGTTTAAACACTGAAATATCATCAATTAGATTTACAAATGGATCTTTACATTACTACTCTGCTTCCCAGACAAAATTTCAGAATGGTCTCCAGGCTTCAGCTGAAAATTTTTCCATCGAAAAACTAATCCATCATGGTATAAGTTTTTCACAATCAACCTGATCTGATTACATGCTTCTAAGTATCCAGAAGGATGGAGATTCTTCTCAGCAATCTTTACTGCAGCATTTGGTGAAACATATGATTTGATTCTTTGTACACACAAGTGTTGACCAAATACTAAAAGAATTGAAAACTGCATTAGATAAATTAGGTTGTTCATGACAAAAATTCTCTTGATGAGTTAACTGTAACTGCTGTTGACCAGTGAAAAACTAAATTAGCTTAAAATGAATGGCAGATTGTTTGTTAAATTTCATTTATCCAGAGGATATGGTTTAGAATTCAAAAGATATTTTGTTGCCCTTAAAATGAAAATGACTTGAGTTTACTATCAAGTAAGAAGATGGAATCAAGATTCTGTTGTGATATGCTTTTTTTTCTTCCCTGTTGAAAAGAATTTTCTTCATTTATTGCTTTTTTTCATTTAAATACTTTTAATGATAATTATTTCAAAATATATTAATACATGTAAAGAAAAAAGTTACAAATCAAATATCATTTTGATTAAATTAAATGAAATATTTAAAATAGATATATTGAAAGTTCATGGATATTTGTGCTGAAAATGGAATAAGAAAAAGACATTGTAATAAACGATTCATCTGCTAAAAATATATTTAAGCTTAGCTAGACCAGAACTGTTGCTTATTAGGAAATAACTAGATGTTGAGCATAAATATTAATGAATAATAGACAGATTGTTTTATATAAACCGCAAACAATTTGATGTAAATCTAATGACAATACTGATGACTGAAATTCTGATAACAAGTAAATAATCCTGGGGCTAGAATGTTTTATATTGACCAAGCCCAATGATAAGATTTGAATAGGAAAAAGATAAAGATCATGAACTTTGCATTGCATGAATAAAACAAAAATATTAAATTTCACATAATTTTTAAAAGAAATTTTGCAGCTTTCAATTTAATGATATGGTTTTCAAAGATATATATAAATCTATCAATTTATCGTCAATAGAATGTGGAAAGTGATGGTATATTGAATAACATTTTTAATTCAATACAAATTCACTCATCCACTAAATATAGATACTAATTTTAGAAGCAAATTATTTTTTGAGTAAAGTGTACAATTTACCAAGTAATTGCTATATGCTCTGCTATTAGAAGATAAGATGTAGCCTTTATTCTTAACATACAGTAAAAGATCTTTGAAAAGTCAGAGTTCATTGCTAGAGTATTTAAGCTGCTCTTTTATTAATCTTCTATGAGTTCTTAAAAATAAAAAGAAACATTAACTAATTCCACTGCCACACTTTAACTCCTTGACACTTATATATATTTCTCTATAAATATCAAGTATACCAACCTAACTAAAATGAAAAAAAAAATTTAGAGAATAAAAAAATTAATATATTTGACCAAAGCTGACCTTATATCTGTTTTATAGTAAGAATCAATAGAAGTCTGTTTAAAACAAAAATTAAACTTTTATTTAAAATATAAAAAGATTATTTAAAGTTTTCTAATATATATTAATGAAATTAAAAGCAAAATATAAAATATTAAGAAAATAAGTGTAAATGTTACTTAGTATAAACATTTAAACTTATTTATAAACTTTCTCCAATAATATATACATTTTCTTTTTTATAATAATATATGTTAAATCTAATAATTTTTTAATTTGCAATTTTTTTATAAAAAAAATTCCATGCTACAAAAAAATTATTTTTATTACAACTTAAATGAATGCTAGATAATGGATGATAAATTTTATTAGAGTAATATAATGATGATTAATTTACATAAGTAATTCTAACAGAAAATCAGAAATGATGTCTCAAAATAGATAAATTATAAAATCTGTGCATACTAGATTAGATTAAATTTAATTATAAGATTACCATAATCTAATGCAAGTCATTCTTTAAATTAAAGTAACCAGTACAAAATTTTTGATTTGCTATGTTTATATGTGTGTTAGTATATATGTTTTTAAATAATAATCGATTTTAATATTATAATTGTATATAATCATATATATATATTTAAGGCTCAATTTCCAAAGAGGTTTCCTTTTTCTGCATTTGTACCAAAGGTTTACTGTCAGGTATTAGAATTCATTCATAGATGTCTTAAATTTACAGAGGATTTAAATCTTAGGTAATTATTCCAATTTAATGTTTTTTATTTGAACTAGTTTTTATTGTTTATTTTTTATGTCTCATTTTATTTATTGATTTTTTTATTTTTTGTCAGCTTATTATGAAAAATTTGTTTTTCATATGCTTATAATAGATATATTATAAACATACATAGAATTATCATTTATTATGTAATTTAACATGAATTTTCACTTTTGTAATATGACTATGCAATAAATATTCATAGTATCACTTTTGCTCACCAAAAAAAATTTAAAATGTATTAACCCTTTTCTGTCAATACTAGAGGCTACATTTTAATTTTTTATTCAGAACATTTGTAATATAATTAGCAATATTAATAAGAACTGTATCATAATATCTATATATAAATTTTAATCTAATTAAACAATAAATCATTTTAGAATCATGCCAATAATTTTTTTTTTTTTTTTGAAACAAAAAACTTTCTGTTTATTAAAAGAAAATTTGCTTTTGGAAAGATTAAACTTTTAGCATTTTTTATATTTCTGTTTTTATTTAAGAAATACTGAAATTTGTTCTTATATTTTAATTTACCAAAAGCAGTAAATAAAACAATGTAAATAATATTAAATTTTTTTTCTTTAATGCTTTGTATTTAAAAAATGGTTGTAAGAAGAATATAATTATATTTAGGAATGCTCATTCTTTATCGCTATTTAATACAATAAATGCCAAGCAAATTTTTATAAAAATAATATACCTCTTATTAGAAATGTGATATTTATTTCTTTATATTGACATTAGTATACAAATGCAATGAATGAGTGTAATAATAACTAAATATGTAAAAACTTAAATAAGAATTTGGATTAAATAAGCACAAAAGATAAAATATTTTAGGCAAAAAAAAGAAGAAATATTTTATGAATTAACAAAACATAAAGATAATATTTCTTTATATTTCATTGTATTCACATTTAAATGAAACATTTTCTTAAGCAAAATAAAAGGCATCTCTTTTTATTATAATTTCAAATAACTAACTAAAGATTTGGAGTATTCATTTATTGTTAAGATTCACAAAGTGCATGTGCATTAGCTTAAAAAGCTGATTATTAGTTTATTACAATTCAAAAACATCGCGCTATATAAAATAAATATTTCATTTACTTATGTTTAATTTCATTTAAGAATGACGTATCGTAAATTCTAGTAAATTCGCAGGCGTCATTCATTCAGACATAGTAAAAGTAATTTAAAGTGATTGTTTAATATCTTCACGCTCTCATTTCCAGTACTTAAGATTTTCCCATACTTAAATGTTTGGTTGAAAGAATAGGTGGATTCATTCTATTCTTTCACAAAGACTTTATCTTGTATTGGAAAATAAGAGTATTCATTTATTGTTAAGATCCACAAAGCTCATGTGCATTCGCTTAAAAAGCTGATTATTAGTTTATTAGAATTTACTTTTGTAAATTTTTTAAACTTTGAAACTGAAAGCATTTATTTATTTATTTTTAATCTTTCATTTTAAAATCAATATTAATATTATTTTTTCTTTTGATGGGAATGTAATTATCTCAGCGTTCATAAATTTATTTCATCTGGATAAATTTGCATAAAAGTTTTATACTTGAATGTTTACAACCAGTGTCACTTTTAGCACAAATTGTAATGGCTGCCTCATGTATGGTATATTTTAAATGATACATGTCATCTATACTTCATTCACCTTTGATAACTTCTAATTTTAAATTTAAGCTATAAATATATTTTCTTTTAAGTTTAGAATTTATTCATATCATGATATAGTTACAGAAAATACAATATGATAAATTCATACAAATGTTTAATATAATAATATTGAAAATAGCTATCGTATTTTTAAATTACACTTTTTTTAACTATGCTCATTGTGAGATAATTTTAATTCGTAAACTTCTAGTCTGCAAGTCTTTAATTTGTGAAGCAGCAATATTTTTTATATTTTTCTCTAATTATTCAAATATGATCATGCAAATGAATATATTCATTGTATTTTTTTGTATCAGTTTGTAAAAATAGATGTTGAATCTCTATCCCAACTAACTATTAACTTTATGTCGATGAGAATTCTCTTTCTATTCATTGTGAATTCAGTTATTGCAGTACCTTTTTTTTTAGTTTATTACATGCAATAAATGAGAACTCCCTAATATATATTGTGTGTGTTTGTGTCAATTGTGCATTGTTTAAAAGTAAAATTATAAATAAATGTAAGTACACAACTTAATATAGAAATTGCTTATTGTGGAAAGAAGCGACAGTAATTTGCACATCATCAAGATTAGCCACCAATATATTCAAGAGATATTTGAGGAAGTCATCTAGAGGCTATATTTCATGTTACATGGAACAGTGCTGCAAAGGTGTCAATGATTTTCCAAAATATTTGAAAATTAAAGATGTCTACAACAATTTGAATATGTTTCAGAGAATTATGGTGATAGATATATTTATTTCTATTTTGATTCCTTCATTGAATTGCAGCTCATGATTATAAAAATACTGGAAAATTAGGATATGTTTAACAGCAAACTAAGGTTTAGAATTTTTTTTTAAAAAAAAGAAGAGACATTTTGATCTAACTGTAGAATAAAAAAGATTAGATGTTAATACTACAGCTTAATCTATGAGTGGGGAGGGAACATGAATCAATGTATAATGCAGTAGAAATCTTATATAGATAAACAGACAACAGATTAAAATTATTATGAGATTTTAATGATACAGTGTATAACAGAATAGATTAAAATTATTAGACTTTAATGCTACAGTGTATAACAGAACTGAGGGTATACCATAAGATGACATGAATAAGACTAAGTAGTTGGATGATTTGAATACAATGTGTCAAACAACCTACAAGTCATATCCTAAATCCATGATTCGATGTCCCATTTGGGTGCGCCAGATATTACCGAATCAGAAATGGCATATAACAAAGGGAGCACATCTCACTACTGTCAGACCTAGGCCTTCGAGTAGGATGCTAAAGATGTCACAATGAAATGCCTAGTTCCAAATCACATCTACTTTTAGTATGGTAGCTCATAATTTACTTAAAATATTTCAGTGTAATTTAGACTAGTGCATATTCATTACATTTCCCTTTTTGGGCCCCATTGCACCACAGAATTCAAACTCAGGGAGTTCTTGCAGTCAGCTCTCTTCAGGGATGGACTTACTTAATTATTGACCAAATATGCCTATGTATAAGCATAGATATGAAAAATATTGATGATGATTAATCATTTAGGAAAATGCATAGTGATGATGATGATCATCAAACCTGTAATGGTGTAAATGCATAATGATAGTGGTGATGAAACTTTTAATGGTGTAAATGCATAATGATGATGGTGATGATCAAACAAAGATCAGATTGGTTTTAACAACTCAATAACATTTCTTAATAATCTATAACATATAATAATAAATATTTAAGTTAACAAGAATGGTCTTTTATCATTATGGTTTAACACAATAAATCTCCTTGATCCAGATTTCATGATAGAAGTCTGTCCTCAATCAATCTTTATTTACACTAGAGAAAACAAAATAATTCAAAGTACAGTATATACAAAATGAAATTAGATAATTCACTAAATATATATATAAAACAAAAGGGAAAAGTAAAATGAGAGTTCAGTAATTCTAAATCTACCCCATTAATATAATTATTACAATGATATTTATAGGTTGGGGTAAATATATTTATAATTTTTTTTTTTAAAAAAAAAATAAAGTCCCACTTCCATCTATATGTATGTGTAAGTCATATTAAAATTAGTGAAAAATAAGAAAAAGACCATTTACTCAAAGTGATTAATTGTGCACTCAGAAATAAAACAATTACAAGTAGATATTATTAAAAACTTATTAATAAGTAATATAATTTTGTTTGTTCTAGAGTCTGCACTTAATGTTAATTATATTAAAACCTTACTTGAGGTTGCTTTGATGAATCCGTGTTGAATTTCCAGAGGGATCTGTAAATTTTACTTTTATTAATAATTATACATATTTATTGACTGATCCCTTTCCCCCTTTACATATTAACATATTCTTTTTAAAATGCAGGTGACCGAATTTGAAGATGAAACTTGAATACACAAAGAAAAAAAAATCACAATACATGAAATTTCAAATATTGAAATAACAAAAATAAAAAAGAAAAATCATGTGAATCAAAAAATACATATCTATCCTGACGAAAGCAAGCATTTGTCCACAGTTAAGAGTTTATAAACTTGAATGCCAATCTCCATGCATAACGTTCTTGTTCACTAACTCTGTTGATATTTATATATTTCATACTACTTGATTAAGAGCAAACACATACCCATTATCTCTTCTGAACATATAGTATAATTCCATTGAAGATTGATATTCACCAGCATTTTGTAAAATAGACATTTTGGTGGATAATTTTATAATGATATTGAAGCTGACCTTGGAATGCCCACAGTATTGGCTTACCCCAAACACATTGTAATGACTACTTTATCAATGACCATTATTTATATTGTGGCTTCAATATATATAAGAAAATGGCTTAAAGAAACAATCAATTTCTAGTAGTTTCATGTTCATATTCTCTTTGAAGCAAAGAAGTCCTTCGGTTGCAGCAAGCTAAATCCTGGACAGTTAGTTGTCAATTAATATAGTCTCAGGATACCCTTATGCAACAAAAAGTTCATTTAAAACCTTTATTACATTTTCTGCATTGGTATTTTTTACCAGACAATATTCTGCCCATTTGGAATATGCATCTATGGCTATCAGAAATATGAATCTATAGAACAGTCTGGTATAGTCCAAATAGACCCTTTCCCATTTTTTTGTGGCATCTGATCTGATCAAGGCTAGAACTCTTTAGTCATTAGCTTCGTTGTCTGTTGGCAGACTTGATATTTTTTTAGTTTGTTATATATCACTGTTCATATTCACCACCAAAAGTATGAAAGAGCTAATTTCTTTATATGTACGATACCGAGGTATCCTTGGTGTAGCAGTTGTAATATACATTTCTCCTCTTAGTTGGAATCAAGACTTGATCTATCATTAAAAATGCACTCATGACACATGGACTTACTTTTTTGAACATTCCAAATTGATGCTACTACATATTTTGGTCTTTTCTTGGACACTCCATGTTTAATCCAATTTGTTACAAGTTGATAACTGGCATCATTTCTTGTTTATTTTGCTATAAGTTTACTATTTAATTTCTTTAGACTTTATATATAGCGGTGGAAATTTATTCTGAACCTTGATTTTCGGTTTTGATCGCTTGACATGTTCTATGGTTATTCCAAGTGATCGGAGTCAACTACGTCCCAGTATTGGACTAATATTTTTTATCATGTACAGCAATGTCTTTTTATTGTGACTATTTTTTTTTACTGGGACTAATACTATTTTTTTGATTTCCATTTCCATCTGTCACCACTATATTAGTTTTCTGAATTTCAATGCTAATATTGGCTATTTTGCTAATGGCTGTTCAATTTTTAAGTGACATGAGTGATACGCCTGCCCCACTATCTATTTCCATTTTTATTATTTAACCCTAGATTTTAACTTCTAATAGATTTGGCATATCTTCACTTTTCTTTATTATCTTCACGTTCTTGGCATTCTTCACTGCTTCTCCCCTTGCTTTACTATTTATCACTAAATCTGCTTTTGACATTTATTGTTTGTTATTGCAAATCTTTGACAAATAGTCTGTCAAACCACAGTTAAAACACTTGTTTGTGTTAAATTTGCATATATTTTTTAATATGTCTCTTCTTTCCACAGCAATAACAGATCCTGGGTTTGTGTATCAAATTCTTCTACATTACTTGTGCTTTCGCAGCATTTATTTTGTGTATTTGAGTTTGCTTCCTCAGCCAAAATTCTTGCACATAATCTAAAATGATTTCGTGCTATCTCATGTTCAATGGTGGCACATATATTAACATAAATTCACTTAGAAGCATTTGTCTAAGCTTCATGTTTTAAATGCTCTATAATAGGCATGGCCAAGATATCACCGCAGTCTACTGGAAGCCCACAAGGATTCTGGAAGAACACTGACCAATTATAGTGATAAATTCAGAGCTGATTTGAATATAAAAAATAAAATAAATAAACGGGCTTGTAATTAGCGATTCTCAGCTTCAACTTAGGATAATGTGAAAACCATACACACTACATGTGCATACCTTGCATCATTCGATTCAGCATCATATTTCTTTCAGACAATGTAAGTTTCGTTTCTTTACGATAAATAATAAATATTTTATGATGATATTTGTCTAAAGGTTTGTAATGATAGTATATTATAAGATGTGATATGTTGGACTATTTCCATCATTTATAAGTGAATGTTGAATGTATTGAAAATTTTTAACTTTCCAAATTCAAACAATCTGTTAGTAATAAGCTGTATTGTCTATTTGTGTGTTATTTCTAACTAGTCTTGTTTGTATTTGGAAAGTTTAAATAAAGTTTAAAATTTTCTATCACTCATAAATGATGGAAATAGTTCAGCACATCACATCTTATTTTATGATGATTTTTTTAAATAGTACTTTTTTTTCTTCCATTTTTGTTATTCTTACTGTTTAATGTTTACTGAGAAATTTATAGCGGAGAATAATGGTTAATCGACAGATTCAAGCATTATTCGCGATTTCTCATGGTGGAGCTGACAAACTAAGCTTCTCTCATAATTTTTGCTAACGATTTCTTAAAAGTAAAAGTAATTATAATGTCTAAAAAAAAGAGAGAGAGAATTAACAAGCCATCTTTGCTCATAAATATAGAGATTATTTTTACCGCATAATCTTTTTTCTGATGAATAAGACTTTTGACAATTGTTATTACTAGATTTTCAGTCCCTCCAAAACACTTTTTTTAGTTATTATTTTATAGAAAAATAGTTGGAAAAAAATCATTTATAATATTTCTTTTATATGTTTTCTTGTCTAAATTTTAACAACAAAAAAAGCCAGATATTAAAAATAAAAATTGTAATAAAATTTAGCCAATTAGATATGTATGTGTGACCACAGTTATATATGTAAACATTACCATTGCAATGTAAACTTTAGAGTCGTACATAGAGAAGTATAGTTGATAAAACTATTAAGAAATTACTAATTACAATTAATGTTTAATAATGTCATTCAAAACCAGTAAAGATATTTCAAATGATGATTCTGTGGCAGATATCTATTAGGAACTGGTTTCAAATTATGGATCTGTGTAGATAGCCATAATATCCATGTGTACCATATAATTTTTCATAGATAAAAATACAACTTCTGATAACTGGTTACTACTCTTAGTAGTTTCATAATATTACAAAAAGAAAGTACTGTGATGCCTGCCTAGAAAAAAGGCATGAAGGTTTTATTTATTGACTAGAGTTTGATAGACACAAACCAGTGTTCAGAGAGACTGCTTTATTGTTTATTAACTTAAATAGGTAATGTACTTTATAAACTTCACCCCACTTATCTTTATATAGGAGTGTTATCTGATATGCCAGTTCCTGCAACATCTTTCTACATTGTTGCTTTGACTTTGTGATCAGATGAGGAGAAATGATAATGATATACCTAGTTTTATGGATTATCATTGTATTATACATCAGCATTCCTTGTGTTCAAATGTATTGAAATTTAATCATAGTATGTGTGTTGTCTTTAAAATTGTTAATAAAATAAGATCAAAAAGCTTGTTACGTCGTCAAATCCGAGATTTGCTAAAGTAATTTGAGAGTGAACTTAGTCAATTGTTAATATATATTGATGTAAGGTCATTAAGTCGAGCAAAATTTTTAATCAAATTCAGAGAACTTTTACTACAAATAAGACTATTTTTGGAAACTAAAGGTGATTCATTTCCATAACTGAATGACAAAGAATGGCTTCTTGACCTCACCTTTTTTTGTGATATTACAGAAAAACTAAATAACTTAAATGTAGAACTACAAGGAAAAGATAAAATAGTAATAGTTATGATAAGCACTTTGAAGTCATTCAAGAAAAATTAAGTATGTTTGTAATGCAACTAAAGCATTGTGAATTAAAACATTTCAAAAATATGGCTGACAAGTTTAAAGATAAAAAGAATCTAATTTATAACAAATATGTTGAAAATATAATACTCCTCTTAAAGGAATTTGAAGGAAGATTTGTGGAATTTGACAAACTTGAAGATATTGCTAGTTTTTTGTCTTATCCATTTAATGTTAACATCAATATCGAAGATATCGCTTATGAAATTATGTGAACTTATGCATACAGATTCAGCAGGTCTGGAAGACGAAATAGTAAATATTAAATATGATATACATTTAAAATCAATGGTTTCAAATGAGAGATTCTGGACATTGATAAGCAAGAATAAATATCCAAATATTTGGAGAGTTGCATATATTTCAATGCATTTTTTGGTTCAACATATTTGTACGAATCAGCATTTTCCTGCATGAATGCGATAAAAACTAAACATAGGTCACAGTTATCGGATCTACATTTGGAATCATGTTTAAGAATTAGTTTAAGTTCATATGAACCAAATTTTGACAAACTTGTTGAAATTATGCAATGAAAAAGTCATCAAAATTATAAAAAAAATATTTTGTTTTTATTTTGTAATTTTTTTTGTTTGTAAAATTTGCATTAATTTATTTTAATTAAATTCTAAAACAATAATTTTCTTGTTTTTTTCTCTGTATTTTTTTGAATTTTTTTTTTAAATTTAGGACCAACTCTAGAAAATAATTATTTATAGGTAATTCAATAATTGTAATTTAATAACTTTTTTATAAAGTGACATGGATAAATTGTAATATTAAAGGGAGCTGAGGTAATTTAATAGTGGTCATAGTAAAATATCTTCGATAGTTCATATCTTATAAAAAAAATAATTCATCATTTCATTAGTATCTTCTAAAAATGTCACCAATATTTGTGAGTATCTAAAAAGCCCTTACAAAAAAAGAAACACCAATTTATATATAAGTACATTCTTAAAAAAACAGGATTTCGAACCATTATTTTTTTCGTTCGGCAAAAATGCTTTTCCTGGTTTCCAGTTTGAAGCTCAGAAAAAAAATATAGTAGCCCTCAGGTATACTTTCAGGAAAAAAGTAGCCCCAACATCTAAAAGTTTGGCTGCCCCTGCTCTATAACAACTGATCCAATAGCATCTCTTCTAGATAATCTCTAAATTTACATTTCTTCGCTAAACTTCTCGGTGCTAAACCATACTCCTGTATTATAGGGTATATGAGCCCAGACTTTCACATGACCCACCATTCTCCACTCTATCTAATAACACCGATACACTCAAGCACATATATGCTGAAAAGATAAATAATCACCAATATACGTATTTCATGCTAAACCAGCAATCATCAGTTGGTCCAGATTATCATCTCCCACACATATATACTATAAGTGCTCAGATATTTATTAAGATAGACAATCTTCATACTTTAATGGACAGGCTCCAATCTACTACACACTCCAACTCTTCAACCGTCCATCCAATTGAAAATCTGATGATGGAATGCTCGAAGGCCACCCTGAGGCCGAGATTCTTGTCACACCCATGTTGACCTAAAGTCAATCTGAACTCCACATGTACAGGACATAATCCATTAAATACATATGCAAGGATGGGCAGACATCTCTATAATGTAATAACTGAAACACAGGCTTATTATATACCTGTGTCTATATATGTAATATAGGGTATATGAGCACAGACTTTCACATGACCCACCACTCTCCACTCTATCTAATAACACCGATACACTCAAGCACATATATGCTGAAAAGATAAATAATCACCAATATACGTATTTCATGCTAAACCAGCAATCATCAGTTAGTCCAGATTATCATCTCCCACACATATATACTATAAGTGCTCAGATATTTATTAAGATAGACAATCTTCATACTTTAATGCACAGGCTCCAATCTACTACACACTCCAACTCTTCAACCGTCCATCCAATTGAAAATCTGATGATGGAATACTCGAAGGCCACCCTGAGGCCGAGATTCTTGTCACACCCATGTTGACCTAAAGTCAATCTGAACCCCACATGTACAGGACATAATCCATTAATCTCGGCCTCAGGGTGGCCTTCGAGCATTCCATCATCAGATTTTCAATTGGATGGACGGTTGAAGAATTGGAGTGTGTAGTAGATTGGAGCCTGTCCATTAAAGTATGAAGATTGTCTATCTTAATAAATATCTGAGCACTTATAGTATATATGTGTGGGAGATGATAATCTGGACCAACTGATGATTGCTGGTTTAGCATGAAATACGTATATTGGTGATTATTTATCTTTTCAGCATATATGTGCTTGAGTGTATCGGTGTTATTAGATGGAGTGTAGAGTGGTGGGTCATGTGAAAGTCTGTGTTCATATACCCTATATTACATATATAGACACAGGTATATAATAAGCCTGTGTTTCAGTTATTACATACTCCTGTATGTTTTTATTTTGTGATTGCATTTTACCACGAAAACGAATATCCACTGTGTATTTCGACATTATTGGTTTGAAATACACATTTATATTTTTTCAATTTCTCATAATTAGGATTTCTTCAGGTGTTTTTGGATCACACAAACAGTTTGCTAATTACAGGGCATCCTATCCTAACTTTCATAGTAGAGTGGCAAGTTTCAACTTGTCATCAATAATATTATAATTATCATATATTTTTCAACACAATTGATTTATATCTATCTCGGTCCCAGATTGCTGATATTGAAAGACTTAGTTGCACTACCCTACATTTCTATATATATATATTCATGTTAATAGCTAATATGTGCAACTTCTGGTGACTGCGCCACTGTTATTCACAGGTTTAAAACTGTCGACTGTGGCAATTGATTTAGATGTGGCGACTAGTAGCCATACATTCATTAATTATTTTTAGAAAACAATGCACAAAAGTTTTTATAAGTTAACAGTGAGTTTATTACTCTTAATATATATGCAATAATGAGTTAATATGTTCAACTAGCAACTTGCTAATTGAGCTCCATAATATAATCAGTTTAAATTTCATATGAATAGCTCTTTATAGAGTTGGATTATGTTACAACACTATTAATGTCTTTCATTTCAAATCTAATAACTTTCTAAGTTATTTTCTCACTAGCATTTTCATCAGCTTTTAAGCAATTCCCTAACATCAAGTTTAGCATGTTTCTACTCTTTGTTTATCTACTCACACTAAAGTTCTGTTGACAACTTTTTATAGCTTTATTAATTTGCATACTTTTTCACTATTCTCCTTATATAAATTAGAATATCTAGTTAACTTGCATTTTGCATAATTCTATATTATTTCTAGAGTGATAGCAACTTTGTTTCGTATTTACCAGTTCTGAGCACACACACATATATCTTTATTTAACACGTAAATCATAGCACTAATTATTTTCTTATTATAGTCTACAATGTATATAATTTTATTTTAGATTTCGTTTTAACAAAGTTCTTAAAAACAGAGGTAAAACTTTTAATTTAAAACTTCACTTAATGTAAATCAAAGATTATATTTATTATAAACAATTTAATACTTATAATCTGTAGAAAATGTTTTAAATTAGTCTTAATTCTCACATTACTTGTAGTAGTGAATGTAAGTTATTTTGGTTTGGATTTGAAATCTTTGAAAACGTTTGATTTTAAATGCATTTCTGCAATGTCAAAATTTTAGAACATCATGATTTAAATCCATGATATTGTAAATTCTGAAAGAATATTTATCAAAATGTAATAACAAGTCAAACTGCCTTACTAGCAGTTGTTCCGGGTTCGCTTCCCGGCCGATGCTTTGACACATGAGAAAAAAAAATGTAATAACAATGTAATTAGTATATATGGTGACACTAAGTAAATTAATATTTATGGGAATGTATGAAAGGGTGATCCCATTATTCCAGTATTTTTTATAGCATTTTTATTTAAAATATTTTGTGAATTACAATGAGAAGAAATGGAAAATAAAAATAAATGGAAATTATTTAACTTATCTATATCTTGTAGATAATATACTTGTTTCTGCACAGAAAGCTTCAAGGCTAAAGAAATTTTACTAGAGCTATCAGATGAAAACAAAAAAGTTTTACAGTCTATTGTAAAACTAAAAGAATTATTATCAATTGAAAGAAAAAATAAAAATTTATAAAAATGAATTAGATATTAGTAACTATAAGTAATTTGTTTAAATCATTAACACAGTTGGGAATATATTAAATTAATTATAGAATTAAATTTGGATTGTGTTTTTTTAGTAAAAATACTGTAATTTAATATTAAAAGAAAATATGCATATGTGCTACTAGTGTTTAATTATAGTCCTTCTGGAAAGATGTATGTTTTAGGTTAAGGAGTAAGGATTAAAATTAAAATACATACTTGAAAAAAGCAAGAGATGTTCCTGACTTTGATATTATTTTAAAAATTAAGAAATTGAAATGGAGTAGAGTTGGACATGTTGCTATAAGGCATGACTGTAATTGAAAACCTGATCTCAAAGAGAGTGACAAAATAAGATGGAGGCATGAGCAAGATTGCTGGTATATTATATAGAAGTGAAGCTCTGTAAAGAAAAAAGTGCATTTATTCACAGAGGCTATATATAAGTAGTTTAATAATGGTTGCTAACAAAAAATAAAGAAAATTTTTTGCTAAGTTTTTTTTATTAAAGAAAAAAATAATTGGAAGATAAATGAAGTCTTTAAGAAATAAAATAAAATAAAAAATTAATAAGTTTTTTCTATGGTATATTGAAGTTGTCTTGTATATGCATTTGTATTTGTATCAACTTATTGTATCATTATTACTACCTAAACATCTACTTTTTGCTGATTTTATTGTATCAAATTTAATGAAAATAGAATTGGCTAATCAATATTTTTTTTTTTTTTTAAAATATTTTGGATAATCTCTTTGTAATGTTAGACTTACATTTTGTTTATAGTCAAACAGAAATTGATGATTTAGTGAGGAAGTCTACTAATTTATTATTAACCAAAACATTAAATGACTGTCTATCGAGTTTAATAATGAAACCTAACTTGAGTTTATTACAGGTAATTATTTTTCTTATTTTTCATATAAATATATTATTTTTAATAGATGATATGATAACTTATACTATTTAGTTGAAAAAATATTTATGTCAAGTACAATAAATGATTATATTTCGGGAATAATTCCACTGATTTGCATGTATAAATGTAAGTTTAAGCTTGCCTGAAAATAATTTTAGATAATCAGGCAATTAATAGGCATTATAACTAAGTGATAATACTTGATGGTAACATTTTCCTATTGCTTTCCAATCAAAACATATAATCACCAAATATTGTTCAATAGCTTCTTGTATACTAGTTTTACAAAGCTAATGCTTTAAAGTTTGTTTTAAAAATTATTAATTTGATTCAAATATATATATATGATAAAATTAGTTGCTCATCCAGAAACATAGAATGTATAATTAAGAAAAAAGTAAACTAGTTTGCTATAATAATTCAAATTATTCTAGATTTATTAATAAAAAATTGTATTTTTTAACAATATAAATGTCAAATTATTTCAAAATTTTCATTCATTTTTTCTAATATTTTTTATAAAGGAAGTTTTTCTCATATGAAGATGCAAGTCAATTGAAACTATTAGAATAATATCAATGGAAAAAATATATTGAGATATTGAAATAATTTGAGATATATATCATCTAATATTAAGTATAATACAACTAAAATACTATCACAAGAAAAACAAAAGAGATGTGTAGTGGAAAAAGTTTACAAATACTAGAATATATTAAATTTTGTAATGGTTCTCATTAAGTGATGTATATGTGTTTATATTGAGTTGAATTGGTCTCTTGACAAACAATAATGTTTATGTGAATTTGTATTTATAGCTTAAAAGGAAATGTACATAAATAAAAATTAGGCATATAATTATTTTAAAATAAAACCTGGAATAATTAAAATGTTGATTGAGCAGTAATATTTATTGGTATTTTTTGGAAATTCTGCAAATCATTTAAACATACAAAGATTTAAAAAAAATTAAATATTGTGATATGTTATCCAGTATGTTTACATTTGAATTGCGAGTATAGACTAACTGAAAATATATTAAATGTGATATGTTTCACTTTGTATATTGAAACGGAAACCTCCAATCCCTTTCCGTTTCACCATCAACCTAATGACCTACTCGTCTGAACTAGTTTTGAACCTATCTTAAATGTAAAAATGTCATATGTAAAAATGTTATATATAAGTCGAGCGGGAAAACTTTGCTTTAATGGCTGCTTGAACTGCATCATCCATTTACATATGAAAACATGCTATAATTAGACAGGTTTGATAAAATTATAGCGGAGAAATGCTCATAAATTATTATAAAATGTTGTATTAATTTTCAGTCAATTCTTAATTATATTCGCTATTACATTCGTATGTGGATGGATAAGTTAAACATTGGAATGATATATATATATATTTAAGTTTAAATAAAGATAATGTAAAACATTTTCTTTAAATTATATTTAACGGTTTTCTGATTTAATGTTTTACATATATAATTGAAACTAAAGTATTTTCTTTAGATTTGTTTTTTTTTTATAAACAAATAATATTGTAAAAACGAATGTGTTGAAAGTTATTTATTTCAGTAAAATAAAAATCATCTGTTTGTAATTAAAAATGAGAATTTTGTGTAAACAAGAAATCAATTAGGACCGCACCCCGGGTAAATGTAAAATCTGTTTACTGATTGATTTTTGTTTCAACAAAAGACTTTATGATTAAATCAGAATACCGTTCCTTCTGCTAAGCTTTAACATTTCTTTAACACCTAAAAAGGAATTTAATTAATGAAACTGAATCAAATTATATGATTTATATATTTTAATAAATTTTAAGTAAATTAAATGTAACACCTCGGAGACGTTATCTGTTGTAGAAATTGGATATTATTTTGTTTAATTAAAAGTCAATTAGTCCCGAGGCAAACGAAATTCCAAAAAGGTGTTAAGGTTTAGTCGAAATGTATAAATAGGGCTTATTTTAAGCGGGAATAGATATACTCCATCTTGCTTTTGAAGAGCTATTACTATCCAAGTTATAAATTGTTTAATTTTACAATGTCCGGCTAAAGTCAGGCAAAATTTTGCTGCCGTTCCCGTGATGGAACGCCGAGTTCAATCCATCAAATGCCGAAGCAACATCCAACAAGCTTACACCAAATAAAAGATGTCATAAGCCACTAAAAGGGACTTACCGTCGTTCCAACACCATTTTAAATCGTCTCACAACTGAATAAGAACATGCTACAAGCCGCCAAAGAACTCACCTTCGTTCCAGTTCGAATATCTCCAGTCCATCTACAGGAGAACTGTTTTAATATTAAAATCGCAGAGCTCTGTGTGAATTTCAAAAACAATCATTATTTCTTCAAAATCAGGTTAGCTAACCATATTATTGTAACCTCTTTCTAAATTGTTTTCCAAATAATATTTAAATTCTATAAAATGAAATACTTTTGCAAATTTCTTTATTAATTCAATATTTTAAACTCTTTCTAAATAGTATTTGAAATCTATAAATGAAATGCTTTTGCTAAATTTCTTTGTTAATTAATATTTTGCTATATAAATTAGTCACTGCAGTATATTTACCTTTCTGTTGCTTATTTTAATAATTATTAGTTATGCCTATGTTTCGAAACGGCGTGCATTTAATTATAGAATATGTTTTTAAAGGTATAAATTTAAAATCTCCGTATTATTATTTATATAGCGTCATTTCGTGCGCTGTTTCGAAACCCAAATTCATATTTTGTTATTTAGTAAATTAATTAATACAACTATAAAATGTGGCTTTTCAACCTTTAATTATTATATTACTAAAGATTAAACTAGCCTGGAGTGCAATCATAAGTATATTTTTTAGTAAAGTATTCGTAAGTCCCTTATTAAATATACTTTTCCCCCTTTTTAAAGTTTAGTAGTTATAGATAACTAAAGAGATTGAACGGGATAAAGTAAAGTTTGTATATATATATATCCCGTCAGTAGCATATCGTATTTCTCATGCTACAGAAGAGTTGGCTCTTTTGATCAAGCTGATGAACTGGTGTTCATTTAATATATGATATTTAATTTATAATATCCTTCGGCTTGGCGGATGTGAAACTTATTAATATTTTCTCATTGTGCTGTTTTATATATATAAGATGGAGCCACGGTAAGTCCAGCCCATCTTCCTCTTTTATGGGTAGTGCAGTAGCTAATACTGAGCTAAGGGCCAGATTAGCACATAAGTCCCCCCCACTTCATTGAACCAATAAAGGTTCCCTTTTTAGCAGCATGACACCGGTTATTGGGTAAACCGTTGTTTGTCACAAAAACCCTAAAACTATTCTTCCATCCGCAGAGCAACTTTATTATTATATTTTACTTGTGCCTAGCGTATTAGTAAAATTGTTATAGCCAACTCTACCTCTGTAATATGCAGTCTTCGGCGTTGATCCGAAGCATTCTTGAAAACCCGTTCAATCTTAAGCTATCTGGGATGCTTTATAAGCCCATAGTTGATATATAAAATTATTATAGTCAGATGTATTATTAAGTTTCACTCCAGACTTGGTTTGATTTCACGTACAATAGCCACACGGACTGATGATGAAAGGGCATAACTGATGAAAGTTAATGTAGTGATTAGTTATATAGTAGGGTATTTGTTTCCATTAAATAATATTGGCACAATTAAATAATAGCCAACGTATCAATTATTGTTTAAATGGCCTAGAGTAATGTTACTTTATAAATAAAATGCCTGCGTGCATTTGCCAACAACAATTGTCAATAAATATATTTTAATTCATCATATATCAGTTTCTGTCTCATTATTAGATCAATCCAATTTACTAATCGCCCATAGCTATTTCATTAGTAAAACCCCTATTAAATTAATATATTAGATTTTATCTTTGTAATGTCTTTAGTATTTAAGTTGTTTATATATATGTTTAAGCCCATGAGTCTTTTGTTTTCTCCGATTTGCTAGTGGGCCGGATTAAGAATTAATTCTCGTGTGCCATCATTGTTATGTTGTCCATTAGGTGTTTGACCTGGGGCTTGGAGAGTGGGTTCGAATCCAGGCTGGTCCCTGACCAAAATCTCGGGCTCGACTGGGTTTGAAGTACATTTTGTGAGTTCCAGCTCGTGTTAGATGGATAAGCATATTTTGACTGGTACCATATATACACAGGTGGAATCACTAGAAGAAACTAAATATATGAATTGTTTGTTGAAAATAGATTAAATATCATGTGCTTGATTTTATCTCTCTATGTGAAAATACTAAACAAGAAGAAAATGAAATGTGTGAACTGTTTGTTAAAATTATATTAGTTATTATATGCTCAATTTGGGAACTACATTTGTAATTATTATTATATAGCTATAACCAAACTACATATGTTTTGTTTTATTAGTTTTATTAATTCATTTGTTTGTTTTTCATAAGTTTAAATATTATAACTTCAACACACACACACACGCTAGTTTAAATTATTCATAACTCTTAGATCATGCAAATCAATGTTGGATATGCTGGGATGTTACAGTAATGATTTATAATTGATGATGATTATTATCTTACATTATTCTAAATAAATGTTCTCTTTTGAGGAGGTTTGGTACCAGGAGTTTCTTCAAATAGAAACTGAAAACAAATAAAATACTTTAGTGTGTTTGTGATCAGAAAACCAACATTATCATCCCTGCTGTAGAATTTAATTATATTGATTTAAATCAGGATTTATAAGATTCACAGATGTGTATAATGGGATATTCTTAGTTATAATTGGATATATATATGCTTGTTGAACATGGAATATGTTATATATATATATATATCGTGTATATTGTGGGTTTGGATTCAAACCTGAACTATTGAGGTATTAAGAGCTACATAATTCATTTTACCATTACAATTGTGTAATATTTCCTTACAGCTATTCAAATATTTTGTATTATTAATCATTTTTCATAATTAATTGAATCATACATATTACTTCTGTAATTTATGTAAAATTAAAAATACAGAATTGCAATTTTATATTTGGTTATATTATTATTATTTAGTTAGTTTAATTTATAGTTATTATTGGAAGTTATATAGATTTTATAAAAAATCAATAAAATTATTTATAAAATAAATAGTGCTGCATTTATTTATAATAAATTTTTTTTAAAAAACTGTAATACATATATATTTTTAAAAAAGTATTTATATATTTGTGTTGGAGTTTTTTTTTTTGCTAATTTAAATTTATCTGATAATTTTATTATCTGAAAATTATATGTATATATTTTTTTACTTAGCTTATACAAATTACAATTAATGCTAATTATTTAGAAGATGCCTGCATTTGTTTAGAAGAAGATATTTCCAATATTACTGGGTAAATATATTTTATAAAAGTCATTATATAGTAAGATATGTTTATGTGGAGATGTTAAATATTTTGATTTCTACAAATACTATAATCTATTTATATGGAAATATTCATTATTTTAATTTGCTTCATCCAATATCCATATATTATATTAATTTTAAATTAGTCAAGTTAAACAATATACAGAAAGCATGAGCATGGAAGCAGTTTATTTTTTTCTAACTTTATATTGAATTAATTCCAGTTTAAACCAGTTCTTTTCCTTGGATACTAATGTGTAATGTAATATGTTTTAGTATTCTCAGAATTAAAAAATAAAAAATCAAAACTGATAAATTTTGAAAAAATTTGCACAAACTGAAAGGAGATCCTTTGATTTCTCTTGGTGACTTTAAAGGAACTGAGCAGGACAAATTTCTATAGGCCACTCCATAAGTTAATGATATTGCAGGTATTATTATTATGTGATTATTCATATAGTATACAAATATGGATGAGCTGCTCACCAATGCACATTAACTATCATGGTGAGTTTATTGGCTTTTTACCTCTGAGTTTAAGATCAAGAAATAGCATAGTCTTTTTTCTCAATTGCCAGATAGCTCTTAACTGAAATATCGCTTGAGTTTTTTTGAAGGCAGAATGAATGTGTGTGTGAATGTAAAAAAAATTTTTTTGTAATAGATATTTACAATCATGACAGACAAAAATAAATCATGGCCCTTATACGCAGGATGCTGTAAAATGACCAGCCAAAGCAGCAATTGGTGACTGAATATAGAGGGTGCTAAGAATCCCCTGATTGTGGATCCAGGTTGCCATTTAATGATGACCTTTTATTTAGGTGTTTGCAGGTGCAAATTACTTTCAAATGAAAGAAGATTGTAAGAATTGGAAGAACTATCTCATATTGGACTTTGTGCAGTTAGAAGAAAAGTTGAAGAGACAATTGATTTAAAAAAGTGAACATGTATTGTACTACAAAGGTGTAAATATTGGAAGTACAAATGGAGTAGGATTCATTATAAATAAAAAGTGTAAGAACAACATTGTTGAGATTAATGATGTATCAGACAGTGGCAGATTAGTTATTCAACTTAACGGCAGATACCACATGCAAATAATTCAGGTTTATGCGCCAACAAGTTCTCTTGGTGATGAAGTAGTAGAGGATTTTTATATGGATGTACAAAAAGCTTTTGATCAGACCAAACAATATTTTTAAAATTGTTATGGGAGATTTTAATGCTAAAATTGGTAATCAATAGAAATATCAAAGTGCTGTAGTTAAATTTGGTTATGGTCATAGAAATGAGAGAGGACATAGACTTGTGGAGTTTGCAGAAAAAGAAAAAGTTTATATTATGAATTCATTTTTTGAGAAAAATGTTAAAAGGAAATGGACATGCATGCATCCAAATGAAGATATAGCAGTATTGGATTATATTTTGACTAACAGAAAATATATACTTTAAGATTGTAAGGTTCTTACTAAATTCAATGCAGGAATTGATCTTCGGTTAATAAGATGTAAGATAAATGTTAATGTAAACTAGAGAAACAAAAATTATTAAGAAACAGGGTTGGTATTCACAGTTGGTATTCCTTATCTTCAGAAACATTCTAATGAATTTAAATTAGAATTTGTAAACATGATTCAGATTTGAATGAAATCAATAGAAAAATTACTGATACACTTAAAAACTGCAATGAAGCTAGCTGTAGAAAAAAGCAGCAATTAACCATTAAAATTTCTACTGAGACTAGAGAATTTATGAAGAAATATGAAAATGTATAAAAATGATGCATTAAGAAGAATTGAAAATCTCAAATTTTGTAAAATGGTGCGAAAAAGAGTTGATTATGATATAAGAAAGAATAATTGTGAACTAACAAAGAAAGCTATAGAAGAGAATAAAAGTTTCAAGAATGTAAAACAACATTTTGGTATTGTTAAGAAACTTATTTCTGCAATAAGAAAAAAGATGAAACTATTATTAAAAAGAGAAATGAAGTCATGAAATATGTAGAAGAGTTCTATCAAGAATTATATAGTAATAAAGAACAAATATCTCCTACAACTATTAAAAGAACAAATACCTCCTACAACTATTATATCTTGTGAATTGCCCATGATTTTAAATGAAGAAGTGAGGCATGCAATTAAATTTATGAACATGGGAAAACCTCCAGATAATGATGGAATTATAATCAATATTTTAAAAGAAGCAGGTAAAGATGTACAAAAAAATTTGGCAAAGTTATATACCAAATGTTTAAATGATAAAAATGTATTAGATGATTGAAAGAATGCAGTACTAATAATAATATTTAAAAAAGAAGATATTAGAAATTACAGACCTATCAGTTTTATACAAAACTTTTATCAAGATAATTACACTTTGTCTACAGAGAAATTTGGATTTATTTAAGTGATTTTAGTACAGTGAATCATATTCAAGTATTTAGAGTAGTTATAGAAAGAACTAATGAATTATGAGTTGCCATTATACTTTAGATTTGTAGATTATGAAAAGGCATTTGATTCTATAAGCTTTTTTTCAGTTATAGATCCAGGATATTGTCATATTCTGAAGAATATTTATAAAAATGTAACAGCAACAATAAGATTACATAATGATATTAGGAAGGTTAACATTGAGATGGATGTAAAACGGGATATCTTCATATCTCCAAAACTTTTTACAGCAGTATTTTGTAGATTAAAATGGGAGACGCTAAAGGAATAAAAGTAAATGCAAATTATTTAAGTCTAGATTTTGCAAATAATGTAGTTGTTTTTGCAAATAACGAGAGCTTCAGTAAGTGTTGCAAGAATTATCAGGTGAAAGTAGAACTAAAGGTAAACATTAAAAAGACTAAAGTAATGTTCAATGGATTTTGTCAAAATATAAAAATAAAGATTGATAATGATGAGTTAAGAAGTTAACTACAAACACCTTGGTCAGATTATTACTACAGATGGAAACATAATGGATGAAATTAATTATAGAATTAAACTTGGTTGGAGTGCTTTTGGTAGAAATAACTTAATATTAAAAGAAAGTATGCCTATGTGTTTGAAAAGGAAGGATTTAATAAATGAGTTTTACCAATTGTTATTTACAGATCTGGGATTTGGACACTTAACAGAAGAGCTATACAAAGACTTCAGACTACTCAAAGAAATAAGGAGAGATGTATGTTAGGAATAGTAGGAATTGATCGAAAACGAAATACATGAGTAAGAGAACAAACAGGTGTTATTGACATTGTTGAAACAATTGACTGAAATGGTCTTGGGCTGGATTTATTGCTAGGAGAGATGATAATAGATGGACAGTTGAAATTTTAAACTTGATTCCAAGAGATTGTAAAAAATCCAGAAAGAAATCACAGGTGTGATGGATGAATGAAACAAGGAAGTGTGTAAGAGTGATGTGGAGAAAAGAGGCTGGGCATTTGAGAAGATGATTAACTTGGAGTGACCTTCATCTTAGTGGATTGATAATGGTTGACAATGATGACGATGATGAAATAGACTTTTTACTTTAGAGTCAGATTGAAATTTTAACAAATGGTAAGAATATCTAAAACACTTTCTTATTTGTATTTTATGGAAGTATTTAATTAAAATAGTTATTTAAGGGAGATGACAACAAAAATAGCTTAGCTTTAACTATTCTCAAGCCATTTCTCTGTTATCTCATCAACTTTTTTCCTTTCTTAATTGAAGCAAATATTGTGATAAACTCCTGCTAAAGAAAAAAGACCCAAGAGAGATGGTCTTAAAGCAAAATTTTTGCTGAAAAGTCTTTATATCCAAATTATTAAATCTAGGGGTATCATAAACATTTTTGCTCTCAACAGATAGTCTTTACTTGGACAAGAGGAGGTCAGTTTTTACGTAAGTCTTGCACATACAAGTATGATTTTGAATCAGTTTCCAAAAAGATATTTACAGTTATATCAATAAAAAAATGATTTATATAAAATTTTTAATTCTGCGATATATTTAATTTACAATAAGATATAATAATAAGAAAAAACTAATTGTTTTGAATTTTTTTTTTTGAGATTTGGTGTGCAGATTTAAGACTAAGTCTTGTGGATGACATTATTGTTGTAAATAAAGATCTGCCTACTATATTTTTGAAAATACTGCTTGATGTCTCTCACTCAATTTAATAAAGCAATGATAATTAAATAATACAGAGGTTCAGAACAAATTGATCCTCTTAAACTCACAATATTGTATATTAAAAATAAAATTAACTACTTATGTTTCATGCAAATTAATAAATTGTAACACTATAATGTTAAAAACTTCTGCAGTAATCTTTTTCACATACTTATCCTATCGGACCTGGTAATTATATTGGAATCTGGCTAATTGGTCTTTTTTTTTTTCTAGTTTTGTGAAATTCACAAATTTTATATACTTTGAGTGAAATAATAGTGTTAATCTTATTTTGAATGTTGAATTTACTAGTTATGGTGGAAGAATACCATATATACATAAAATAGACATATATTTTAAGCTATATCAATATAAACTTCACAAAGTATAGAATGTGGTATCTTTTAGATATAAACAGTTGGATCATAATTGAGATTTGGTGTAAAAAGTATTTAAAATCATTAAAATATTGGTATTCATATTTGCTGCAATTTAAAAACGTTTTTCATAATGGGATTTATTACTAAAATTAGATTAGATTGTGGTATTCTTGAATGACGCTTTCCATTATTAATTATTATTCTTATTTGGATTTAATGTGCAGTGTGTTTTCCTCTAGCAACAGACCATATTTTAATCTATTGCTAGCAAACATTTATAATATTGAAGTAAAAGAAAGAATAAAGTAGCTTAATTCTTTTAGAAGTTTATATAATTTAGTTCATTTATATAATAGAATTTTTTATTCTTATCGAAAAGCAGTGTGTAATTTTTTTCCTCCATAAATTGGAATTTACTCTACAACTAGCAGAAATTAAATGATTAAAAGATAGACATTTAATAGACATTATTGTAATAACTAACTTTTGACTATTTTCACCATATAATGAAAATTAAATGTATCCAAGCCAGAAATTCATTTTATAGCTATTGTATAATGAATAATTTAGCGATGTGTATATATATGAAATCTCGAGAAGGGAAACTAACCTTCAAACCATGTGCTAATAGATTAATGTATAAATTTATGCTTTTAAAATTCTTACTAATAGGTGAGGGTGCTTAAATTTATACATTAACCTACTAGCACATGTGTGAAAGTTAGTGTCTTTCCACGAGATTACTATCATATAATAGTATTTTAAATCATCTTTTTGAATGCAGAGTTTTAACATACTCATAATTCTACTCTTTTCTTTTTTTTTTGAAAATTTATAACTTAAAATAATATAATATTGTGGACATTATAACAAATTGCACAGCATGACCATTTTCATTCTTTTCTCATTAAAATCTATGCATCTGGATATATCTTTGTTGCATGAATAAATTTTATTATCCAAAATAAGTGTTCATTAGTAATATAATCTGATCCACACATACAGTTTTTATATTATTTAATAGTCGTATTAATAAATAAAATAAAATAATAAAAACTAGTAGATAAAAGTAATTTTAATAATATATTTTGTTGAAGCCTGCATATTCAAGTTATATAGACTACACTTAAAATGATACCATATCTTATTCAGACTTCTTCTTCAAAATTGGATATCTGTTATTCATGCTGCATTTTAGTTTTTATTGATAGAAATCAGTCTATACTTTAGAACTCTTAAAATGCACAATTTGAAAAAAAATATGTTGAAAAATTTTTCAACAATTGAGTTAAATATCAAAAATTCAGTATAAGTTAATTAATGCTGACAAAGATGTTTTATCTTTTTTACCACAATCAATTTGTCTTTGAAGTATATTAGTTTAAAACTATGTCTGTCTGGCCAAGCAAATTTGTCATTTTTTATGATAATTTAGAATTATTAATACTGAAATCAAAGGATGTGATAATATGTTGGACTATTTCCATCATCTATCAGTAAATGTTGAATGTATAGAAAATTTTAAACTTATCAAATACAAATAACTTGTTAGTAATAACACACAAATAGACAACACAGGTTAATCTATTTGTCTGATATTACCAATAAGTTGTTTGTATTTGAAAAGTTTAAATAAAGTTTAAAATTTTCTGTACATTCAACATTTACTGATAGATGATGGAAATATTCCGACATATTATCACATCTAATATACCATCATCACAAATCTTCAAGTGAATTTAAAAGAATCTTGTAGACATTGAAAGAAATTACAAATTTGTTCAAATTGGTACTTCTAGTCGATGTCATTTATCGCTTGCATGTGCCAGCAGTGTTTTTGGGTGTTTTAAAATTCAAAATGGCCACCGAGCACGTACTATATCAGCACCGACATTTTTTCATTCGAGAGATTAAAAAAAAACCACACGAAGCAAGATTGGGAAATGTGGCTGATAGATAACATTGGTTATGCTGAATTTAAAAAGTGGTTTTATACTCGAGGCTTTGAGAGATGACATTGTCGGGGTGAAGCTTGCAGTCTTCTCTTTGTCATAAAAGGGGATATTTATGTTTTACCGCATCACATAAATGTTTCAGAACTTGCAGATAAAATGCCTGACCATTACAAACTAAATCTGAGAGAAAAATGCTGTTTGTGTCAAAAAAAATCAGAATTGTTTTGATTTTGGACTTCACTTGCCATATTTTTTAGGGACATGGTGAATTTAACATTTCAATTAAACCACTCATAAACTTGTGTTTTTATGAAATCAGCTTGCTTGTAATCTGTTTCAAGCATCACAATTTTTCTCTGCCATTTTCTTTAAATGAAAACAGAATTTTACATTATTTGAACTTTTCAGTCACTATAAAAATCGCCAAATATGCAAAATGCACTTTATAAAAAAATATGCTGCATGGCACCATGATTTTACACTTCAATGTCATCTGCCAGATTAATACAGAAAGATTTCTGCAAGAAGTATATAACAGCAGAAGCAGGTACTACAAGAGGCATGCAAACCAGAGAATGATTCTAGTTATTTTTGGGTACCCCCTCGTATATTGGTTTATTTATTTATTATTAAAGATGTATTGTAATAAAAGTTCCAACATAAATTGCTGTCATAAGTTTTTGTCAAAGTAAAATAAATCTTATAAAACTTTTCCTTCATTCAGTCTATAAGGATTGACAAAAATATAAAAGCTCATTAAAATCAATTGCTTTTATTTCATTCAACAATTTTTAAACTGATGGTGATTCATAGAATTTTTACTAATATATTTAAAGATTTTTTTAAAAGGCCATGTGGTGCAGTCATAGCACATTTGTGTGCTATGCTTACAACTTGGGCTTTGAATCCAGGCTGAGCAAAAAAATTTTAAAGAAACTTAGGATATTTTTCAAGTAACTGTTCCAGAGCCAGCATAGTTAAAATGAATATCTAGCCTTTCTTAGCTAAAGAGTAAAACAAAGATGGAAAAGTACCCAAATTCTCACTATCCTGCAAATAATAAGTCTGGTGACTACCATCTTCTTCATCACAGTTTCTTTATTGGAGACAGCTTTGCCTTGCAATAGTCTACTTATAAAAAAGACTTTTATGCAGAGATTTAGCAATTGTTTCCACAACACTTTTTAAGGGTTCTCTTTTAAAGAAACCAAATGTTAAATTTTATATATATATTTAGCTGAATTTTTTTTTTCAACAACTCTGAAAGTTTAAAAAATATTCATGCCAGATGTTTGATATTTTGGCTACAAATTGTGCTTAAAATATCGATTGTGCATTAAGTGTTAAATATTAATTCTTATTAAGCGTGATGTCAGCACGTAATACTTATATAAGGCTAAAACCTTAGTACATGCACCTTGAGTGCTTAATTTTAGCAAGAGAGACCTCTACAAATCAACGCAAGATTTGACTTTATAAAGATAAGAAGGACCTCTTATCTTTAACCTCTTTTTCATAATTATATAGGCAAATCTAAAGTATTTTGATTTGGGAGTATGAAGCTAATAAATTCTTCACTGATTAAGTCCACTATTTCTATTAAACATTAACATAATAAGAATTAATATTTACAACTTTAAATTGATTCAAAATATTTCTAAATTTAATATCTGAATATTGAATCATTGTAAATCTAAAGATTTCGCGAATGTTAATGTTTAATAGAAATAGTGGACTTAATCAGTGAAGAATTTATTAGCTTCATACTCCCAAATCAAAATGCTTTAGATTTGCCTATATAATTACGAAAAATAGGTTAGAGATAATAGGTCCTTCTTATCTTTATAAAGTCGAATCTTGCGTTATGATTTGTAGAGGTCTCTCTTGCTAAAATTAAGCACTCAAGGCGCATGTACTAAGGTATTAGCCTTATATAAGTATTAAGTTTAAATTACATGTAAATTTTCAAATTTTGAATTGTTTGATTTTATATGTGACATTAAAGGTGTATGTGCTTGGTGTGCATTTAATTTGTGACATCCTACATGATAAGTGGATAAAATATTATAAGTTGAATGAACCAAATATATATAAATAAAATAAGTACATTTTTTATAGGGCTTCATACATTAAACTTAATAAGATTAAAAAACTCATTTTTTTTGCTACACTAGTCATTTTCAGGGCTTCACTATCTATATGTGATTTAGAGGCTATTTTATTACATAGTGCTAATCTAGGACAATAATAGTATTTGTGTGTTCTATTTTTTATGCTTTTGTAAATTTTTATTTCTTTGTTTTAGTATTGTATTTATACATTTTTTTTTAGTGCCTCACGAGATGGTGCTCATGTAGCAAGGTTACAAGGAACTGCAATGTTCAAAGTAAACCTATTTTGACAGCTTTTTAATTTATTATATTTATATTAAGTAATAATAGTTCAACACAATTGAAATAAAACAACTATATAAAAATAATAAATATTTTTTTTATTGAACTGGTTTTCGCCCTATATTAAGGCCTTTTCAAAATACACTTCTCTTTTCTATTATGAATGTATTTATGTATTTGTATTTTATATTTAAATTTCTATATACAAATGTATAATGTATACACAAACACACAAACGTTATTCAATAAAATCTATAGAAAATGAATTATAATTAACCCTGCTTAAGTCTGCACTATATATGTAATTTTAAAGCTCTAATAATGATTTAATATTTCTTATAAAAAAAATTTGTTGATTATAAAAAATCAAGTGTGAAGTTTTGTATTTTATGTAATTCATCTGTATTTGTCTTTTTAACTTTTATATTATTGAAATGATGTGTCTGCAATTTATAAGTAACTATGGGCTATTTTACTATAACTTTTGATATATATTTTATATTGTGCTTATTTTGTTACTGAATATTTTTTCTACTTTTATTGTTAAATATATTTATTTACTTATTATTGATTCTGATTTGCTTCCTCCGTAAAATCAAAATTTAATAACAAATTACAGAGTATATTTTCAGCCTAATAAAATTTTGTCATATTAACAAATATTACTAATTTAAACTGAATGTGATGACCAAAGGATGTTTACATTCTTCCATTAGATCACAATTAGTAAAAATATAAAAATGTGCATTGACATTTTTAGGCTAGACTTACGGAATACCATCCCATGTCTTTCTTTATTATTAGCAACTATTTAGAAATGAATATGTCAATTCTAACTTCAGAAATAAAATTAAATAAAGAAAAGAACGCATAAAAAATTAAAGAATTTTCTAATACGTATTAATTGGTGAATCACAATTAGTGGGTTTTTATTCAGTTCATTTAACATTTTGCTTTACTGTTTTTAACTCTTTATGCAGCAAAAAAAAAATTTTCTGGAAGACTTCAGTATCCTAATGCAACTCTCCATTTTATTCTTTGCCATAATCTAGCAATAAAAACAACAATCAATTTTGCATCTCTTTAAAATATCTTATAAGATAATCTTTATAACTTAAATAGAATCTGCTTTGCCTGCTGTCACTACTTATTTACTTCACATGTCCAATCCAAAATAGATGTGCTTTATAAAATAAATAATGGAATGGTTAATCATTGGGAGTGATGTGACATTCCAAAAACAGAAATGATGAATGATCCAGAACCTGAGCTTTCCAATTTTTCTATACTAAAACTGGACATGATAATATATGCTTTTGCAGTAAATGATTCAATATTGTCTATCCATCCTGCTGAACAACATACAATTTGATTTTATGATTTTGCCATCATATTTTGAGAATATTACGAAGTTTGCTTAAATAAAATGTTTTCACTGCTTTATGTTATATTGGTAGGTAAATCACTTCCATGTAATACAGTTGGCTGAATAACAGCTGTATATATAATTAATTAGATTGAAAGTAATTACGTTACTATGATGAAAAACTATTTTTTACTTCTTAAATTCAGCAGCAGCACATTGTATTCTGTGTTGCACTTCAACATTCAAGTCAGTCTTTCTACATAAAAATCTCCCAAGATATTTAAATTGATTCATATTCTCAATGTGGTTTCTATTCAAGTTAAATGTTGCCCAAATATATATTTTTTCAACCTGAGTTATTTGAATGTTAATTACTAAATGAAATTTAATATTCAAACATTAAGAACGTTTATAGACCAGAGTCAAGAAAATGATTTTTTTTGTTTTTGTTATTAATCAAGTAAAGTTAAAACTCCGTTATCATACTTATATTACATGTAAATGCCTCCTTCATGAAGCCATTTATCAACGCCATCATAGATTGCTATCCTAAAATGGTAATTAATTGAAGCTAGAATACATTTTTGTTTATCATCAATTTTCATTTCAAATGGCAGACTTTCCACAAGCCATAATAATTTCCTCTCATTCCATCATGTAGAAGCTATAAAAGATGAATAAATTTCAGTAACAGCCATTTAATTTCACATATTGACATAAATGTTTGCAATTAATGGAATGAATTGTTTTGACTAAATCAATAAAAGCAATATTATATTATAACACCCACCGATATAATATAAACCGCCATTGTTGGCTTTAACCCGAAGCTTCGAATAAAGATATTTGTGAGCATGGTTTGATTCCATCTCACGCGCCAATCTTACCCGTAGATAAGAATTATCTCATCGAAAACGTAAATAAGGGTTCTGGTATGTATATCTGTTTATGGTAGCGCACCGAACCAGCTCAATCTCAGGGTTTGGGGACGATAGTCTAACTAGAGAACAAAGCTAAAACAAAACCTAACTACGTCTTACATGTCTATTATTATATGCGATAGTTTATTGGATAAAAACCATTAATCTAACCCGGATCTTATCGGGAAATTTATTCTATTCACGACCATACCCATTTCCAATAAATCCCATTTATACACGCATATAAATATCAATATTCAAGCGCACAGCCCATTTATTCTGATCCACACATATATATAATTCATACACGCATCACAATAGTGCAAATATATATCAGAGCTGTTTATTTAATGTTGTCATTTATTTAATTTTAAAAGAGACTTAATATAGTAATTAATATTGAGGTAACACTAGTTTCTTTATTAAGATACATTCACTGAACACATATTTTGTGCCACGTCACTTTACCTTAGTTCACGCGATCAAAGACAAGTCCGCATTTATACCTTGCCAAGAAAACTGGTCTGGTAGATATAACGGATGGCAAATAGTTCCAATAGGTTATATCGAATAGCATATCCCAGAGGTGGAGTAGTTGATTCACTCGCTTAGCGAAAAGGTCCAAATTTCCAAAGATCTTTCATCACCATTTCTTTGATGAAACAAAATTTCTTTATTTTAATAACGCGGTTCGTAAGTCCGCTTCAGGTGAGTTTCACGACGAGTGTCCACTGGGCCGATTAACGAAACCCGCACTATAGAATTACCCCGACATTTTGGGTGAGAAAATATTACTGACTTCTTAAGAAAAAAATTACACGTCCTCCTAATCTGTAGTTCAAGCCGCGTCTCCCTTTTTCTTTTTTTTTTAATCCTCCTTTCGAGCACAACAAAAAGTTCTTTTGTTTTCACTTTTAACTTTTCAAAATTCTCTCTGTGTATCCGTACGCCACTGACCAGTTCTTCCATTGTTCTTCAAAAATACCCACCTGACCAGTTTTCAGACTTCCTGACGCCAGTTATTAACTAAACTGCCTACAGCAATTAATTCATTTCTATTTCTGTCCTCATATGTTCAAGAGATTACTCAACAAAAGAAAACACGTGTTACCGACAATATTATTAAAACTTAAAAAAAACTTAACGGATAAAATATATACGAATAATCAATTACAATTTATACAGCTCTACATATATAACTGATTGTAACCATCACCGATACTACATACGTATATTGTACACTCGCACATACACTATATTTACATATGCATACACACATAACTTTCGCACTCCTTGTAACAGGGTTCGAATGACCATTTGCATATATTTTTTTTTTTTATACATAGTCGCTCCACATTAACACTAGCAATTAGTAATATATCACATACGCGCGTATTCGAACCCCGTTTGTTACAATATATTGCAGTGAATCACAATAAAAATGTGTCTAATTCTCTCTCAAAACTGCATCTCTGAATCAACAATGTTTTGCAATTCATTACAAAAAGTTTAACGCACTAACATGTCTGCATCACAAGTTTTGAAATAAAATGTGATAGCATGTTTGTATTTTTCGGGATAGTCTTCAATGCTTTCTAGTCATAAAGTATAGCAAACAACTTGGAAACATTCTTGTAATTCATGGCTTCATTACATTGTTTGAATATATATTTTAAAACTCTGTTAAATATGTATATTAATATTTAATAAAATTTTAAGTATATGTAAAACTTAAATAATATGCTTTGAATTATATCATTTAACTATACCATAGCTGAAGCATGCTATTAAAATTGTTATATATATAAAATTTTATTATTACTAATATGCACTTGATTTTTTTTTAATATATGTATATGCATATTTATGTATACTTATATAGTGTAAGGTATTCTGTAAGTCCAATGGCAAAGAATTGATTTGATATTTTATACATCTTTAGTTAAACATTTATAAATTATGTTATGCATACTACATTGATGTCATATCATGTGTGAATAATCATGTAACACCCAGATTGGATGCTGGAATGACAGAAACTATTCTGATAGATTTAAATCAAGAAATTTATTAGATAAACAGTCAATGAGAGACAGTAAATTAAATTGTCAATACTTATTTAGTTTTAATATTGAAAATATTCTATGTAAATAAAATGGTCACCTATTTGCAGTTAAAAAGGAGTACACTAATGTAAAAAAAAAAAGTTTATTTCCTTATGAAAGTCAATCTTACAAATATTACAAATGCTATCTTTAAAGACATCTACTCATTATTTCTTTAATATAATGTTAATGCAGAAATTTACAATTTGCTAATTTCATTATAGGTTACATCATGCAAGTTAAATTTTATGGATATAACAAAATATAAGATCTTTGTAGATAATCATGATTTTTCACTTCTCCGATAGTCATTTCCAATTGAAAACGCTCTTTCAATAGAAGCATTGGTACTGAGACAACAGAATAAAAATTCAATTAAAAATTTTTTGTTAAGAAATATGATGTTTGTTAAAGTGGTTAAATTATTAATGTGAAGATCTAAACGGAATGCAAATAAATATTTTGAATATATATTTCAAAGGAGTATAATAATTAAAAAAATATAAAACTCCCAAAAGAAGCAAGATTGAGCATCTTAATATGAAGAAAGAAATTCTAGAAGAATAATTAAAGAATTGATTGATTATTAGAGCAAATATTAGAGTAATAAATCATCAACATTTCAACACAAAAGTCTCATGAAATTTTTCATCTGCCTTAATAATTTAATTTCTTTAATGCTCAGGCAGCTTTCACATTTATTCACATAATCTTATTAAACTTATGTCAGTTTGCAATCAAATATTCTTTATATTTATTTAGAGTTCGTTTTGTGAAAGAAAAAAATGTTATATTAGTGTTTTTGATTTATATATTAATATCATTATTATGATAAGTGTTTTTTTATATTTATCTATATCAGGGATGCCCAACTTTTAACTTGACGCGAGCCAGTTGAGAATTTAAAAAAATTTGGGGAGCCACAATTATATATTTTATTTTTCATATTACATTTATAAACATAATTCACAAACTAAAAAAAAACTGGTGTAATATGTTAAAAAGAAAAAAAAATGTAAATACATTTTATTTATATTTATTTATTAAAAATTTGGTAACATACATATAAATTACAATTACAGGAAAAGTATGTTTTAATTATTTTATTTAATGTGAAACCTGACACTGCATATCGTTATCGTTTGTATTGTAAAAATGTTTATTTTTTAGTATGTGTATGTGGCGTCAAGGAACATAAAATATTTTATCAATTTTTCTTGAAGAGTGCAATGCGAGCCACATTGAACGGTTGCGCGAGCCACATGTGACTCGCGAGCTACGGGTTGGGCATCCCTGATCTATATGTATGCATAATATTGTAAAATGACTGGCTTTTCATTATAGTAAATTAGTTTTGAATGATGGTCTATTTTTTAATACGGGCCACAGAATGTCATACTCTACAGTATTTTTAAATAAATCACCAATATAATATAAAGAAAATATTATATAATAGCATTAATTGTATGTATATATTATAAAAATATGGAAAAGTTTTTTTCAGCAAACATTTTTTGCCCTCATCAATATGATGTAAATTATTTAAAGCTTCAATTTACATTGCATGCATATGGACATCTGTCTCTTTATATATGAAATTAACTAGATAGAATAATAATAAATAATACAACAATTCACCTACTTACAAATATACCGTACAAGATAATTTTTTTTCTTTCCATTTTTCTCTCTTTTCCAACTTGTAACAATCATATAAAATGTACAGTGAGAAAAAGAAAACTAACATAAATATATATACTATATAATTTTCTATTCATTTTAATTAGCCAATTATTACTTAAATTAATGATGTATATATATATTCATATATTTATGCTTGTTGTAGTTAATATAATTATTTTGATATATTTTCCTTCTATAAGGTTTTTAAATATAGTTTAAAGATTTTATATTTGTTACACAATCCATTTTATATCTGATGTATTATTAAATATTTATTATTTAAACAAATATACAAATGCATATTTACAGTATATATAACTGTTATATCTTTGCCTGATATTGTTAGCTTGTTATAGTGTTTAATTGTTGCACAACTAATAATGTAATGGATCTGAAATACCCTTTTAAGTTTACTTATCACTTCCAGCTTTACTGTGACAAATTGCTCATGAGTAGATATGGTGACACTTTCGACTGTTCTGTGGCACTTGCTTCATGTGTAGTTACAATGACACTTCTACCTGTATCGTGACAGTTTGCTGCCTATCTGATCTAGGTTCTAGTAACTTCCAGTTCTAACATGAATTTGCTTCACTGCTTTAACCATATAGTGGACATTGTGCATACTGATGTTTATGTTGACAGTAAATTGTCTGATTTTATCTTCAATTGGACTGACTATTTATAATCAGATCCCTTTTTATAAGGAAAACAATCTGATTTACTGAGCTTCATCACTTATTCATATAATGCAGATTTATCATCTCTTCTCTTAAATGCATTGTTAGATTCTTTAGCTCTGTCACCTAATTATTTCCTTGTATGTCCATAAGAAAATCATATTGCATTTTCAACAATTTTATACAATTTCTTTTTTTATATTTTATATAAAATTAATTATGGAAATTGCATATTGAATTCATTATTTAGAATATGGATTATGAAATGGATTGTATAAATAATAGAGATAATTTTTTTATATATTATATGCTTTTATTGACTGTGCACTAAAAAGAAATAAAATAATTTTTTTTTTAAACACAATTGGAGTTTTTAGATTTAACTTGAAATAATTAAGTCTAATGCACAGGCAATAAAAGCATTTAATATAAAAAAACTTATCTATTATTTTTAAATTTTTAGTATTGGCACAGTAAATGAAAATGTAAAACTATATACTACTTTAAATTGACTACCACTTATAGTTAATATATATATATTATAACGATCGAAATGAAAGTGAAGATCGAATCTAACCGCAAACTACGATATCTGCTCTACAAGGCGCCATCTAGGCATTTAAACCTAGAAAAATTTATAGTAGGCAGATACGCGCTGTTAAGATTCCACTTTATTTAAATATTCAGATCGTTAGCCCAAGTCACTAGCTCAGTGGAGACGCAGAGATAAAAATCTATATCTTAATTTATATCTTAAATATAAATAAATAAAAGCCACTGCCAGAAATTAACACATAAAAATATTTATTTACGCAAATATAAAATAACATTTAAATTTTGAGGAATAAATTCAACATTTTAGATTTTTCTATTAATCTTTAGTTTTACATTTAAATAAATTACAACCATGAGTTTAATATTTATTTAGTGAGTCGAGGATGAATAGACTACATAGATCTGCATTTGAAAAGAAAATATTCTTCCCTGATTTAACCTTAGGCAACAAATTTCGCAATCAAACCGGCGCCAATCCATCCGATACATTTATGTATTCAATGTAGCATGAAAATACGACAACACAAAATACTATACTGTCAGGAATGTACATCTGATCAGTAAGTAGAATTAGAGAAGACATTGTCTCTCCACCAACAGGAATGTTACATCTGTTGGCAAGTAGAACAATAAACATAAAACTCCATAGGAATGGACTGCGGTCCTTTGCCGTCTTACAAACCCATCCATAGGCAAACAGAAGGTGTGTGGCATATATATATAATCCTGCCCGTAGCGGATCTCATACTACATCTACAATTACACAAATATATCCAATCCATTGAACCAATTCAACTACGAAATGAATAACCTAAGATTACCCTCCCTTAATATAACTTTACAAAACTATATAGCCATTCACGCCCGACTTAAATTTAACATTTAAATATGTTCGCACAGATTATTTTTATACAATTTGTTTTATAATGTCGAGTATAGATCGGCTGCACAGATTCCACGGTCAAAAACATTCCAAATTAAACACAACCGATCAAAATACAAAGTCAATCGATAACGTCAATTGCTGAGGGAATACAGGAGACCCTTTGTTGTTCATCATAAGACACCCTATGACATCGTTGACTTATATATTCTAATCGACTGTGAAAACCACAACATAATCAACCGCTAACGAATCTCTGCAACGTCTATACCCAACCTAAATGTAATGCATTTAATAATTTCTACAATAAATATTACTACAAATAATAATAATAAAATGGAAATGATTTTAGCAAAACTTAACTATATAAATTTAAACAATCAATTATTAATTTGAAAATCAAATAAGAGTTCATTTTAAAATTTAAATTAGCTGAATCTTTAAAAAAAACATTGACGAAAGTTCTTAATTACTTTTTTTTTGTTGTTGTTAATTTATAAAGTTCATAGCTCACGGTAGAAGAGTCCAGGTTTCTGTTTTTAATTCCCGCGATGCCTCCATTGGAAGATAATGTTCTGGAGATGGCAATAGCTGGTTCAAGGTATCACAGTCTTTTTCTTTTTTAAATAGAGAGTGTGGTATGTGCGTCCTACCACAACTCTCAAACACACAACGCTGGAACTCCAGAAAAAACTGAATTTTCCTTTTTATATTATCCACACGGATTCAATCAACAAAACGTCACTAATCCATCACTTTCGTTAGGGTCCGAGCCAAGGCTTAGTGCTTCCATTGGTCAAGCTAATTTCTCTTTATTTTCTTATCTATCTTTCATCAGATCATTTTAATTATACAAGAGCCCAAGGCTAGCTTGCTTTTCAAACAATTTATAAACAATCATTTTCATTTACAGATTACAAGAATTAATTAATACCTGTTTTTATTTTTAAATCTTGTATCTTTTTTTTATAAAAAAGTACGTTCAAATACTTATTTATTTGTTTTTTTTTTTAAAAAAAATATTCTTAAAGTTTGGCATCTGTGCGAATGTATATACGTTTAACAAAACATTTTAATTTTAGCGTTTAGTTTTTTACTTTTATTTGCGAACTTTTAAGTTTTTATTTTAAATTAATGTAACGACATATTTATATATCATTACAATATATATCACTAGATATTTCTGCTATAAGTTAAAATATATATCCCTTATTCGTATATTATATTTAGGATATTACATAATAAAACATGTTTATATATATTGTAAATGAATTTTACTTAATGTATATAATTTTACTTTAAATCAATATAACACATATAGTGTATATATATTATTAGATATTTCTACAGTAAGTTAATATATATACTATTAATGTATATATCATATTTAGTATGTGTACATCATATATGTATAATAAATCAATCAGTTTTCTATATGAAATTGTTTGATATTTTTTATTTTAATTCATTCATTGTCAACTCTGCATGTCAAATTTTCGAATAAAGCCTAGCGAATATTACATTAAACATGACTCCATGTTTGATGGTTTTTTTTTTTTGCAATTAAATCCTTTTTATGTATATTATATAAGTAATTTATATTTTATAATATATATATGTTTAAGTCTTCTAATAATTACAATTAAAAAAAATTAAAAATTAATGTTTTAAAATTGTGAAAATAAATATCTAAACGAAGTTCTTACCAATACCAAAGAAGCACGTGGTAATTGGCTGCACGATACCTATTCAAAAAGTTAGAAAGAGATATTAGATATTATAATTTTATGATATTAAAAAGTGATATATTTACAATTAGTTATCAAAGAAAAAAAAACATTTTAACAGTTAATAAATTATGTATTAAAATATTTTACTTACAGTATTCACAAAACAATTTTATTTTAGCTGCTAGAGGAAGTTTCTGGTTCTAGTTACATACTTTCTAAGAGTGGTTTTTTTAAAAGTAAAATGTTTTCAAAGATAAACTCCTACTTGTGCATAATTTTTGATTAAATAATGTCTTTTACAAAACTCTTGTGTTATAATCATTAATAGTTAGTGAAAATCACATTTTTCATCATATTTAGTCCCAGAATAAAACAGTCTTAGCATTAGCCAATCACAAATCTCATTTCTAAACCATCTCCTTTTTAGCTTGGAAGATGCTATCAATCACACACAAAGATCTGTATGCTGACATCTCAGACTTTTTTAAATTAATACATTAAAACAAATGCTTCATAGAAAGAACTGTTGCAAACTATCTCATTCTATAATATATACTTACGCTTTCAAACAATGTAGGAAAATAGTGATCACAGTGGTATCATACTGCCCAAAATGTCAAATATGAGAGCACGATTACAGCTCAAAGGTCTGATACAGTTATTAAAACAATTATTTTAAAAAAGCTAGATGAAAGCTCATGATCGTTGTTTTGAATAATGATCATGAGTTTTCTTCTTTAGCTTTTTTTTTAAACAATTGTTTTAAAATAAAAGTAAAAAATTTTAAATAGAAAACTTAGTTACTGATTTATTATACATGTATAATTATATTTGAAATGCTCCATAGTTATATTATTCCAGCCACATTCTCACTTTAAATAAAGAAAGGTCAAATTTTAGCATTACTCTGAAAAAGATTTTGTTTTTGGTATAATGCTAAAATTTGAGCTTTTTTTTTTTTTTTATTTAAAGAGGAAGTGTGATTAGAATAATATACCTATGGGCCATTTCAAATATTTTATATAAATTTTAGTTAGTGATGTGCATTGTTTCTATATATAAATATAATTATGTACACATATTAAATTGAAAGAAAAAAAAATCTTCATACTATCTTCTCATAGGCATTATTTAAAACAAATCAAAGTACTAAGAATAAGTGTTAACTGCGATATGTGAAATTATTGAATATTTTTAATATTTTCCCGCCTTCTATTCCATATCTAAGAAACTGTTTGACTTATTGAAAAGATAAGTGTTCCAAATGGATTAGGCTGGTATAATTTAGTTATATACTAGATTTCAAGCAATTCTTTTGAATTTAAATTTAATAAACCTCAATTTTAAAATTTCATTCTAACATGAAAAACATCAAAACTTAACAAATAAATAAACAAACCAATTTTCCAGTTTCAATAAAAGCATTTAAAAATATAAAACCATTAAACTATATTAAAGAACCTAATAAAAAGAAAATATATGAAACTAATTTTATTAACTACTCAATCATAACTGTTAATTAATATTTGGCTAATTAAAAATGAGTGAGAAATTATATAGTATATATTTATGTAAGCTTTTTTCTTTGTACATTTTGTATGATTATTATAAGTTGTTTAATTGAGAAAAGAAGGGAGAGAAGGAAAAAAAAGAGAGAGAGAAACAAGAAAAACAAATTTTACTTTGTATGTTATATTTGTAAGTTGTTGGATTGTTTTTTTTATTATTATTATTTTATCTAGTTAATTTCGGTTACAAGAAAAGATAGATGTTCCATATATGCAATGTAAATTGAAGTTTTAATTTATAAGGGTAAAAAATATTTACCAAAAAAAAAAGCTTTATCATATTATTTTTATAATATAAATATACATTTTTTGCTATTATATAATGATATATTGCGTGATTTATTCAAATATATCAAAGAACAGCATAATAGATTAAATTTCTTTCCATTTTTGATGATAGTGTTTATTTTTTCACTTATGATTATTTTAATTATGTTGCAGCTGACAAAATTAAAACCAAAATGTATATAGATTTTATAAGTTTAGCTTAAATTTAAAAAATTTCATCTAAAGCATATTATTCAATTAATGTTTGAATATTCTCGGAGACTAACATTAGATTAAGACTTGAAACACATTTACAATATTATTTCCACCTAAAGCAGATTAAAAGGTTTGCTAAATTTACAAGTTTAATTAATACATTTCTGACATAGCAAACCCAAGGTTTAAAGATTATTTGATTGATTCACAATAGAAGAAAGTGAGCTATGATTTTTGAGTTATAAGGATTTGATTTTTAGTGCAAATCCTTATATGTAACTAAATAATGGATTCCACTTTTAAAAAAATAACTAATTTTTTTAAAAAAAAAACACTTTTCATGTGTGTTAGAAAATTATTTTAATTTTATTTTTTAAGGATTTTCACCAATGGGGTGCGTGTGTATAAATATATGTATATTATACACGCTTATATATATATCATAGACGTAACTTAGAATTTATTTTTTTTTAGGGTTGCAGGGAAAATGCTGAAGCACAGATTTACTTGAAACTTAATGAAAAAATTAATGAGTTCCTAGAATTAGGTATGATATTTTGCATAGAATTTAATAAAAAAAAATACTTTTTGTACCTTTTTTTTAATATGTATATGTAAATATAAATAAATTTATATTTAAAAAAATCAAAATAATTTGCATTGCTACTATGTTAATATATAACTTAGCATGGTTTTTTTTTTTTTAATGATTATACAGCTTTTTAATGACTGTAGTTACCTAAATTACAAGAGAATCCATAGCATCTGTTGTAACATTTTAGATAAATACTGATGCATATGAATATTTTTTTGGATGCAATTCAAATATACTGGGGGAAAAAATACATACAAAAATATAATTCAGTTTTCTACTCATTTTTCAAGTATTCTTAAATTGTTTTGAGAAATCTAAAATGATTAATTATAATCCAAAAAGATTAAATACATAGTTGATTTGAGGTGTAGAGATTAAATTAAATGTATATAAATGAAATGTTATCCAATATATTTATATATACCAAGTAAAAAATTGTTTTTCTTCTTTCTCTCACTTTTTTTTTCTCTCCCTTTATTAATTAAACAATTTATAAATATAATATAAATTAAATTTATATATGGATGTACCCGGATAACATTTCATTTATATCTGTAGTCCATGAAAAATCTTTTATTTTAATACACGCATATATTTATATTATAATTTTGTGTTATAGCATTCTAATGTATAGATGATATCAATATATCTAAAAAAAAATTAAGTTTGTTGAAAGTAAGTCAGTTAGTTGGAAGTAAAACAATTTATATTTAAAATTTAATAGAAAAATATTTGGAAATATACAAAGAAAATGCTTTAGAATATTTAAAAAAAGATATCATATTAAAAATTAGAAACATATTCACTGGTAAACATTGGGATCATTTTTCATCTAATTTTAAAAAAGTTATAAATTCCAAAAAGTTTAAAACTTCTGGTAAGTATTATAACATGCATATGTTTGTTTGTTTGTTTTTTAAGTTTTTGTATTTTTATTTATAATTTTACATGAAACCATTTTTTAATACCTTACATGAGAGAGATCATAAAATCACTAGATAAAAAGGTTTCAGCCTTTCACGTTATTATTATATTATTTCCTTGTGCTTAATAAATTAATATATATTTGTTACTATCATTTTATTAGATTTGAAAATTACTTCATAGTAAGTCGAAAGATTTCACGTTGTTTATTTATATATAATATTTAGTGAATTAAATGTGAAGGTGTTTAAAGCTTCTCGCTCTTAGTTTAAAATGCTTGAGTCTGGCTTATTTATATATAAATTTAAGTAGAGAAGAAGGTGGGAACCATCTTTTTCTCGTAAAATCTCTGCCTTGTATTTTGAATTAAGAGTTCCCTTGTGCAGTCATTATTACATCTGATTGGCTGCCATATAAGCATTTTTAAGGCACATCTGTCAATGGTTTCAGCCTTTCATGTTATTAATAATAAAATCAATAAAAATATAGTAAAAGGCATAAAATAGATTTTTTTATATGAAAATGATGGGGAGGGAATACAATAGAATTTTGATATCAACATAAATGTCACAAAAGTAAAGTTAAAAAGAGAATTAGTTAAAGAAAGATTAAATGCATTATGAAGTAGTTAGATGTGATTATAATCTCACTTGTAAAACAAAACAAAAAAGAAATTGCAAAAATATTAATGAAATTTTGTAATGAAAGTATCTTTGGAAAATAACATAAAAACATAATAATCAAATGATTTTTATAACGGTTATAAACTTTATCATAAAAGTAAAATACTACACTGATTTTTTTTTTTTTTTCAATTTATGAATAAAAAAAATTTCAAAAAGTTGCATCTGTTTCATTAAAGGAATAAATTAAAAGCAATTTTAAGAAGATTAAAAATAAAATAAAGAAAAAAGTTTTCATTGGTAATTTAGATCTCTAAATTGATTGAGGTTTAGAGAAAAGAAGACAGATTAACATTTGCTTTTTTAATTTTGGAAAAGGCTTTGATAAAGAAAATGAATTAGATTCTAACTTTCAAACTCAAATCATGTTTGTGGTAATTCTTCAGAAATAGCTTTTTGATCATCTGACAAAACTTTTTTATCTTTCTATAAACCCATTTCTTTATCAGATGTAGGTTTTTAAAGAGAATCCTCAAATAAAGTGTAGGAAAGGAATGTTAATACAAAATCTTGTGTAACTAAACTCAAAAGAATATTATGAATTCACACCATCTGTAGGATTGCAAGGAATTTACATTGATTAATTTAAACTGTTTGTAGTTATCAATTCTTTCAAAGAAGCTTTTTATATTCTGTATTTTACTTTTCAATTCCCCTTAAGCATATTCTTTCTTATAATTATCGTAGCTTGCTTCTTCTTTCCCTTTTTTTCCACTTTTACAATTTTTTTTAAAAAAATTTAAACGTAGCAAATCTTAGTAATTTTTTTCATTTTCTTATATTTCTAATTTTATTTATATAATTCTCACCATACTCCAACCTATATTTTGAATGTCTTTTTTTTTTCTTAATCGTCAGGGATTTTGCCTTAATTAAAAAAAAGAAAAAGAAATACTGTAAATCTATTTATGACAAATAAATTTAAAAGTAAATAATATCTGAAGTATTATTGTTATTATTATTATTACTACTACTGCTGCTGCTGCGTCGCCGCCGCCAAAAATGCCTAATAAGTAAGAAATAATTATTCACTACTATTTCTTGGATTGAGGATATCTATTCAGATGCATCTGTATATTCATTTTTTACAATTAAAAATATTTTAAGAATAAATAATTAAACATTGAGACAGAATAAATAAGAGATATAGATAATATGCTGTTGAAATTGATTTAGAAAAAGTTAGATCTATGTGGAATGAAACAAAAGGTTATAGAAGAAAAAAAAAAACCGGAGATATAGTTTTTTCCTTTTTAATTTTGGTGTAACAATAGATATACTGCTTATGTTCTTTGGCCATGAGATAGCATAAGATATTGATAGTAATTAGACTGAAGTTTGTATGGTCTTACACTATTCAGATTTATATTAGGTTCAATGTGAAGTAATGTAATAGTTCAGAGTGATTTACATGAATACTAAATTAATTATATAAAAAATTTTGAGGGACACACAGTATAATAATATGTGTTCCATACACAAAGAATGGAACTTTTCTTTTACTTTTGAACAGCGAACTTTTTCAAGTTGCTTGCAATAACATCTCTGAATTAATGTATTTGTTTTATAGAAACATAATTTAACTATGCACCATGAAAATTTTAAGGTACTAACATACTTGGATTAAGGATTGCTACATTAAATGTGGCAGTTTGTTTGTATCTTCATAGATCATTCTTCAATGATCTTCCTGCCAACACGAAATCATGTTGAAAATCACTTAAAAACATTATTATTACATAGAAGGAAATTAACTTTCAGACCTGTGCAGTTTATTTCAGTATAGATTTGTACATTAAAACAAACAATGCAGATCTGAAGGTTAATTTCCTTCTACATAATTACTTGTATATCTAGTGCCAAACTATCAATTTAAAAACATTGTTGCAACTTATGGCTTCATTGTCATACATAGTTTGAAATATTTCATTAGTAATATTTCCACTTTAAAACATAATTTAATGTTAGTGCATTGTTCTATTGTGGATTAAGTTATGAAACACCCAGACATAACTAGTATCTTAATTTTTTTTTGTTAATAGCTAAACTATGATGCTATATAAACATGCATTGATTCAGAGTTGGTGCTGCAAGCAACTTGGAGAGAGAACCAGGCATCTTTTCATTGGGATATACTGTGTACATTATATTGAAGTAATATTCTGATTACACATTAAACAGATGTGTGATAGTAAAACTATTTTCCTATTGACATGGTTATCATGAGAATTCTAGAATTGTGACATAATAATTGATTGAAAATTGATTTTGAAACAACCATCAAAATAATTACCTTATCAATTATTTGAAGAAATTTAAGAGAAAAAAATGAAACAAATAATACTGCAAAAAAAAATAAAATTGGATGGTATAATGTGTAAAAGTTTGTGATTTTAATCCAAAGAGAGTCACTAAATTAAATAAAGTCCTAGTAATAAAAAAAAATAATAATGAATATTATAGTGTAAAAAACATTAGATTCATTTTGCAGTAGATCAAACCTAATAAAATTTGTATTTTGTTTCATTATAGTGTTGCTGCTTTTTCCATTAGTGTGTCATCATGAAATGTAAAATTAAATGAGTAGATAAGATTCATTTCACTTTCTTATATTTAATAAACCACTGTAAAATTGATACAGTAAGTGCAATATTTTTCATTAGAGAATTTTTGAATAGGAGTAGAATTTTTTTTGTTTAGAACTTGTATGTAGCTTAATAACATTAAAATACTCCCCATAATTATGAATTGTATCTTTTGTGACAACCTTTAATCGGGCATGTTTGCTATTGAAAAATGTAATATTATCATTTACATTTATTAAAACTTTTAAGACTAATGCTATAATTTTTACTATATTTGATTTATCAGGTTATTTTTCAAAATATTAGTAGGATTATAACAAATGTTCTCTGTACATATATGTTGAAATCTTATAAAGACATTAGATAAAATCCAAAAATAATGTCATCTTAAACATGCACATGATAATAACACGAAACTCAATAAATGGACATAATAATGTGTTATGAGTTAATCATGCTGGACTATTTTTGCTGCTATGTTAAGTAAACATATTTTAATTAAATTTTAAAAAGCTGGAGACTAAGTAGTGTAATCATAGTTGATATCAACTACATAAATGTTGCAGACATCTATATATATAAAGTAAGATAGATAGTCTCTTACATTCTGTTATATTTGAACATTACTAATATAATTGAACTTTAATTGAATATTTTGTTAAGTACAATTGATTCTTTTTTCTTGCTAACAGATAAAAATAGTATTAAAATGAAAGAATAATTTACAAAGGAATACAATTTCAATTATTATATGTGTGAATTCAGGATATGAACATTTTCTAATTGCAGTTGATTTATATAGAATAGATTATTGAAATTTCTTAAATATGTACGTATATATACCTTATAAATATTAAGATTTTTATATAATTAGTGATGCTGAATTATAACTAGCAAAGAATTCTTTTTTTTTTTTTTTTAATCTGCTAAGAAATTGTAGATTGTTATTTTAAGATAATTATATGATGATATAATATTACCTTCTTTTTAATTAACAATGCTTCAAAAAAAAAGTTTTTTATTTACAATATAATAAAATATAATTTTCACTGTAATAGCTTCTGCATTTTAGATAGATCCATGTCTAGATGAAAAAGAAATGTGTTCTTAAGATTGAGATGTAGATAATGACCAAATTTTAATTTTAATTTTGTGTTACGTTAAAGAGTACAAAATGTGAGCCAATGAAAGCTAACTATAACGCCATCTCTAAATCAATGTTTGTGTTATGTAGGAACATAATTTAGCTATTTACCACAAAAAATTTAAGGATTTAGCATTTTTGGATTATAAGTTATGATATGAAATATGACAGTGTGTTTTGCACTTTTGTAGATAGTCTGCAATGTTTCCCCTGTCATTACAAAATGTTCCAAACTATTTAAAAATATTTTACCATTCATGGCTTCACTGCTTTATAAAGTTTGAATCATTTTAAATGTTTCAATTGCAGTTTCATCTAATTTAAAACAAAATTTAATGATAGCACATTATATCACTGGGGGTTAAAATTAGCTAATCACTGTCAGATTTATGTCATAACTTGTGCTCTACGCATATTAGCACCTTAAAATCTTTGTAGTGAATAGTTAAACTATGACTACCTAACACGTGTTGATTCAGAGATGCATTGCAGGCAGTTTGGTTTGAGAACCAGTCATCTTGACATTGGGACACACTGTATATTGATAAATACGAAGTATCATTTAAGAGAATAAATCTATGGCATTGTACGATATGAGTGAGACTTATGAATAATCGTAATTAATAGTTCTATGTAAAAATCGTACAGTGTTTTCATGACAAAACAAAAGTACTAAATATAAAAAGTTATTATTTGACCGGGAAGCTAATCTGGGCCAGCTGCGCTTCTTGGGCTTGGAAGGCAGCTATGCTAACCACTAGGCCATCTTGAATAATCAAAAAACAAAAAAAATTATAGATTTCTGTACTAGTAATTATTTTCATTTTGTTTAAATGAATAACTTAGTGATTAAAGTAATATGAATATTGTAAAAAGAAATTATTTCACACTCAGCTGCCTAATATATATATATATAATTTTAATGCACAAATCAGCGCATAACAGCAGAGCTTCTTCAAATTAAATCACAATTTATTATAAACTTGATATAAATTATAATACATAATAATTAGTGCCTGAGCATTTTCAAGAGAACTTAGCTATCATAATCATGGGCAACAAAGAGTAAAGTGAAAGAAAGCATTATTTTATTATGTGTAGCATTCATGCATTACAAATAATAATTTTATATTTTTAAGCTAATTATGATTGGATGATGAATGAACCTAAAGGTCATGCCAGCAGTTACTTGATGGACCTGATTGCCTTTCTTCAAAGTACATTTATGTCCTTTACTAATTTATCAGTAAGTACTTCATTTTTATATGTTTCAAATTTATTTTTATTTTTTATTAAAAAAAAAAAAAAATTCTGTTGAATGTCTGAAACAATCTTACATGAATTAGTTGTTTTGGGTATTAAAATTTGACTGTCTTAGATTATAACTAATTCTTCTTTAAATAATCCATAGTTATATATGTTAGTGTGTAATTTCTGGTTTTGACAAATTAACCAAGCACCGATGATGAAGTTTTTAGCATCCCTTTACTTAGTAGCTTACTATTCCAATGCAAAATGACCATTTGCATTAGCTTACCTGAATGTATATAGGGATTAGTAAATCTAGCACGTTTCCAAACAAAAATGAAATTCTTTACATCCTAGATGGAAACTCAGCTTCATTTATCTATGGCTTAATCTAACTTTCTTCCGGCAAATTCATGAAAAGTTTATTAACAGCAGTTAGTTGATTGGTTAAAAGCAAAAACTACGCATAATGGAAAAACTCTTTATTTAATCATATTATATATTATAACTATCAATGGGAAAGCCACATAAAATTCTCAATAATAGTACTGGTTAAACAAGAGTCTCGGGGTTTTAAATAATAATAATTATAAACCATAAATAATTCTTTAATATTGAAATGAATGATGTCTTATTCATTTCAATGTTTGCCTTGTGGTCTTCCACATGGTTGTGAATGGGATTGCATGTAAATAAATATAGCATTCAAAAGTCTTTTAAACATTATTATCTAAAATAGAACAATTGTTTTAAAAATGAAGTTGGTTATATACAAATGCTAGTATAAATTATTAAATGTCGCATTAACATAATTTAATAGGTTTGTTAAAAATATTTAAATTTAAAAGAAACTGGTAAATTATATAAATTATGTTGAAACTTTCTTCTATCAAAGAATGTAAAAAATGTATTGCAAAACAATTCGATTAAGAAATAGATGTTAAATAATTAAATTAAAAATAAGTTAAAAAAAAAACAAATGAGCCCGTTTTGGAGATATGAGAATCGAAAACAAGAAAAAAATTGTCAATTTAATAATTACAGTGGTTTGCAAGTTCAATCAATTCATTATTTAAGAAAGCTTTTTTGAAATTTTTATAATTGAAATAAAATATGGTACTAAAGGCATTAAAAATAAGATAATATTAAAGGTGGTAAAAACAAGATTAAAAGTGTGAAAAACAATGTCCAAATATATTAAAAACAAGACATGAAAATCTATATGTCATTTTGTTTTCAAAATTAGAATTCTTAATTTAAGTTGCAATGAACATCATTAGGATGATTGAGTAGAAAAGAGGAAAACTGCTATCTACTGAAATCTACCCAGGATCTCTGACAGACTTGATCAAAGTATATATTGGAAGGAATCTAATTAAGATGAAGAAACTCCTTAAATCTCAAATTTCAAAGACAGGAGATTATTAAAGGACATTATGGCAACTTATAAATGGAATCAGTTAATATTTACCATCACAGGGGAAATTGAGTTTTGACTGCAGGAACTTTTGCTTTGTAAGTTAAAGTAAAAAATTTATACTGTTATTTTAACATATTAACTATTTTAAGTTTAAATAGATATTTAATTCTAACAAACTATATTTTATATTATTAACTGATTAAAGCAAGAAGCGAAAGTTTAATAAAAAAAGTTAATTGAATTTTAAAGCAACTGAAGTTAAAAAAAAAAAAGGGATTTGTATACAAAAAAAAGGAAATTGTTTTCATCTTGTATATATTATATCCACTGCCTTACTAGCTGAATGAAGGAATGGATGAACAGAACACTGCCATTTATAAGCATCCGTTAAAAAACTTTATTTACTAAATATATTTTAATATGTGATTAATTAATTTTATCTTTAATACTTGTAGCAACAGATCGTACATTCAAGCAGAAGGGTAGAATACCATTAATAGATTAACCATCAACGATATCTATGGCCAGATTGAGGCTACACAAAAGCACAACCAAGACCATATTTCCTGGCTATAGCACCCCTCCATACTGCTGGGTCAAAACCTGCCATCCAAAGCAATATATTTGTTTTGAGAATAAGTCTCGGGCGTTATCCGACCATATATGTTATATATAGCCGGCATGCCCAGACAACAGGCATGTGAAACCAGTGCTTAACATATAATCAGACTAACTCTTGATCTTGATCAGAGAACCCAGCACAGATTATGTAACACAGGAAAGCATTTCTAAATAGTTTAAATTACTAGTGACATAGTTACAAGAGAGAGAGAATGGACCAATCAACATTTTAAGCAAACATTACACATACACATATTTAAATAGATGTAATAAACATTAACACTAAATATAATTAAATGAATACACACTACTTGTTAGAAAATCCATAATACTAATGTCCATTATAGTTCACTTCATTAAGAGAAAATATATATGTCTGGAAATTTATGATTGAAAAGTATATTTACCTAGGTTTTTATTTTTATGATATTAAGAGAAGCTTTATTGGTTTTGTTTCCTAACTGGTTGGCCCTTTTGGTCTCCATCAATGGCTTCTTGGCCTTCCTTTTATTCCTTGGATGTACAATGGGAGAAAGAAAGCGAGAATATGCGACCGTCTATTTCACTGTTTAGGTGTTGGTTCCAGGCAAGAACAGTTCCCAGAACTAAGGATTCGGGGCATGAAGCCCAGACGATCACTCCTAAGGCTTTTAGCAACACGTGTTGGTACTTCTGTGGCTTCTTTGTGTGTATTTTCCCATGAGTTGGTGAGCTGGGAAAACTGCAGCTATTAATTCAAAACTGGAAAACTCTGGCAATTTTTGAAAACTTTGAACAATTCTGAACAGCTCTCAGAAAACTTGAACAGCAAAACAATGCAATAATAACAAACAATAGAGAATGCTCTTTTTTATACTTAACTCTCCCATTGTTTAATTTTTATCATCACTTTAAACTGGTTTAATTCATTTTTTCTTTTAACTAATCTTTATTAGATTCATCTAACATTTTATTGGCCAGAAATCTTTCAAAAATAATTGCATTCCTGCCGATAAGATATTTTGCAATTTTTTTTTTGCTAATTAATTCTATTTTAACCCTTTTTACATTTATTTATTTATTTATTTTAAACATTTATTTCTCTTTCTTTTTAATTAATAAAAAGAAAAGAGAGCGGGTTTTAAATCCCCCCTTCCGTATTCTTACTAAAACAGTTTTATTCTATTTTAAAGAAAAATATGACGCAATCTTTTATTTTTACATTATATTTTAAAATCTACTTTTTTTAAATATATATTTTTTTGTTTTCTCTCATTTTTCTTTCTTTTAATAATTTATTCATTTGTTTTAACACATGTAACGCAGATATATATATATATATATATGTGTGTGTGTGTTTTATAACATACATCTTGCTAGCATTACATCACACACACACATACCCTCTGAGGTGTAAAATGTGCCAATTTGTTCCATTTTAGCTCTGACATTTGATTTTAGCTTTACTATTTGATTTTTTATTTATTTATTTATCCATTATTTTTTTATAAAAATAAGTTTCGAATTGCTAGAGACTGGCAAGTTACAGAGGATGATCTTACTTTACTGACATTCTTATATTGCTGTAATCTGTGTTGAATACAATTATTATATCAATTGTGAGTACCATGAGGAACAATATACATCTTTATGAATGTGCACGGGGAGCTGAATGCTGCGAAAGGCAGGACAAGTTTTCTGACTATACGACTTGAGCAACAACAAAAAACTTTTACTTATTACGGCTGTGCTGGAAACTTTTCTACCAGTAAATTGACGGGCCTGATATTTTATCCACTGGGTTTTCGCCCTACAAGTTAAGTGAATGCTGCAAATGGCAAGATACTTCTGACCATTCGGCTTTTGCTAAAATATTTATTAAGACTATTTTGGGAGTTTTTCCTTTCAGTGAACTGAATTATTCTTCCAGTGTGCATTTTTTTATATCTAATGAGCTGGGAATACCTTTACCAGTGTATTGAATGGGCCCAGGACTTTCTCTACTGGATCCTCATCTTAGAAACATGGGATTTACCCCCCCCCCAAATGTCTGTTATGTGTTTGTTATAAGTTCACAAAGTGACAGCCTAAAATCACCACTCCTTCCTTACTCATATATACATCCATCCCATAACTAAATCATTTGCAACACCACCATCGCTTACATAAGATCCTTTTGTTTATTTTTAGGCTTCACGAAAGATTAGTTTTATTTTTTCTTAATATATTTTACCAAATATCTTTTTTTTTTTTGATTTTTTTTTCCATCACATATATTGACTCTAAAAATATTTTATTTTACTTTTATTTTATTTTATTTTCATTATTATATTAACTCAAAAATTTTTTTATTTTACTTTTATCTATTTTTTTTTTATTATCGTATATAAATTCTAAAACTTTTTTTTTTCTTTTATTTATTTAACTTTATTTTCATTATCATATATTGATTCCTGAAATCCATGTACAAAATAATATTTTTTTTATTGCCTAAAACTTTGTCCGATTACTATGATCATATTTAATTTTTGTCAGGCGGTTCTTTTAGGTTTCTTTCGTATCTGCTTGAACCAGGAAATCCTGACCTACTTTTAGGCTTGTCTTGGTGTTCCGGGTGATTGGTTTATGGATTGCGGCTGGTATATTGATTATCCCCTGTTTTTTTAGGACTTTCAGCTCTCTTTATCTAATTTTTTCATAATCTTTTTTATATGAGCTGTAATTCATAACATTTATATTTTCTCTTTGAATCCTCTATCTTTGGCTTCTCGACCTCATGCTATCCAATGCACTAAGTAGTTTGGGCTATATTCTCGACCAACTATTATAAATTTATTTATGTTATCAGGAATATTCTTTAAATGCGCATACATACTTGCGCCTTTCTCTTCCCTACTGTCAATTTTTATGTTCTTGATTTCTAATTTACCTTTATCTTCCTTGCCTTTTACCTTTACTACTTCTATTTCTTCTGCTAACTTACTTATATTTGTTCTTTCTATTACCTTTTCATTCTCTTCTCGTATTATTTCCTCTTCCTGTTTATTTTTAATTTTGACTAATTTATCTGTTAACTTATTTATATCTGTTCTTATATTTTCTATTATTTTGCTATCATCTTTCCCTGTATCCACTGTTCTTCTTTTTTGAACATTTCTTCCTGTTTTTTCAACCTCAAACAAATTGATGATTTCTTTTATTCCTATGTTACTTAATTCTTTATTTTGAGTCTCCATTTTTGTTTTGGCTCGTGTGTATTAATTCTAATTTTATACTTTATTATATATATATTGTAACGAGTTGCGTTACATAACACACAATAATATAGTGTGTTTGCATATATATATATATTATAACCAAACCCTATTTTACCTCTCACTCGACAGGCGTATACTACCGAATATGTATATGATGTATCAATATTCGTGCCTATGTATTTTTTTATTTAATTAAGGGGTTTGACCTAAAATATTATTATTCAAAACTTACAGATTATTCTCGCAACTGTAATATATCCCTAACGCGTATTTATGGTCGTCCGAAGGGCACCAAGCGCCAATCCTATACGAATATAAGAATTACGTGAAGTGGATATATTACCAACAAGAATACTATTTACGTAATGTGAGAGAGGTTTTGACCATCAGCTAGCTCAGTCTCATGGTCGGGAGGCGTCACAGCCATGAGTAGCTACGAATGGGGGTTAAGAGTTCTCTTTTATTTTTTTAAATATAAAAAATAAACAAAATAATCATAAACTAAATAAATGGATTTATAAACAATTAAACTAAGTCAATACTCTACTTTCTTGATATATTTATTTAATATTATAAAAAAAAAAAAACAATATTTAGCACTCTGTCATTTCAAATCGCAATCATACGTCATTCTTTTAATAGATCTCTCATGCATATCTCAAGTAGTGAAGGTCGATACTACGAAAAGTTTGTATCATGTGACTTTCAACACCAGTTACTTTCTTACGTCCGTAATGGAACAAAGCTTTAAAGAAATCTTATAAAGTTAGTTCGCACGTCACCTTCACTGATTATTGCAAAATACAAAATTTCCTTTTTATAAAGATTTAAAAAGATCAATGATTAAAGTTCTTTACCTGGCTTTCCCGGGAAGTAGTAGAAGCAATTTTTATTTATTTATTATATAGTTCCATTCCGCAGGTAAATTAGGCAATTCAAGGTAACGATTGAGATCTTTATGTCCGTTGTCCGACGAGGTTCATTTGATTCCACGCTGGAATTATGTGTTGTTTCGAGGCATCATGGTTTTATTGAGGCAGCTGCAGCAGGTTGGGATCAGGGGCTTGAATCCGATGCGGCTTCTCTTACCCCGACATGCCTTTTGAAATCGCCATTATATATTTTAAATATTAAAACCGTTTAGGTGTTCACTGTTGTAGCTCTGCCGGAAAAAGATCCTATGCATTCTGGGTGGCTCGCTTTTATAGCCCCCTCCATTTGTTCTAGAAGCTTTTTTTTTTATCTCACTTCCAATTTTCAATGTGGAATAACCAGATCTGTGAAAACTCGTGTCGTAGCTTCTATTGTAATATAACAGAAAATAAAATCTCATTCTGTCGGAAAACTCTAGTTTCTTCAACGTGAAACAAAAATCTCATTTCTCTCTTTTCACTACTTAATTCATTAATACACGCATTTGTCACACACACATATATATCATTTAAAATGACAGAGTCCCTCCCCCCGTGTTTATGTATTTGTAACCACCACCACCACGTAATAAACAAAATTAAATATTATATATAGGTATATATATGTTTACCGATTAAATAATTTATTTGTGACTGGGTTCGAAACCATTCTGTCACAATATATAAATTAAAGGAAAAGTAGAAATAAACACAGACAAAAATTATAGTATATATTTTCTACATTCGTTGAAATAAAATTTAAAAAAATCATAATAATAACTGATTTAAAATATTGTTTTATAAATTAAACATTTAAAAGGTTTGAATAAATATAAATATTGTATTATTATTATTCTGATTTTGAAATTTAAAAACACCATATTTGTTTTTGAAATTTTTTAAATAGTTAACCAAAATTTCTATCTATTAAAAATCCCCTAAGTGAAAACATGCATCTCATACTTTGACAAAAATTTCAAGCTTGTTTTTAAAAGGGATTAGAGAGATAAAAATAAAACTCTGTTTTCAATCAAGGTGTTGTTATCACCTTAGATGATTTTATAAAAGAGCTGATAAAAATATTAGCTGCAGTCTGGATATTAGTTTTTGTAAGAACAGGTCAACTGCAAAGTTGGTTACAATATTTTGTTGCAACTTGTTGAAATTGGCAGCAGTTGTTTTTGGCTGACCATAGGGTTGGCAGAATAGCTACCATGAACTAATGCAGCTGAAGGCAGGACTAGAATCAAGAACTGCTACTATTTTCCTTTGCAGGAGTTTGAATTCACATGGAGAAAATGACCCGCTTCTTTGTGCTGAAAGTCTTAGCCTTAAAGGTGGAGAGGACAGTTGCTTGCCTGAAATCTATCAAACCAAGACTGCTGCTTGCCTGAAATAATCCTAGACAGAAAGAGACCAACATTTTACATGGATTTTTTCCTGATGATAACAATCACTAAAAACAAACTTACCAAGAAAAATTTTCCAGTTTGCTCAGGGAACCCCAACTTGCTGAAGAAGTAATTATATATATACTGACATATCTAAAAGCGGAGAAGCACAGATAATCATATATACAGCTATTGTTGAGTATTTTGGAAGTGATGTGTGAATTTGTACTTTTCATGTTTATGGTGGGTGTATAGTTGAGCAGGGCTGCCTGGATGTAGTGTGTTCATGATGTTCCGAAGTATAGACTCGGCACTGTCCAGAACTAGATGATTGAGCTCCTAGAATAGTTCAACAGCGTATATTGGCCTCATGAATAGGCCATGGTTTCATGGATAGACGACATGTATAGGCCCCTAAAGTTCACATGAAATGAGCAGGGCTGGCTCATTACCTGATATTTTTTCTCTGGATACTCCTCGTGGAAGATCTCTCTAGGTACAAGATGAGGTATTTTCTCGCGACGTCATGGAGCATTGTGTACTGGTAGTCTATGCTTGGCTGTCTACTTAGCATGGCCTGGGGGGCTGCAGTTCATGTATTCATTTTTCCTATTTCACCTTGCCTACTTCATAAGCATTAACTAACTAATCAAGCAGAAAGACATTTTGAAATTTATATTTTTTTTATTCCATAAAACAATTTTATCTATCGTTTATTAAAAAAAAAAAAAGACATTTTAAATCAATCAACAATCATCTGTCAAAAATTTGATAGTATTTATTTTAAGGAAAAAAGCTATATTCAACAAAGAGAATTAAATTGCGAAAATAATCTTTAATAGTCTTATTGTGATAAATACAAATGTTAGGTAGATAAATTAATATATCGCATGTCTGTGCAAATTATATATATATGCAGTTCAGTAAACCTACTATGTAAAATGTATATCATTTTACTAAAACTTTAATCATTTATTGAATTTTTATATAACTTAAGATTTTGATAATTATTTTGTAACAAGTCAAATATGTTCAGAAATCACACGCATGTATGTGTACGTATAGCTTTCAATTGTATTGCAAATACCAATGCTTGTCAAATATAACTTCTAAGTAAAATTTTAATCATTTTTTTAAATATTAAATATCAATTCAAACATACTCATTATGTATCAAGCCACATGCCTGTGTGCTGATTGGGTTTTAAGTGAACCTAATATATTAATTACATAAATCAATGTAATAATTTGAATTTTGTATAATAGTTTTGTAAGTCACAAATCTGATAATTTTTTTTTTATTGTATATTTTTCAAAATCAGAAGCCTTATCCTATATGACCTTAAATTCGTTTTTTATTGTTATTAAGAATAAACTTATTCAATTGTTAAAAATTTGTTTCCATCATCTTTTGGTCACATACAGTAATAGAGCTTATGTTCTCTGAACTAGATTCATGCACGGGATGAATATATAAATGGGAATGTGTATTTAGTGCTTTTGGGCATCCAGAAATGATTAATCATCATCCTGGTTGGTGCAAAAGAGAATACTCTTTAAAGCCCATGCACGATATTTTATTTTAGTTTAGTCTTAGTTGGCTATTACAAGTGGTCTGAGCATTGATGATGATGAACATGTTTTAATGTCCCAGCATTATTGTTTAGATTTTTCTAGTTATGTATTCTGATGGATTCACACTTAGTTTGTGCCTCCAAATTAATGGTTAAACAATTTCCCCAAGCTGGCAAAGGCTCAATAGTTAGTCTGGTCTACAGAAGACCCATTTCCAATTCAGTCACAAGATTAACTGGTGATTTTAATACTTATAATTAGTTTTACTTTATAATGTTGGTGGAGGGTTAATTATGCTTACAGTTGCTCTTCTGATCTCTCAATGATCTCATGCTCCCTTAAATATATCTTACTTATATATACTTTGGTAAATTAGTGATATTTCATTTTGTATTGACTTGGGGTTGATGATGATTTGCTATCACCCGAGGTTCACACCCTTTTTCCATTTCCTATCACCCCATCCCGTTACAATATATATTAATATTATTTAAATATTTTAAATCAAGTGAATTATTCAACTACATTCCAAACCTCTCAGTCCTCTCTAATTCCCACCTGATTACCAACAAACCTCAATAATAAATTTATTTATCTCTGGCCGCATTTTTCTCCCCTCTCCTTTTTATTTACATTTCATACTTTATTTTTTTTATTTTATATTTTTAATTATTTTACTTTGTCTGCTTTTGTCTATATTGCACACTGTCTTCAGCTTTTATTAGTATGCAACTTGGCGCTTTTTTAATTTGTTTCGAACTTTTAATTTTTAATTATGCTGGGCCATTTATGGCATATCGGCTCCTATGTTGGACGGCATTTGAATGAAGTAATGGATAAACTGAACACTACCATTTATAAGCATCCGTTATGAAAACTATTTATTTACTAATATGTTTAATATTATTTAATCATTTATTTTGCTTGCAGCAATGGATCGTACATTCAAGCAGAGGAGTAGAATACCATTGATAAATCAACCATGCATGATACGTATGACCAGATCAAGACTATACAAAAGCACAACCAGGACAATATTTCCTGTCCATAGCACCCCTCTATACTGCTGGGTTAAAACCTGCCAATCAAAACTTCATTTGTTCTGAGAACAAGTCTCAGGCGCTATTTGGCCATGTATGATATATATAGTCGGCACGCCCAGATGACAGGCACATGAACCCAGCACTTGACATATATTCAGACTAACTCACACTCTTGATCATGGGATCCAGCACAGATTACTTAACACAGGAAAGCATTTCTAAATATTTTAAATTACTGGTGATGCAGTTACAAGAGAGAGATAGAGAGAGAATAGGCCAATCAACATTTTAAGCATGTATTTATTACACACACATATATTTAAATAGATATAATAAACATTGGCACAATATAATTAAATGAATACGTACTATTTGTTAGAACATCAATAATACTAATGTCCATTATAGCTTTCTTCATTATGAGAAAATATATGTATATCTAGACATTTATGATTGAAAAATATATTTACCTAGGTTTTTATTTTTATATCAAGACAACAAGCTCCATTGGTCTTAGTTTCCAACCAGGCATTTTCGTTTTCATCGATGACTTCATGGCTTTCCTTGCATTCCTTGGATGTACAATGGGAGAGAGCAAGAGTATGCGGCAGCATCTGTTTCACAGTTTAGGCATTGGTTCTAAGTGAGCACAGTTGCTGAAGCTGTGGATTTAGGTCATAGAAGCCCAGCCAAACTGGCCTAAGGTCTTTTAGAAACGCATGTTGCTACTGCTGCAGCTTTTTTGTCTGTATTTTCCCATGAGCTGGTGAGCTGGGAAAACTCTGGAGCTACTAATTCAAAACTGGAAACCTGACAACTTTGAACAACTCTGAACAGCACTCAGAAAATTCTTAACAGCAAAAGAGTGCAATAATAACAGTAATAGACAACTGCCTTTTTTTTATACTTAATTTTCCCATTGTTTAATTTTTATTTTCATTTTAATCTGGTTTAATTCATTTTTACATTTTTTCTTTTAACAAATCTTTATTAGATTCATCTAACATTTTATCAGCCAGGAATTTTTCAAAATTAATTGCATTTCTGCCAATGAGATATTTTACAAAAATTTCTTTTACTTATTAATTCTACCTTTTTAAATTTATTTATTTATTTTTAAAATTTACTTTTTTTCATTTTAATTAATAAAAAGAAGAGAGAGCAGGTTTTAAATCCCCTCCCCTTTCTTACTAAAATAGTTTTATTCTATTTTAAAGAAAAATATAACTCAATCTTTTATTTTTACATTATATTTTAAAATCTACTTATTTTAAATATATTTTTCTTGTTTCCTCTCATATTTGCCTTTCTTTTAATAATTTATTCGTTTATTTTATCACATGTAATGCAGATATATGTATGGGTTTTATAACATATGTTGCTAGCATTACAATATATAAAATGATTTGTTTACAATTTTTAAAAAGTTTTATTTAATGTGAAATTGTCAGATGTATAATTATAGGTGTAATACTCATTGTAAAACCATGCTTGTAAAGTAGTTCAAGTGTTTAAATAATTGTTTAAAACAAAGAAAATGTGAATGTAATGCTATTATGGAATGCAATCGAGTTCATTTGTACATGAACTAGCCCTTCTTTTGATTGCTGTGAATTAAATTTTATATATGTTTGAATTTATTATGTTCTTGCAATTATTACATCATTGTTAAACGATTATTCTACACAATGTCTGTATGATTGATTTATTCACAGTTTTGTTCTATAAATTTGGTGTCAGATTCAAAAACCACCTCAATTAGTTTATAACAGTAGTGTCATCAAATGCAAGCCTTCGCAATCAATGGATGCTGGAAGGTTTGTGGATGAAATCCCTAGCTAATGCCTACTCATCCAATATCACCAGTCTGCTTTCTAGCTTGTCGGCTCTAGTGAGGAGCCTTGGATTTGAAAGCACTGCACCTAGTTCTTAGGATCTAATGCAACCTTCCAGCAGCCACCTTTTAACTATTTGGTTAGTTATAAAGCTAGGAGCCCAAAATGAAAACACAATAATGTTTTTATAGTGATATGGATCTGAATTCAGTTCAGCATCTACATATTTTTGTATCTGGTTTTTCAAAAACCACAGTCCCATAATCCTAAGGGCAGGATAAGTATAAAACCATCAAAACATCACATGATCACCATTTCATATGCTTACATAATCTCATGATAACAGTAGTAAACTCTCCATTCAGTAGTGCTACCAAATGCAAGCCTTTGTAATCAATAGATAGGTGCAGGAAGGTTTGTGCATACAATTCCTCTAGTGCCTACTCAGATTAGTTTCTATGTTGTAGTTTTCATCAGTGAGGAGCCTTGCATTTTGAATCTAGTCTGGAGATATTGGATGAGTAGGCACTAGATCGAGATTTTATGCATAAACTTTCCTGCATCTGTTGATTACAAAAGCTTTTCTTGGTGGAACTACTGTGTAGAGAGTTTGCTTCTATTATTAACAGCCTATGCACACATTTGAAATGGTGATCATGTAATGTTTTGATGGTTTTAAACCTATCTTGCTTATATGGTAATAGTGACCATAGGTTTTGAAAAACTTGACACCAAAATGTATAGATGCTGAACTGAATTCAGATGTATATGACTATACAAGCAAATGAGATTCGTTTGAAGATATTATTGTGTGTTCATCTTGGGCTCTTGTTAACGAAATAGGTAACGGCTAGAGGGTTGCCTTAGATCCTAAGATCTATGTGCAATGCTCTCCTCCTCAATGATGAAATCCATAAGCTAGAAACTGGTCTGGAGATATTGCATGAATAGGCATTAGATAGTAATTTTATGCATAAACACCTCTGCATCCATTGATTACGATGGCTTGCACTTGGTAGTGCTATATATATGATTATATTTGTGGTGCATTAAAGACCAGGGATTTATTCTGTGGCAATGTTAAGCAAATAAATCATGAAAACTTTATAAATAACTATGCTTATATCCTAGCTGTATTAAAGGCCAGGGCTTTACTTGGTGCAAAAGTTCTCGATCATAAAAAAGTAGTATTATAAGATTTAATAGAAAGGTTAAGATTTTAAAATTAATCAAAAGAAAGCTTGGACACTTTATAAATAAGATAAGATTTATTTAAAAAAATTTAATTAATAAATTCCAAATAAAAGACAAGATATAATTATTCGATTTAGGTTTATCTAGTTAAAACTCACAGAGATTCAAAAATTTGTACTGTTAGATATTAGTTATTAAAGAAAACTAATTAATATTAAAATTATACCTGTAATCTGATATATGATTTTGAATTTTGTAATGTATATATGATTTTTTTGTTATGAATATTTTCATTTGTCCAAAAATAGAAATTTGTTATAATGATTTTCTTAGTAAATTAACATTCCATTTGATAAGTATTTCATATAATTAGTTTCTAAAAAAATCAATGTCTTTTGCTTATTTTTGTACGTGTTGTCAATGTCATGAAGTGAAACTACAAATGTGATAAATTTAAATCTTAGTATGCCAAGAAGTTTTTTTTTTTTTATGGCAGAATTAAATTTACCAAGATTCATCCTGGGTATAGAACTGACTTTACTGAGAATGGTCTCAGTAGCATCTAGTTAATTGGATGCCAATCTGAGAATTGAAAAATTGGTTGCTACAAAAACAATTTTTTAAACTTATGGAAACTGATCTCATGACAAAATCAACTTTACTGAGAAAAATAATTATAAAAAAAAATATGTTTCTGCATTATAAGTATAACTTATGAACTTTGTCTAATATCTGAGCTCTAAATGAAATGTACATGAATTAAAACTGCAATTATGAATGGCTGTGAAAATCTGCTGAATGCATAAGTGTTATTCCGCTGCAATCTTAGATAAAATTATAAATATTATTTGAATTTATAGACTGTTGGAACATTATTTGGTAATACATATCTGATCATCCATACCACTCGATGACACTGTTTCTATGCTAAAGCACAGAAATATGCTGTTTTCAAGGCCGCTCAAAGATCTTATGGCTGTAAACTGTTCAGACAGCACCTATTACCCCAACATCTCTAGCATGTTGAACATTATTAGCGACGAGTATGCGACACTCTCTATAGACATTATACTTGACTATTGTACAGCGTATGTATGGTTTCTGTAGTTGTAATGACGAAAAGTATATTAGAACGGATTTTTTTTTTTTTTTTTGGTTAAATATATTGTAATTTATGTGAGTTAGTAAAAATTGTAACAAATTCTCAAAAGCCCCTACTTTTGTTGCCAGGGGTCACAATTCACTAAATGAGGAGTGTAAATCACGATTCGGCAAAGTTCACGATCAAGTCGCGCACTTTCCAATACTTTTTTGAGATTAAAACAGTTAAATGGCAGACGACTGTTTGGTTATAGTTTTTAAATTTACCTGCTACAGAAGCAGATGCGGTGGCCTTCCTTTAACCAAAAACAAATATTTTCCCCACCCAGAAAAACTGTCTTTGTGGTGGTTTAATGAAATTAAGGCGTTGTCAAACATCTGAAATGGAATGTCAATCGCGTCAATGTCGCCAAAAGTGTTCCATTCGCTCATGGAATGGGATTTGAGGGCTGCCGAATCGCTTTTTCGCGAGCGGTATGGCTAATTTATTATTGAACCTGGGATCAGCTTTGGAAATGTGTCAAAACGCTGTAAGGAATATGATGACAGATCTTAGGGAGGTCTGTCGAGAAAGCCTTGTTTCTCGAAAAAAAAAAAGTTTCTTCAAAAACAATAAAAAAGATTTGTAAATAAATCAATTATTTTATATAGCGCGAAGTTTTATAAACTGTAATAGCTAAACAGCATTAAGCTGTTGCACATGCGCTTTGCAGATTTTAACTATAAATGACTAAATACAAACACTTCAAACACAATCTTTTCCCAAAGACTTTATCATGTGTTTGAAGTGTTTGTATTCAGTCATTTATAGTTAAAATCTGCAAAGCGCATGTGCAACAGCTTTACAATAAAAAAGATTGAAAAAAAAAAAAAGAGAGAGACTGGAAAAAAGAAATGTTTGTTTTTAAAAAAAAAAAGACAGAATATTTTAAAAAGCCAAAAAAAAAGACCATTTTTTTATTCTTAAGAAATATACATAAAACCGGTTAAAAAAAAAAAATCAAGCAATTCCAAATATTAAAAACATAAATCAACAAAATAAAACCAACCCGGTAACATTATATCTATTTGTTTTTCACTAGCAACAGCGCCATTGAGCGGTATGGATAATTAGATGATGTATTACCCATTATTTTAAATGTTAAATGAAATAAACTTTATCTTTTAACTAAAGATTTTATATTACATGATCACATTTCCTATACTAGCACATTAATTGTTGATAAACAGAGCAAAACTCTCCATACTGTACTGCCACCTGTGCTAAACAGAGTAATCAATGGATGCCAGAAGGCTTGTGCATAAAATCCCTATCTAATGCCTACTCATCCAATATCCCTAGACTAGTTTCTGGCTTGTGGCCTTCGTCAGTGAGGAGCTTTGAATCTGAGAGCACTGCATCTAGATCTTAGGATCTAATGCAACCCTCTAACAACCACCTTTTATCTCTACTTAACTACAAAACTATGAGAATGAAATTGAAAACACAAAAAATATTTTCAATCTAAGATCAATAGCTTATATAGTCAAACTCAGTTCAGCACCCATACATTTTGGTGTCTTTGGCTCTTTTACAACCATAGCCACCATTATCCTATTAGGCAGGATTGGTATTAAACCATTAAGCATCACATGATCACATTTCCTTACTAGCACATTAATTGGAAATGTGATCATGTGATGCTTAATGGTTTAATACCAATCCTGCCTAATAGGATAGTGGTGGCTATGGTTGTAAAAGAGCCAAAGACACCAAAATGTATGGGTGCTGAACTGAGTTCAGACCGTATGACTATATAAGCTATTGAGCTTAGATTGAAAATATTTTTTGTGTTTTCAATTTCATTCTCATAGTTTTGTAGTTAAGTAGAGATAAAAGGTGGTTGTTAGAGGGTTGCATTAGATCCTAAGATCTAGATGCAGTCTCTCAGATCCAAAGCTCCTCACTGAAGAAGGCCACAAGCCAGAAACTAGTCTGGGGATATTGGATGAGTAGGCATTAGATAGGGATTTTATGCACATGCCTTCTGGCATCCATTGATTACTCTGTTTAGCACAGGTGGCAATACTGTATGGAGAGTTTTGCTCTGTTTAAAGATTTTATACATTATTTTATATCATTTATTTTGTTTTTTAACCCTTTTATTAGAAATAACAATTATCATTTATGTTAAATTTAGTTGTTTAGTGTACCTAGCTAACTCATTTATTAGAATTATTTTTATTTAAGATTTAAGATGAAAGTTATGAGAATAAACTTCACTATTATAATTATTTATTTTAATAAAATTCAGTAAACTCCCAAAAGTCATTCACAGTTAAGGCAAATTGTAGTTGGTAGTATTATTTAATTAGAATAGAGTATAAGTTAAGACCGAATCTAGATTGGATAAGGAATAAATTAATGAATAATTAAAATCTCTTAATGCCATCATATTTATAAAATATTTTGTTTGGCTCAAATATTAATAAATTGGGGTAAAAATGAAACTTAATAATTGTTGATAATTTATTCTAACTAATGTTCAGGTATGCATTATTTTTTGAATTTAAATTAAAGCATATTTGAGTTTATTATTTAGAAAGTTTTTAAATAGAATTTAACTTTTTTATGTGGTGTATGTATTATTTGTATGTCTATAACTCATAAATCTTGAAATAGATAAGATTTGGAAATGTATTTAAGAAATTTATGTGCCTTTTAGTTTGAGATACATTTATTGAAGCATATGCAGAATGTTAATTATTTACTTGTCCAGTCTTAATGTTTAAAGTAGAATTTTGATATATTTATTAATTATTTGCGTGCTTTATCTTATTATATGAATTTTAAAGATTTCCTAAAATTTAATAACATACATTTTACTTAATGATTTATAAGCAAGGTGCTTAAATGTATACCCGTAGGATTACAAAAGCATTAAAATCAAATAAGTAATTCTTATAAACTTATTTGATATGAACTGTGTTAAATTCATCTGCAATAATTATGAATTCCAAAACAATCTTTAAACTTATATATGTTATTTGTTTTTAGTGTGGTTAATTATAAGTAAATTTAAGTATGGTATGGGAAATCATAAATATAGTCCATGATGGCATAAGAAAAGGAATTTAATTATTATATCCGTGTGAATGCAGCCAGTTAAGAATTATTTCCATTGATGTTTTATTCTATTGAGTTCATGAATGTCTAATACTAAAATGAATTATTTGTAAAAGAAAACTACTATATACTTAGTTGTTATAATATAGTAATAATATTGAATCTATAATAGACATTTATTATTGATTTATTTTATCTAGTTTTTATTTATTACCTGTCTCTAGATTATTATTACCATCATGCAATGATCATTATAGTCTACCAAGAAGTCTCCGTGATCTAGGGGACATTATGAAATACATGTGTGGGAATTATAGTTGGGTATCTGTACCAGTAATGTAAATTTTTTATAAATATCAGTATGCTGAACATCATTGTAGATTGATTCTAATGGGCAGCAAAATTATACATGATACAAACCCAGACAGAAAGTTCTAGATGGTAAATTTAATGGCAACTCCATTACTATGCATATATTTTAATAATTTTAATAAAGTCCATAAATAAGTGATGGCGTAGCAAATATGTAATAAACTTATTCGTAGTACAAACATTACTATAATACTTCAAAGTCAGATTTCCATTTTTATCTGAACTCCTTTAATATAGACTTGTTAAAATTATTAGAATTTCTTTTGAATTATTATTTTAAACTGTAAGTTATCTTGATTAATATAAAAACAGAAGTCGCTGCTAATAAAAAGTTTTAGCATTTTTGAGTATCAATGCTTGATTTATTACTATATAACAAAATGGAGGTTAAATAAATATGATCAATTTTTATCTGACAAATAGATTGGCATTGATATAAGAACATGGGTGTTATTTGCAAATTTATTTAAATGATTCTTTGGAAATCGGATTTGTGAATTATTGTAGTAACATTTTCGGATTTTACACATATAAAAACATTGAAATAAATTGTCTAAAACATTGACTAAAGAAAAGGATAACAATAAATAAACATTGAAATATAATGGGTTTTTTTTTTTTCATTTAATAATCTAGAAAAAAATTCAGTTGCCATGTAAATAGGTATCAACCAGTTAACTAGTTATTGCCATATTACACGAATAATTGAAATTTTGTCTAGATTACTATTCGGAAAAAAATCTTATTAACATTTCTCTATTTACATCTATAAGTATATGAAATTCTTTTAATTTCATATATATTATATCTTAAGTTGATATTTTTATAATTACTTTTTTATTAAAGTTATTCATTTATTAGTTTACATCTGATTATCATTTTTTATTCAATTAAGGATAAAGTTGCAAAAACTGCATGTAAATCAGCCTGTGGTCATGTTGCAGAAAGTTTAATGAAGTTCCTTTTAGATTTTGATATAAAACAGATTTCCATGGGAGCGCTGCAACAATTCAATCTTGATCTTATTCAATGTGAACGTAAGTTGTTACTGAAAGTATTTAAAAGCAAGTGATGTGTTTAAATTATAATAATTATATATAAATATATAGCTTATATATGTGTGTATATATATTAATGATTTTAATGAGCATACAAGTGATTTTATGGCTATCAAAACATGTAATGTTAAATATATAAATCTATTTCCCATTATACGTTTTTTTTTTTTTTTTTTAAAAATTTTTTGTGGATCTGGCTTGCAAATTATCATAGTTATGTATTTAGACTTATTGATACTATGAAATAGATATAAAAATCTATTACTTTACATAAAAATAAATATTTAATAAAATGTATATGTTAAACATAAATTTTGCAAGATTAATTCCTTGGCTTCAAAGTACATTATTTCTTTGGATGCAGTCAATATAAGGCATTAAGATATAAGTATAAATAAAAGATTTTAGATATCTGCAAATTTAGCAAAAATGGGGGGGGGCTGAATGAATTAGTTATTTATCATTTAAGAAATTAAAAAAACTATTTCAATACATGATTTAGTATGTTATTTATATGAATGAAAAATAATACCAGATTTTTAAAAGGAATTTCTGATTTAATTGAATCTTCTTTAGAATTTTTTTTTGTTTTTACGAAATAGTTTATCGGAATATAAATTTACAAATTTATTGTAGATATAATCTAAAGAGATTTTTTTTTTTGTAGCTATGATTATATACTTTGTACAGAAGTTTATAAATAGTATTTTAATATTATGTTTAGCTATGATATTCATATTCAAACAAGATAGTTTTTTTTCTGCATTGAAATGGTGGTTAATTTCTGAAAATATTTTTAATATCTCAGATTTGCATTGTTAATAAAATATTCTCTGCTGTTGATTTGAAGTGTTTTGATAATTTATACTTTGCAATTTAAGATATACCATCAATTATTAATGGGAATACATATGAACATGAGAGTGGTGAATAAAAAATAAATGTATTTGTACTTTTGCAATGTGAAATAAATGTGATGAATTTTTTTCAATCACAATAGTTTCTGGGGGGGGGGGGGTGCTAAAATGATAATTGGGGGTTACATCAAATTTTTGTTGTTGTTTATTAATAATGAGAGCAGAATTCTGAATTTTTACTTTTTTATTTAAAAAATTGATATGAAAAAATTATGAGAACTTCTTAGTTCCAATTTTATGCTTTCTTCTTTTTTTTTAACAATAGCAATATTTTGTTATATCTTCTTTTTAAATGCTTTTTATTGTGAAGTTAAAAAATTAGTTTGTTTATTTGTTAAGTTGTGAGAGGGCGCTGTAAAGATTTTTTTCTTTCAATTTAATATTTTTTTATCATTTGATATTTAATATAATCAAGTTCAGTATAGCTTGTTAAAATTTTGTACATTTGTTTAAAATATCTATGATAGTGATTGGACACATTAATTTTTTCAATGGGTGATTTAGTTTTTAGATAGGAAGAGTGGATTGAATGTTTTAAATAATGCTTGCTATTGATTTTATTTGTTGTATTGCAAGCTTCATTTAAGTGAGAAGAAAGTTATTAAAAAGAAAAAGGAAGATAGTAATTCCATTGGATTTTTTATATATGAAAAGTCATTTACTAATATATAGTGAATGGAATTAAAAGTGATTAATTGAGACCTTTATGTTCTCATTTCTATATATATATTTCTGCCTATATATATACACATTTAGGTAAAAAAGAAAAGGTGGATTTATCTTGTCATTTCAAAGACTTATCTTGTGTTTAGAAAATGAGAGTATTCCTCCACTTGCATGCATTGGGGGGTGATTCCCTTATGACTATTACAAATAAAACACAGCACTAGATAAATAGATAACTTGTTATATATATTTAATATTACATCTAATACTGATGAGCAATAAATAGTAAAAATTTCACAAATGTCATTTATTAATCTATAGTGAATGGAATTAAAGTGATTAAGATCTTCACATTCTCATTTCTAAATGCTTAAGATTTGCCTATGTATATATACATGTTTAGGTATAAAAAAATAAGGTGAATTCATCTTATCATTTGTCCAAGGTTTGTGATGATGGTATATTATTAGATGTGATATGTTGGACTATTTCCATCATCCATGAGTGAATGTTGAATGTATAGAAAATTTTAAACTTTCCAAATACAAGCAACTTGTTAGTAATAACACACAAATAGACAACACTGGTTAGTAATTACACAACATTTCGAGTAGTATCTTATCTTTTTAAAAATTTTATCTTGTGTATAGAAAATGATAGTATTTTTCAAGCATTATAAATTTATACAGAGCATATGTAGGTGGGGGGAGGGGGTGATTCCCTAGTAACATAAATAAAACACATGCCAGATAAATAAGTAACTTGTTATTATATATTTAATAATTTAAGTAATATATATATAAAAAAAAACATCAATTCTAAATTTTAAATAAAATTTAAAATAAGATTATTTTCTTGTAATTAAATTTGCTTTCTCTTGTTTTTCTTTTTTTTTTTTTTAAACAGATTTGATTAAAGAAGAATTAAAATAAAAATATAATTATTTTAAATTCACTGTCAAAGTTTTTTTATTATTAAATAGTATTGATTAGAAATGCTTGTAATTAAATGATCTTTTAATTATATTTAATCTCTATTGATATGTGGATTTAATAATTGATATCTGCTTGTTTGTTAAATTCTTTTCAAGGAGAGGAAAGCAAAACAATTATAAAGGCCAATAATAACTAGTTTTATTATTCTTATGCTTCTTATTGTATTCTGCTACCAACTTTAAGAATCCAAACTACATTGTTTTTCTGAGCTTTCTCTTTCCAGCAGAGATCAAAGTTTAATGCTAACCAAAGCAATTGCTAAGCTTATGAATGAGTAGATAAAAAATCCTTAGGATTTCTCTCATATTGTCTGATTCAGCCAAAATAATATTACCTCCCATTTTTGCCGTTTATGAATTATCTCCAAAATACTATAATCAATCAATATCAGAAATGTACCCAATTATGACATTTTATAAATACCTTACCTTGCACAAGAATGCCAACAGTGTCAGCAATATATTCAATAATGTGGACTTGACTTGAAAAAAAAAAAAAAAAAGGTCATTTTTTAATGCATATAACACACTTTTGTGTAGAAAAACAGCATAATGGATTTTCTTTATTTCTGTTTTTGATGCTGTAGTAATTGGCTGTGAGTTTTGTTGTTGTTTATTACTGTAATAATTTTTATAGAACTCTTCTATATATTTTTCGATGTCATCTCTCCTGTTAGTAATAATTCCAAGTAACTTCTAATTTCAAGATGTTTTATGCTTTTTAAACTTTTGTTCTCTTCTAAAGCTTTTTTTTTTCATACCATTTTGTACATCTCCAGGTATTTGGTTCTTTTTACTGAATTAAATCATTTTACAATATTTTCATATTTCTCTTCTTCTTCACATTCTGTCTAATCTTAGTTGAAAATTTATAGGTGAATTGTTTTTGTTTTTTTTTACCTACTATCTTTATTGTAATTCTTAGAAGAGGTTACCATTTTCAAATTCAATATTTTAAAACAATTAGCAAATTCTAAATTTAAATTCATTGGCATATTTCTATGAAGGTTACTCATCTATTAATACTGTGTTTTTTTTTATAGCTTTTGTTTCTAGTTTGCATTAATATATATATCACACTTCTCACTAATCAGCAATCACTTCCTATGTAGAATCTATTAAGAACATTATCGTCTTGCAATTCATATTTTTTGTTAGTCTAAATGCTATTCAATTTAGCTATATCTTCACTTGGGCATTTTCATGTTCATTTCTGTTTAGCATTTTTCTTTAAGAAAGAATTCATAATATAGAATTTTTCTTTTTCTGCAAATCCACAGACTATATATCCTTTCATTTTTGTTACCATAGTCAAACTTACCTATATTATTTTCATCTTTCTACCTTTTTCCAAATCTAACATTAATTTTTTCCATGATAATTTTAAAATAGTTTGGTATGTGAAAAAGCATTTGGTACATCTGTATAAAAATCATATCACATTGAGATTTTAATTAGGCATAAATTTGAATTATCTGTATTTAGTATTTTCCATTACATTGAATAGTTAATCTTGCCATTTTGTTTGATCCACCAAACGTCATATGATCACCATTTCCTATATTTACGCAAACTGCCAATACAATGATAAACTCTCCATATAGTAGTATCACCCAGTGCAAGCCTTAGTAATCAATGATGCAATGTTTTGTGTATAAAATCTAGTGCCTACTCATCCTAGTTCAGATACTCACTGATGAAAACCACAAGCTAGAAATTAGTCTGGGGATATTGGATGAGTAGCACTAAATTGGAATTTTATACAAAAAACCTTGTATCTATTGATCACTATGGCTTGCACTGGGTGACACTACTGTATGGAGAGTTCAACCACGTTAGAAGTTATTCTGGGCTTATTGAATGAATAGGCACTAGATAGGGATTTCATGCATAAAACCTTCCTGCATCCATTGAATTACTATGACTTCCACTGCGTGACATTACTATATGGAGATTTTGTCACCATTTTGTTTGATATATTAACAATTTCCCTAATACTTTTCCATTTATTATTTATAGTTAATCTTATTCCACTTGTACTTCAAATACTAGTGCCTTTACAATAAAGTATATGCCAATTGTTTATATCATTTGTCTTGTTCAGCTTTTCTTCTAATTTCACAAAGTTTACTAATTTTCCATTTAATATTAAATACTTTTTCCAATTCATGTAAACATCCTTCGTTAAAAGTAATTTTTCCAGTTGTAGGTAGATGAGTAAAAGATCATTCAATGGAACCTGGATGATTCTTAGTATTCTCCTCCTTCAGCTGCTAATTAGTGCCTTGACTGATGAGTTTACATCCTCCTGGGAATAAGGATCATAATTTCATTTTGTCTGGGATGATTTTAAATATTTGCATACACATTTATTCTGCTTTCATGAAAACTCAACTGAAAAACCATAATATTTCTTGATTTTATACCCAGAGTATAAAGCCAATAAACTTACCACTCTGGTTTCATTTACCACATGAGCAATTACATAGTAATAACAGTTGCAACAACAAGAGCATATGGAGTGGACATTATAAATTTGCCCTACTCAGTTCCTTTAAGGCCTCAAAAAAGAATCAAAGGATGTTCTTTTAGTCAATAGTTAATTTTCTGCAGCCCATTTTATTACAAAAAACTTGAGCATATATATATTAATGATTTTTGAACAAAAAAAAAATCAGATTTGACTTTCAACTAAACATAAATGCAATATAGAAAATTTTATTTATAGGATAAAATAAAAATTCAGCATTCCGTTGTGCAAAACCAATTCCATTTTTTTTTCTATCTATTAATATTTTAGAGAATAGAATTAATCTTATTTTAATAAGCAAAAACTCACAATCTATAAATATGAAGTCTTTATGCACTCATTTAGAGGGAAAACAAAATCTTTTGCTATGACTGTTGGCATTTATTATGGAAAATATTAATGTAAATTTATTATAAATCAATATTCATTTAAGCTCATTATCAGAACATCAACAGACGTTACTCTATCAAAAGATTTTTGGTTGAAAGTTGACAATATCACATATTTATAATGAACTGGAATCAGCTGCATTAATACAGTCTGCTTATAATTAATAAAATATACATTTAGAAAATTTAAGGTATATTTTTTATATATACTTCAATCAAAACTTTTTTTTTTATTATCTATTCATAAAATGGAAAAGTTTTTCTTTAGATTAATGACTACAATATTCAAGATGAGTGAATAATATTTTCTATAACAATTAAATTATTAAATATGAACAGTGTTTTTACTAGTTTGTTGAAAGGACTGATATTGAACAATGTATTTATAGTTAAAGCAATTATTTTTTCTTTTTTTTATTGCTATTTATAACTTGTAACATAAATTGTATATACATTGTTTTCTAATGAAAAGGTAACTAGTTCTATCTCTAAGCTTTCTGTAGCACCATCTGTTACATAGCAAGAGTAGTTTAACAAATAATCACAAACATTTTAAGTGTTAGCATAAGAGTTTTGACGTGAAATATGATAGTGTGGTCATATTTTATGTGAATCATCTTCTGTGCTTTGTCACCTGTATACACATCTCAAATATTCCATAACAGTTTAAAGCAAAATGTTAGAGCATTATTTCACCATGGATTAAAATCTAAGTAACATTAGTGGTATGTTTCATGTTAAGTTATGATTCAAACATTCTAGTGCCTTAAAATTTTTGTGATAAATAGATACATTATGTTGCTGCATAACATGTTTATTCAGAATTGGTACTGCAGGCTGTTTAGAGTGAGAATCTTTCTCTGCAATACAATATGTTTTTTTTTTATTGTAAATAATTGAAATTATATATACTTTTATTTTGTTTAAAATTAGCTTTATAAAATATATGTTGTTGTTTTTTATTCTAAAAACAGAGTTTGCAAATTCTGAACCTGTGCCTGGTTTTAAAGATGGATCACTACAACAAATTTTTTCAGAGTTAAGACAGGTATTATTCATTTATTGTCAAAAGCCTGCTGTTATACTTATAGTTTAATCATTTTATTCACTACATTTGTCTTTTATATTTGATTAATTGTTCCAACTTTTATTTAAAACTATAAATTTTTATTTCTATTTTTTTGTTTTTAATTCATGCTATTCGATGCATGAAATTTATGTACTAATTGGTAGACCAGGCCAGCTGCTTGGTGACGTTGTTTCTAGCAATAGTGGAAACACATCTAAGAGAAGAAGAAGAACCCATTCTGGAACATTTAGTATGGCAGGGTATAAATAGAAAAAAATATTTAAATATTGTTAAATATCAAGAACATTGTGGTTTGAAATAAGGTTGTTTGACAAGAATAGATGGTGGCTATAGTTTATATAGCCACTGGAGATAGTCAAATTATAATGGTATGGAACAGTAGCATATATGAATGTCTAGTTAAGGATATACAAAGTTTTAAAGAAAAGGGAAAGAGAATATTGGTTATAGGGGATATGAAGGGACATATTGAAGAAATTGATGATATAGATAATAAAAATGGACAGCTTTTAAAGAAATTTTGTCAGAGAGTGAATTTGAGTATTGGAAATTTATCAAATATTTATGAGGGACTATACACATGGTCTAGAAATAATATATTTCACACAATAATGTATTGGTAGAAAAAGAGGGAATGAATAAAGTAAGGAAAATTAAGGTGTTTGATAATGAAGAGAAAGTATGTAATAGTGATCATAACTTTATTGTAATTGAAATGGTTAGTAATGTGATGGAGAATAGAAATAAAAGTAGAAATAATAGTAAAAATGTGGATGGAGAGTGAATGATAAGAATAAGTTGGAAGAGTATAAAATACAAGTTGAAGAAATCATGGAAGAGTTGGTTGGGGATGAGTATAAGGACTGGTGTAATGAAATAGAAAAAGTGGCAAATAGGGCTTTAGGTGAGAATATTCAGAAGAATAAGTGTAATAAAAAAATGAGAATTAGTAAAAGGCTAAAAGAGAGGAAAGAAACGTGTAGAGAATATAAGTGTGATATTGAGAATAAGGAAAGTGAAAAAGATATTAATGCTAAATGGGAAAAGTACTTAGAAAAGAAGAAGTTGGCTAAAATAGATAATTATAGAGAGAGAATGAAATTAAATAGTAAATTGTTGGAGGATATTAATAAAAGTGGAAGAGATGGAAGTAAAAAATTTTGGAATTACATTAAAAGGAGAAATGTAGGGGGGAGAGATATAGTATTACTAGATGATGAGGGAATACAGTGTAGCTCTAGAGAAGATTTAGAGAGAATCTTAAATAGATATGTAATGGATATAGAAAAGATGTTATATGTGAAGAATTTAGTAATAGAAAACATGAAAGCATATAGTAATGGGAATATTAGGTTTACAAAAAATTAACTGAATGAGGTAGAGAAGAAATTGAAAAGTGGAAAGGCAAGAGGTTTAGATGGATGGGCAGCAGAGATGGTAATGAATTTAAATGTAGGGCAAAAGTAAAGTTATTATCCTGTTTTAATAAGATGGCACAGAATAGAGTTTTTCCGAGTAGTTGGAGTAATACAAGAATAAGATTATTATTTAAAGGAAAGGGTAAAGATCATAGAAAGTTAAATAATTATAGACCGATAGCGGTAACATCAGTTTTATATAAAAAAATTTCATATATGGTGGCTAGAATAGTTGTAAAATGGATGGAAGGGAATAATGTGGTGGGGGAAATGCAAGGAGGTTTTAGATTAGATAGGCGTATAGGAGATAGTTTATTTGTAGTTACGCAACTTATGGATATGAGTAGGAATTCAGGTAGACAGTTATATATGAGTTTTATAGATATAGAGAAGGCATATGATACAGTAAATAGAAATAGATTATGGATAAGTTTAACAATTTGGGAATGGATGAACCTTTAGTGGATATTATATGAAAATAATTACTATATATATATCAGTTAGGGAATATAGAATCAGTTAAAGTTAAAAATGGGGTGGGACTAAAGCAAGGATGCCCTATGTCACCTATTTTGTTTTTGTTGTATTTGAGTGAAATGGAAAGAGCAATAGGAAGAGGGATAGAGATACCATTAATAGATGGTAAGGGAGTACACCTCGATTTCGTTTTATGCGGTAGATAGGTTCCTCAGAAAACGCACACAAAAGAAATCGCACAAAAATAACCGTAACTTACCTTGAAAAATGGGGGATAGTTGCTGTAACTTTCAGAAATCAGCATAAAAGCAAAGCAAGAAGGAAAAATTACTTTAAAATTCGCATTAAAAAAATAAGGAAATAAAGTATGACTAATAAAAAATTTCAAATATTTGAAAAAAAATTAATACAAGACAAACTTTTTTTATTAACTACAGTATTTAATTTTACATTTTTTTCATACATATTTTAATCATTACCGCTATTTGACAATATTGTGAACTGGTATCAGATTTGTGATGTGATGTACAACTAGCGCCACTTTCACTCTTGTGCTGGTTAATGGTTTTCTGTTTCTATATTAAAAAAATGAGATCGCAATCAAAACAAAAAGATTTTACATTATCATTAGAAAGATTATTTTCAGTTTATAAAATCAATAAAATCTTCATTATTTCTGTTATATCTAACAAAATACATTTTAAAAGTTTAAAATTTTTGAATATTTATTGCGATATTTTTATACGTACATATAAATCTATTATTATTATTATTTATTCATTAGTATAAGTAGATTATTTACATAGAAGCTAAGATTCTAAATACAGCTTCAGGCCATATTCACGTTAGCTGCTAACATAACGTTATATTTTTGAAAAAAAAAAAAAAGTATTTCAAGTCAAAATAAGTTATTAATAATTTAAATTTTTTGATATCTAATAAATATTGTGAAATATGAAAGATATTATGAAGAAACATGAATCGCATTAAAATAATCCGCATAAAATGAGACCCAGGTGTATATATTTTGTCAGGTCTTTTTTTTTGTGGATGATATATTTTTGTGTGCAGAAAGGAAAGAAGATATGGAAGTTATGCTGAGGACATGTGCAAGGGTGGGTAAAGAGATGGGGATTAAATTTAGTGAAGAAAAATCAAATATAATGGTGGTTAATACTGGGGAAAGAGAAGATGTAGAATTTTTATTGGGAGATATAAAGTTAAGTGTGATGAATAGATATGGTTATTTGTGAATTATTTTAAGTAATCAGAAAAATTGTTTGGATGAATGGGAGAAAAAATTGATAAATGAAGCAAAGAAAAGAAAGGGATTGATAAAGAAATTAACAGTGTTTTCATATAATAAATATGTAGCTAGAATTATATGGGAGTTGCAGTAGCAGGGTTAACATATGGTAATGATGTGTTATGTGTTAGTAAAGGGGTATTAGATTACTTAGAAATAGTACAAAAGAAAGTAGGAAGACATGCATTGGATGCAGGGAGGCAATTCAAGAAGAAATGGGATAGTCAAGTTTTTATATGACAGATGCAAAAAGTAAAATAAAAATGTTTGGTAGATTGCAATTTATGGATAATAAAAAAATAGCCAAAATAGTATTTAATTGGGTTACGAGTAAAGGGCAGGCAACAAGATGGGTGAGAAACGTCATGCAGTATGCAAAAGATTTGGATAAAGAATTTATATCAGTATATTTATACAAAATATGGGATGATTGTGTTAGGAAGATTGTTGAGTGTTATAGTGGTAAGGAATGGGATAAAAGAATAGATTTATTAATAAAGAATAGGGATTTAAAGAGATGGAGAACTAGTATGGAGAGTAAAAAGAGTTTAAATATATATAGAAGTAAACAGAATATTAGGTGCGAGTTAATTTATGATAATAGTAAAAAAAGTTTATTGTTTAAGGCTCGAAGGGGATCTTTAGCAACAAGAAAATATGCATGTAAATGGAAAAATATCGGTGATTTAGTCTGTAAATTGTGTAAGGAAGGAATAGAAAACATTAGACATCTGTTAATTGAATAAAAAGCTTGAAAACAGAAAGGGTATATATAATGAAGACATGGAAGAATAAATATGAAAAAAGTGATTATACAGAAAGTGGCGGCTTATTGGTTTTTATGCTGGGTTTGGGAAAAGATAAAGGGGATTTAGATATAAAGGCCATAGAGTTGACAAAGATTATGTGGTGGAAATGGGATGGAGCAGAATATGGGAAAATTAATGTGGGGAATGGAAAATAAAGTGGCTAACAAGTTTCTCTGGGTATAATTGCTGAGAGATATCTGACTCAATTTAAGGAGAAGCCACAGTACATTACATCACACAATTATATCAGGGGCCGACTATTTTTAAAATATTTTTACATTTTCTCCGACTTTTTTAAAAATATTTTGACATTTGATATGGCTTTTTTATTAATATTTTGACATTCGTGTAAATAATGTACGATACAAGGTTTTATTAAAATATTTGGACATTTTCTTTTCAAAAATGGCAAAATAGACATCGAATAATACAAATAAAGCCAAAAAAATCTCTGTGTAGTCGCCATATTTAAAAAACAAAAAAAAAAAAAAATGAAAGTTGAAAAAGGCAAAAGTTTTGATCTTATTTTAACTTTTTTGGGGGGAGATGGGTAGAAATAGTTTATTGTCACTGAGACAAAAATTATATTTGGTTTGTTTTTATTTTTTAAAAAAGGTAATAAAAATTGGTTTTAAAAAGAAAAGTTTTAGTATATCAGCGGTATACAAAAATAAAGGCAAAACAAAAATCGCTGTATATTAAAAAAAAAAAGTCACCATATTTTTTTTTAAAAAAAAAAAGAAAACGAAGGTTGAAAAAGTCAAAAGTTTTGATCTTATCTTAATTTTTTGGGGGGAGATGGGATAGAGACAAAAGTTATTTTGGTTTGTTTTTATTTTTAAAAAAAGGTAATAAAAATTGCTTTAAAAAGAAAAGTTTTAGTATATCAGCTGTATACAAATAAAGGCAAAACAAAAATCGCCATATAGCTAAAAAAAAAAAGTCATATTTTTTAAAAAAAGAAAAGAAAACGAAAGTTGAAAAAGTCAAAAGTTTTCATCTTATTTAAATGTTTTTTTTTGGGGGGGAGGGGACCTGATTAATCTCACTTTTATTTATTTATTGTATTTGTCATCTGTAACATAAACAAAATTCATTCTATATTGATATTAATTAAAATAGGGTTGCAAAGTAATTTTTATTTTTACTAATTTTATCTTTTGATTTATTTCTTATTCTTTTGTTTATTCAAACTTTATTTTAAAATGTTTATTTTGTAAACTCTCTATTTTATACTGAATATCTCTTAAAAATCAATATGAAATTCATTGTTGACATATTTTATTTGTGCTCTTATTGCTTTAATCTTAAAATTCAAAATTTCAGTATTTCTACTTAACATTGAATATATTTTAAATCGTTTCTGTATGAGCATTAATTATATATATTAATTATTTATTCTATTTTGTTCTTGAATTGTTATTTTTTTTTTCCAAAATCTTGTTAAAGTTAATAAACATAAAAATAATAAACATTGTTAAAGCTCATTTACTATCATTTATTAATTACATTCATATCGGCCTTTCAAGCCAATTGTGCAAACGCTTTGCGAGTGTTAAATAATAAATGAATACCCTCTGACCAATACAAGATATAGAATTTATGCAGGAATAAAAAGAATCCCTCTTATTCCTACGACTCAAATATTTATATATGAGCAAATCTGAAGTAGCGTCATTCATTCAGACATTGTATATAGTAATTTAAAGTGACCGTTCTATCGTCACGCCTTCTGTGCCAGTACTTCAGATTTGCTCATATATAAATATTTGAGTCGTAGGAATAAGAGGGATTCTTTTTATTCCTGCATAAATTCTATATCTTGTATTGGTCAGAGGGTATTCATTTATTATTTAACACTTGCAAAGCGTTTGCACAATTGGCTTGAAAGGCCGATATGAATGTAATTACAATTATATACAGACGCTATAAAAATAAATGCTTATATATCATTTATTAAGTAGATAACTTCTTTTTTTTTTGATTATTCAAAGCAATTATAGCTGTAAGAAAAATCAATATTGTAAATTTTTCCATTCAACATTCTATTAGTAGTGAATTAAGATTTAAAAACTTAGAACATATTGATCAAAAGATCTTTGTATACGTAATATTCAGTAAGCTTTATTTTCTCAATTGTCACCTCTTTAGGTTCAAGGAAGTAATCCTAGATATTAGCAACAAAAACTTTTTGATCATTAGTTAGGACTGCATTCAATTTTGGTGTTAGTACTATATACTGTTATCACTGAGCTATTTCCTGTGACAGTATCAGCAGTTCTTCCTTGCATTATTTCAATAAACAATTAAATGGCTTTATTGCTTGGTAGTTCATAAGTAATCCCAAGTGCCAGAAGTGCGGAACTGGAATCAATCTGAGGAGCATATGTCCTAGTATGTGATTCTGAACCACTGCATTAAAACATACAGGATCTTACATTAACCATCATATGATCACTATCTTATACTAGCACATAATTGTTATTAAACAAGGCAAAACTCCATACAGCAGTGCCACCCTGTGACAACCAGAGTAATCAATGGATGCCAGCAGGCAGAAACTAGTCTGGGGATATTGGATGAGTAGGCATTAGATAGGGATTTTATGCACAAGCCTTCTGGCATCCATTGATTACTCTGGTTGGCACAGGGTGGCACTACTGTATGGAGAGTTTTGCCTTGATCTTACATTAAGAAATTAATTTTTAAATTGTAATGCACTATTGAACAATTATGTGCATTTATTGACTCCTTTTTTAACTCTTAGCTCAAGGATATATAAGATTTGCCATTATTATTATTACTCTTTGATAGCTATATTGAATCACAGAAAAAATTTATTGAAATTATTAAACTTGAAAAACAAACTAAAAAGTTGTAAGAAATATCAAACAATATTTTTAATTTCTTTAGTTGATATTATTTGTTAATATAATCGTGCCAATTACTTATTACTTTCTCTAAATTTAAGATATACATAAAAAGAATACTTACTGTCTAAATAGTTTCTATTTTGTTTTTTAAATTTCGTAAGTCTTCATTGTATCTTCATTATTCTATATTTATTCGAACATCTTTGATTTATTTTAAAATGTAGAATTTTTAAGTTTTTATTTTTCTTAATTTTGTACATTAAGAATATTTGATTTCATTATAAAAAAAAATCTTTATCATAATGATTTTTTATTGTTGGAAGTTATTCCCTTTAGTATTTATGGTTTTCAACCTTTTTTTTTTTTCTGCTTACATACTCTTTGAAGCCCATTTTCATAGAGTGTAGTCTTCATATTAGTAAAATGTTAGTAATTAATCTTGTTGCTGATATTCCAAATTGCAGTTGTGAGTAAGCAGACCAATAATGGGCTTGGAAAGCAATGGAATAATAAGATTTACAAAAAGTGGATATCCATTTTAAAATCAAGAGATAGAATAAATTTAATTAAATAAATACATCACAAGTTACATAAAAAAAAAATTGTATAAATTAATTGGCATGTGTATCTTTTCCTGCCATTCTACTTTTTTGTGTATAGTCTTAAATGTATTGATTCATACCTTAAAGATATGCAGTCTAGGCTGAAAATTAGTGTTTTAATGCATATTGCTATACAAATGTAAAAGTATTTTTAAGCTTCTTGGTCAAAATTGTATAACCAATATTTAGCTTTCTACATATAGTGAAAATATTTTTTTTGTATCATAATAAAACTGAAATATGAACATATATCAACATTATCTTTCATTTATAAATAGAATATTAATAAAGTGTAAGCAATATCTAACAGGAAATTACTATCAGTTTCATAAGCCTGTGAGAAGAAATACAGAAACTCATTTTAAATGGATTACCAAAGAAAATTTATTAACGAAAACATTTTTAACAGTTCAGTACCAGCACTTTTAAAGTAATGATTTATTCATTAATGATGAGAGAATGAAATCCACCAGAACTGACTCATTGGAAATCACTGTGAGAATTGAACAGAATACTGCAGATGTCAACTTAGATGTGAACATTCCAATGATTTACCAAAATAATTCATTATGAACTTCATAAGCAGACTATTTACTGCTGAACTTCGATTTTGTAGTATCTGATTTTTGAGGCGCCATCTTGTGAAAGTGATGGTAGCACAAGAATGACTAGAAGCATGTATGTAGCTAGAGGAATGATCATTTTATATATAGAATTCCATTAAGGAAACTTATAAACTAGCCTGTAATTATCCTAATTGTAAAACATGACAGTAGATTATCATGATTTAAGAAGTCATGTTATAACGCTTAGAATGAAAGCATCATAGCTACAAACTGGTCGTCATGTTCATGTTGCTGTCTCTCCTCAGCAAGACGTCAATATCTACCTCTCTTACTACTTTTTTGTGAACTTAAGGATTTTCTCATGAGGGATGTCTTAATATTTCTTTATGCCAGCAGTTCTCAATCTTTTGTAAGTACTACCTAAAATTATCAATATTTTGCACTTATGACTCTATCACAAAAAATGTAAGGATTGATACTTATTATAAATTTATAATATTAACCCAACCCAGTGCATTATAATGAGTTAGTTGTTTTAGATTTAAGTAGATTTGAGAATGCTAATAGTTTTTATAGTTTCATGATCGAAACTCTTTTCTTTATTGTTTTTTTTTCCTTTGAATTTTAATTATATGATCATTTGTTTATTAATTTTGTTAAATATTAGATGCTGGATCTATTTATGACCTGGGATTGGTCTACGTATTTTCATGACTATGGCAAATCTGATAGTAAATATTTTCTTGTTAGTCCACAGAATGCCGTAGTGCTTCTAGAAAAGTAAGAAATATTTTATATCTAAAAATTAACTATATTTAATATTTTTAACTGCATTACATTTTATTAAATTTCATCTCAGGATAAGAAATATTTGGGTGAACATTTTTATCTATAATTTTTTTGTAATTCTGTTTTAAAGAAATTCATATTTTATTTTATTGTTAGCTGATCTCCTCTGCTGTTTGTAGATTGATTAGTTATCTTTATATTAGAGATTTGCATAAAATTCTTGTCTTAAATAGGGAGGTAGTCACAGAATTGTTTTAAAATGTAAAAATAATAATTGTTTAGAGTGATTTTACTTAATGATTCAAGAGTTAGACAACTAAGATTTAATAGATTGGAAGAAAAATTTAAAAAAATTAAAGTTTATGATAATGGGTAAAAAGTAATTATAGTTTTCTTATCATAGAATTATAATTATTAAGGGAATTAATAAGTTGCTACATAAAAAAAAAAAAAGAATGAATAAAATTTAAGAGATTTGTCAAGAATTAGAATTGGATATAGAGGACAAACATTGATAGGTATGAAAATTTTGATATGATAAACTGGAGTATAGAATATATCATCTTTCTCTGAAAATAAGCCCTAACACAATTTTTCAGGATGCTCATAATATAAGCTCTAGTTAAGATTATCAACCAGATAGATGGCTTTTGTTTGCCCATAGAAATCCTTGATGATGAACTTACTGAATTATAAAGGAATGAATGTATAAATAAATGTTATTATTGACATTAATACTTTAAATAATTGGTAATATAAATTATAAGATACTTTTCTTGTATTTTTCCATTTCGACAAACATAATTCTACCTGTGTAGAAAAACAACTTCCTCTCACTGACTTTATGAATGATTTAACAATCTTTGAAAATTTTATCACCCACCAGCAAGTATATTCGACAATTTGTAATTTCATTATGTATATTTAGGTACTTAATTTATTTATATTTAATATTTAGATTTAGAATGCTTGATTTTGTTTTGGAATTTCATCATGGTAGCTTTTAAATAAATAGTCATGGTAAAAGAAAAATCAGTTTGATTTCTTAAACATCCCCCTCCCCCCCCAAAAGACTTTAAATAACGAAGCAATTTTCATCAATCTTTCTCCTAAAGAAAACCTTTTAAAAAGAATACCAAGCAGGGCTATTATGAGTAATTTGCAAAGTGCTTACAATATGCATACTTGATATATGAATCTTTGTAATTCGATACTCTATGTGTTGTAATGGACGTACTTAATGTGCACATGAAATACAGAAATTTTCTGAATTTTTGTGCCTGCATTTTTTTATTGCTTTTGTGTGGACAAATCATTCTTAACTGTAATCATTTTTGTTACCACTCCTGTCTTATAAGTCTTCAATTAATTCTTGATTTAATGGTAAATTTAAGAATAATATATTAATCCCCAGATAAGATGAGTGCAAAAAGAACAAACTATTTTTGTGAGTACAAGAGAGAAATTGTGGAGAGCTCCCAGGGTAAGAATCTTACAACTTTTTGTAAAGAGAAGTTCTTGAATAAATGGACATTCTTGTGCTTGAATAAATGTACATGAAAATATAAGACATCCTCTGAAATGTATTATTATATCAAAAGAAGTATAACAGATGTAATATATGCACTTTTATGCATTAGTAGAGAAGTTTATTGGTTTTATAAAAATTGTTTGTCATCTGATCCTTCGTGTCAGCCGTGGCATGGCGCTATTTCTAGCTAAATTTCTAGAAGTATGCCGTTTCCGCATCCGCACCCAAGCCTTTAAGCAGTCTTTCTAAAATAAATCCTAGAAAGATTGTTATCTCGGAGTTAAGTCTTCTTTCTACGCTAAAAGGTAGAGTGTTAACTCGGAGTTAAGTCTTCTTTCTATGATAAAACCTAGAAAGAGTGTTGACTCGGCTTAGCGGCTAACTGTGTGGCTTTTTCCAATGCTAAAAGCAGAGGAAAATGCCGTAGTTGTTTGTGTCACGCACTACATCGTAATGCTGTGTTATGTATTTTATGTAACAATATCGTACGAGGGTGTGTTAAGTTGATCGTGTCAAAATTATTTAAATTTTCATTGGGGCCCTTTTTTTTTAATACAAATTGATGTACTGTTACCTTTTAAAAATTTTAACAGTGTCGTGATTGTTCCTCATAAAGCTGTAAGCCTCCTAAATTCTCTATTAGGGTGGGGTAACGTAAATTTTTTGACGATCACGCTTTGAGTCACGTTTTAGTAAGAAATTTTCTGAGACCAAGAAAATGGCTAATTCGAACACAGAAAACTTGAAAAGATGAGAATTGCCAGGCACGGAAGCCGGCGCTGGAACATTTCTACAGCAGAAAAACATCCGCTGCTGAAAGAAAAGATTGGATTGTGCGGCAAATATATGCAGATTTGAGGTCCAAAAACATCTCTTGACTTTCATTTGTAAGTCTCGTTGTTGCCGACGGAAATGTTCACTTCGTAAAGGGCAGCTTGTTTGAGGAATTCCAAATGACCTTCGTCAAATGTAAAAAATAAAAGTAACTTCAATTTTTATTTAAACATACATCCCTTCTCCCAATAATTGTTGTCGTCGGCAATCAAATATAAATTAAAAGAAGTAACTAAAATTTTTTTTATTTAAACATACCCCAAAAAAAACCGCTTCTCCCAATAATTGTTGTCGTCGGCAATCAAATGGTCAAATAAAAGTAACGTCAATTATTCTTTAATCATATAGAAAAAAAAAAAAAACCCTCCCACTAATTGTTGTCGGCAATCAAATGTAAACAAATAAAAGTAAGACTCTAAATTATTAGTTAAACATAACCCAAATTACTATTTGAATATACACCAAAAGAGACCCGCTCTTGTCAATAAAAATTAAAGAAACAACTATTATTGTCCCATTGTCAAACCAAATATTATTTGGGAAAACAAAATAATTTATAAACGAGAAAAAGAAAGTCAAATCGGTTGTCAATCAAATGGTAACCAATAAAAGTAACTTAAATTTTGATTTAAACATACACACAAACAAAAAAAACAAACCCTTTCTCCCAATAATTGTTGTTGGCAATCAAATGTAAAAAATAAAAGTAACGTAAATTATTATTTAATCATACACAAAAACACCCCTCCCACTAATTGTTTTCGGCAATCAAATGTAAAGCACTAAAAGTAAGGTAAATTATTTTTTAAACGTAACCCAAATTACTATTTGAACATACACCAAAAAAGACTCTCTTGTCAATAAAAATGAAAGAAAGAAACAACTATTATTGTCCCATTGTCAAAAGTATTATTTGGGAAACCAAAACCATAATTTATAAACGAATAAACGAAAGTCAAATCGGTTGTCAATCAAATGTAACAAATAAAAGTAACTTAAATTTTTATTTAAACATACACAAAAAACAACCCCTTTCTCCCAATAATTGTTGTCGGCAATCAAATGTAAAATAAAAGTAACGTAAATTAGTATTTAATCATCACCCAAAAACATCCCTCTCACTAATTATTGTCAATCAAATGTACACCACTAAAAGTAACATAAACTATTCTTTAAACAGTTACACCCCTTCTCCCAATAATTGTTGTTGACAATCATACACACAAAAAAAACACCCCTCCCAATAATTAGTGTCAATCAAATGTAAACCAATAAAGTAAGGCCGTAACTTATTATTTAAACATAACCCAAATTGCTATTTGAACATACACCAAAAAACACCCTCTTGTCAATAAAATTTAAAGAAACAACAACTATTATTGTCCCATTGTCAAAAATATTTATTTGTAGAACCAAAACCATAATTTATAAAGGAAAGGAAGTCAAATTGGTTGTCAATCAAATGTAAACCAATAAAAGTAACTTAAATTTTTATTTAAACATACACACACGAAAAAAAAACCCACTTCTCCCAATAATTGTTGTCGGCAATCAAATGTAAAATAAAAGTAACATAAATTATTATTTAATCATACACAAAAACACTCCTCCCACTAATTGTTGTCGGCAATCAAATTTAAACCTATAAAAGTAACGTAAATTATTATTTAAAGATCCATCAAAAAAACCCGTTCTCTCTTGAATTTTGTCAATCAAATTTTACAAAAACAGTAATACTATTTAAAAAAACACAAATTACTATTTGAACACACACCAAAAAAGACCCTCTTGTCAATAAAAATTAAAAAAAAACAACTATTATTATCCCATTGTCAAAAATATTATTTGGGAAAAATAATTCAGAAACGAAAGAAAGTAAACTTTGTAAACAACAAAAAAAAAGTCAATATTAATAGAGAATCGCTAGCCCGGGAACGTTATATTAATATGTTTTTGGTTAGAAATAGTGCCATCCCGCGGCTGACACGAAGGATCAGATGAGAACCTAAAAATTTTATGACTGAGCGCTTTCGAGAACTTACGACGTTCTCATATTCATAACAAGGTAACATTGGAAAATATGGAGAGATGATGTATAACAGTGATGAATTCAAATTTATTTAAATTACAATGTTAATTATTTAGATTAGAGTACTTAACCATATAATTTATATAGAACTAATAAACTTCTCTATTAATGCATATAAACGTATATATTACATCTGTTACATTTCATATATGAGAAGTATAAGTTATTAACTCTTCATTACAAAAGAAGTGTAGTGACTTGAAAGGAAATATAAAGAGCCTATAAAATAGAATTTCATATGGATAGAATAAAGTAGAGTAGTAGCTATTTAGAAAATAATAACATGAGGTAAATAAAAAATGTATGAAACTTAATAGTTATAATGTCAAAAAAAATGGGTAGGCAAAAAGTATAAAATTTCAGAATTATATAAAGAAAAATAAATAAATAAAATTTACTTAAATGAAATTTTTAAAGTTATATGAGTGTCAGTGAATATAAAATAAAAAAATAAACAACTACGTAATTGGAAGTTTAAGTATTTTAAGGAATACTGTTTATGAAAATGAAGGTGTGGCTTTATACAGAAATAAGAGGGTGTTAACACATGGGACGGATTAATTGGAGCATTAAAAAAAAGTATGAAAAGTGTTAAAATGAAATAAGATTGACTATCTGTCTTAAAAGTATGTGATGTGATATATCTTGAAAACATATATATATCTATTTGTTACCACTAATATCTTCTAATCAAAAAAATCTTTAGCTTTACTTCTATAGAATTTGTAATGCCAATAAGCTATATAAAATAAATGTCTTGTTCAATAGAATTTACACAAATCAAAATTACTTTACTTCAGCCAAATGGTAATCATTGTGGATTTGGGCTTAACCTCAATCAAATTCCTATTTGATAAAATAATAGACAGTTGAAAAAAAAAAGTTAAATGAAAATATTTTGCTCAGGATAATGTTTTCATGTCCTGACATCTCAAACAATTGATCATATGATAAACAAAATAGCAATATTTTTTAATAATGAAATTATATCAAAAATCCATAAAGTAAACTTGAAGAAATTCTATCTATATTTAAAGTATGGTCTCAATTTTTTAAACAAATATTTATTTGATAATATTTATAAAACTAGTTTAGCATTACAGATTTTTACTTATGTATATATTTTAATTGCATGAATAATATTTTTTTTCTGTCTTTAGATTATTAATTCAAGTATATCTTTTTTATAAATTTTTCAGAATGAAAGATGCAGACAAAAAGAAGAATAACTTGTTTGCATCACTCAAAAAAAATGAGCGAGATAAAAAGCGATTATTAGATACAGTTCTGAAACAACTTCGCCAGTTAATAAATGGAGCTACGTAATATCATTTTTGGTGCTGAAGGACGTCAGTACATTACTGATGCTAGTAGTTCGTTATTAAAGAATTTATTTATTCCACTTCTTTCATCTGAATTCAATATAAAGATTTGGGGAAGATATTGGGATGAGTGTGATTCTTATTGTAATAGATAACTAATAATATAAAAAAAATAAATCAAATGTATGCCTTGACAGACTCTTGATCATCATGAAATCTTTATTAATAGTGAGGAATTGTGTTATCAAATGAAATTGGTGCCAAAGTAGCCTCTTTTTTTTTTTTTTTTTACTGGAAAGTCCAATTTAATCACATTTCTTTACTAAATTTATGATTACAAATATTATTATTCAATATCTATTCATTAAAAGTTGTACAGTTTATAAATAATTTGTTTTTTATTCATTTTTTTTATTTTTATTATTGTTATTAAATTTATGTACTGTAACTTATACATATGTGTGTATGTACATATCATTTGATTAATAATTTAATTATAAATTTTTCTTTTATAAAAATATTTTCAGTTTCATTATTAGCTTTATTTTGTATTAAATTAGCCAAAGTATTTTTATGAAAAAGTGTAATTCTATAATTTTTCGTTGAATAATTTGATCAAGAAATGTGTCTGCACTCTTGTACAGTCTAAAATTCCGCTGCCTTGTAATAATGGACTTTTAAATAAACTTTTGCAGATTGAAACAATATACATATGGTAATACATTTATGTAATATATTATTTTCCTGAATTATGATTTTGTACTACCAACAGAATAAAATTATTGAAATAATATTGTTTTTATTATTTATTTTTAATATATATAGGAAAAGTTTAAGTTATCAGTATTTTTTAAGAAAACAAAATGAAAACAATTTTATTGACAAAAAAAAACAAAACTATTTTCACTCTTCTAAATTCACTATGATTTTTGTATGTAATATGTTTAAAAATGATTTTTATTTCCTTGTTATTGCTGACATTTTTTATACATTATTGAAAATAATTTTGTAATTAAAAATTGTGAATATTTAAAAAACTACATTCCTCTCAATGCACAACTTTATTTCATTTTTTCTAATAGTTTCAATTGCCTAACAGCCTTCTTCAGGACTAAAGCATTATATTACAATATTCTTTTTATACAAACAACCAAAGAAGAATTTCATTTTATATATATCATCTATTTTTACCATTATTTTTAAATAGTTTAAACGCATATGTAAATTTAACAATTTTCATAAATTCAATGAAATATTGAAAGTTTTAATGAGATTTTTTAATTAGAACTCAGCTATGATCTAACAAAGCAAGCAACCAATTAAAAACTGGATCTGAAATCCATGTCACAAAATCATAAAACTTCAATATTTAATGCATAAAGTCCTTGAAAATTTCCTTTATATATTATTATCAAAAATGGAAAGAAATTGAATCCATTATGCTGTTTTTTCATATATTTAAATAAATCGTACAATATAATATAAAATATCATTATATAATTGTATATATATATGATAGAAATAACAGAGAAAAGCGTTTTTCAGCAAAGCCCTCATCAATATGATGGATACTATTTTAAAGTTTCAATTTACATTGCACACATACCAACATCTATCTTTTTATACATATAAAGTTAACTAGAACTAATCATTAAAAAAAAAAAAATACTTACAAATATAATATTTTCTCTCTGTTTATTTCTTTTTCCTCCCATTCTTCCTTGTTTCCCAATTAAATAGCTTATAACAATTATATGAAATGTACCAAGAGAAAAAAAAACATAAATATATACAATATAATTTTCCACTCATTTTTAATTAGCCAATCATTTGTTAAATTAAATGATATTTTATGTATTCATACAGTTATGTTTGGTATAGTTAATATAATTAATTCCATAATATTTTCCTTATACTAGACTCTTAAATATAGTGTAAAGATATATGTGAATTTTAAATAATGAATATATAATGCAGATTTATCATTTCTTCTATTGGTTGCATTATTATGTTCTTTTGCTCATTCATCTAATGGATTACCTGTATATTCATAATAAATCACATTGCAGTTTTCTCAATTTTATGTACAATTTTTATATGTATATATTTCATATCGCCTCTTATTTTATAATTACCTGTTAATTTGTTTAGATTTTTATTACTTGACTATATTGTGTTTATATTTTTATTTATATAATTATTATTATTATTAATAATAATAATAATAATTGAAATAATAAAGTTAGATGGTTTATAATGAAAAATTAGATTTTAATATTCTTAGCATTATATCTATAATTTTTGTATAATTCAATAAACTGTCCTTTTTGTAAATTAACTATTTTTTTTTTAAGTGTCATAGCATAAGTTATCATCTTTAATGAAATGTTTCAATATAATTTTATCATTATCTATATTAATCTCTACATTTAAACACTCTATTTTAACATCAAATTCTATTTTGTAAATTTAATATACATATTACTAAATTTATTATAAATATTATGTATAGTTTTTTTGTTACTTATTATTAAAATATCATCAACGTATGTAGAAAAACGTATTTATTTATTATTATTTTCTTAATTATATTTTCTAATTCATTTATATATATTGGTGACATTTACCCATTAACTGAAACCTATTACTTATCCTTTATATATACTCCAATATTCATTATTGTATTTAAAATAAAACTATTATGTGTAAATCTTCTATAATATGTATTATTTTTATATTAATATCTGTATACTTTTAATTCTTGGAATATGTAGATACATTTTCTTGATATCCATTGTAAAGATACTTCGTTTGTATTCATTTCTATATTATTTAATTTATGATAGTATCTGTATTTTTAATATAAAATTCTCCACAACCAATAATATTTCCTATCCATTTGCTTAAATATTTTTAAAATTTCTGTAGAATAAAATCACTAAAATTAAATAATAATCTCACTAGATTTTTATTGTGTGTTTTTACAAGAAGAATACCATTATTTATAAAGATTTATATTTATAGTTTTGTATTTTTCCTTTTTTGTGTGTTTCGTTTTTATAATATTAATGAGATCTTTTAATAATTTATTATATCCTTTTTTTATTTCATATTCTATTCTTTCTATATAATCCTTTGAATGCAAAAGAATAAATCTACCTTCTTTATCCTCTTTAAATATTATAATTTTTTCAGTATTACAAATATTTTTAATATCATTTGTGTGTCTCCTATACTTATATTCTTAAGAAGTTTTCTTTTCATATAAATGTTGTCTAATATAGGCATCAGTAAACTTTTTAAGATGAAGAGCTATTTTGTTTAAACATCCCTTCCTCCTTTCATTAAAGAGCCGCAAGGAAAGAGGTATCCCCTCTTATTCCCCCATTAAAGAGCTGCAAGGAAAGAAATTAAAAATACAAATTTCTGAATGACTGGATATATTTGAACAGTTATTTTAGTAATAGAACCTGTATACATCCTAATGAAAATAAAAATTGTTTTAAAAATAAATAAAAACAAAAAATTACTTTGATAGTTTGATTTATTCACAAATTTCTAATACTGTATTTAAATAGTCATCTTATACAATAATTATTATTATAATTATAAATTTATTTAAACGCACATTGATTACGTAAGTAATATTTATTAAGGCTGTAGCCTCAAGCACATGCATATAAAAATGTGATAGCAGGGACCTCTACAGGTCTTAAACCCCAAGCTTACTCTTTGGAAGAAAAGAGGGATTGTAGTGCACATTTTTCCTATCTAGAATCAACAAAATATTTATTTACAAATTACAAGAGGAAATAAAAAATGTGTTTATGTTTATAATGGTAATAAAATTTATGAAATTGGGATCAAAGAACCACATTTGGCTCATGAGCTGCAATTTGCCATCCCTTGGTCTTGTAAATAGTTTAATGCCTCTTCTATTGACATATGTCTTTGATGATCTTTATCGATAATAAAAGGTATAAAAGATGCTCTACAGAAAATTATAAATATAAATCAATATAAATTATTGTAGCCTTATGAAAACTCATATTTTTACTAAGGAAGGATAGTAATTCATTGACATTATTATTTAATTTTAGTGATTTTATTCTATAGAAATTTTCAAATATGTAAATAAATGGATAGCAAATATTATTGCTTATGGGGAATTTTGTATTAAAAACACAGATCCTATTATAAATAAATTAAATAATATAAAACTGAATAGAAACCCAAGTATTTTTATAATGGATATCAAGAAAGTTTATTGAAGTATTCCAAGAATTAAAAATATCGAGATATTAATATGAAAACTACCTCCTTAAACGATATAAATATATTATGAAAGAAAATTTAGCATTAATATATTATAGTTTTTATTTTAAATACAATAATGAATATTGGAGTATATGTAAATGAATTAGAAAGTAATATAATTAAGAAAATAATAAAAAATATATTATTCTAGATATGTTGATGACATGTTAATAATTAACAAAAAAGCTATAAATAATATTTATAATGAATTTAATAATATTAAATTTACAAAAATGGAATTTGATGTTAAAATAACATGTTTAGATGTAGAGATTAATATAGGGTAGTGATAAAATTATATTGAAACATTTCATTAAAGACATTAAATTAAGAAAAATAATTTCTATAAATTCATAGTAAGCAGGAATACAAAAAGAACAGTTATTAAAAATTTTAAACATAAAAATGATAAATATAATACAAATAAAAATATAGCTAATTTACAAGAAAAGTTTATTGAATTATACAAAAATTAACATATAATTCTAAGAGTATTAAAAATATACTTTTTTGTTATAAACCATCTTACTTAAATGATAATATTATTTCTATTCTAAATAATAGTAATAGTTCCACTAAAAAATGGATAACACTTTCATACTTCATTAAAATTTATACTAAATTAGTAAAAATTATATAGTTAAAAACATAAACATCTAGAATGTTTAAATAGCAGAAGTCTAGACAAATTAATTGGTATATGAAATTAATGTTATTAACTACAACAGTCTAGTGAGTTTTATATAAAACATCAATTAATTTAAGTAATAATTGTATGGTATACATTTATATAGATTTTTCTTTCCTCTATACATTTTATATGATTTTTATAAATTGTTTAATTTGGGAAGAGGTAAAACAAGGAAGTAAGGAAAGGAAATGAAAGAAAAAAAATTTTTTTTCTTGTATTTGTAAGTAACTGGATTGGTTTTTTTTTTAAATTATTAGTTATAGTTAATTTTAGATATAAAATAGTATAACGGTCAGGGAAAGTTGTGATCTTACCATATCTGCTGTACAAGGGCACCATATAGTAGGCAGATATACATTGTTAAAGATCCAATTTTATTTTATTATGACCGTTAGCCCATGTTGGTCAGATAAGAGTTCAGGATTTAAACTTGGTTAGGCCTTAATTCTTTAAGATATGATTTAAAGTTCATTTAGTAAAAGTTCTATTATAATTAGAGTTCATAATTTATATTTTATACGTTACATTTGAGGAGTGCCCGGTTCCTTGTGCCAATTTCCGCGAAGTCTTATTCATACTTTCTGTTCATGCTGCAGTTATCAATCCGGAGGCAGTTTTACCTGGTTCAATCCTAGAACTTTTATTGCATTACCATATGATTCGGGGTCTGCAATAGTGCCATTCATATTTCAACAGTTACTTCATTTGAAAACAAAAATGCGTCTCCCTGCCCCCTTCTCAAAAATCAAGCTGGAATTCTCTTAATTTGAATTTTTTTTCTTTTTATACTAATCCTTCGGATTCACTGACTATGGTTTCCTGATCCGGTGTTTTTCATTAGGGTTTGAGTGTTGGTTGACTTTCCACAAGTGGGTAATGCAAAAAAGAAAAAAATTATATCTGACCTTTAATTATAAATTTGCCCCAAGGGCTCCTTTACTTTTAATTAAAGCCAACAATCATTTCCATTCTGAGTTTTAACACAATAGACTAATTTAATTATTGTACATTCTTTATCTTTAAGTTTTTGCTTAAAATTGAATTTTAAAATACTCTTTTTTTAATAGTTTTCTTTTAATAATTTTCCATCTGTGCGATTTATATATGTTTTTGCAAGCTTTTAGTTTTCAATTTTTAATTCTAACTTTTATTTAATAGTTTATTTACGAACATTTATATTTTAACTTTTTTTAAAAAAAAAAAGTAACGGCATGTGTGCCCCTTATAATAGAATGTTTTATATATATATATATTAACTGCTTTTGTTTCTTTAACCACAGGGTTTAACTTTAAATAAAAGTGAGGGGTCCAGAAATTAAATCAATTCCTTGTTATGATGTAATTGATTTTCATCCCCCCACCTTCCCATACTTTTATTTCAAGTTAAATCTAAAAAAAACAATTTTGGTTAACCCTTCGGTACTTCAACAGTTTTCTTTGGTCTCACTTGCTATAAGCTTTCATTTTAATGGTAAACCATCATTATATAGCAGAATATAATAAATTTGATAGATATTTTTAGAAATCAAGTAAATTCTTTGATTTTCATAATTATTTTAAAAATTAGACTTTAATCAAAACAAAGTGGTTTCATCATTCAATTTGAGGAGTAGATTAAATTTGAAAAATGAGTGAAATCTTTGATGTTTGTTTTTAAAATGTGTATGAATGCTATTTAGTAAATCTATCAACTTATACCTTAAAAATTTTTATTTTTTAGTAATTTTTATGATATTGCTATATTTTCTAAACAGTTTGGATTTACCGTTACCGTAATTTTCATAGCAACATTAGTCAGAAACATAATTTTTTATATTTAAAAATGAAACACTTTCATAGAAAATAAATATGTAATAATATGTATTCTTGATTTCTAATTATCATACAATTATGCAAAAACAATGATAAACTTTTCAAAAAATCAAATTTTTAGTCATTTATAATATTGTCTCGAAGTAATATCAAAGTTCCAAGACCACCTATAATTCAACAGGTTCTCATTGTGGAGTTTATTATATTTTAAAATTTCTGCTTTTTCAATTATCCTGACATTTTCATATTTTTTTGGGAATTAAAATTGAATATCTAGACTTTCAGCCCAAATGCAATTCAGAATAAAGAAACTTTGCTATTTAGTGTATGGTAAATAAAAGCATGTAATATAAAAAAAAAATTTAAACTTTTTCATATTGACAAAGTAAATGTAAAATGATATTGTACTTTAAATTGACTTGATATTTATAGTCTATAAATATATATCACTAAGTATTTCTGCTATATGTATATTCCTAATGTATATATCATATTTACTATGTGTACATGATATATGTGTAATAAATCATTGACTAAAATATGAAATGTCCTTTTAAGTGAAAAGTGTGTGATATTTTTGTTTTTGATTGGAAATTTTTATTTAAATACTTACCAAAACCATATTGTCAACTAACTTTACTTAAATCAAGACTACAATTGAAATCAAGAAAATTGTATTCATTACTAAAATTTGATATCAAAATATTCAAAAATTTCCTATCCGTTGTTCCATATCTAAAAACTGCCACCCCCCCCCCCCCCTTTCTCCCCCTTTCCCTCCCCTTCCCCCTTTCCCTTCTTCTCTTTTCCCATTCTTTTTTCTTTTTTCCTTATCCTTTTTCAAATTTTTAAAAAAAAACCAATGAAAAAACTACTATTTTTAAAAAAAATAATACTCTAAAACATGATGCTTAGGATTAGGCAATACTACATTGATAAATTCAATCCCAACAGTATTACCAGAACTTGGAGGACCTTTCTAACAGCAAATGCAGTACCACACAAGATAATGGATGCCCAAATTCTGATACAGCTGAGAGCCTTTCCTGATGGTACCCTTCTGGGTTTGCATGGAATCCTGAAATTCCTTTTGGTTCACCTGAGATCCTTCACAGTGCCTATCGTAAGGAAGATGGTGGACCTCGTAGCTGATGGTAGCTGGGAAATTAGTGGGATCTACCCTATTGCAATGGTTCCCCTCCTCTAAAAACCCAATGGGCCATGTGAGCTGGGAAACCTGTGACTTATTTCCATGGTCCCACTACTGGGCAAGACAGTAGAGAACCTCATCAAGGAAGATATACAAGAGAACATCAACAAACTCAGTTTGCAAAGAGGGGAAGCTTGACTGTAGAAGCCATCAGTCGGGTTTGCCTCAGTGGATCACGTGCACAAGAAAAAAATGGCACAGCCAGTAACGATTCAACTCAACTTTGCCAGAGCTTCTGACTGTTTGGATCAGTGTACTACTTAGTGTACTAAAGAATCTTTAAATGCCCCAGGCATACCTCCAAATGATCGAGAACCTACATAACAGAAGTCTTTCTCATTGGACAGTCGAGTGGCTCCAGGATTTCAGCTGTGTCTCGATACTGCAGGATTCACCACTGAGTGCACTGCTCTTCACGGCTTACATTAACCCATTGCTGTTATGCATCAAGGAAACTTTCGAGAATTGTCATTCCTTAGCTGAGAGAGCCTTCACCACATATCCTACATGGATGATGAGATGGTGTTTCTCTCATCACAGGATGAGGTTGGTAGGCTGGAGGAACTCTTGGATCAGTTCGTTTCTGAATTCGGTTTAAAAGTCAATGAGGCAAAATTGTTCATGTAGTCGATCAGAAACAAGCAAATCCAGGGGAAGATTTAGAGCCCCCCCCTCAGAAATTTCTCAGCTTTAATCTTGCTTCTCCATCATGAGAATGGAGCTGGAGAAAATCATTTTCACAAAGGTTGAGAATACGGTAACATCATTAACCAAGGTTTCTCTTTCTTTGCTGGGGAAGGTCATGCTATTAAATGCAGTTGTACTGGCTAAATTCATTTTCTGGCCGGCTTCTCCCCCAACAAAGTCCTTTATAAAAAAAGAAACACAATGTAGAAGGTGCGAGGGAAAGAGGACAGCAGTTATAAGCCTCAACACCCTTCAAAAATCCCAAGTCACAAAATGGGCTTGGACTACATTTCATCACCATCTTTTTAATTCAGAGGACCCACAACATTTTGCCAAATGAGGTCAAACCAACTGATCAACCTCCCCCAAAAAAGGGTAACATCTGGCTACAACAACAGGTCATGTTAGTGATAAAAAATGTAGGAACCTCCAGTTCCCTCTTCAATGGAAAACTGGTATTGGGACATTCACGCAATAACCAAGGGCAATGTTCTAACATCGAGACAAGATTCCAGATGGGTTTAAAGTGGCTTGCGAGGTTAACAAAATTTTGGAAACTAGAAGCAAAACTACCTCTGCCCATCTCAGTTTTCCTTCACTACAAGCGAAGATACCGAATCCAATTTGTCCACTGCAAAAAAAACTTATGAGACGTCTCAATTTCACACATTTTTCAAGACTGCGAGATTTGAAACAAATTACGATGCATTACCCTGCAAAAAAACCAGAGATAAAGACTGGGCTAGTGTAGATATGGGAAAGGCATTCAAAAAAGGCTCATTTGGTGCCATCAGACTGGCAACGCATGTTAATTTTGCCATCTGGTTGGCGCAAAACAATAACATTGGAAAAAGGGATGGACTACACAATTGAAGAACTTTCCTTCAAATTATTAAATGAAGCCAAGGATCATGATAAGAAAACATGCTGGCCATGGCTAGCTGAACAGACTTGGGACCAGCTCAAACTGCTGAAGAGCTTTGCATCAAGTTCACCTTAAATGCTAGATGAATCAGTGTAAATGACAATGATTCAGAAAATGCCAAAAATCCACAAAACTACAAGATAGAATATGAAAAAAATTAAAGAACAATAAGTTGAAACAGATTGAGAAAAGACATGGAACACATAAGGATAGTGATAAGCGGGTTCCATATTGAACTTCAGGTTTATTATCCTAAAGTAAATAAAACAATATATATCTTTGATCAATTAACCAATGGAATGGACATGTTAAGTGGACAATCCGAGTATGGTAATTAAAATAATTGTTTATCTGTGTTAGTCTAGATGGGCAGGTGAATAAAATGCCACTGCACATCCTGATTTATAGGAACCATTATTACCAATCAACATAGTGTAATCTAGTATGTTTGAAAACTATATGTATTGAATCATATTCTTTTGGTCCTCTTGTGCGAATGAATCATACTGTTCACTGCATACTGGCACTTGCAAGATTTGTAGTTAACAAAAACATCATCTCATATTGCCTAGAGCAGTGGTCTTCAACCTTTTCACACCTGCGGACCAGTAAAAATAAGGATAAGTTTCTGCGGACCAGAAAAAATAAGGATAAGATTTCGCAGACCGGCAGAAGTCTATAGATAAATTTTCTTAAAGATAAGCACAATTGTTATAACTGATCAAAACAACAATGTTAAATATATAAGATAAAGTTTTATATATATGGAGTTTATATAATAAAAAACTTTTTTTAAAAATTTTTTTAGAAAAGTAATAAAAAATTTAATTCTACCCCCCCCCCCAAAAAAAAAAATCTGTGATAACTAGAAAAACAAATTAATTTATGAATGATTGATTAGATTTTGTTTTCGTTCCATTTTCTTTTTTTTTTAATTTGGTAAAAATGAGATAAAAAAATAAATTGGCTATATTAATTAAAAGTTTAAACTCTTTTATTATTACAAACTTTTTACTGCCCGTCTAGCATGCGGACCTGCAGAAAAGCACCGGGCCGCGGACCAAGGGTTGAAGAACACTGGCCTAGATGTACAAATAAATGTTTTGTTTTGAAAGTGAAATATTTTTTATATCTATCTACAATACTTTTTATTAACTTATTATAAATTAATTAATTATAAACTTCAATAAAACTTATTGTAAATGAATATTATTTTTTTAGTTTTTTACTACATATATATTCTTATTCTTTTTGTATACACATTTATGTAGACAAACTCATTGAAACTACACAAATAATTAATTAATCAAACTATTTAGTTCTAAATCAATATTAAATTTTGAATATAGTTTCCTTATTTAGAAAGTCCTATTTTCCATTCGCTTTTATTTTTAGTAAAATATGTTCTAATGTCATTTCCACTAAATGTACTGTGTTTTCAATATATATTGATATGGTTTATTTTATCATTTTTACATTAATTAAATATAGTTATAATAAAATCTTTTGCTTTTCCTGTAACATGATAAAACACAATCCATTTGCAAACAAAAATTTATAAATGACATGACATGAATTTGATAAAAACGTCAAATTTATAATAGTGAAGGAAATTAATATTAGGAAAATAAAATTATTCTCATTAATATATCGGAAGAATATAATAAATTTAATATCAAATTAGTATTCAAATATAAAATAAATAATTTAAACAGAAAAGTATTATTATAGCTCAACTTATTTTCAACTAATGGACTAGTCCAGAGGCCAATAAGTGATAATGCTTAGTAAATCTGATTGTTCTCATTATGAATGGTGAACTGACTAAATAGACATTTGGATGTAGTCAGTCAAAAACATGGATGTGGTCAGACAAATTATCACAGCTGATTGCTAAAGCAATGAGAAAAGTTCACATGAGAACAAAGCTGCTAGATATGAATATGTATAAGTCAAGCAGTTACAGAACTACTGGAAATATTGTACTTACTCATGAGGCAAGTTGTCACATAGCTGGAAGTGTTAAGTAAGCTTAGAAAGGCAACTGAATTCTCTTCCTTCAATAGTTTCATGGCAACCTGAGGCTACATTAACTCAAGGTATATGTAAAGATATATATATATAAGTTGAATAAAATATTTAATAATAGTTATCTAAGCATGTTATTACATTCATATATAAGAACAACAGATTTGATATGGTTTTGTTATCCTGAGCTCAACAGATTCACAAAACTTCCCTGCCCCTTCGGCTGGAAAAGTTTAAAATGACAGTCTTCCCTCACACCAAATTGTTTAGATCTTTGTCATTAATTACAAAAAATGATAGCTAATATTGGTAGAACATCAATAAAAATTAAATAATCAAATGTGAGTGGTTACTTATTGACTTACTCTCATGGCAGTAAAAATAATCAAAACTAAAATTAGCCTAGCCTGAAAATCGGCTGCCTATATGGCTTGAGTTCTTTTCAATATGCAAGCTAATAAATTAAAAAGCCTGAATTAAGAATTACTATCTGTGGTCCTCAGACTTATGAGATCTTATATGTACAAGCAGCTGTGTTACTTCCATTTAAGCTTGATTTTGATAAAGCACTTCTATCAAACTTTGTGCCCAAAACCATTATTGTTCATGAAATGATATCATTTCAATCTAAACTCAGGAAGCTTCCATTTAGCTGTGAATTTGGTTTTTTTTAAAAAGCTTTGAGAAATTGTTTTATTTGTGGAATGAAAGACTGTAGCCTTAGGTCAAACTGATGATGAACTCTGATATGTTTGATTCAACTGTTTCAGGCATTTCTGAACTGACAAGGAGTCCATTGAAGAAAATTGACTACAGTATTAAATTTGTTAATCAGAAAATTGGGTTGAACTAATGTCAGCAAACAATAGTAAAAATTGCCCAAATAAATTGGCAAAAACAGACATTATAGATGTGACAAAACAAATGTTCATGAATGTCCGCTTCGGGGTACAGCTTGTGAATTTTGATCACAGAAGCTGCTTTATAAAGAAAAAGCAAGTAGTTCAGAAAAGAATTGAAGAATCCATTCCAGAAAGTTGCAACGCAACATAAAATCTATGCCTGCAAAAAAATAATGTGACCAGCATTGGTTTTTCCTTCAAAAGCAGGATTATTAGTGATATGCTAATAACAATGGAAATGGAGACAGTCACAGGATTAGTTATTCAACTTGATGAAAGTTACCAAATTAAGACAATTCAAGTTTCTGCCCCAACTTCTCATTATGATGAAAAAGCAGAGAATTTTTATACAGATGTACAAAAAATTTAATCAGACCAAAAAACTTTTTAAATTTTATATTGGCAGACTTTAATGCTGGAATTGATAAAAGGATGAAAATTTGGTTATGATATAAATTAGAGATGATACAGACTTATAGAATTTGCAGGAAAAAAATCTGTATATTCGAATTCATTCTTTAAAAAAAATGAATATGGAAGCATCCATGTACAAATGAAAATACGGTAAAATTGGATTATATTTTGATTAATAGAAAATTATATTTTGAGATTATGTTCGTAGATTCAACATAGGAAGTCGTCTATAAGTGAGATACAAAATATATGTTAATGCAGAACTAAAAAAAATTATTTAAAAAAAACCTACAGATTTGATATTTCTAACCTTAGAAACATTTTAACAAATTTAAACTAGAATTTTCAAATCATTTTAAAATATCAGATTTTGAATAGGGTTCAGATTTGAATAAAGTCAATAAGAAGATAACTGATACACTATTATTAAAGAACTGCCATAGCTAGTATAAAAAAACAATATCAATAAATTTTCTACTGAGACAAGACAATGTATGAAGAAAGAAAAAATGAAAATATATATAAATGATCCATTAAGGATTGAATATCTAGAATTTTGTAAAGTATACAGAAAAGAATTAATAATGATATAAGAAAATGTAATTGTGAATTAACACGGAAAGCTAGAGAATAGATTAAGTCTCAAATGTATTGATAGAAAACATTTCAGCAATAAGATAAAATTATTATTTAAAAAAATGACATTAGGAAACATGGAAGAATTCCATAGCAATAAGGAATAAAAAAAAATATTACATGATTTTCCCAGCACTTTAAATGAAGAGTGAGACATGCAATTAAATCTATGAAGGGAAAAAGCTCCTGATAATGGATTTATAATCAATATCTTAAAAGCAGATGAAGAAATAAACATTATTGGCAAAGTAATATACCAAACATCTGATAAAGATGTATCAGGTGATTGGAAGAATATATAGTATTAATATTGATATTTCAAAAAGTGATAAAGAATATATTAGAAATTATACAACTATCAGTCTTTTATCAGTTCTATACAAAATCTTTACCAAGATAAATACAACTCATTTAGGACAAACTGGATTTTAACCAACCAAAAGAATAAGATTTAAAAGTAAATTTTCGCACAGTGGATCACATTCAATTATTGAGAGGAGTTATAGAAAGGATTAATGAATATGAATTGCATGAAAAGGCATTTGATTATAAGCATTTCTACAATGATTAAAACAGTAGGGTATTAAAATATAGATCCAGGATATTATCATAGTCTGAAGAATATTTATCAAAATGCAACAGCAATTATAACATTATATAGCACATTAAGAAAATTAACATTGATAAGGATATACAACGGGGATTCCATATTATCAAAACCTTTTACAGTAGTTTTTTATTTTTTGACTTAAAATGAGAAACTATAAGATAAAAAGTAAATGGAGATTATTTAAGACGTGGATTTTGCCGATGATGTGACAGTTTTTGCAAATTATGCTTTAAGAATGTTGCAAGAGTTTTCAGATGTAAGTAAAAAATTAGTACTAAAAATAAATGCTAAAAAGATTAATGTTCAATGGGTTTTCTCAAAAGAAGAAAATAAAACATAGACAATGATGAATTAGAAGTTAACAATTACAAATACCTTGGTGAGACTACTAATATACATGGAAACCCAATGGATGAAATTAATCATAAAATTAAATTTGGAGAGGTATGTTTGGTAGAATAATTAGTATTAAAAGAAAATATGCCTGTTTAAATAGGAAGGTTTATAATGTGTTTTACCATTTTTTTTATTTATGAATCTAAGATTGGTCGCTTATGAGAAGAACAATACAAAAACTTCATATCACTCAATAAAGTATATAGAGATCCATGTTAGAAGAAATCAAACAAAATACACGAGCGAGAGTATAAACATGTATTGCTGATATCATTGAAACAATGAAAAGACTGAAGTAGAGCTGATCTAGACATATTTCTAGAAGAGATAATAAATGATGTTGAAATTTTAAACTGGTTCTCAAGAGATTATAAAAGACCTAGAAAGAGATATGTGAGATGGATGAATAAAAAATGTTTGCTAGTGTGATGTGGTAGAGAGAGGCTAGAGATAAAAAAAACTGGATTAAACTTGGAGACCTTTATCTTGCAATGAGAACAGCAATATGAAGACTATGTAAATATAGTTTTTAAAAAAACAATAACTTAAAAAAATAGTATTGTATGATGTAATACTATCCAGGGAGGTTTTAATTTATATTTTAAATGTGTTCTTTGCACTTCATTTATATTAAGGAATCTCTTGCTTTCTAAAAAGTCCACTGATTCAACACATTTAACGAATTCATATCTGGATTTAAATTATAATAGTTTCCCTTGTTAAAATGGTAATATGAAAATGAAAACTGAATCTTTTTTTGGTTTTTAATGGATGATCCTTTAATAGTTAAGTCAAGAAAATAATATTGCTTTAAATTGCAACATATTTTCAGATAAAGGACTTTTTTTTTTTTTTTTTTGACATAGAAAAATGTGATAAAAGACAGATGCCTTCTTAAAAAAGAAATTTCTTAATTAGATGTTCAATATCTTTTTACCATAATATCTTGATTTTATTGATTATAAGAGAAAGATACTTAGTGTAATTTTTAATATGTTAATATATTCATACAAATTTATTTTTTATGGGAAATAAATTATTGAATATCTTTTTGTATTTCTTTCATTCAGGCAATTATAAATAATTCATTTTAGCAATTCCATTTTCTACAAGATTATATAAGAAATCAGTATATTTTATGCCTTATCCAAAAATATTATTTTCAAATAATGCCTTCATTTTCAACCATTATTGATTCACTTCAGGAGAAAGGATTCTTCAAGTTTAATCCACGTTCTCTGATTTCTGTTCTCTACAATATTCTATCAAGACTTTAATTCATTCATCCACCTCACAGGTGATCTAAAGTTATTTTGCAATCTCATAGGATTCAATTTAAACCTTTAAATATCTATCTATTATCATCAGTATATGTCCAGTGTATTCTACTTGTCTTGTAATGATGTCAGTAATATCTACCCATATATTTTATTAACCATCTCTTATTACTCTCCATATTTCAGTAAATAGTCTGAAGGCTCTTTTGTTAAGAGTACAAATTTCAAACCCATAAGTAAGAACTGGTAAAAAAAAAAAAAATATTAAAAACCTGTTTCAAACACACAGCAATATTTTCTTTAAAAAAAAAAACTATTTGTCTGTCAAAATTGCCATGCAATCACACTATTTTCAAGAAAACTCGATGTTTCAGTTAAGAACTATGGAACTGTTCTATTAGCTTGTGTCAGCCACTTGATGGCGTTGATGCTATGCAAAAACACAGAAATATAACACTATCAAGTAATTCATACTGTGTTTCTTTATATTGACTCATGAGATAAAAAGCCAATAAATTCACCATGCTGACTGAAATGTGTTAACAAGAAACATATTCGTGTGCATTTACTATATAAATAATCCTATAATAATAAATGCAATGACAAGAACATTTGAAATGGACTTTGCCCTGCTTGCTTCCTTTAAGGCTTAAAAGAAGAATCAGGCTTCTCCTTTCACTTAACAACAAACTCTACATGGAATGCAATTACTTTATCTAAATCATGCACAAATTGTCCACTACTTTTAAAAGTAATAATAAACTAATAAAAGATATTTGTTCTGAGTATTACAATATTGCATATAGTGTACCATCTAATAAAAATAGATTGTTTAATCATTCTAAAAACAGCAAAAGTTTGAAAAGAATAAAATATGAAACAGTTAAAACATGCAAAATAAATTACAGTATATTCAAACTTAAATTTAATGGACAATTTGTATTTTATTTAAATGAATATACTGCATGAGAAAAATAATAATATAAATATAGATAAAAAAGGCTATCTTATTAACAGAGTAAACATTTGCATAATAAATAAGATGCTAATGCAAAAAAATCACAAACCTTGGGAAATGGTGCATTATAATAGTTAATTTTAAAAACAAAAGGAATTGAAAAAGACGACATTCTGATTGAAACCACTTTCTGGAATTGTTTATTAATTGATGTTTTAAGTTAAACGTTACTGTGACTGATATACTTACTTATTATATATACTGTTTGTAATTTATATAAAAAGATCTATAAGTTACTTTTACTGACATTTATAAATCAATTAAATGTAATATTTGGTTTGGTACTGAAACAAATTGGTCTTGTGACTTGCAAAGCTTAAAAAACGAAAGTAGAAATGAACACAGACAAAATGCACATATATAATTACTTAAAATAATATCTGGAATAACTGAAACATTAAATAAGTAACAATATTTTTTTTGATAATTTTAGAGTACTATAAATTATTTAAAATTATATATATAAAAAAACTATTTGGTACAAATATTTTATTTCAGATTTTGATAAAAATCTAAATTTTTAATGTAACAAAAAAAAATATTTTTGTCTAAAACTAGACCTTTTTTTTTGTAATATCCCTTATAGAATTAATTTTATATGTTTTTATTTAGAAGATTAAAAAGGAATTATTTAATTAAAATATATTTTTGATTTTGATAGATGTAAATGAAAAAAAAAAGTTTTTATCTTGATTTATTAATCAAGCAGCAAAAATACTGTTAATCCTATTGTCTGTACATTCCATTGTATCTACTATAAACAGCAGATTGTTTACCTGAGAAGAGTTGTAGAGAGCCAGACCCAAAAAAGAATAGTTGAACTCCTAGGGAAGTAACTCCTTGATTCATAGGTCATGTGAAGTAGACATTTACCCAGCTGAAGTTTGAAAATTGACATGGTTGAATGGAATTGAAAAATAACAGCATTTATTTTATTTATCATTAACCAGAGTATATCATACAAACATTCTTTAAGCCAGTGGTAGGAACTACATTAGCATGCATAGAAGTATGTAGTGAAAAAACTTGTTGTATGTATGACCAAGTCTGATCATATAGCTTTCATACTGCTACTGATATTTTTTTATACAAATATGAAGAACCTATGAAACAAAACAGCAAGCAAGTAAATGTATATCAATAATGACAAATTGTCTTGCATTGGTGGTCGAGAGGTCAGCGCGACTGCCTTGCACTTGCAGGCAGTTGCCCGGGTTCGCGTCCTGGCCGATGCTATGACACTTTAAAAAAAAAAAATTAATGACAAATTATGTCAAGCGTTGTTAGCCGAGAGGTCATTGCAGCCGTCTTGCAAGCAAGTAGATGATTGCAGATGGTTGTGGGTTCGCATCCTGGCCGATGCTATGACATAAGAAAATAATAATAATGACAAATTATTCCAGATATCAAACTTGGCCATTAATAATAAAAAAATTCTATTATTTACAAGAAAAAATACTGAACTTCCATTCTACTGATTTGTTTTAATGGTAAGTGAATAAATTAATGCTCAAAAAGAAAATGAAATATGTCAGACTATGAATTAGTTAATAAGTCTCCAGAGAATAAAATCTCTATCTATATTTTCTTAGAATCTTGTTGTAATGCATAAACATTTTTGTTTTGGAATCAGAAAAATATGAACTGTTTATTTTAATGACAGGTAAAAATCCAGTTTTTCATTGATTCTATACTTAGATTTCAAAAGTAATTAGGTTTATAAAAGGAAATCAAGATTTAACAATTGAAATTTTATTTTTCTATTACAATACATATGTGTGTGCATATTATATATATGTTTATCATTTATAGTTTGTTAAGAGAATATTTATAAGCTTAGTGATGATTGAAATATTTTGCATTCCTATATACACACACATATATATATATATGTTATGAGAAGCTGTGCATATATACAGTCATATATATATATGCTGGCTTTACAATTCATTGATGACGAGCCAAAGACCATAAGTCCAACCACAGTGAATGTGCCTTAAACTCAATAATAATAAACATAGTTATGGTAGGAGATAAATTGTAAATTAAAATTGAAAAAAAAAAGGACAATGAAGACAAAAAAACAGAAAAGTTTAAATTATTTTTATTTCTATTAAAATACATTTGTGTAAATCATGACTTTAACTGTATAAATAAAAGAGATTGTATTGACAGATAAAATATAAACTCCTAATGTTTAAAATCTATTAAGAAAGAAATTTAATCTGTAAATCAATTGGAATAAAAAAAATTTAGCTTAAGAATTAAATTCCTAATATATAAAATTCTTTAAAGTAGGAATTTAATCGGTAAAAAATAAAAATCCATTGAAATAGAATCAGCTAAAGTGTAAATTGTTGGTATAACAATACCAACAAAAATGTAAGATATCAGGGGAAACCAAAACAACAAGGCATTGCTAATCACTAATTAGAAAATGGAATGCTAAAAACAATTAAGAGGGTATAAATAGAGAAGTTGTCTTTTGTTCACTCTCTTGCCCTTGTTGAAAACCTTTTCTCTCCAGCTGAAGAAAATCTTGACTTCCTAAAATTCTTGCTCTTTCTTTGCTTTTTGGCTGATTCATAGTCTTTGCATTTTGTTAAAAAAAAATCTAGAAATGTACCATACCTTAAACATGTATGAGTAGAGTCCTTGTCTCCACTCTCCAATAACTGCCTAAAAATATATGAACGAAGAAGCCTATGAAATATCACCATGGCCTTCAGGTGTGATAGCTTTGCCGCCAGAACAACCTACGGTGAATTGTTCCTTTCATTTTAAATTTAATTTGCATTTTGACTTGAACTTACATAATTTATATTTGCAATTATATATCTGTGTTGTATTAGATAATCTTATATTTTAACATTTTAATTAACTTTTATTGGTTAAAATCTATGCCGTATTATTTAAATGTTGGCCCATCACTGTAGATCATCCTATAATAATTAAGTATATTTTTGAATTATGCCTTGGGTAGATTTTAATATGTATAGTGGCGATTGTTAATCTTATTAGTTTATAAGTACTGTACATAATTACACTTTAACAGATCATCGATATACTATTGAGATTCTATAATTTATTTTATGAATTCTTTTGAAGAAAGAAACGATTTCTTTCATGTAACATGGAATGTATAAAACATACACACACATATATATAGGAGGAACAGGAAGGGAGAGAAATAGATAAACTGTAATTTATTTCTACTTGTTGACTTACTATGAGAAATACGGGAATATTTTAAAATTAGTAAAACTTATTGAATAAAAATCACTCTGTCCAATTCCCTCCTGCTGTGTTTGTTTATGACTATAGTTTTTTTTATATACATTATTAGAGAGAGAACCCAGAAAATACAATTATAATTCAAAAATCTTAATGTAAAAGTTTCTTTTAATTTATAGCCAAATAAAAGACAGGCGACTATATCTATAAAGATTTGGTTTGTTTTTAAGAAAAGATCCAAGCCTGCCTTATAGTGTCATACACTTTTAGGTCAATCTAAGGGTTACTACTATATATGTATGTTTCTGTAGAACATAAGTTAAATTACATGTTCATTATTATTTTAGATATGAGTGTGCAGTACAAATGTATATAAACTAAAGTCTGAAATATTTATTAACTCCATGGGAAAACTAGTTAAATCATAATTAATGATGTCCAGCCTTTGTATAATTGATATTAACTTTAAAAGGGAAAGTAAATAATTATGTGATAGTGGATCTTTTCTGTCTTGTAAAATTTCGAAATCATATTATTTTATATAAGTCAATAAATAATGTTTTAAACTTAAAGGTCGTTCAACCATATTTCTATCATACTCAGTGATCCATGTCTTGGCACATACTCATCACCCCCCTTCATCATGTCATGAGGTAACGTACCTCCATGGGATTGTAATTAGTTGATAGATTGGATCTTGCAACCTAACTCAGTTCATGCTATAGCGAATGAGTTCCTTTTTCTCTAACCACAGTTTAGAGACAGGCTATCCCATATCAAGTTAGCCTCTTATTAAGCCATTGTATCTAGAGACTCACTCTCTAAACTCACATATTCGATCACCAATGTTTATTTTTATTAAAACCTCTAAATATAATTGAAATGTTACTTTGTAAATCTGAAAATGTCCGTTGGGGGTTTCTATAATTCAGTGTAAAGAATTAAAATAGGGCTATCTTCAAACTTGGAGTAATTTGTATTTAACTAGTTTAACCAATTAACTCTACATTGTAATTGTACCATAGTTATAGCATCACTGTCTCTCTTATCTTCAAATGTAAGTAACACGATTGTTGGCTAGGCCTATTAGCATTTTATTATTACCGATTTATTGTTCACAAGAATTATTGAATCTTATCTATATATATATGTTGTTGCAATGGAAATCACTTGTAACACCTTTATTTAATTGTTAATTGCTTTATTAAGGTAACTAATAAGCTTTTATTTACCATTACAATTACTTTATCAATATTATCTGTTGTACGACTACTTTTTATATCTAAAAGATCGTACGCTGAGAATTAAAAATTTTAATTAAAGCTGGTATCGTTATCATACGAGGGCACCACTAGGAAAAGAACCTAGAGCTACGAAATTAGGAGAATCTTCTGTTCGCGGCTGTTAATTTGTATATGTATGATAGACCCAGCTAAACTCCACCTTTACAATTCCATTTTTGATAAGTACGGATACGATACGATAATACGTTTTATTAACGCTAAAGGAACAAACAAGTACACTTTTATAAGTTTCAATTAATAATAATACACTTTATTATAATTTACTTTTCTTTTATTCAAGACCATTCATAAAACAAATCACTAATAATCCCCCCCCTACCTTCCTCCTTTCTATACTCTTAACATAACTAACATAATCATTCTTTTTTCTTTTTTATATAAATAATAAAAAAGATGAAGAGTAATATATGTATTTCGTTCTCGAAGGAACATGCACTTTTACTTATGTGTCCCAAACTGATCCAAATCTTGACCAGTATAGAGACTAAGCGGCTTACTATTAGGAGCCAGTTATTACACTAAACCCCTACCCTCTCTTTCAATATTTATTTTACCCTTAATACTTTTCATTTTTGCTTACTAAATCATTTTTACATTCTATTTTGATAACAATTTCTGGGATTCATTCATGGGATTATTATTATTTTTAACTTCTCCCAATAGTCTTGAAAATTTCATCAAAAGTTAGTTAAAACCCTCCGTAAAGAAAAATTAAAAAATACAAATATAAATAAATTACGTATTTTAAATAAACTAATTGGGTAATGTAGACATAAGCATTATAAATATATGTAACAAAAAACCCTTTCTATTGTCGCAACTTATAGTTCATGGCTGATTAAATATAATCCTAACTGGATGTTTTAAGTTCACCAATCTATAGTTCAATTAATAACAAAGTTTCTGTTACCCTGATCAATCAGTGTATGTCCATACGCGTTTCTCCTTATCTCTTGGGAGTTGATTCTCTGCAGCAAAGTTTGTTCCCTGGCTAGCTTGCTTTCTCCTATGTGGTTTGGTGTTCCATGAGATGGTTTCCCAGTTCGATGACAATCTAGGAATGGACCAGTGTCTCGGCTGGGGACGGATTCTATTTCGTTTAGCCTTCAATCATTTTTATTTCTATTTTTCTCTGTATAATAGTTTTTCTTTTTATCAAAAGAAAAACTAATAAGCTAATCATTAATACACTAGGTTTTTCTCTCTATTTATAGTCTTTGTTATCCATTGTCCTTTTATTTGATCACGTTCCCGGCCAGTGATTGCATTTCTTTAATTCCTTTTTTGTTTTTAACACCTTCCAACTAGAAGTCACGACAATAGAATTAATTACAATTCTTTTCTCTCTTCCCTCCCTTCAGATTAGAAAATTTAATTAAAAATTGTTTCCAAAAACAAAAAAAAAAATTTTTTTAATATCACTTTCGATGTAATCTCTCAATCCAATTAAAAAAAAACAACTAATCTACCATTATATCTTTTTCTTTTCTTTGTTTTTTTTATATCCCAATAAGAAAAACTAATAAATAACACCAAAAAACCTACTATAAAAAACTAATAAATACCACAAAAAAACTTTCTATACACACAGCATTTATTTATTTTATACCTACTATAAAAAACTAATAAATAATACCACAAAAAAACTTTCTATATGCACAGCATTTATTTATTTTATACCTAATATATATGTGTGTATATACGTACATTTACATACACAGAAAATATAATATGAGCCGATCGAAATTATTGGCTCATTGCATTCCTTCCCGATAAAAAAAAACTAAAAAAAAAAACTTTAATTACTCCGTGAAGGCTTGCCTGTAAATTCTCTTATCCTGTTACCTTTTCCACTAGGTTCATTACTATTTTCCCACCTAATCTTAGAGCCGTCCCCTTCTTCTGTATCATTTTATACTCCATATCAACTAATATTTCTATGGCTTCCTCGATCGATAGATGTTGATTTTCTGCCAGTTTCCGCTGTACTCCCGAAGGGAGGTTGTACCTTATAGTTCTTACTAATTTGAAATTGGTCCATTGGATAAGTTCCAATGTTCTTAGTTTTGCGGCTTGACACTGGAAGAACAGACTGTACATTCCATCTTTGTCAGGTTTATATTTGTCTCATATTTTCATGCATATCGCCTCGTTTTTCCACACCCCAGAACCCCTGTAAAATCATGTTTCGATATTCAGAGAAAGTTTTGGGTCTGTAATTTACAGCTTTCCACCCTTTCCACGCAGGACCACTTAAATAGCTCATCGCTATAATTTTTTCTGCTTCCTTTGATCTATGAAAGTGAAAAAAATCTTGGAAACTATTCAAATAATCAAATGGACTTTCTTCCCTGTCCCCTTTAAATGAATAAACTTGGCTAATGCCATTCTATCAAGGCTATTTTCCTCAGGTTTGTTCAGTTTCTTTTCCATTTTACTTTCCTCCCTATCCATTATTGTACACTTCTTTCGTGTTTACTTTTATTTGTTCTAGTTGTCCTTCCCCTTCATTTTTTTTCTCACTATCCTTTTCGGCTTCAACGTCTGTTTTACTTAAATTCCCTTCTATCTCCGATCTGTCTTCTTTATTCTCTTTTAAATCATTTATCTCTTTTCTCATGTCTTCGATCATTTTTTTAAATCTCTTTTATTTCTTTCCGGTCTTCTTCTATCATACCTTTAATCTCTTTTATTTCTTTCTGGTCTTCCAAAACTATTCTTTTTAAGTCATTCATAGCTCCCAGTATCTCTTTCAACTGACACCACTCGAGGTTCCTGAATGTCACCACCGGGCTTTCCGCTACACTTTCATCCTCGCTCATTTTTATTCTTTTTTTTATTCTACTATTAATTCTAAATCCTCCCCCAACCAAGACACCAACTCTCTGATCTCATCTAAAAAAACCACCTCACCTATCTCACAACTCTTATCTCCGGCCGTTTATTATTCTCTTAAGCCCCAACTTGTTGGGTACACTATTTTCTATCTTAACTCCCCACACCCCTCTGTGCCATTACTTTTTATATCTAAAAGATTGTATGCTGAGAATTAAAAATTTTATTTAAAGCTGGAATCGTTATATGAGGGCGCCACTAGGAAAAGAACCTAGAGCCACAAAATTAGGAGAATCTTATGTTCACGGCTGTTAATTTTTATACATATGATAGACCCGGCTAAACTCCCCCTTTACAATTCCATTTTTGATACGTATGGACATGATAATAGGTTTTATTATCGCATACAAACGCTAAAGGAACAAACAAGTACACTTTTATAAGTTTCAATTAATAATACGCCTTATTATAATTTACTTTTCTTTTATTCAAGACCATTCGTAAAACAAATCACTAATAATGCCCCTCTACCTTCCTCCTTTCTATACTCTTAACATAACTAACATAATCGTTCTTTTTTATATAAATAATAAAAACAAACAAAGGTGAAGAGTAATATATGTATTTCGTTCTTGAAGGAACATGGGCTTTTACTTATATAAGTGTCCCAAACTGATCCAAATCTTGACCAGTATAGAGACTAAGCGGCTTACTATTAGGAGCCAGTTATTACACTAAACCCATACCCTCTCTTTCAATATTTACTCTACCCTTAATACTTTTCATTTTTGCTTTCTAAATCATTTTTACATTCTATTTTGATAACAATTTCTGGGATTCATTCATGGGATTATTATTTTTAACCTCTCCCAATAGTCTTGAAAATTTCGTCAAAAGTTAGTTAAAACCTCCGTAAAGAAAAATTAAAAAATACAAATATAAATAAATTACGTATTTTAAATAAACTAATTGGATAATGTAGACATAAACATTATAAATATATGTAACAAAAAACCCTTTCTATTATCGCAACTTATAGTTCATGGCTGATTAAATATAATCCTAAATAGATATGTTTTAAGTTCACCAATCTATAGTTCAATCAATAACAAAGTTTCTCATATGATCATATTTCCTATACTAGCACATTAATTGTTAATAAACAGAGCAAAACTCTCCATACAGTATTGCCACCTGTGCTAAACAGAGTAATCAATGGATGCCAGAAGTCTTGTGCATAAAATCCCTATCTAATGCCTACTCATCCAATATCCCCAGACTAGTTTCTGGCTTGTGGCCTTTGTCAGTGAGGAGCTTTGGATCTGAGAGCACTGCATCTAGATCTTAGGATCTAATGCAACCCTCTATCAACCACCTTTTATCTCTACTTAACTACAAAACTATGAGAATGAAATTGAAAACACAAAAAATATTTTCAATCTCAGCTCAATAGCTTATATAGTCATATGGGTCTGAACTCAGTTCAGCAACCATACATTTTGGTATCTTTGGCTCTTTTACAACCATGGCCACCACTATCTTATTAGGCAGGATTGGTGTTAAACCATTAAGCATCACATGATCATATTTCCTATACTCGCACATTAATTGTTGATAAACAGAGCAAAACTCTCCATACAGTATTGCCACCTGTGCTTTATCAAGGTGCTAGTATAGGAAATGTGATCATGTGATGCTTAATGGTTTAACGCCAATCCTGCCTAATAGGATAGTGGTGGCTATGGTTGTAAAAGAGTCAAAGACACCAAAATGAATGGGTGCTGAACTGAGTTCAGACCCATATGACTATATAAGCTATTGAGCTTAGATTGAAAATATTTTTTGTGTTTTCAATTTCATTCTCATAGTTTTGTAGTTAAGTAGAGATAAAAGGTGGTTGCTAGAGGGTTGCATTAGATCCTAAGATCTAGATGCAGTGCTCTCAGATCCAAAGCTCCTCACTGACGAAGGCCACAAGCCAGAAACTAGTCTGGGGATATTGGATGAGTAGGCATTAGATAGGGATTTTATGCATAAGCCTTCTGGCATCCATTGATTACTCTGTTTAGCACAGATGGCAATACTGTATGGAGAGTTTTGCTCTGTTTATCAACAAAGTTTCTGTTACCCTGATCAATCAGTGTACGTCCATACGCGTTTCTCCTTATCTCCTAGGAGTTGATTCTCTGCAGCGAAGTTTATTCCTTAGCTAGTTTGCTTTCTCCTACACGGTTTGGTGTTCAATGAGGTGGTTTCCTGATTTGATGAAAATCTAGGAATGGACCAGTGTCCCAGCTGGGGATGGATTCTATTTCGTTTAGCCTTCAATCATTTTCCATTTTTCTCTATATAATAGTTATTTTCTTTTTATCAAAAGAAAAGCTGCTAATAAGCTAATCATTAATACAATAGGTTTTTCTCTCTATTTATAGTCTTTTTTATCCATTGTCCTTTTATTTGATCATGTTCCCGGCCAGTGATTGCATTTCTTTAATTCCTTTTTTGTTTTTAACACTTTCCAACTAGAAGTCACGCCAATAGAATTAATTACAATTCTTTTCTCTCTTCCCTCCCTTCAGATTAGAAAATTTAATAAAAAATTGTTTCCAAAAACAAAAAATATATATTTTTTAATATCACTTTCGATGTAATCTCTCAATCCAATTAAAAAAAAACCAACTAATCTACCGTTTTTTATCTTTTTCTTTTCTTTGTTTTTTTTTTTTGAAATCCCAATAAAAAAAACTAATAAATAACACCAAAAACCTACTATAAAAAACTAATAAATAATACCACAAAAAAACTTTCTATATGCACAGCATTTTATACCTAATATATATATACGTACATTTACATACAAAGAAAATATAACATGAGCTGATTGAAATTATCAGCTGTTTTATTATATATGTAAGTTTGATCATTATATTACCACTCACTGTTGAGGCTCATCTCTACCTGACCACCGGACATACATTAAAGAATTAAATCTCATGAGGTTCAAGGAGTAAGTCACTTGGTAATAATCTGGAAGAGTAGATGAGGTTCGAACCCCTTCTACCTATATCTCTAGGTTAAGTTAAAGCAGCTCCTTTTCTTACCATTAGATATGTAAACTCATATATGTACCTATATATTTTAATGCCTTATTTTTCAATTTATTGAAATATTTTCTCATATTTGTAAATAGCCCAAATCGGAATGATTTATTTGTAAATTATAGTGTTTATCAGACTTATTGTTACTAATTAATAAATTTAACAATTATTTCAAGTTATTCTAGTGAAGTAATTTAATACTAGCATATTTTACGTATTATGTATTTTCTCTTGTTCACAATGATCAGGGTCCTTGGATTCCCAAAACTATTTTCAGACTAATGGTATATAAAAAATGTTTTGTGGAATCATTTTTTAAAATTATTTAGATGGCATTAAGATAATCAAAGTTACCTTTGAAGCTCACTCATTTTATATTTTTCTGATAATTACTATTTCATTGAAGGCCAATACGCTCACGATACTTGAGTATTGATGATTCCAGAATTTTTTCTGATATACATTTAATTTTACAGTGATTTTAACAATTATATATGAGCATACAAGTGAATATTAGTGATTGATTTTATAATATTATGTCCAAGGTTTAACATTAGCCTAATATTTGGTTTAAAATTTTATAATATACCTCTTTTAAATCCAGTTGCCAAGGCTTACTGTCCACTACTGAATAATGATTATTACTGGTGATACTATATTTATTATTACTTATATTGGCTTTTGATGCTAATTCTTTGCTCATATTCATTTATGTTCATTTGCATCATTACCTCTCACAATTCCTTTCTATATCACTACAGTATTTACTGCCTTTAACATATAAACAAAATACTTACAAATATTTATTAATTTATCATACCTGGTCATTATTAATGAGGATGTTCCATCATCCTGGAAAGATCCTTGCAGAAAGCTAAAAATACATTTTCTTATAGATATTTATTTATATATTTTGATATCTTCAGTTATATATAATTAGTATCTTTTGATTTTTTAACAAAAGTATATTAAAACATTACTATTATTGTTTTTTCCAGATTGTATTAAATAATTGTATGAGCCTTAATATGACTTGGATTAAAATCCATGGACATTAAATACAGTAAAACCAGACCTTGATTTGTTACTGAATATAATGCATAGTTTACATTTAAATCATTTTTATTATTTTAGGGAACTTTTTAATTGATTAATACATAGTTTACATTTAAATCATTATTATTTTAGGGAACTTTTTAATTGATTAATACTGTAGACATATAAATAAGAAGAGCTTTTAGAATATAGAAACAGAATTTTGATTTTTATTAATACTTCACTTTTAAATAATAAACAATCATTTTTATATATTGTATAAATTGGTGCTTATTCTACAAATAGAAAGTATAAAAATGTATATTCTTATCAAGCGTTGGTGGTCGAGAGGTCAGCACAGTTGTCCCGGGTTAGTGGGTTCGCTTCCGGCCGATGCTATGACACATGAAAAAAAAAGTATATTCTTTTAATATTTTTTTATTGCATGTTCTCTGATGAGAAAAAGATAATTTAAAAATCTTATTAGCAGAAGGCCATAATTAGAGGAAGCATATTGGCTTTGCTGATGACAGGTTGTCATTTCTCAGTATACCACAACTTACCTTTTAGGATTATGACTACAAATAGAAATTTTTATTTATAACAGGAATGCAGCTTTTTTTTTTTTTTTTTAAATCAAATTATATTTACTTCATTTTTAATGTATGCTATCTAAGAGATATACAAAAAGTATAAGATATTCAAAGAAATGTTAAATGAATAATGGTTTTAAAATTATAAAATCTGTAATACAGTTATATGTATCAGTTTTTCTAATATATATTTTTAAAACTTAAAAAAAAAAAAGGATACTTTTTAAAAAAACATATTGCATGGAAAATCTGATACATTTTTTAAATATTATTTAGCCTCTTTTTGTAATACATGTATATTAAACAGAATCAAGGCTTGTGCTCTTGCATGAACAAACATAGAAAAGAAAAGAGCAGCTTTGATGTATGTGTAGTTGATAGAAACAATTTATTTAGAGAAATGCAGATTTTGCTTTTTTCATTGACATTTTATTTAAAATCAAACAGTATGCAACGAAAAACAATATAAAATTTGTCAGCAATGTATTCATAAAAAAAAAAATTATCAATTATAAGCATAATTGTTAACCAATACAAAGAAGGATTTTTTTTTAAAAAAGAAAACTAATCGATAATAAAATTGCCAATTTTTTTTTTAGTCGTATGTTTTTACATATATATTATTTGAATATACAATTTTAAAAACCTCCAAATTTTTCCCTATTATTGTAAATGGTAATTCTATGGCAAAAATTAATTAAGAACTTTTTAAACATATATATAAAATATAAAACTAATATTTATCTACAATCAATTTTAAAATATTTGCAATACAAAAAGAAAATGAGAATAAAAAAAAATACACTAGTATTTTCTGTAATTTTACATATTAAAACAATTATAGAGGGCACCACCTCATTAATGTTAATGAGAATAAAACAATCATAGAGGGTGTCACCTCATTAATGTTAATGAGAATTATAAAAGCTCTTAAATTATTAAAAAAAAAAAAAATAAACAACAATAAACACCATTGAAAATTTATATTTTTTTTAAAACTCTTTTAAATATTTTTTCAAAAATACAAATATTTCTTTGCAATTTTTTAAAAAATACTTCTTGCAAATTAGCTTGCTTTTAATTATGTCAACAGTTTCCTTAATAGCAAACTTTAAAATGTACTCCAATTCAAATTTTAATACTGTAATAAAAACAAAACAATAGTAAATATATACAAGAAAATTGCAAACAACTACATTTTAAATCTATGTAGGCATTAAAATTTATACAAATAATTTTATTTTTCTAAATGTGTGGATTATTTTTAATACCCTTACATATATAAAATATATGTATGTTATACACACAAATACATATATGTTTAAATATAAGATGTGAAATTATTTGACATGTAACTTCTGTATTTAAGTAATCAGTAAAATTCAGATTTCTGACAATTATTTTTTTTTATTGCTGTTTAAATAGCAGTCAATAATGCCAAAAGTATGCATAGTTGTATTGCCTAAAAAAAACCTTCATTATAGTTAATTAAAAAACAAAATAGAACATTATACAGTGTAAACATTGCATACTTGTGAATTACAAAACTTAGATATTCTGTAGGATATAGTCTTCTTGACAGATGTAAACTTGATTGCAGTTTAAAAACATAGATAAAATGAATGAAAGATAAAATAGTTAAAAGTTGAGAGTTTTGTTTAAAACTTTTAGTTTACATCTTCAGAATGCTTGCGCTACATAATTAGCATAAGTTGGAGCACACTGCTTGAGATTAATTCATTTTGCTCAGTCTCAAAAGACACATTCAGTTGCACTTTTTTTTTGTTTGTTTGTTATCTATTTCCTTTTTTTTTTTTTTAAGAAAATGGCTACCATGTGCTAATTAAAATAACATAGACTAAAGTTATATCATCCACCCACTACCCTCCAAAAAAAATCTCATTTATCCATCACCCCAACGACAGAACTTTTGTTAAACACAAGACTTATGAGGGAAAAATGATTTAAACAATAATGTGGTTAAATAATAAAAATATAGCCCTGATACTCAAAGCAACATAAATGATTTTATCTATAAAGTAATCGACGGAATCATCATATGGAATGTAAAGCCATATGTAATAATATGGAACCTTAAAAAGGATAAAGGTCCATTCAGAGTCACTAGCATTGTAAAATGTATCTGGTAAATTTAAAACATCAAAACTTCTAGCATGAGGTTACATTTATTTTATACATATATATATATATGCACACACATTCACATATATATAATTATATTTATACATGAATGTGGGTGTATGAGTATATATTATATATTCTTGCAAGGGTTAATTATATTCACACGATTTCTCCAGACACACAAAGTGGATAGCAAACTACACGTAAAAGCAAAAAATTATATTAAAAAAAAAACAGTCCACATCATTGGTATATGATGGCTAGTACTTGATCCATCCAAGTCCTACAGATAAGCAAAATAAAAATATTTGATGTGTTGGTGCTGAGTGCTGCCTTAACTGTTACTTATCGCTAGAGACGGACGACAGGCGTCTAGGTCGGTCAGCTTCCTCCATGGAAATACTGCGTCTTGTTTTTCCCTCGCCTGAGTACGATCTCGTGCGCTCTACACCAGGCATAGTCAGCGAAGTCACTATTTATAAAAACAAAAAAAAAAAATTAATTTAGTTTAAAAACGCCATCATAATTTTTAAATTCATATCATTACCTAGATGGTATTCATAAATAAACATGGTTAATCTAACTCCAAAAAAATTCACATTTTGCAATGATTACACAAACTAAGGTGAAACTATAAATACATCTACTAGTTTTTTTAACATCATTTGATGCTATCTTCTAACTTCTTCCATAGCAAATTTTTATTTCTTTTTAAAATTTATCAAAACTGTACCTGATTACAGTTCTGCATTGCATTTTATCTGCAACCACATTCTTCCAATCAATCTACCTCTAGGGTCTTTGAGATAAATCTTTATAATATTAATGGAGTCTGCTTTTATCACAAAAACTCATCATAAATTATCTTTTTAGAAAATATGTTGTACATATATATAAGTAGAGAAAAAGAAATGGATTAATTAACATATATATATATATGCATCCATTGTCATCAAGTGGTATAACCAAATGGATAATGATTTTGGATTAATTAAAATATCAATTTGATCCATTTTTTAAGAAAAATAAAACAATGTTGGTTACTCAATTTCAACTAAAATGTGAATATTGCTACAACCTATTATGGATTATTCATTTTAATAAACTTTGAATATTTTTAATGGAAACAAAACTCTTGGGATTATTGTATCTTTGAAAAATATTGTCATTTCATGGAGTTTCTTCATATGAATTTATTAAAAGAATTTTAAGATAAGTAAACTCTTTATATGTGAAATTTTAATATTTATTATTCAAGTGGCATAAATTTAATAAAAGAATTTTAAGATAAGTGAGCTTTATATATATGGACTTTGTTTAATATTTATTACTCAAGTGCAGGTCATAAATCTTAATTATTTCATCTTTATTTGTATTATTGTTTTTAAGATCATTTAATGTATAAATGTGTGTAAGTGAATATATAAATAAATAATCATAAAAAAATCCTAGTAATTCTAAAATAAAAATTTAAATAATTATAGTAAATTTTTATTTAATGATTTATTTTCATTCATTTATAGATGATCATAAGTATAAGTTGTTCATGAAATTATAATCAATTGATTATAGTATTTGTGATACAATTGATCAGTAATTGAACTAAAATAGATTAGCATTTTCTTTTTGTATATTTAACATATATATATATATTATCTATTAAAATAACAAATCAATATTTTCTTTGTGGCCAAACTGTGCCATGTCTTAGCATCACCATATAGTTAAAACAAGTAAAACCCTTTATAGTAAATTATTTCAAAACTCTTAAAATGTATTAACCAATATCTTGTTTATTTTGTAAATAAAATTGCTTTTATTTATTAAATTTGAATCAATAGTTTGATTTGAGTTAGTAGATACATATTATGAAATAATCAAATAAAGTCTCTATGCAATCGTAAACATTTAAAATTTAGTTAACAAAATAATACAGATTTTATTACTTTGTTAGAATTTAGTAATTATTAAAGATATATTTTCAAAAGTCATCAATTGATATTATTCAAACATACAGTAAAGCTAGTTGATAAATTATTGTTATAAACTTTATATGTAATCATCATGCTTAAATAATTTTATTCATACTTTAACACTTATAAATTTTAGTTCATAATAATATAAAAGGATTATTTTGTGAATTAATTCAGGTATAGATTATCGGGTAATATATCTATTATAAATTTCCAAATGAATTATTTTAAATTGTGTATTACAATTTTGGTGTCCAGTCAGGTTATCATTTGAAAATAAATAAATATTATTAATAAATATTAAACTTTACTCTAATATATATTTTTGGATTACTTAATCAATAAAGCTTAAATAAAATTATTGTTTAAATTTATTCCATTACCGATTTGAGTTTCTCAATTTGAATGAGTCTATTAATTTTAATTGGCCCATTTATAATGTTTTCAGATTTAGTGTGCAGAAAAGATTTGGAGCATATAAAAGTAAACATCCCTGTTTGTCCCATTTATATCATTTCAGTATATATAATAGAGGAATTTGAACTTTAGGATGATCATTATATTCATCCTCCAGAGTAAATATAAACCTTCATTGTAAATATATACTACAATTTTATCTGCATTTCCAATGTTTATTATAAGGGAACATTCTTTTTAATATCAATCAATGTCAATAGACAATTTATTCAGGTTTTGTACATTCAGGCTATATGTGAAATAAAGAATTCTGTTCTTTTATCATTTGTACTATTTATATTCAGAAATATTTGAAAAATCTCTCCTATGGGAAAAATTGTTCCATTTATATTGTTTTATGATGAACTCAAAAAGAATAGTGAAGATTCTTAGTTTCATTTTGTATCAATGAAATTAGTAAAGTGAAACGTGTCAAAGAAAAATAAGGATGGCAAAGAATAAAAATTTTGGGAATGCTATAGTATGCAGGTGAACAGAAGAAGAAATTATTTTTCTACTTTCAGACCCTTCATATAAAACACATGTGAACACTTAGACATTCACTTAAATGTATACATAAAAAAAATGTTTAATAGTACACGCGCATATGATGAAGACATTTGAAATAGCCAAAACCACATATGGCTCATATAGTTTTTTTAATTTTTTTTTTATGATTTTTGTAGAAGGTACTTTTTTAAAAATAAAAAAAAAACACACACACACAATAAAGCATGAGAATTTATATGAAAACAATTTGGAAGAAATTAAGAATAAGTTCAGACATTGTTACAATTTTTTTTACAAAATTACTTATTACGTATATAAGAAATTAAAAGTTAATCAACTTATAATTATATGTTTGTGTGAAGCATTTGAAAATAAACTATTACATAATCTAATATCCTAGCTCCTCACTGATGAGAGCCATAGCTCGAAACCGATCTGGGAATGGGGACCATCATAGATAAAGGCTTCATGTATTTTCTCTTGTAGCATTTATCATAAAAAATAAAATAAATAAGATTGTTTAGAGCTATTAGCAGGCTTTTTATATATTACATATTGGTAATACAAGACATATAGGTCATGTGACACATGACTGATTTTTACTAATATTATAATTTAATATCTATTTTGTTAGAAAAGAAGAATGTGCACACTATAGTTTTTCACAAAAACCTATATTTATGCATAGATCTTTATACATATATGTGTTTATATTATTGATGTAGATGTGCACTTTACTAAATAAACATCTGAAATAAAGAAAAACATCCCCTAACCATAGACTCTTAAAGATCGGTCTTAGCTTAAAAATGAAATCAGAAAATTCTGCTATTATCACAAAAAAGAATAGGATGAAATAAGATTGATGAGAACTATTATTATCATTTTAATCAAAATTTTATCAAGATTTTACTAAGCTTATTAATTGAACAGGAAGTAACTGAAAATTCCTATGAGTGGTATATATTTTTTTTCAATGCATCTTTCACTTAAGCTCAATCCTATCACAACCATCCATCAGCCCAGAAATCAGACCAATCTCTTGCACTATAGATATTTTAAAAACATACATTTTTTTCAAGTAATCCATATAGCATATGTTACAATTTAACTTCAAATACACACTACTTTTAGAAATATTTAAACTTAACTTTATATAATGTGTATTTAAACCTATTTCCAACTTCTATTCCACCATACATTATTAAAACATATGACAAAAGACATGAAAAAGATAAATAATCCCCATGATGTGCATTTTGTGCTAAACCAGTTCTCATCAGTTGGTCCACATTACAATCTCTTACACATATCTTCAACATTTGTTCAGTATATAGAAATAGCATATAGTTTAATTAAATTGTTATTAATTTCCTTCTTTTCTGAGCCAACATAATTCTGATAAAATGAAAATATATACAGAAAAGGTAGTTTTTCTAAAAATAATATTTAGCTTTATTAAGAGGTTTCAAATTTTTTTTCTGTACAAATTAGACACAAAGCACTTCATGGAAATATATTAATAACTGTTTTATTAAGTTAGACATTATCCCTAGCCCGAATATGTATATATTTTAATGTTTACTTGATGAATAATGTATCAGCAGTGATATAAAGATATTAGCACCTGATTTCCTTGCCCATGTTGACAGTTTAATAATTTAATACTCTCACATAAGGTGGAAATAGCATCCACTTTTAACAACTTGTGAAAGGGTAAACAATCATTACACTATAATATATACTGTGATTATTGAGTATTCAGAGAATGAAAGCAGAGTTTTAGTTTAAACAACCTCTAAATATGAAATGAAACTTCAGTTATAATACCCGTAAATAATAAATAACTCAGATTATATGTAACTGAATAGGAAGTAAGTGAAACTTCCAATGAGTTATATGTTTTTTTTTTTGTTAGTATATCTTTCATCTTTACCTCAATCCTGTCACAACCATCCATGAGCCTAGAAGTCAGACACAATCTCTCACACTATAGATACATTAGAAACATACACTTTTTTCAAGTAACTTCAAATACACATTATTTTTAGATGCCTCGATTAGTACAGTTTCACTATAGTACGTTATTAAAAATTACTTGGTTTTGAAGAATTAGATTCCGCCAATGTGGTTGAGTGTATTGAATCAAATACTAAAGACTTGGATAATGAAACTCTTATTAATATAGAAGACCAATGAGCCTATGAAGAACATGAGACCAACTTAGATAATGCAGAGTTACATGAAGGTCCTACAAAAGAAATAACAGCTGAAGAACTTGGTTGAAACTCTTTCTGACTACTACTGTATATTATGGAAGTTGATCTAAATATTGAACATAGCTTTACAATTTGCCGAAATATCAACACTACAATTCAATGCTACAAAGAAATGTATGAAGAAAAGAGGCTGAAGAAGAAACCAGTGCAGACATCAATATTGCCATTTTTTGGTAATAAAAAATAAAATTTTTAAAAAAATATACAGTGCGGGATATTGCCAAAACCAATTATTAGCACTAATCGAGGCATTCCTGTACTTAGACTTAATAATAAAATTCCTATTTTAAAAATTAATAACATTAAAAATGTTTAAATTTATAGTTTTTTTAAAATGATAATTACTACGTTATGTTAGCTTTATGAAATGTAATATTTTTATCACCTGAAGTTCTTCAAATATCTCCAATCAGTTTGTTATTATTTATGTTATACATTAACCCTCTCATAAACAAAATACAACAAAAATTACAAGGAATCCAAATTTCCCACCCTGGACTTATATACCATGTATTGCATACATGGATGATTTTACTGTTTTTCTTACATTCAAAAAACAACTACCTACTCTGGAAAAAATACTTAATGAATACACCCTCAAATATAAACTTAAAATCAATATTAACAAAACATCAGCTTGGTTTCTTTACACTGGCAAGATAAATACACAAGTTTATCATGGGAAACCAACTAATTTCCTTGGGTTTCCTTTCTACCTAAGGCCCTCTGCAATGCGACAAAAGATCCAGAAAAAACTGAAAGATGATGCTGAACGTACAACCACTTCTCTCTCCAAAACCTACCTCTCACTATATGCAAAAGTATGCCTTTTCAATCAGCTTGTAACTACAAAAATAACCTATTACTCACCAATCATAAATTTCACTAAATCTTTCACTTCGACCATTTACCCACTCTGCAGAAAACTATTATGGCGCAGAAAAGTAGTCTCCATCTCTGTAAAATGACTTAGTCTTCCAACAACCAGAAATGGATTAGGTCTTCACCCCATCCAAATTTTCCACAAACAAAAAAATAATAATCTCCTAGCTGCACTGATAAGAAGTTTTCCAGCGCTCGAATGCATCCTTCAAATAACACCCATAGACCGACCACCACCTTCACACAGATATTTGTCTTTCCTCGCAAACCAATTTCAAAGCATTTATGATCAGATGCCTTTTTTGGGTGTATGTAGATACACCTATTGGACTATTTATAATATGCTGTACCCAAACATAACTACAGATCCTCACTCACCTATGCTAAATATGAACAATAGTCGTCTGATGCAGCGATTTAAAAAATGGTCATTGGAACCCAAATTTTTTTGACTTTCTTTTAAAGGTAAATCTTCATGCTCTACCTACCTCCTATTTCCTTAAATAACGCAGGTTTTACAACAAAATAGATGTTTTTTGTTCCTTGTGCCACAGGGAAGAAGAAACACAACGGCACCTATTTCATACCTGCACAGCTCTAACAAATACCTGAGAAATTATGATTAACACATATAGACAAAATAACATCACACTTGATAACCTAATAGAGACACTCGGTAAACGCTCAATACCAGCAGCTCGTGCAGCAACTTTTTTGTTTATATAGTTTCTGTGCACCAGATGTACTTTCTGCCTTGGAGACAATACCACAAAGCACCCAGCCACATTCTCTAATAAGCTCGAACAACTGAAGGCCAGAGATGGCAAAATTGCACACCCAGATATATTTGCTGCTACATGGTCACTATTAAAAACCTGAGACAAACCATAACCTCAAAAAACAAATTATGACTTTTCTGTAACAAGAACAATTATTAATTTTTTGTTGTTGTTGTTTTTACATATCCCTTTTTAAACAATTTTTTCTGTTTGTTCCAAAGCCATATAGTTTTATACCATATATTTTCAACAATGTAATTTTTGGTAAACAAAAAAATTCATATAATCTATTTTTGTACAATAAAGTATATTATTAAAACAAAAGTTAAAAAAGAGATCCAAACTTTGCATGATCTTTGTATATTGTATCAACAAAAACAAACATAAAAATAAGAACATAGTTGCCAAGCCAAGGCTCATTAAAGAATTCTAAAGATCAAATAGATTTGTTAATTAAATAACTATCACATAGTCACTCTCTATAGATTTCTACTGAATTATCAAGATCATTTGAATAAATTTATAAAACTTACAGCATTCAAATCAAAAATAGCAGATGAAGTATGCATGAACATCATAAAGATTTTCAGTCATTTTGGTATATTGTCAGTGTTATAGTCTCACAACAGTAAAAAATTTATTAACAAAATTATGCATGGTTTAAAAATTTTCTGCCCAATTTTAAAATAATTAATCATAAATTCTGTCATAATCAGATCCATCAAAATGTTGATGCAGAAAATATGTTCATTGCTTAAAGAATAGCTCTTCCACTATGGTATAAAATGAATTTTTTATGAAGTAATATTTGGATGCTTATTTAAACATGATTTGGTTACCTTCACATTCTATACAAAATCTTAAAGCTTATATAATCAGAAGAAAATCTAAAAAATGTGATACACAATACCATTTAAAAAAATAATAATTATGCTCAAGAATCAGCAGTTCCAAATACTGTTCCAATCAAGAAGATTTGATATTAACCAATTTAGTTGAGATGACAAAAGGTAAAAAGTATGCTCATTTCTTTTAATTCAAGCCAAAAGGCCACCATCTTTTATATAAAGAAAAAAGGCAATACAGTTATAATCCTTGTTCTTGACTTGGATCATGGAAGAGTATTGGCCATCAATTTTCTAAAAAAAAAAAACTTATTTTATTAAAAGCAGTGACTGCTTATTTTTATGAGACAGGAAAATACTTTGAGTCTTCTTGACTTTGAAATGTGAAATTGTGAAGGGTAAATCCAAAAAAGAATGGCACTTTATGTATGTCAAAATGTAATTCTTTGACTTATTACAAGAAGTAAAAATTTAGATATTTTAGCATAATTTAAATTTACTATCCCCAATTCCAATTTATAATGGTTAATAAATAGTAGGATATACAATTACTAGTAAATATGAATTTACTAAATTCAAACAAATGACTGCTTTCTCATTCAATAATTTTGGTAATTAAGATGTTTATTCATTAGTAATTACTTAAATTTACTATGTAATCCACTATTTTTAACATCTACAACATAATAAATATCTATATTTTAAAATCACATTAAATATCAACTGAAACACTAATATACATAAAAACTTCTTTTTTTTTTTTATCAATCAGCATCTGTTAGAATTTACTCTAATTTTCCTTTACATTATTAACATGAAATTTAAAATAGATAAGAATTTGATTATTATATAAAATGTTGAATTTACTATCCCGCTCCATCAAACCTGACATGCTTATTTTAACAAATATTAAAAAAAAAAAACTAGTTTTGTATGCTTGCATTCTTTTGTCTTTGGTTAGAGTCTAAGCATACTAGTTTAATTTTTCAAATATGCAGATATCTTTTTTTTGTCCTAACCTAAATGGCAGTATGTGCTCTCTCTGCTTGCGCCTAAAAAGGCTGACTATTATTGCCAAATCCCCTACTTTATTGGCAGCAGTCAAATTCAGAGAGCCTAACCAATGGTAGGATTTTATATACATGTTTACACATTGGCCATTCTTGTTTTTATCTTTGGCCATGTTTATACATTGCTTATCCACATATTTACACACTGGTTAGCAGCAATGAGTGCTCAATCCGATCAGATAAGGACGGAATCTGGACTAGTCCACTTCTGAAGACAAGGTCAGATATAGCAGAAAGCTATCATTTTTTTGAATTTGTTTCCATTTTCAATCATTTTTGCAAATATTGTTCTTTGTCTTTTCTAATATAATCTTGGGAATTTTCTATTCACTTTTCTTAAAAGATCTTTATCCTTTTAAATTTTGATTCTTCATTTTTTTAACTGTTTCTGCTAATATTCATTTTGATTTTCATGGTTGATTTTTTTTCAGATTCCTCTTTAATTACTTTTTTAAAACTTATATTCACAATTCAAGATCATGTATATTTATTGACAATTTTTCAATAATCTGTGTGTCCTCCACCCTCCAGTTATAATGAATTTCCCCTTCTAATTAATCTGTTATAACAAGAAATGATTTTATCATGCAAATATAATCCTTGACTAAAAATTGTCTAAACAAAGTGATTCAATACTTATACTTACATAAACCAATTCCTTTAACAAATAACAACAAACTCTTCGCTAATTTTTCAGGCTAAAAAAAAAAAAAAACAAATCAATTTCAATATAAAATATTCATTAAGGTTTTACAAAATTTAATAATTTTATAAAGAAAAAAGTTAAATTAATCATAAAATATATTGGCCTAAGTTATTAGCCTATAAATTTTTTTTTAATCCTTAAATGTATTATTATAAAGCACTGAAAACTTTGAAATTATTCAAATGGAAGTCAATCTCCGATAATGCGCTATTTCTTAAATATAAATTTCCACGCACTCACCCGCCGATAAGAGTTTAAAAAACTTAAGTGAATTGCTTACGTTTAGAGTGTACATTCTATATACACCAACTCTTACAGACCATGCTTAAATCAGGGCCTGAATCTATTGTGTGCACGATGTTATAATCAAATATTCAATTATACAAAAACCATTGCAGGAGAAAGACAGTGTCTCATTTTTAACCACCTACGATTAGACAAACATGATTTATAAATGTAAATCTATTATTATAAAACGTTGAAAACTTTGAAATTATTCAAACGAAAATCAATCTCCGATAATGCGCTGTTTCTTAAATATAAATTTCCATGCACTCGCCTTCCAGTAAGAGTTTAAAAAACTTAAGTGAATCACTTAAATTTAGAGCATAATTCTATATACACCAACTCTTACAGACCGTGCTTAAATCAGGGCTTGAATCTATTGTGTGGCTGATGTTATAATCAAACCATTACTGGAGAAAGACAGTGTCTCATTTTTAACCACTTTTTTTTTAATGTGATTAACTTAAGTTTTTTAAACTCTTACTGGCAGGCGAGTGCGTGGAAATTTATATTTAAGAAATAGCACATTATCGGAGATTGACTTCTGTTTAAATAATTTCAAAGTTTTCAGCGCTTTATAATAATAGATTTACATTTATAAATCATGTTTGTCTAATCGTAGATGGTTAAAAATGAGACACTGTCTTTCTCCTGCGATAGTTTAAATAGATTTGTACAATTGAATATTTAATTATAACATCAGACACACAATAGATTCAAGCCCTGATTTAAGCATGGTCTGTAAGAGTTGGTGTATATAGAATGTACGCTCTAACCTTAAGTGATTCACATAAGTTTTTTAAACTCTTACCGGCAGGTGAGTGCATGGAAATTTATATTTAAGAAATAGCGCATTATCGGAGATTGACTTCCGTTTGAATAATTTTAATCTTTAAATAAAAACCAAAAAGAATAATTAAATAGATTAATTGCACAGGAATTCATAAGAAGTTCAAGTGCCAGAAATGCAGAAGTGAAATTGATCTGATGACTTTATTCTCCAGAGTCTGACTTTACCACTCATGGAATTCTAAAAATAATCGACATCTTTAAAATGTTAATATAAAATACATTTGACATTATTTATCATCTAAGACTTAATCATAATGGAGTGGCTGCTTTATGTAGAATACCATCCTAAAATATATTTTAAACCTATATGCAAAGAAACAATTCTATTTCATTTTAATTTAAAAAGTATCCAATGATAAAACAAGACCAGCAGATTTTTTTATGCCATCTATGCAATCTGTTTCTGAGAAAATTTCTATTCTAAACAATATAAGCCTTTCTTAATAATTATTCCTATAGAGAATAGGATAGAATTTTACTAGATATACTGTAAAGAATACTGTATATGTCTTGAAATCATTGCATGATCTAAATTAGAAATGCATGAGATATTGTCATAAAAAGTGTAAAATATTCAATTTAATAAATTTAGTTACAGTGCTATGAAATAAATCAATAAAAGATATGTTTATTTAAACTAAATTAAAAATAAAAGCTTTGAATAGAGACAAATATAATAAATGTATATATTAATTAATTGTGTAAATCTTAAAGTTAGATTATATGGAAATATGCATAATTAAAAGGTTAAGAGAAATTTCATTGTATAAATAACTATTGATTTATGAGCAGATAACAAATTCTAATTCTAATTATAATTTTAAAAAAGAGTTGTAAACAAGCTAATGGATTTTTATATTGCAAACATAGCTTGTAAGCAAACCCAATAGAGGGGTAAAATTTAATATATAAACCCCATATTTCATCACTAATGAAGAGATAAGAAAACACAAAAAAAAAGAGGGAATATAAAAAGCTAGAGAAAAAAAACTGGGTGCCCTTTTGGGGTTGCTGCCTGCTTATTACACTAGTTGAAGTTGCAGTAAGGATCATTATTGGTGGACTTCATAACCAAGCCGATTAGGACTTTTAGCAGACCATCCTAGTCTTATTATTATTTTATGAAAGTCTCAAGAAGTTCATTGAGGGTTTTGTTTTTAAAAGACTATAGACTGTGTAGTGAAGATAAAGTACATTGTTGTTTACCTAAACTGTAGGAACATTTTATTCATTTATTCATATTTAACTTGATGAGTTATGTTCACACAAGTGCGGACTTACATGTATATTGAAGATTTGATTAGTGTTGTTTGTTAATAAATTGTCTTAATACTACTATATATATGTTGTTGTCTGTTAACATTAATTATGCATTCAAGTTTGCTGGCCACCTGTCATAGTCGGGGACACAACAAAAAGAATTCGAAATAAGTGAAAAATGTTTCTAAAAATGAATCTGGTGTGCCTTTTAATATATTATTTTAATTGCCTTATGCAGTTCAGAGTAATGAATTTGTGAACTAAAAATGCTTTGATTAAAGTTCAACTTGTTACTTATGGTGATCAAATGTCACATAATAAATATCACAAGTTCTCAAAATTATTGATTTATTATTAATATAATTATTATTAGTTTAAATTAGGATCTTTAGTTGAACAACTTATAAATACTAATGTCTAAAAAATAAATATTATGAGGTTGGACTCAAAATAAATCCAGCCTATGCATATAATTCTTTTTATTTATCAAATTAGGAAAATAAACCATAATCCCTTTGAAAAAAGTTTTTCTGTTTTAATACAATACTGCTTCTATCATTAATGCTTTATCTTCAAGAAATTGTTTGTATCATTTGAAGACCTGCAATTTTTATGGAAAGCCTCAGTTATTCATTGAAAATGCATTGCATGTAGATGCAGTAATAGATCTATGAATTTTATGAATTCCCAAGTAAACTATTAAAAAGCTTTTGTCATAAATCTCTTCAATTTAACAGAAACCTTTCGTAATCCAATATTTTCCAGTCAAAACAAAAATTTCCCATCCTTTCCATTCTTTTTTCACAATTTCATTTTTTATATTGAACCTCAATTCAGATGGAAATCAACAGTGCTAAAAATTTGCTAATGTAAAAAAATTCTATTTTATCATTAATTTATGAGACATTTAACAAATATATACACAATTACTATCAATTAATATTTCGAAAAACTTTTTGTATCCTTATTCTGCAATTTCCCATCAGATGTCAAAATAAACTATTTTTATTTTACTAGCTTTCTTTCCTATTTTTTCTCAAATTATTTCATTCCACACTTCATCTAATTTTCTTTATAATTCCTTAAAATGTGCTTAAAAAAAGGAAAATCAAATTTTCTTCAGCTGTCATAAATAGAAGAGTGGGGCAGTCAAATTTAGAAACAGAAACACTTTCTTGTATCAATATCAATCTATTCATCAGATTAAAAAATAATATTTTTTTGACTGGCCTTGATACAAAAAAGTGAGTTTTAGTTTCAAGTTCTGTAGGAACATGCTTTGTGAATGATCGCAGTAATGTTTCTATTTCTAAAGATGACTGCTATAGTTTTATTTTTGAAAAATTTATTTTTAACTTTTTAGCTCATTTATATGAATAAAAGCACTTCTTTAAATTTTTCTTTTTATATTTTCTATTTTTTAAGCTTTATAAATGTATGTATAAGTAAAATCAGTTTTAAACTACAAGAACTATCATCAGACACTGCTAATATCAATGTTATGTAGAGAATTAATATTTAAATTTTTTGTTAAAATTGTTTGCAAACTCTTAAAAAAAACCATTGCATTCAGAAATATATAAGAAAGCAAAATTTCAACTAGATTAGAAATTGGGATGTCAGTGAAAATTGAATCAATGGCCAGTATTTTTCTTTTTTTTAAAAAAAAATTTACACTTAATGTTTACTGATAATTTTAAAGTTCTAAAATTGTATTTAAGTTTCCTCAATGTAGTCTTTTATTATACTACTCACGTAAACAAATCCTATATAGATATCAATGTGCTTATGATAATTATAGTATGTGCCTGGGTGTTGTAAATGTATAGTTAATGCTGTTTTAATATTTACTATAAATTGCAATAATTAAATCAGAGGTATTTCTGTTGCTAACTTACAAAATATGAATTTACATTTTAAAAACATTTAAAATGTATCAGAAAAATAATAGCAAAAATAAAGAATGAAAGAGGAAGAGAAACTATTGAAAACCTATAATGTATACTCTTAGCATGTTGAAACCGCTTGAGGGCATAACTTCTATGCAAATGCACAGAAATATGCTGTTTAAGTAGCCACGCCACTACATAACATTCTATTTCAATGGTTAAGCATAGAAATAGTCCGTTTACTTGCCTGTGCCATCTATTTCTATGCTACAGCACAGAAATAGGATGTTTATTCTGCTGCAGTGGACGCCACCGCTTATGGTGAACTTTGTGTTACACAGTTATACGAACAATTCCATTTTAAATTTTAGGTGTATTATTCTGCCACAATTTATACAAACAATCCCATTTTAAATTTCACTATGGTATTTTGTGAGGGTGTCTGTAATTGAGACTGTCAAAAGTTTTCAGATTCACATGCCCAAGTCATTATTTTCTAAATCCAATGATGTAGTATGAGGTAATAAAAACTGTGGAAACTTTCCTCCGCTTCTCTAGTCATGGGTGACACTTTAATCAATTGTCAAAGGGGAGATGTAAACGTGATTTTTACAAAATCATGCTAAAATTCACGTTTGCATGAGAAAAATCACGAGACCAATCAAAAATACTGGTTTTATTTTTGGCCACGATGTTGTTCTGAATAAATTCTTTCTTTTTATTCTTGTTAAAATTACAAATTATATTTGCATGGCTACGATGTTGTTTTGGGGAAATTATTTCTTTTTATTTTTGTTAAAATTAACAATTTTATTTACATGGCCAGAATGTTGTTTTGAAGAAATTATTTATTTTTCTTCATGTTAAAATTTGATTTGCGTCACCACAATATTGTTTTTATTCTTGTTAAAATTACAAATTTCATTTTAGACAAAAAAAAAAAATTTAAAAAAAAAGGTTTATCCAATTTATTTTTTATTTCTTATAGATAAATTTCATTATTTATGATTTTACTGTAAATCAAAAAAGCACATTAAAGTTGAAAAAAAGAATAACGGTCCAGTAACATTATAATTCTGTTTGTTTACATGGAAATTACACCCTCAAGCAGTTTCAACATGCTAAGAGTAAACAACCAGACAAACTGGTCAAGTGCAAAGTAATGTTTCACAAAAAGAAGTGTCTATTATTCTATCCCCGCAATTCCAACTTAGATTTCAACTGCCTTAAATATCATAACAACTTTAAATTTATTTGCAGTAATACTCTCCCTGCAATAATTCTCTGCTATATCCATATTCAAATTGTCTTTATCTAATATAATTTTATCAGAAATCTATTTTTATCTTGGACATTGTTATTACTTTGTGAATATATTGCCAGATATTCAGTGGTCCTTTATACACAACTCTTGCTTAATAATTACAACTTCCCTATTGATATCTTTGTTAATAATGAAATTAATTTTTTTTATAAAAACTTTATTTACGATCGTTTCTTAAAAAGGCGATTAGTTTCTTTTTCTTATATGCTTCTACTTTCATGTAATTATTTGCATACCAATAAATTATAAAGACAAGTTAATTTTATAACTCAATGTAATAATAAATGCACTGATACAATCTAAAAGGCATTGAAATATTGTGAATACTTGTGACTTCAAATATAAATTGGTAAATGCTCCATATAATAATTCACAAGCTTGGGGATAGAGACATCCTCTAAATTTCAAATAGTTTTATTCCGATTGCTTTTATTTCTTGACAAAAGTTAAATATCAAGACAATAGATAAGCAATTATTTTTATATAGCGCTACGTTTATGCAGTATTCAAGGTCAAGGTATAATAACTGCAATGTATAATGAATATGTAAATAATAATAATTGTATAAAAATAAGAGTATGTAAAATAAGAATAATAATTGTATAATAATAAGAGTACAATAATGTAGAATAAAAGTAATAACTGTAATATATAATAAATATGTAAAATAACTATAGTAATTAAGTAGAACGATTGTGTAAAATTGCAATGTTGTTAAATCATAAAAAGTTGTATAATAATAGAAAGCCCAGCTGACCTTATAGGGCCAGAAAACTATGTAAAATACCATATATGGTGAGAAATGTGAAAATACTGCGTGTATGTGAAAACATATGTAAAAACACCATATATAGTTAGGAATGTAAAAGACTCCAGAAGTCTTGAGGGGTATATAAACCCCATAAACTAAACTAATTGTTCTGAGTTTTAATTATGAGTCAGAGACTCCTGCCTCTGTAAGTCCAAAGCAGGACTAGGGTATTTATATGCAGGTCACCATGACCTTTTATTATTTTATTACGCCTTATAATAGGCAATGGATATAGTTAAAATTATTCGTATTAAACTATAATCTTACCATCTCAATTCTGCCTTTGTCCATTTATTTACTTGCTGGTCATAAGACACAGCAGTTTATAATTATAATACATTAAAGATCAGCCTTTGCAAGCTATTGTGCATGCACTTTTTTACGAGTGTTAATAATAAATGAATACTTTCATTCCCAACACGAGATATAGTATTTATGAAAAAACAAAATAAATCCACTTGTTCTTTCCAACCCAAATGCTTATATATGGGCAAATCTTAAATACTGGAAATGAAAGCATGAGGATAGACCACTGACTTTAAATTACTGTTTACGATATCTGAATGAATGACATAGAGTTAATTTAGTATTTACAATGTAAAAAAAGGCAATAATTTAATAGAAAGGAGCAATAAAAACTTAAGTTTGTAACAGACAATAAAATTAAAATAGTATAGTTTATAGCTTTGAAAAGTCATATAACATCCCAGCCTCAGTGATAGTCTCAAGTCAACAAAGTAGGATTATTTTTATTATTTTACTTTTCTCAGCTAAAAACAGATTTAGCTCTTGAATCTCCCATGCTATGACTGTGCTAATTTGTACAAAGTAATAATAAAAAAAAGGCATTAATATGATGCAATTAGTTTAAAACTTTTTTATTAAAAAATTAATAAACCAATGACTGCTAAATGCTTATTGCATGTTACTAAAAATATGTTATAATGAGTGTTTGGTTTTGTAAAAGCTTAAAAAACTCATCAGAACTGCTATCAAAAATATGCTCGTGAAAGAAATAGTTCTCTATTTCTAAAAGATTCTACAATAATTGCAAAGTATTTGCAAAATTGACAAAAAGTAATTATTTTAGAACAAGTAATTTAAGTGTAACATAAAATTTTAAATGAACAATATATTTTTATTTTTCCAACATTATATTAACTTCTGATTATGACACTATTTAAAATAAATTTAAAATATTTCTTACTGCTTCAGCCATGACATCTCCACAGTCATCAAACTTGATCAAGCTAGACTTCTGTTTATTCATGTGTGATTTCATAGTTTCCATGTTCTGCACATGAGAACCCCTGGCTCCTGTCACAAGGAGAGTGTCAACCCTTCAAAAATATACATATATAGTTTAAAAGTTATTTTATTATATTTCTTTAAAAAATTAAACATATGTAAAAATTAAATTTCTCTTAAATTCATTTCTGCTTATAGAATTCGTTACCAATTTTAGAAAGTACTGAAGGATAATTATATATATATTCAAATTTTATAGTTCAGCTTTCATATTAGCTCAGTCATATCAAACTATCCATTAGCCCAGAAGTCAGACAAACTTCTCTCACCCTGAACATATTTTCTGAAAAATCCAGTTTATTTTTTTCAAGTGAATAAGACATGCATATCTCATACTGTAATTTTAAATTTATACACATTTTTTAGATATATTTTTAATATATATATTTCAAATTTTTATTTATTCACAATTTTCTACAACATATAACAAAGACATGTGGAAAAAAATAAATGATCCCCCGGATGCACATTTCATGCTGAATGAGCACTCATCAATTGCCTCAGATCACAATCTTTTACACATATTTTTATCTTTTTTTTTTTTTTGATATGCCAAATGTGTTGACCGGGAAGCAAACCCGGGCCAGCTGCTTGGAAGGCAGCTATGCTAACCACTAGGTCACCAATGCTTGACTATATTTTCATCTTTTGTTTAGCATTTTATAGATACCTCACTCACAACATTGTTACAAATCATTTTATAGAATTATATTAATCATTATTACTGATCATTCATTAAACTAGAAATTATCTTTAGCCTAAATATACACTTTAATTCTCACTTAATTATTAATAAGTGTGCAGTATTATTGAGGTATCTACACCTAAAGTTTCATTGCCCAATTTTGATAATTTTCACTGCATCACTCTTGTGCAAGGCAGAGAGCAGATTTTATCACATTTTAATATCTTGTGAAGGTGTGTGCCATCTTTTGCATTGTAATACATATGCCTATGCTAAGTTTAATATATTTTGTTAATAATTCAGGACAATAAAATTTAAATAATCAGTTGCTTGTAAAAAAATCAGAATAATGTTAAAGCACCAAATTAAAAAAATTAAATCAGAAAATTTTGCTCATTATATTCTTTAGATTCATTCAATTACTCTAAATGCTATTCATAACATCTTTGCATAAAAAAAGATTGTTTGATTAAAAATGTTTAACTTTTAATTTTGCAGAACATCCTCAAAAAAAAAAAAATGAAATAAATCCAGTAAAAACTAGTGTTTTACTGTCAAAATTTATTATCACCTTTAATTGACTGTTAATATCATTAGTTTTCAAAATGTATTTATGATTAGTTATAAATGAATCAATCTATTGTTTTGATTAAAACTACACTTAAAAAAATTAATAAGTAAATATTGAGAAAAGTTATGAAGATTTCAATTCCTATAGTAGCTTTTGAGTGAGTATAAAGTTGCTTTTTAACTTTCTGATGACACTAAGCAATGTGCACATACCTTATAATACTAAACATGGGAGGAGGGGTGATAGTAATTTATTCAGATGGATAGGACACAGGGACGAGATCTATGTTTTGTTCAATGCCTGCTGAAGTACATATTCTAACTTAAGAAAGAAGTCATCAATCTTGAAATTGATGAAATTTAAGAAAAGCCAGTTGGAATCAATATGCTGTATAACATAAAAATCTTTTTCAAAGAAATAATGTAAGAAACTTGCCAGCAAAGGGTTCATCATTTGCGAGTCATGCCATTAAATCTAGAGAAAATGTTTTTAATAAATATCCTGATATAAATAAATATAAAATTGATTACATGAGAACATGTAAATAGGCCTGAAAAAAATGAGAATAGTATAGTCTAATTCTTTGCTCAAGAAGAAAGCACTGATAGGTTATAAGTCTTCTTCAGAATAATTTCAGACGGTCATGCTTTGTGACTGTTTTAAAGTATTTTTCAATATTCTCTCTGCCTTAGCAACTATGTCAGCATTAGCTAACCAAGGACTCTTTATTAAGTGTGCTTAATACAATCCAAAGCATGCCGATCAAAAGGCTTAAACTATGCAGCTGTATCCAGAGATGAAAATTGAAGTTGTAACAAAGTTGCCTGTTAAAAAAGAAAACTATGCCATAAGAAACAAAGTGGATTCTACCATAAGATCTACCATGTATACTATCTATTATCACTGATACCAGAAAAAGATAATCCCAATCATGACTGGATTGCTAACGATTTGTTCACATATATAGTAAACTTATGTCTGAAAAACCATGGCTTAGACATGAAAACTTTAAGAAAATTGCATTATAGTGAGATCTTATCTTTATATTTATCCATAAAGCTTAAGTTTTAATATTTGTATTTTTTTTTCTTTTCAATATTTTATATTGTACTTATTGTATTTGTCTGGTAGCAGTTACAAAAGTTTAAGCAACAATTTCATATTTTATTTATTAATTGTTAGCTTATTTTTTCTATTAAACAATTTAGTTTGTTTTTGCTTTTTGACCACATTACAAGCATATGCCATTATTATCCACTAATCCTGAGAAGCCCTGCAATCCATGACATGCAGAGATAATGGTAGCAATTTACAATGATGATGATCAGCAGTATTAAGATTTCCAGAGTAAGATTTCTATTTAGAAAGTTTGATCCCTGAAGATTAATTTTAAATTGAATCTTAAAAAAAAAAAGATTAAACATACTTTTAGAATAATTACATTTAACCTTCAGCGCTAGGTTATTTGATCAGAATACTGATTAGATTAAATGTATATATTTGGATTTAACTATTTTATTAGAACTCTCTCTAGGTATATTCTTATTTGAATTTATATTTTCTTCTAATTCTTACCAATTACAATATATATATAAATCTGAATTTAAGATAATGTTATCTTTGAAAAAGATGAATCAAATTTAATTAAAAAAATCAAATTTGAAGTAACTGTATCTTCAGTGAAAATATATCATTTGAAACTGTGAATGTAAATCTACATGACTTAGATTTTGGATGAGATAATGGCTGAGGGAAAAAATAAGATTTATACTAACACTGTTGAATATGCTTAAGTAGCTATTATTAGTCTGATCCTACCCATCAAAATTTGAAGAAAAACTTTGAAAAAAATATTGCACTTTATGTGTAAGATTTTTAGTAATTCATTTTTTTAACCATATTATATAGGGCACATTTCATATTTCAATTTGTAAAATAACAAAAAATTTAACCAAGTATTAATCAAATCAGTGGTTTGTGTACTTTGTTTTACTATATAATTTGAAATAATAAATTATTATTTTTTGTTATTGTTTGAAAATTTCTCAGTGAAGCAATTTAAATAATTATTTTGTGCATGGAACTGTAGGATGTGTATATTGTGTGAGAATATAGGTTTGGTTGAAATTTATTAAAAAGTTATGAGAGATCTATTTTATACACAATGATTCCTTTTAAATTTTAATAATCAAAATGCTTTGATTAGCAACCAAATAGATGTCAGTACTTGGCGCTCATATGTATCTTAGAATGAAGCAATTAATTTTAATTTCTTTTTGTTGTCAGCTGTGTTAGTACTTAGGACAATCCTATAATAGCTGGTTTATGTAAAACATGTAAGATATTGTGAGAAAATACTGGTGCTGCTAATTCTGAGACCAATATTCTAAAATAATGAGATTTTTAAAAATACTTATTTAATTATATTTGATAAATTAAAAAAAAAAACACATGATAAATATTAGGTTTTGTAAAATATGTAAATTGTAATGATATTAATTATAACTCTCACTATATAAACAGGAAATCATATGACTGATTCAAAAGCATGAATTATTTCAAAAGAAAAAAATTGAAAAGTTTAAGTTTTCACAATTATAATAAAATATAGAAAAAAAACAAGCAAAATCACCACAACAAACAACTTTATTCCACAGGTTTCGGCTTATTAAAAAAATATGAAATATTTCCAGAAGAGAGGATATCAAGATATAAATGCAAAATGTTGGGAATACAACATTACATAATATAATAATCAAACATAATAAAATTGAAACAAACAACTAATTATATTTACAGTTAGTTAATTATCAACCTGGCTTTCATCTCGTAATGAGACCTTTTCAAGAAAGGTCTCATTACGAGATGAAAGCCAGGTTGATAATTAAATAACTGTAAATATAATTAGTTGTTTGTTTCAATTTTATTAAGATTGATTATTACATTAAGTATATATCAATAACAACATTGTGGACAAACAATTATTTTTATATTGGATATGTGACCATTGTATATATATACAACATTACATAACCCAAATAATTGAAGAATAACAATAAAAACAGAGTTAATAATATGTCATTTATCATAAAGATTAATTATTAAACAAAAACCCTGTGTAATTTAGTGCAATGGCCAAGTGTCAGACTCAAATGCATAAGGTCCTGGGATTGATTCCAGTTCTAGAGCTTCTAACATTCAAACGTTTCATGAAGTCCCAAACAATATACAGCCATTCAATTATTTATTTGCTTCTATTAAGAAAATAAAAGTACCAGAAAGATATTCATATATCTGAGTCAATAAAATGATTTGTAAATTACTATTGAAAAGCAATGAAATGCTGTAATTATAACAAAAAAGCCTACATTAGAACTATCACCTCAAACAAGCTAATACTTCCACAGCAAATGAAGAGGGGGGGGGCATAAAACAATTTAATTAGTGGAAAATGATTTTAAACTTATTTATTAATACTGTTATATATTTTTAAAAATATTCTGTAGTTAAACTAAAAAAAAAAATGTAAGCAAGTAAAAGTTTTAATTTAGTGAAATTATTATCATTCTAATAAATCATAAAGATTATTGTTCAAAAGAATATAGGGATAAATAATAGTTTTGTATTTTATTTTCATCCTTTTTAAATGTCACTAAAAATACAATCATTTAAAAAACATTTACGAAATTATCCTTATTTTCAAAATATTGGCAATGAAATAATAAATATGATCTCAGAAAATTAATGAACTTTCAACTTCCTTATGTGTATCTTTGTTTTATTTTATATAAACAAATAACATTGCTTAAGAAAATGTGTATACAATAATTTAGTTTAATAATAATAACAGAGGATCAACATTCTGGATGAATTTCAAGTACAGTAAAAAAAAAAAAAGTTTATCAATTTAATGAAATTATTCCCAGCCAAATACTTTAGTATGCAAATATCACAATTTTAAAGCAAATAAACATACAATTTATTATAATTTTTATTGTCTCATTAAATTAAAACTCATTTATGTATGGACTCTGTTAAGTGTCTGATTCAATGTTTGATAAATATTTTTTGACTCTCAATTAACAGGCCTTTATGTGATTTATCTCAATAGTTTTCAGACTATGCACCAAACTTTTTCAAATTACCATTTTCACTGCAAATGTAACATCATTTTTCAAACACTTCACTTTATTTGAATTTGAAATATTGCATGCACAAAGTAATTTACATATAACATTGATATAAAAAATAAAACAGGCAAAACTCTCCATACAGTAGTGGCACTCAGTGCAAGACAGAGCAATCAATGGATGCAGGAAGGTTTGTGCATAAAATCCATATCTAGTGCCTACTCATCCAATATCTCCAGGCTAATTTTTAGCTTGTAGCTTTCATCAGTGAAGAACCTTGAATCCGACAGCACTGCACCTAGATCTTGGGATCTAATGCACCTCTCCAGCAGTGTTCTCAGATCCAAGGTTCCGCACTGATGAAAGCCACAAGCTAGAAACTAGTCTGGAGATATTGGATGAGTAGGCACTAGATAGGGTTTTTATGCACAAACCTTTCTGCAACCATTGATTACTCTGGCTTGCACTAACTGGTGCTACTATATGGAGAATTTTGCCTCTGTGTAAACAGCATGTTTAATTATAAAGAACGGTGATTATGTGATGTTTGGTGGTTTAATAGATTGCCTTTTGAGTTTATTTACTTGACATTATCATCTGAAAAGCTCCTTTAAATTTTCTTTTTAATTTTTCAAAATTGAAAATAACTACTCATATTTTAATGCCAAATAACTCCATGAGACAACACTGGAAACTACTCATTAACCTTAACTTTTAAAAAAAGGTGGAGAAATTAAGAAGATCCTCATGGATATGGATATAAATATTTCTATTGACTAATGTCTTTAATAGAATAGCTTAATCAGAAAGTGTATCACCTTAAATTCAATGTTCATGAATTTAAATTCCCAGGTTTGATTCCCACTCTTAGTATTGTCACTGGTCAGACCAGCAATACCAGAATAAGAGAGAATAATAGCACTCAAAATATTGTATAACATACTAATGTGTGAGCTATTACCAAATGTTGAATGTCCTTGAAAAATTTAAACAAGTTTATATTTAAATAAAGCCTAATTTTTTTCTCAAGACATTTAACAATTCTAGATGATGGAAAATAGTCCAATATATAATTACAAATTATGTCTTAATAAAATAATGTAAACCAGGGCTTCTCATAAAATCAAAATTATGGCATTATTAAAATTATCTTTTCATTACATTAAAGTAATATATATATTTTTTCTATATAATTTTTTTTCAAAAAAGTTCTCAAAATATTATATATTCCATTTGATATAGAGTTTCCACTTATTTTTCATAGACAAAAATTAACATAGAAAAAAAATTATATGTTAAAAACAAATAACTATATATCATTTCATTATAATAATATATGATAACCATTATTACAGTAAATAATAATTATAGTGAATAATAATTATATGGTAATGAAAAGTGAGCAGAAAAAAATGAAAACAATTTTAATTAACCATAACATAAAATAATACTTACGTTAAATTTTTTTCCAGTTGCCCTGACAGGTCTGTTCGACTATCCAAAAATAAATTTAAAAATATTTAAATTTTAACAAAAAAAAAAATACCACTATATAAAAAGGATGTAAAGATTTACATAGGAATATATATAACAATAAAAAAATTTATTCACAGCCTGAAACAATTACTATGATAATTCATGATTCTTTGGGAATCTGGATTATGAATTATCATAACAACATTTTCAGACTTGGTGCTTCATGAAATAATTTTATATATCTGATAAACTTGTAATTTATTTATGGGCTTGTTAAAATTGTTAAACCCATATCCCAATATTATAACCACAAATCTAAGGCCTCCACTTGAAATGTGCATAAATGTGCACACATGTGTACAATGTTTAAAACTTTCACTTACAGTTAAACTTTGTTGTCATAAAAAAATTATCATTTCTTATTGGATAAAATTGAACATTTCCACCATGATAAGTCTCATGAGATTAAATGTAACTTTGAAACTAAAAACATCTCATGCAATTGCACTATAAAACAGACTTCTATTAATTTTCTTCTTCACATCCTGTCATTTAGAAAAGAAAAAAAAAAAAAGGAAACTATATATATCTAGATTTCAAAAAAATCTTTAGCAGCATAATTAAGGATATAATAATTCAACTTTATTTAAATTTTCAAATTACAATAATATTGTGTGACATTAAATATTATAATTACTATAGTATCACTGGATTTTATTTTGGAAATAGAGGTAAAACTTAGGTATAGATAAAGCAGTTTGAATATATTTGGGTACTTCTGAAAATGTTTAATTCATATTATTCAGTTTTAAAAAATATGTTTGCACAGGTAATAGTTTTAAATTATAATAGCAGAAAAAAATTAAATAGAAATGTAGAACTTACATAGAAGTGTTTTCATTTACTTAAAATGTAATCATTATCACATGAACTTATACAGACTAGAAATAGATGTCATATAATTTTCCAAGAACTATATATATTGTCGATAATAGCAGATTGTCTGTTTAATTATTAAGAATTGCCTTCTTAACATCCCTCTTTCTATGATGTCTTTCTTTATGTAATGTCATGATCAAAGAAAGCTCAAGTAGAATTAGACTAATTATTTGTAGCATTTTTTTAATATGATTATAAAGTAACTGGTCTTCATTTAATCTTTTTCCAGAAGCATATCCAGATTCAACAATATATATATTTTTTGCATCCATAATTTGATAAATATTATTTTTTTGTTTTTTTAGGAATAGGACTTTTAGAATTACTAATTAGTTTGTTTATATTTGGAGGAACATAAAATGAAACAATGTATGTATAATTTATCTTCTTTCATACCCTACATTTATAAATTCTTGAAACAAAAAAACAGTTGAATATTTTGCATTTTGTCACTTCTAAAATTGCATAGTTTTTCATTATGATGTAAAAAGATTTAAAACAGCCATTTTATGTACTACTGATAAATGTTTTAAAATAAATATATTCTCTTTCCCAAATAAGTTTAGTAAGGAATTTATAGTTTAAACCAGGGGTGGGCAAATAGTGGTCCAAGGGCCACATGCGGCCGCTAAGAGTATTTATGTGGCCCACCAAGACAATTAAGAAAAATCCGCTGTGAATTGAGATTTCATTCCCATGCGTGATCAAAGATTCATTTCATATTTTCCACTAGAATGGCCAGGTCAATACACATGCGCAAGTGTAGATACGATGTGCAGTGCTTTTCCAGTTGATCTGGTTAATTTAAATTTTGTCTTTGCATTAGCAAATACAGTATATACATTTCCAACTTTAGTGAAACTATGAACCCTCCGAAAAAATGTAAAATCGGTGATGAATGTTGTGTGTTTAATGAAGAATGGACAAACAAATATTTCTTTGGTAATATGGGGAATAAAGCAGTGTGTTTATTGTGTCATAAAAAAAGGTGTGGTCCTCTGCTAACCTTAGTTCCCCAAAGTGGCCCTCCACCAACCTCTGTGGCCCCCAAGCCAAAACAATCGCCCACCCTGGTTTAAACTATTATTTCCTTTTAAACATATGCAAATCTGAAACTTTTATAACTCTATTTTGTTCTTTATTGATAATTCAATTTTGATTCTTTAAATTGTTTAATTTACATAAAAGAGCTTCAATAATATTTTTATATTTTTGAAGAGATAACAATATTTAAAACATATTCTTTATATATAGATGACATGCTGCATATTTGTACAATCATTAAAGGTAGCAACAATGTTATTACTTATAAATTTTATTGTAAATTTATACAGAAATTTCATGTAAAATATTCTCAATGATATTTATAGATTCAAGATAACTATAGAACCATCTAATACATTGAATCTAACTAAGCAAGTGTTATTATTATCCAATTTCATATTTTTAATTTTATCAAAAGATGAAACAATTGCATATTTAACAAAATCCAAAACATCCTGCAATTTTATACCAATATATTTAAAAGTTTTGAATCTCCAAAATATATCATTAACCTGAAAAGATTTCCATTTTTATGGATTTTAATATTAGCAAATATTTTTGGACATACAGAGGTAAGATATATACTATAAAATACATTACTAGTTATTGATTAAATATTAATTTTAAATTTTCTTTAAAATATTATTAATAAATTTTATGTATTGGCTTTCAATATTATAATTATCAATTAAATAAAAATTCAGTTTATACATTTGGGTTTTTATTTTATCATTATATTAATCTTTTTTAATAATTATATAAAAATGCTAATCAGTTTAATACTCTTTCAATTTAGATCATACAACAAGACAATGTAAAAAGAGGCAATTCTTATAGATCAGTTTAAATATTTTATAAAAAAATAGGCAATCTGTTAATATTGATAAATATGGTATCTGGAAAATCATGTGATATCTGTTTCTTGTCTGCATAAGTTTAGTTAATAATAATTACATTTTCAGTAATCAAAAGTACTTTTTTTTATAATTTCTGTAATATTAGTATTTATTTTTAATGGATAACATTATTTTATACATATATTAGCTGTACTTGCGACTTTGTTTGTATTAGTAGAATAATGCTATATAATGCAATATGTAGCTGTTTCCATAACTATACTTAGGTACTATTTAAATGAAATAATAATCCATGAGTTATCAATAGCAATATCACAAAAAATTTAATTTTTTACAATTCAGTTATACTACTGAAGAATCAACTTTTAGTTATTTTATTTTAAATATATTTCTCATATGATAAACTCTGATATATATAATATATCTAAGACATGTCAAAACACAAAAACATGTAACAAAGTTGATTAATTACAAATAATAATGATTTGTAAATAAAGCTTAGTTTTATGAAATCTGTTTCTGGCATATTATTTAGAAGTTATATTTAAATATACATTTTTTTTAAAGGGGTTTTATTATTATCAAATTTTATTCTATTGATCAGAATCATGTATTTCTAATTTGAATAATTACACATAATATTCATTTATATATGGTACTTTCAAAAGATAAAGATCCTGGCATTCTATTTGTAATAGATATGTATTTATGTGTTTTCTATATATATATTTATCTCTCACTCTCTTGAATAGATTTGTGCATTTTGTCGTTTAACTAATAAAAATCATCCTGATGACATATGAGAAGGGGAGATAAGAATGACTTAATCTATATGGTCCCTAATGATGTCCCTGTTCCTGGCTAAAATAATGTATATTTATAAAATAGTTGATTTTTTTTTATGCATTGACATAAATGCTTAACTATTTATCCATTTTCATGATTGTGTATAGACTGATTAATAAACTTCATTTACAAATATTATTTTTGACAATGGCAGTAATTGTAATCTACATATCCAAGAAAAAAAGGTACTGGAACTCTCTCAAGCTGCCTGAAGTGTAATCTCTGAATTAATGGATGTATTGTGTAATAACATATTTTCGCTAATCATCACAAATATTGTAAGTTATTAGCATATAATGTATATATAAAAATATATTTTAATAATTCTTTAAAATATTGTATTGAATAATTGTTAATATTGTTTAAAATATATAATTTATAAAGCACTTAATAAAATATTGTTAATTTATTATGCATCCACTGCTATTATTTTTAAAAGTAAATATTTTTAATAGTGTTTCAAGTAATTTATAAAGTCAACATTTTTTCAAATATAAATGTAAAGCTATCACTCACATTGATGATTTATTGCTTGCTTTAAGTACCATAAAACAAAAATCCAGTCTGTGTGTGTATGTGTATATATATATACAGGATATATACATAAAAAAATAAATACCGACAAAGAAAAAATATTTTTATTTTTTCAATGCTGTAGAAAAGTTATCTTTTTTTTAATTTATTGTAAATTGATATTTTTAGAAGATAAATAATGGGAGTCTATCTCTCAAGATTATTTTTTATTTCTTATATTTAGCCTTTTTATTATCATATCTATATTAGTACTTTATTTAATTAATGGATGTTAATATTTTTAAAACCAGATAAATTTACTCATACCATTAAAAATTTTTTTTCTCATGTGTCAAATATATTTAAAAGTTACTTTATCATATGATAATACAGTATACCTAAAAGAAAATGGTAAATCTTTATCAAATTCAATACTAATTCCCTTGCTGTACCTGCAGCATATTAAAATTTACTTTTTCAGAAGTTAAATGTATTCAAACTGACATTTCTAAAAGTTTATCAATTTCACAGTAAAAGTTTATTAAATTTAGTACTATTTCTTTTGCTGTACACATGCCATTCATTTTAAATTTAACTTTTTAACACGTTAAATATGTATTTAAACTTATTATATTATTGAAAAAAAAAAAAAAAACTTATTATAAATAATTTAAATTGTCATTAAATACAAATGCAATTTAACTAATTTAAAATATATTTAGAAAATCAAATTTTACAATGCTTTACCAAAAACTATAATTTTCATTCGTTTAAAAATTTTCCAACTCTGTAATTTTTTTAATCAGTGCTGCTCTCTTTTCGTATTTTAATGATTTCATTCTAAAATAATTAGATATAGATTTTCCATGCATTTTTTTATATTGCAAATTACATTTTTTTTTAAAAACAATTAAAGTAAAAATTTACATGCTAGGAAAATTCTATACAAAAAAGAAGAAAAATCATGCAAGATTCTTCAAGATTGGTGGAATATTTTGAGTTATAAAATCACAAACAAACTTTCATATTTATATAGTAATATAGATTATAGAATAGATATAGAGAGATGGCTTTATTATAACAGACTTATAAAAAGACCACATATGAGAAGGATGGAGGAAATAAGTTTTCTGGTGTAAGATGCAGAAGAGAGGGGTATGGATTGAAAAAATCGGATTAACTTGTAGGAACCATCTTGCAATGGAAGTAATAATTGAAAATGATGATGCTTGTATATGATACAATTTAATTATGAACATAAGAGAGATGTTTTAAATTCCTTAAATTTGAAGAAAAACTTGCAATCAAAAACGATACTCAATTCAGACTTTTGCACTTCTGGAGTCTTAACAAATACAATCAGCTTGAACAGCAGTACATCTGCAAATTCAGTATTCAATTTATATGATCTAGAGATGCAGTTATTAGTATATGCAATTTTACACTTAGTCATTGCTTACCAACCTTTTTGAGTCACCATGGCAAGTTAATCATAATTTTCTTCTAAATTTATAAAAAGCTAATGACAAACCCACCCTCACTTCTCAGCATTGACATCTTAATGTAAAATGCTATGAATCTATAGACTATGATGTCTAGCCAACTCTTGATGATTGTCGTTGAAATCTATGAATAGACGCAAAATTAAATAGATGAAGCAAACCACATTAAAAGAGCTGTACAACTATTAAAAATATTTAAAAAAAAAACAAACTATCTCAAATAAAAGTATAACATAACTAACATCAAAAATAAATTAATAGTAATAATACTGAAGAAACATGTTTTATATTTGACAAAATTAATGTGGTGAATACTGAAAGTATATTATTCAGGAATATAAGAATGACAATAAAAATTAAATAAACATACCCCTAAAACTAATAATCTTGCTGACAAAATGTAAAAATTATAAGAAACTAAAAATGCTAAGTAACAGTACTAAATATTATTTTAAACTCATAACAGATGATAAAATTAAAAAATTCTAAAAAAATAAAAACACTAAGTGACAATAGCAAAACATTTGGTAAAAATCATAGTAATATAGTTAATGATAAAACAACAAAAAATGAAATATAAGATTAAATTTAAACTTTGATGAAAGAAATAAAAAAAATATTCTTAGAAAATTTGCAGCATAATAATGATTTTTTTCTTTAAGAATAAGATTCAGTAAAAAGTGAATATGGGTAAGTCTTAATAAAAGAAAAAAAATGACAAAATTATTTTACAAGATTGTAATGCCACCAAATGATATTGTTAACTTAAAAATTGATGATAAATAATTTGATATAGAATATAAATATATCATATAAAACTACAAAACTTAGAACATAATATATAGCCTTATGAGAGTTATGAATAAATTATATAAGAAAACTCATTAGTCAATTTAATTGATATTATAAATATAAAGCTTTTCTTTATTAAATGAAACAAAATAATAAAATATCTCAATCTCCATATAGCAGGGTTGACAATGGTACATCAAAATAAACAGAAACAAGAATCTATTTTTCAACCATATTTTATAATTATTATTTTACTAGAAATTATGTGAAATATTGGAGAAATTTATATATAAAAAAAATTTATCAGTTAAAAAAAAAAATGAAATGAGCAAAGCAATTTTTAAAAAATTAAAAGATATGTATCCAAAAAATGAATTATATTTAATTGTCTAAGATAACATATAAATTTATTATAATTATTTAATTCAGCATTTCCCAAACTTTATATATATATACTGGAACACTTAATAAATCCTGAATTTTTAACACAACACTCTGGTTATTTTATACGTATGTAGATATTAATAATAAATAAATTAAGCAAGTAAATATAAGAGTTAAGAAAACATTTATTCTCAAACTTTATTTACATAAAAAAAAAACACATGAAAATAGTAAAATAAACTAGTGTTTATATAGTTAAATTACATTCTTAATGACTTCGATGTTTTGAGTCTTTGAATGACAAACTGTTTTGATATCAGGAACAGTATTATAAAGCTGAATTCTTATATCTGTTATAATATCAAATCTGTTTTTATACTTTGATTTGGTTGCAGCTTAATATGAAAATCCTGCCTTACATAAATATGTCATTATAAAAGGAAATTAAACATGAATATCTAGTTTTAACATACCGGTTTACTCTTCTGCTAAATTTGTCCAGAAATCATTTACTGGAAGTTTCTTGCATTTTCGTTTTAAATCAGTCACTAATTAAATCAATTAAATTTGCATAATCACCTGTGTTGAAGCATATTGGTTTAAGGGTCATTGTAATTGAATTCCAAATCCAAAAATTATCTTCATTGAAATTTTAAAAATATTGCAAAAGGATTGATTGTAGATCATGCAAATAGTCTAAGACCATAGTAGAAACTTCATTATTTTGTTTTAGAATTTATTGCCATTAAAAATTCATGCAAAGTAAAAAAACAATTAAAATTATTCTGTTATAGTATAGAAATCCAGAATTGTAACTTCCTATCAAAAGATGAAAATTTATCTCTTGAATTAAAAATTGTAATATTATTTTCTTGTAATGATAAGTTAATCTCATTGTACTTAGTAAAACATCTGCAAAATATGCAAGACTCATCAATCATGAAGAATTTGTTAAAAGCTCAATAAAATTCGGACTAAATTAGTTGATATGAAAAAATCCAATAACTCACTATGAAGTTCAAAAAGAATTAATATCATTTTCCCTCTGGATAGCCATTATATTGAAGTGATTCAATATAAAATAAAGTGCAATATATTCACTATTCATTTTATCAAAAATTTGAAATATTCTGAATTCAAGTGGTCATGATTTTACATAAATGATAATTTGTATAGTTTCATACAAAATAGTTTTTAAATAATCAATTTTTTTTTTGCTAGTAGTGCTTGTCTATGCAAAAGATGACTTTTTGTGGCTTTTGTAGATATTTTCAGAATCGGAAGAAGACTGATAGTCAGTCAAAACTGCAAAATTGATCAAGTAAATAATAAAATATAGCATTGTAAAAGTAATTAAAGAAAGAAGGGTTTATTTGTTTTATAAAATTAATTCGCATAGAGCAGATATAAGGTGTAGGAAGAATAAAATCCTTTAATCTTTTCTAGAATTGCTTGAGCACCATCTATACAAATATCATCACAATTCTCACAACTGATTTCCTATTTCATAATGTAATTATTAATACAAGTGAATATATCTTCTCCAGTAGCTTTTTCTTGGAGATATTTGTTCAACACTATTATCAAATACTGTACATAACAAGCAAACTCTCAATATCTTTGGACTATCTATTTGCAATACATTTCCATTACAAAATCTAAGTCAATGAATTAGCTCTTTATGTCGACAAAACATATTTGATGCAGCATGAAGCAGAATTATTTGATAATTGTAATGCACCTATTTTTAGTAGAAGCTTTGCTTAACATGCATGATGCAATGTCTTTCACACAAGCAAAAAGATGCTTCTATTACATGTTCACTTTTACCAATTGTAATCATTTGAAGTTTAGATTTTTCTAGTGATTCACATCACTTCTTAAAAAATATATATCTTTTTCTTTGTAATCAGCATACTTTATTTCTAGGTGCCTATGAAGTTTAATTGGAACCAATGAACTGTTTGCTAGTATTTTATTACATTAAATATGCAAAGTATCTATCTGTACTGCCATTACACCTAAATTTTTAAATAACTTTCATCATATTTCCTTTTTTGTATGCTCTTAGATGGCACCTGCCCTTTAATATTAAGTTTTAAAGAAATAAGTGTTTTCTTCTAATTACAGATATGATAGAAGTTCTTGCCACTCTTAGTTTTTTAAAGTTCTTCTCTTTAATCAGAAAATCTTATGGGGAATTTTTAAATAACATTTAAATTCTAATATTAACCAGAAACAATCAAAAAAGTATTATAAAAAAAATTACAACATACAAAAATAAATGTAAAAGTACTAAAAAGTGTGAACAATGCAAAAGCAGTTGCAATAAAATCATTCGATAAAATGTCTAGCAAGAAAAATTAAAGATTGGGAAATAAGATTGTAATATATAAAATAGAATATAAAGCTAATAATAAAATTACATATGTAAGCAAAATAATATGAAGAGGTTCTTCTAGTTTGGGGAATGCTGATTTAATTGAGCTTGATAATCTTTACAAATGCGTTAACAAATTTGAGTAACATAATTCTCTTGTTTCTATTTCTTTTGTGTGTAATTATTCCAGAAATGTTTCTTTATAATTTCTTTTTATTAATTTTCCAGAATTTTTCATAATGACATTCATTTGAAACAATTAGTTTGATTCTTTTTTTTTTTTTTGAAAGGAAACTATTGTTTTTATTGTAAATGACCAATAAAAGTAACATTAAACAACAAGATGAGGGGACACACGTACATTATTATGAATATAATAAAATCCAATTGCAATGAGTATATAGACAAAATACAACCACAATGAAAAGTAGAGACAAATTTTACAGTAAGTAGAAAACAATTATGGCAATGTGTAATAATAGAAATCAAAATTACAGATAAAGAACACTTAAGAAAAGGTATATTGTGTCATCAAATGTATAAGAAGTGACAAAGCTATTGTGGAAAAATTGCAAGAATAATGTTATTGAACTGATATCAGTTTTGTATTTATAAAAATTATTAGACTAATGAAACCAAGAACTTTAACAATTTCCAAATGCAATGAGAGAATTAGACAAAAAAAAAATAAAAAACTGTGTTACCAAACTATGAAAATATACAGCAAATATTTATAATTATTACCCAAGACTTAAAGAAATAAGAAATTGTCTAGATTATTAAATTTAATATAAAAAAAAAACCTAAGAACAACAACTAAACATCCAGAAATGTAACCAGAATGATTCAAATCCATTTAAAAATCATGACAAGCTCAAATCTAAAAAAAAAAGATAGTAGATTGACAGTTTACAAGAAGCATTTTTAAAATATGACAAGGACACAAACAACTTTGTATTGTTTAAATCATTTGTCGTTATAAATAACATTGTAATTATATCTATTGCAGAGCTATAAAAAATAGATGAGAATGTTTCAAATAGAGCTGAATTACAGGCTTGAAGATGAATGAAACAAACTCTGATGTTTAATAATTTTTCCATGTTCAGACAATATAAATAAAGCAATATTCAGTAGTATTATAACACTTCTCATAAATGATAGTTAAACTTGAATGAGGTTCTATTTATAAAAATCATGCAAGGATAATGTAATACTATTTTGTTTGAAAAGAGAAATTTAACTAATGTATGTTACAGTGCAGTAAATAAGTCTAAAATATGGGCAACAGCAGTTTTAAAAAAGGGAGTCAAGGCATAATGATTAGTGCAAACATTTATCTCTATAAATATAAATTGAACTGTTTTTTTTTTTTCAGATCATAAACAATCTTACAATTTTTTCCATACAAGTGAAATCCAAACTGCCATAGAGTTATCTGACAGTAAATGGGTGTCTAGCCATTATTACTAGAGAGTAAATATCTGAAAATATTTTATGGTGGTTAGATGAGAATAAATCATTGACTCTAAACCTAAAAAGTGTGATTGTAATATGATGCAGTCTTCACCTGTGATAGGTGTCCAATAGTTTATGATCACAAGGTTCTTAGTTTTAAAAAATAAAAGTTCTTGGATCTCAAGAAAAATAGAAGATACTGAATGTATTATAAAATAAAAGTAAAAACAAAATAAGTGAATAAAGACACAAACGCTTAATAAAAAAGTAAACAATGAATAGTTATAATTATGTATTATGACAGAAATTTTGGGGCTGTTTTATAAAAAATGAAAAATAAATATTCAGGCATAAGATGGATGAAATTAGTACGTCTACATGGATTTGATTGGAAATGAAATATCATGATGTAATTCTTGAAAAAGATATGAAATCTTTACTCTGTAGATGATTAAGACTCAGATAGATCACAAATGTACAACACATACACATTTAAAAATGATTATATTTAACAGCATATTTTTACATGCACATATTTATTTACATCATGCATTTATATGGATTAGAACAAATTACTTTGCATAATTGCATAAGATGATTTAGTTCCAAAACTTATCTTTACATTAGAAACTGAAAATTAGTAAATGTATATGTTATTTTTTTATATTTTTAATAAAAGGTAGAAAATAGATGCATATGTATATCTCAATATATCTTGAAAAAAAATTATGTTTGAATATCTATGTGAATGTGCATATAAATATATAATTTAAGTAAATAAAAAAAATGTAATTTGTAAAGTTTAAATAATAATTTTTATTAACTGTGCATTAGAATAAAGATTAGCCACGTAATGATTAATATTACACTATAGAAATATATGTGGTTTCTCATGAAAAAATATGGATACATATTCATGTATAAATGTACTTGTTAAATTATATATACTGTATATATAAAACACATTAAATGTAATTACATGGAATATGAGCATCGACTTTCAAGTTCCCTTCAGCTATCAACTTTCTATAATTACATCTAAACTCTAAACATATAAATTATATGTGTATTCAAAATTACAAAATACACTAAATGGTAAATTTTCCAAGTGCTAGTTATCTCAACTTACAACTTTTTAGGGTCAGATTTCCATTGGAAATATAAAATAAATCAATTTGCATTTGCTTTCCTGCTCATACAAGAATGTCCAATATGACAAATGTTATTAATCATGATCAATATCCAATTATAATTAGATATGGAACAAAAAATATTTCAGCAAAGTAATTTTTTCTGAATATGTTCTCTTTAAACTGAGAGTAGGTAGCTGTATCACCATAAATAGGTGACTAGGCAGGAACAAATGGTAAAAATACATATTCTATATTTTAAATCTCCTAGTAAAATCTAACAAAATATTTGTTTTTCTAAAGCAAGGGTGGGCAGGATGACAATCACTGTCCACTGGTAGACCGACATTTTGGAATGACTGCCTGAATTAAAAAAAAAAAAAAACAGTAATTGACAAGAATAGATAGTTATACATAAAAAAATATATATTTTTCATATAAAGGTACTACAAACGAGATTGGCTATTCACAACTGAAGCAGGTGGACAATGAATGGATAAGCAGATATATGTGACTTTGTTTGGAATGCATTATGATGCTTATTCCAATTACAAATTTATCGACTCAAATACTTTTACTAATTAATGCAAAGATGTAACTGCAATAAGCATTGAAAAATTCAGATAGTCACAGTGCATAAATTTAATTAATTTATCATGAAAAAATAGTATTTTATCATATTTTAAAAAAGTGATATAACATCTAAAACAATTGCAAAAAAAATGAAAGACATGGCATTTTAATACAAAAAGTGAAGAATAGTTTTTCTTTGTAAAGATAAATGCAAAATGCGTGTTACACATCTTGCGCAAGCTTGTCACTTCTAAAAAAAGGAACATTGAAAGAGAATTTAAAATCATGCATGTAATATATATTGTAGGTCATGGCACTTGGAAAAAATTACATGTTGTCCACTTCATGAAAAAGTGTGCTCACCCCTTTTCTAAATTATATGTTAACGGTAAAGCAATATTATGCATTTTGAATGACTTACAGATATAATGCTACTCAGTCCAAATTTTTATTTGGTGATGTTTTTTTTTTTTTTATTAAAACTAAAACATTTTTTTTCAATTAGATAATTTATTTTATAGTTTAAAAAATACTGTTTTTCTTGTTATTAGATTTCTTATTCATTGTGCAGTAAGTGCTAGTCTTTATCTTTTTCTCAAAAAAAAAACAACAACAACAAAACAATCCAACAATTTACAATTATAATCCACTAAAAATTAATTCCTTCCATTCTCTTTGCAGTATATTAATCCTTTTATTTATTGTCTAAATGTAATCAAATTTTATCCAAATACTGTCAACAATTTGACAGGACACACTTTAAATTTTGTTTTCCTGAAGGTTGTATTTACATATTGGACTATTTCCATCATCTAGTAAAAGTATTGAATGTCTTTAGAAAAAATGAACTTTTATTTAAATATTCCTAATACATTCAACTGTTAGTAATAGCACATAAGTTAGTATATGCACATTTCAAAAGGTATTATTCTCCTCTCTTCTTCAGATGTTCTTGGCCTGACCAGTGACAGTACTAGCATAGAAATTGAACCTGGACTCTTAGATTCTTGAATATTGAATTTTAAGGTAATGTTCTAACCAACTGAGCCATCCTTTCAAAGGCAACAGTCAGTAAAAATTTCATATACTTAACTATGAAGTGTCTCCTGATTTTTTCCTAAGAGCAAAGTTGATTAGTAAATTTCCATATATTATGTTTAGTCACACTAGGTTGACTTATGGAATTGTCCACCATTATTATGTGAGCAGCTTCTTTAAATTTTTTTCTTTGTATATTTCCTTTTCTATCCAATATTTTTGTATTTTTCCAATTGAACATATGTTCATTGGTACATACATGGTCTGCTGCCTTAGAAACATCTATTTTCTTTCTTCTAATCATCTGTTTGTGTTCTTGCAATCACTTTTCAATGGGGCAACCGGTGTCACCAATGTACAGTTTCCCATATTCTCATGGTATTTCATAGATGCAGTTTTTGCTTTTTAGCATTTCAAGTTTAGACTTTGTAGATGTTAGAATTTCTCATAGTGAGAAATGGATTTGGAAAGCTGTTCCAATGTTATACTGTCTGCAGATTTTCTTTAATTTGTCTCCTGTTTTTGATACACATGGATATACTACCAGTACCAATAATTGTTTATTCTTTTGATAATTCTTTTTGTTGTCTATTTAAGATTTTCTTAATGACAACAATTCTTCATAAGAGTTTGTTCAATATAAATCTTCTTTTTATGTTTATAAGGATTTTGAGATAAATCAAATTTTCTGATTTAGAACATTAAATTTATCTTTAAGCCTAAACCAGATATAAAAGATATGTCTTACATTTGAAATAAATTTGATAAAACAATATGTTGTTTTTAACATTTTAAATATAATGCTAATTCTTGATATTTTTTTTTTGTAAGTAGCTACATTATTAATATAAGTTGTCCAGCCTAATAAAATAACTGTGAAAGTATTTGTCTTTTAAAACAATGTAAATTTTATAATTGATTATTTTGTATGACATCAAGCTTATACAACATTTCAAAAGAGAAATAGAAATAAAACAAAATAAGTTCCAGAAAAATTAATCAATCAATTTTGTTGTTCCTTTTCTTTTATATAACCCAGATCAACCGGATGGGAAAGTAAAAAATTCATTTCAAAATATCTTAATTTTTTTCACTGTTTATATAAATAATACTTTCTTAAATCTATGTGCTAACATAAAATATGCACATGCACACACACAACAAGAAAACATTCTTAAAAAGTGGATTATCTTGTTAAACCTAAAAAAACAAGACCTCTTTAATCATATGAAAATAATATATAAAATCTTATTGGAAAAAAAAAAACACATTAAAAAATTATAAAATATACAAACAGAATTCTACAATCCACTCTTCATAATTATTATTTTCGTAAATAAAGCTTATAAACTTTTAAATACTGTTTAATGAAAATTTTAATCTTTATGAACACAGACTCAGATATAAATAATATACCCCAAAAAACATTACCCTGAATTATCCATTTGACTATAAAACCTATTTTGAAAAGCTTTTCAAATTATCAGTCACATAATTACAAAAAAAAAGGCCTCACAAGCTACTATTTTTTTACTTTCTATTTTACAATTATATTTTTATTTCTCTTAATTTTTTTTTTGATACCCATCAAAAAACTTAAACATATTTTCTACAAAATAGTTTTTTTTTTTTTTTTGATATTTCACTGATTAATAATATTTTTTTTTGTACTTTCTTCTTTCTCCAAACTCCATAAATCTTTTTTCTTATTTTGCAATTCCAATGCCATACTTTAAATAAAACACATAGCTGTTTAATTCTAAAAGTTAGATAATCTATACAGGACTTATTCTATTCTCCATTATTACTTACTGCTTTAAAAAAAAAAAAATGCACTGAACGACACTCTTACTTCATTACACATACTTTGCATGGTGCTATAAATTTTCGAGATTTTTTTTTTTTTTTTCCAAATTTTTTTTTATGTTTATTACTATTAAATAATAATCCTTTTATTATTTCCCTTAATTCAATTTTACTGGCAAACTTTTCATCAAATCTGATAACTATAAATCATTCCTCTGCTAACAATCTCCATTTACAATACCCAAATTAATTCTTCTAAACACAGATAAAAAAAATAATGAATACAATCCATCTACCTGATTCTATCTGATTATGATGGCATTTTTTCTATAAATTGTTATTGGTATCCATATGCAAAAAAACAAGTTTCAAAATTTTATAAAATTGGAACCAAAAAAATTCTCTAAAACAAAATGATAATCACATTTGGTTTTCTATCTAAATATCAACATGAAAACTCCATATTTGATCACAACTGCTTTTAGTTTAATTATAAACATTAAATTATTTGTCTGATTTAAATGTCAATGTAGTGCAAGACATTTACAATGAATTAATAAACATTAAATATTTAATATAAGATTATTATATAAATATTAAGTTATGATATGTGACAACACTGAAGTTTATGACATAGCTCTAAAACTGTTACTGGAATGACAAGCTATGACAAATTACTATGCATAATAATCAGGTATTATCACCTGGTCATAGTACTCTATTATCTAGTGTTTCAATATGACTCCTGTCAGATAACAAACAATGATATATTAATCTGAAGGTGTGTGATGATAAATTTTAACAATAAGTATATATTGGACTATTTCTATCATCTAATATTAAATAGTGAATGTCTTTAGAATAATTCAAACTTTATTTAAACTTTTCAAATACATTCACCTGTAATTAATAGCACATAGGTTAGTATATAACACATATAGTTTTGACTAGTCAAGCCAGCAACACCTGAAGATAAAAAGAGATTAATACCATTCAAAATGTTCTGTTATATAGGTAACCTGTATGCTGTTGCTAACAGTTGAATATATTTGAAAACTTTAAAGATTGAATATTTTAAAGAAATTCTATATTTAATGTTGTATGATGAAAATAGTCCAAACACATAATTATTATTAAATAATATATGTTTGTGAACCTGAAATTATATGTGTGTGCATAAATATATGTTCAGGGAGAATAGATGTACTGTATATGAAATTAAATAACGTTTTATATAAAAGCTATATGAAAGTGATATAAGCATATTTTTTAATGTAATATATACTGGTTTGGAGATTTACAAATTCCACAGAAAGTTTGTGCACATAATGCTACAATGTAGCCATTATAAATCACATGCTAATGATACTATTTGTAGATATTGTTTCCACAAATGGGTTTTGTATATTGTTTATTTACTAATATATAACTCCAAAAGATAAAAACATTTATTTCTAATATTATTTAAAGTCATTTTTAACTAAAGAATATATGTATGTCTGCAAGTAAGACAATTTATGAACAAATATATATATATACAGTATATATTAATATAACAATCTAAAAGAAATGTGCAACTTGCTCTCTCATCAACAAACATCTCACAACCTATATACTTTCCATTTTATGTCTGAATATAAACTTTATATAATACTATTAATTATATAATTAAAATTACTCCAACTTCAAAAGTAAATCAGACTAACCAAAAAAAACAACAACTCTATAACACAACCATTAGTTTTACAGATAAAAACAAATTTCTCAAGTGCAAAGGACTAAAAACTTACTAACAAATATATACTATTACCCACAATTCCTGATTACACCCCATACATCCTTAACATTAAAACAAGTTAACTGCTTTAAAATCCTACATTTTTAATAATAAAGATTCTTTAATTCTTCTCTTTATTTCATTTATTTCAAAGAAGATAACCTAAGCTTCATCAAAATTAATAGTTTGATCTGTATCTCTTTTATGCATGTATAAAGCAGAATTAAGATATTTATTTTTAACCCTACTTTTATACTTTCATTTAAGCTCAAACTATTTTGGTCTATATATAACTTCTTATAAAAACAAGGAATAGTATATACTACTCCAGGAAATAGTCTTCCTATAAAAAATTTTCTTTGTATTATTTAAAAAATTATTCAAAGTAACAATCCTTTTCTTATTTTCAAATAAATTAATATTGTTATTTACAATTCTATAAAAAGATAATTTAAAAGATAAAGAAACAAAATCATATTTTTCTGTATCCTTCATATTATTACAACTATTAACAATACAATTACTGTTATATAAAATACTTTTAATAAATTTATCGGAGTAAGTTTGAGCATAAGTGAAAGAATAAAAGTAATTAGAAATAAATGTCTTAGTTCTGCTTTATACATACATGTTTAGGATCACACTATTAATTTTGATAAGGCTAAAGTTGTTTTCTTTGGAAAAAAAATGAAATAAAGAGAAGAATTAAAGAATCTTTATTATTAAAATTGTATGATTCTGAAGCAATTAAAACTTGTTTAAGAGTTCTTTTAATGCTAAGGGTGTGTGAGATATAGTTAGCTTATATTTGTTGGTAAATTTGAAAACCTTTGCATTTGAGAGGTCTGCTTTTAGCAATAAAACCAATAGTTGTGTTATAGAGTTTAATGTTTATATTAATTGTATGTACAAATATGATTAATGGGATTTTTTTTTTTAAAAAAAGATGCAAAATGATTTTTTTAAAAAAGTTAAATCAAATTAATAAAGTTAATAAAATCTTTTCTTAAAAAACAAAAATGAAATGGAAAAATTTAAATAATTGGAAATGGAATATAAAAGATTAAAAAAAAAATAATAATAAGATTTATGTTTTTTTTCTTTTTCTAATCTTTTATATTTCTTTTCCAATTATTTCATTTTTTTTTAGAAATCATCCAAATACAATAATTTTATTAGTCATTTATTATACTAGAGATTATCATTCAAATATAAGAAAAGAAATGACACAACTATTCAATGTTTTGTTACCAACATTCCAAGATTTTTGTTAATACCGAATGATGCATAAGAGTATACAAATGTTGATTCAAAATGTTGTTGTTGAATATAATTATTGTTATGGATAAATTTTTGAGAGTTCCATTAAATAATTATTATAATTAATTAATGTGATGGCAATATTTAATAATTTATTATATTTAAAATGCAATAAAAGTGTTTTCTAATAATTATCAAGTAGGCTTTCAGTATTTTCATACCATACGCAGGACTGATAAAGCATCAGTTCATTATTATATATGAGTATGGTATTGAAAGTTCTGACAGCTTGCTTCGCAATGTTTTAAAAACTATTAAAAACCCATTTCAAAAAAACTTTAAACCTACTTGCATATATTGTAATAATTCTTTTGTATTATTTAAATAAAAACAAATAATGCAAAATTAATTCTTTCTATGTGGAGAGAGTTATAAAAATAATCTACAATTTTTTTTATAGATATATAAGTATGATTAATTTTAGAATATATTACATAATAAATAAATTAAAAAACAAAGTTTGAAAAATAAATTTCATTCTAAGAAAAAATACTTGTATATATATGTTAATGTTAGATTAGATTAAAGTACAAGTTTGATTAGAAAAGAAAAAGAAGTATTTAGGATGCAGAAAATGTTAGAAGCAAATGAATCCAGAATCAGAATGAAGTACAATTGTCTATCTGTTAGTGTTGAAAAGTTCTCAGGACACAAGAACAAAGATAACAGAGAAGAAAATAAATGAAACACAAAGTACATTGGCTTATGAAATAAGAGTTGATAAGAAAAATGTAAACAGGAAAGCTAACTTTCTTTTTTTGTCTTTAATAAAAATAAAAAAAAAAGACTAAAATTCTGAGAGAAAATAAATCAGAAAATAAGTAAGAATGTATTAGCTTCCCTGTTTACAAAAGTAAGATAGTGAGAAGTGCATACTTTAGGAAAGCTTCGACGTAGAACCGGAGGTTGCGTGGGTTAATACGAGTCTTCAGCTTGTCAGCAAAATCCTGGATCAGCTTCTCTTTATTCTCTGCCTTTTCCAGTTGCTGCACAAAACAAGCGACCAATAAGAACAGTGCTAGGGTATTACATGCAACTATAAGCTTTTCAGACTGCTTTATTTTTTGATTTTTATATTCAAATCATTTCAAATATCAATTTGTACAAACATTTTTAAAAATAAACAATTATATATCGAAAGTATACTAACTATTTGGCTGTTAGTTATCGTAAAATTTAAATAGTGACAATTTGATACTTTGAAATGATTCACAGCAATTAAAAATTAAAGTCTATGGATGAAATAATCTATAAAATCTAAATCAAAAATAGAAAAATGAAATCCAAACTAAAAATAATCAGTTTTTGATTAATTAAAAAAAAAAAAGTTGTATTTTTTCAATGGTTTAGTTGAATTAAAAATTATACACACATGTTAATTTTCCACACACAAAAAAAATATTCATGCATTAGTAGTTTTTATGATTTTTCATAATCACTTAATCATTATGCATCAAACAGCCAACATGCAGGATAGGAAGGATAAAAAATTAATGTGTAATTTAGGTAAAAATTTCTTATAATACATAAGGATTTTTCTCCATTTTGTATACATGCAGTGGTGAAGCAAAAAGATTAAGTGATCACGATTACTTTTTAACTTCATGTGGTCTAAGAGCACACATGTTACCTCTTCCAGAGTCTACAGCATGCACCGGCAAGTCATGGAAAAAAAAACAAGAGCCATTAGAAGACAAGGAAAATCACAAAAATCAGACAGCCACAAATGGGAAATAGCAATGGATAAGTATAAATAAAATAAATATATAAAAAAACAGTGGCTGGTTGTTAAAATGAAATATTAGAGGTTGAAATTCTTATGAGTCTTACTGCACATACACACCCACTCAATATATATATAAAGCTATTAAAAGGCATACATTTTATATTTACATTTTATTATCAACGTGCAATGTAGTATATTATTCATGCTTCTGAAATTTTAGACTTTATCACATAATTTTTTATAGAACTTATATACTGACATTTAACTATGATTCAATTAACATTTTAATATATAAATGAATCAACACTAAAATCTTTGCAAACATTTTTTTATAAAAAATAATAATTTTTTATATAATTTTGTTTCGAGATGACACACATCTATTCAAATTATTTTTTAAAACATTTTATTTTATTTTAAAAAAAGTATTACACAGAAAGATAGTGTGAAATTAATTCATTTATTTATCAACATCAATGTCTCTCATTAAAATATTTATTAATATATATACAATATGCAATAACTATGTGTATCTATATGTATACACATATTTATATCAACACACATATATATATAGAAACTTAAATTATAACTCATTACATTTGCTAATTTTTAAAATAAAACAAAAAATAATCTATTAATAAAAATGATTAAATTAATAAAGTTAAAACTAATAATGAAGGATGATGAGGAGAAGGATGAAAATGCAGTTATTAAACATAATAAGAATAAAGAATTTGTTCACAGTCTTGAAAATAAATATATTTGAGACTTCCCTAATTCAGCATATATTTTATATTTCATTACAGTATATTGATACATTTTAATCATTAATATTATTTGCTTTCAATATCAGAGAAATAAATTACATATATACATATACACACAAACAGAAGTTCCTTCCATCCACGAACTCACTACCTATGGTTTCGATTAATCACAGTTTGAAAAAAGTATCAAAATAAAAAATAAACCTTTGTAGCTAATAAAATTTAAATGCATGCCAATCTGTATGAGTTTCATCATAGATTATCCCTCTGTCAGATATGTTCTCATCTAGTATAGTCAGGTGATTGTATGATCACTTCTCATCCTCACTCTTTTTAGATTTATTATTGCATTTTCCCCTTAGCCCCAGGCAGATAATCTTGATTAGTTGCTATTTTAAGATTATGGCTATAGATCTCTAATTTAAAAATTAAAAAACAGAAAAGTCCTATTAAATATTTCCATCTATTTAAATTTATATTTGTTATACATATAAATTATATAGAGTTAACTATTATTATTAGTTTAGATATTCAAGGGAAAACTTGGGATCAAATGTCAAAAGATATTGGAAGATCACTGTGTGTGTAATTGGATAATGTAATTCTAATAATTTTCACAAGCTGGTAAAATAAACCTTGTAAAATAACTTATGGCTTATCAAATATGTAATGCTGATAATGCAAACCTTTTTATGGAACAACTAAGTCTGAAAACCGTATTATGATAATTCAAAAGCCAGATTCCCAAAGAATCATTTAAATGAACTTGAAAATAATGGTCAACTTTTCTTTGATCAATGCCAATCTGTTTGTCACAAAAATTGGCACTGATACAAGAAAGGGACATTGGTTTGCAAGTTCATTTAAATGACACAAATAGGTTGGCATTAATATGAGAAAGAGGTGTTATTGTTAAGTTCATTTAAATAATTCTTTAGGAATTTGACTTGTGAATTATTATAATATTTTCAGACTTGGTTGGTCCATAAATAGGTATATATAAATTAAAAGAGATCCATACATTATCTATTTATTAACTTATGATGGGAAAAATTGATTTTAATATATATATTAATCTTTTAAGTAAAAAAAAATATATTTAAAAAAAAATTAACTCAATAGTATAATTAAAACAATAATATACTAAATATTAATTTAAACAAAAGTTTAAGTACACAATATATATAAAATTTGAACAAATTAATAACAATATAATATTGTTTAATGGCGGGTTTACATTAGTTTATATTTAACTTGCTGGGAATTTACAGTAATTTCTGCTTTAATTTTGTCTATTTTTGAGCTATTACTATTAATATTTACAACATTAATAAATGTATTCTTTTTTAATATTAAATAGGTCCACTAAGTGAATAGTAAACCTTCCTCATAAAAAGGGGTTTTGTGAGAAATGTTTATGGAGAATATCAACCTCTGCCCAGAATGGTTTGAAGAATGATAAAATTCTATGGATATCAGATCAATTCTATCATTTTCAACTACCAAGTAACAAAATATTTAATTATTTTTTCACTCTTTATTTAAAAAAATGGCTTTGGGATTCTTATAAATACTTAAATCAGATGATAGGGAAATATTAGCAAATAACATTGTTGACTGCTAAAAACTTAGCAATTTATATATACCAAAATGTTTAAATAATTTGCTGTTATGATGCATACATGTGCTGTAATAACAGAAACAGAAAAAAAATTCAAAGTAGAGTTAAATTATGACAGTTCTATAATTATTACCTCAGCAGAGAGCAGGCAGCCTATTTGTCTAGTTATCCAATAAATAATTATTATGTTTATCACACTGTTGTTTCCAGACCACCATATTATTCACATCAAAAATCAGTGGCTCTAAATGGCAGTTTGACTGTAAATGTTTTACTTATAAAAATTATCATTAAAAAATTGAGTATTCAGATGTGTGTTTTATTTATGGGAAGGAAGGATTGGTTACAATCATTTATAATATTTGGTAGTCCATTCATTAAATACTGACTTACAAAAATTACTGATTCTAGCAGATTTTGTTCTCCCATCCTTAATAAATGCAAATATCACACTTATGATTATTGATTTGGAAATATAAAGCAATTAAGAAGTTTGGTCAGTAACATTCCAATTAGAAATCAAGAATATAACACAAAGTTTAAAAAATTTTGTTTTTCTTGCAGCAGACTTATAAAACTGGAATCAACTCTTGTCAGATCTTGTAATCTTCTTTTAATTTTTTTGCATAAAACAATATTATGTTCTACAGGATTTGTCCAATTATTGTATACATTAAATATAAAAATAGAAAAGATTTGACTAAACACTATCTGGCCATAAAATAATTAAACAAATCCATCCACTATATTTAGCAAGTTACATAATAGAACAGACTGTTGATTTGTTATGTTTTTTAATGCAAATAAAACTAAATCTAACAACATGTTGAAATTTTGGAGTGGAATTAATACTGATCCCAGATATAAATATGGCTTACTTGGTCATGAAATCATATCTAATTAAGCAGAGAATGAAGACAGTATCCAATGACAAAGATGATAAAAATATGTGAAAGATGACTTGGAAAAAATGAAGAATACGGGTTCTTCCAAAAATGTATCTTGGGATATTTATCTTTTTCATTCATGTGTTCTAAGTGTTTTTGAAAATTAACAAGATTTTTCTTTAGTAATAATTTTATCTTATATCTTGTGTATTAATTCAGAACAAATATTTATTAGTAGTCAAGCATTGGTGGCCTAGTGGTTAGCATAGCTGCCTTCCAAGCAGCTGGCTCGAGATCGCTTCCTGGTCAACACATTTGACATAAGAAAAAAAAAATATTTATTAGTATTCAGAATGAAAATTAAGATCACATGAGCAGAAAATGCTACATGTTTCTTTTTTAATCAGGTCACTAATAATAACGATACTATTTTTATTTTCTGCTTAATTAAATATGATTTCTTACATCTGGGATCAATATTAATTCCACTCCAAAAGGTTAACGTTTTGTTAGATTTAGTTTTATTTACAGCAGAAAAATATAGTCAGTCAACTCAATTCTTTAGTTTGCAAAACATAATGTAGATTTATTTAATTATTTCATGACTAGATGAAGTATGGACAACTATTCTTTATTTTAATGTATATATATATGAAAATATCCCAGTGCATATTGCTAGCTTCAAATTCAAATACAAAATGTTCAAAAAACTCTCCCAAATGTTATGTTTTTTCAGCAACACCTTCTGTGAATAAATATAAAGTCTAAAATTCAAACAGCATGATTCAAAAGGATACATTTGGGAAAGTGATTTGAACATTTTATATGTAGAGATTTTACTCCAGTATTTTCAATGAATGATCATAAATAGTAGAAATAGATAAAAGACAGTGAGCATGCATTAAGAGCATAGTAGATTATTAAGTTTGATGAATTAATCATAATTACAGTAATAAGCTTTAGAGATACAGAGAAGTAAAGATAAACTACTAGTATATTTCAACATTATCATCTACAAACAAAAAATAGTTTGGTTCTTATTTAAATAGGACATTATGTGTAGAATTATCTTAACTGGCTGAGACTCTGACTTATGATTTAATGTTAATATTGATATTTAATTATTTATAATGAAAACAACTTTTTGGGAAAAATCTTAATATTAAACTCATTATGTTATATACTTTAAATTATCTAATAATTTTAAAAGCAAAAAAGTTATTTCTACTTATTAGTGAAAGCTAATAGCCAAAAACCAGCCTAAATTTATAATACATAGCATCTGATTGGCTGTCAGATAAGTATTATAATTATAATAAATGCAAGAGGTTTGCAGTCTTTCAATTTAATTTCAATATATAGCTTTGGAAAAGAGAAAATATAGGTAACTATTATTCTTAATATATACTTAAAATAATACAGAACCTAGGAAGCATGATAATTCAAAAATATCCTAAAAGTAAGTAATGCAATAGGTTCCTCCTTACTTTCAGAATTGCTACAGAATGTTTTACCAGTTTCTTCTTTTATGGTGGATCTTAAACCCACTAACACTATCATTTTCTGTCCATTTAATAATTTTGATTTTGCCTGTGAAATCTGTGCAGATTGGGAGACTCTATTAATTGCTAGACTAGTAATAATTTTGTTGTTGTAGAATAATGTATTATACCAGTTCAAATGTAATTGGCTAGATCAGTCATAACTCAACCTTTTATCTAGGGTCACATATTTATGTTTTCTATCTTATCCAGGCTACAACATAATACACTAGACTTCATAAGAGAATAATGTAAAAAATAAACCTACATGTGTCCAAGTTATTATTTAAAAATTAATATAATTTTTTATGTTTGAGACAAACTATAATTACTACATGTTACTCTTAATATTTTGCATATATATTTTAAAAATAGAATGATTTGTATGAAAGATTAAAGTGGGCAAGATTTGGGCACACTTTTGTAGACTAGTATTTTTCAGGCCACTAATTTTCAAAATTCAGCATACTTCTTCCCTTCCTTCTTTCTTAAATAATAATCTCCAGATTCATATCATAATTTGTCAAATAGCTTTGCATAAACATTGTATATTAATTTTTGTTTCTAAGTACCAGGGATTTTCTAAAAGCAGCATACAATTCTTCATATTTCATAAATCCTGAAACCTGCTCTTAAATCCCTGGTATAAGGCAGCTAAATAATTCGAAATGATCATATAATTTTTTGAAGAAATGCCGATGCCATCATGTTTAGCTTTGTTATGATTGGTATATGTGCTATATACTCAGGGTTATTATTTACAATACCAGCTCAATACACATTGGTAAAACTCAACACACATTGGTAAAACTCAATATGAAACACAAAGTTTACTATCATGAGGCAAAACAAATATATGTTAGTAGAATGAATGTAAAACACTGACTAATTTTCTTAGCAATAAATAAAATAATCTTTATTTACAGATTTATTAAGATGTGATTTAAGCTTCTTCACATACATGCTTAATGTACCTTGTGAGTACTTGTGGATGTTTTCATTTCTGTTTCTCTATTAACACATAGAATGAACTAATTCTGCAGTTTTCCACTTGTATAATTAATATAAAGTATAAAAAACAAAACTATCACACATCAATATAATTACACAATATAAAACAAATAAATGCATCATGAGTAAATTTCAGATTGAAGTGAATAATGAGTGTATTTCAGATCACACACAAAAGCTCGGCAGGCTGCAGGTTGAGTATGGTTAAGCTAAATTATGAATTTTTGCTATTTTATATTTCTTTCCCTTGATTAAAAAAACAATAATACTCTAACAGAGAAGATAGTTAGGAGTTTTTATACAAAAAAAAAGGTGGAAAAAATGCTAGGGGAAGAAGATAGAAGTAAATTTACAGGACTAGTCAAAAACTGCATTTTTTTTTTTCTTTAAAAAAATCTATTCTATATCTAAACTAATAAGTACTTTTAAAAATTAGAGCTTGATAAACATATATTGTGAAAACTAAATTTATTTATTTTATAATTAATAAATTGTATTACAATAAGTAAATATAACTATAGGCTCAGAATTCATTGGAGACCTTTACCTTATTACAGTTGCATCGACACACATAACCAACCCAGATTAACGCAAATCTTTATTCTCTAAGTAAAAATAGTTAAGTATTCTTTTTCTAGCCTTATTTAATGACTAAGTGGTTATGGGCTCTCTTCCTAAGCCATGACAAGAATCACCTGGTCTATATTCAACCCCAAAGATGTGGAAAAAAAGGTCATGAAGAAAAAAAAGACTAACAAGTTCTAAGTTTGCTTGTGACCTAAAACAATGGCAAGATTCACCCAGCTAGATTCAAAACCCAAATCCTGATAGTTGGAGGCATTACTCAATAGGACATGAGATATTTAGTGCTTCGGGGAAAAATAAAAATAGATTCTTGATATTTTTTAATGTTCTAAAATTATAAAATAAAAGTGTTAATTAGGACTTGTGTTTATATTTTTAATTGTTTAATTATTTGTTTTATACTAGCCTACATATTGTGATATTAATAAGATAAAAAGAAATATAATTTTTCATACATGAGAAAAAAATACATTTCGCAGAAATTTGTAAAATATTTGTAGTCAAAACTATAATTCTGAATTTACTTTTTCTCCTAATATTATTTATTATATATAATACAGTTATACAATGTTTGAGATAAAGAATTTGTCGTATTATTTTGTTAGTAGAATAAATAAAAGTTGTGTGTGTGAGATAAATAATTGTCCACAAATTAGTAACCTCTGTTGTGTATTTATGTGTTATTACTAAGAAGTTGTTTGTATTTATAAAGTTTAAAAATTTCTAAAAACAAATATAATTAAAAATTCATAGTTACTTATTTTTGTTTTACATAAAACTGAATTTCTGAAAATTATATAACAATGATATTTTATAGCAAATAGTAATATTAATACATTTAGCAGAAATCTTTAAAATATTTGTAATCAAAACTATAATTCTGAATTTACTTTTTCTCCTAATGTTATTTATTATATATAATATAACATCACATGACCACCACTTCTTATGCTTATAATATAGTTATACAATGTTTGAGATAAAACAAATATAATTAAAAATTCATAGATACTTATTTTTGTTTTACATAAAACTGAATTTCTAAAAATTATATAACAATGATATCTCATAACAAATAGTAATGTTATTTAATTGTTTTTACAAACATTTATCAGTATAAATTTAATCATTTGATTTCTACATGCAAAGTGTGTCCCAGTGAAATACTAGTGACTGGTTTTCTCTTCAAGTTATCTGCAATGGCATCTCTAAGTCATGCATCTGTTATTCAGAAAAAAAACGTTAAGATGTTAAAAATGAGACTGAATTTTGTACCTTAACCCAAGATGTAACAATGTGCCAACATTAAATCTAGTTTTCAATTGAACAAAACTGCTATTGAAATGTTTCAAATTATGTATCACAATAAAGCTTGTGAGTTGCAAAACATTTTCAAGTAGTTTGCAAGATTTTAAGATGTCAAGAAAAACAACATTGAAGACAAGCTATGATGATAAGATACATACTATTACATTTCATGTCATAACTCATGATCCAGATAGGCTAGTGTCTTAAATTTTTTGAGGTGAATATCTAAGCTATATTCACCATGTAGCGCATGCATTAATCTAAAAAAGACACTTCTGGCATGTGTATGTTATAGTCTGAGAATAAGTACAGTAGTAAAGATTATAGAATGGTAATTTTAAGAGTAAATGAGTTTTATTATTTGTTTTCATTAGATTTTTGAAATTTATTGGAAAGCTGAAGAAACTGGTTTTAAATAAACCTTTGTTTTTGATATATTAACAATTTAAACCATTCTTCATTTCTCTGTTTTTATTTTAATTTGCGGATATAGTACTTTTTATTACTAAAGTAGATACAGTGCATATTGAAAATAGGAGTTATGATATAGTGCAGGAATTCTTTGAAGATTCTAATCAGTAAATATTTACAATCACCTACCAGCTATTTAAATTAATCATTGCCAATATGAACAAAGAATTTTCAAAATTGAAACAGGTGATGGATGTCTTCATTATCAATGTCACAAAGTACAACAGATTTATGCCAAAATGTAACTAGGTAAAGAGACTACATTTTTAAAGATGTCTGATCTGCAAAAACTTTTTGAAATAAACTTAATATTTTCATGATTGGAAAAACCTATCCATAATTGGTTGTTTTCTATTCCCTCATGCTAGCTGTTTGATGGCATTGATGCTAATCAAAAACACATACATATTACGATTCCGGGCTGGGCCTGTGATTCTATCTATATAAATATCGGCTTTTTTAGTTTTTGTAATAGGAAATTAAAGCAACTAATAGTAAATAATATTACTATTTAAAAAAAAATTTAGAAATTCATATTAAATTTTAAAATGATACCCGAATAATTGACGTTTTTTGGACAGTAATTCTTAATAATAAAATGGGTTGTTTTTGTTTGTGTGTATCTGTCAAAAGATACGGTATTTTTTAAATCGAAAATAAGACGCAATTATGCATTTTTCAATTTACACAAAATTGCTACATTCACGCTAAATTTCAAACGATGCCCGACTAATTTCTTTAAATACAGTACTACATTTCAAAATGATACCCAACTATGTTGCAATTATTATTATTTTTTTTTTTGGACAGCAATGAATCACAAAGTGGATTGTTTTTGTTAGTGTGTAGATTTTATCAAAAGCCGTAATATTATTTAAATACTAAATTTAAAAATGATACCCACGAATAACTTTTTTTTGGGTATTGACAGTAATTAATAAGAAAGTGGATTTTATTTTTTTTTTTTTTTGTGTGTGTGTGTATATATCAAAAGTTATGGTCTTTTTTGCAATCGAAAATAAGACAATTCTACATGATTCAATTGACACACAACATTTAAAAATTCACACTAAATTTTAAAATGATACCCAACTAATTTGCTTTTTTTTTGGGAACAGTAATTAATCCGAAAGTGGGTTCTTTTTGTTAGTGTGTATATCTAAAAAGGACTGTCATTGAAAGACTCAATTGAAAAATGCTACCCGACTAATTTGCTTCCTTTTTTTGGACAGTAATGAATCAGTAAGTGGGTTCTTATAGTGGGTCTAGATAAAAAGGTACCGTTATTGAAATACTAAATTTAAAAATGATAGCTGACTAATTTGCATTTCTTTTGGACAGTAATTTATCAGAAAGTGGGTTCGTTTTGTAAATATTGTGTGTATATATATATATAAAGTACCGTAATTCAAATACTACATTAAAAAATCAAACCCTGATTAGTTTGCTTTCTTTTTTTGTTGGACAGTAATTAATCAGAAACTGGATTGTTTTTGTTAGTGCGTAGATATAAAAATTAATCTTATTTAAATAGTAAATGTAAAAAAAATAATACCCGACTAATTTTCTTTTTTTTTGGACAAGTAATTACTAATAATCAGACACTGAATTGTTTTTGTTTGTGCATATATATATATCAAAAGTAACTTGTCATGGACAAATTCTCGCAAAAATGTTACTTTTCGTGTGATCCTCGAAATACTGCCGTTCCGCACCCTTAAAAGCAACTTTTGAGGGTTATACATTCGTAATGGAACCTTCAGGACATTGTTAATAAAGTTACAATGTAACAGTAGGTGAGAGCAGTTGAAAAAAAAAAACCTTTGCAATGAAATTTCGAATAATTACGACAGGCTAAAATCCACACACTCTCACATCAAAGTATAGAAAAAATAGACATTCTAGCATTACGATAAAGTTAATAATACAACCAACTATGTCAGCCAATAAAGGCATTTGTCTGTGCTTTTAGCATAGAGGACTTTTCCTGTGTTTTATCATAGAAAGAAGCCTCTGGTTGGGTATAGGCCACTGTAAGTGGTATATTTCTAGGAATTGATCTAGAAATAGCGCCGTCATACGGCTGACACCAGGGAATAGAAAACAAGCCCATAATTTTGTAACACTTTATCTTCTTTATTTGATATTAAAAAATACTGATTAAAGATGATATGTATAATTCTCTTAGTAGATTAATCACAGGGAGTGATGGCATGGATTTTGAACTATGAAAACCCTAACTATAATAAAGTTTGTATACAGTTTAGAACAAAGTAAGTCTACATATCCATGGCTGATAAGATGTGGTATTATATTTAGTAACAGGTGGAGGTTATAACAATTGATCTGTGTTAAGATAAATTTGAAAAAGTGAACTTCCATCATCTCATGAAGATCAAGTTACTTGTGGAATTCATGAGAAGTTACAATTTTGGCATCTATTAATAAAAAAAAAAAAACCAGTTACCAAACTATCATTTTTCATCCTCTTTTTAGTCAATACCGGTATATTCTTTTAAACAGTTTTTTACAAGTGTTTTCATTCAAATGTAATACATCCATTTTTACTTCAAAAAATAGTATTAAAATTTAATGTTTTCACACAAAAAAAATTCATTATAATTTAATGCATCATAATGAAGTATTTCAATGGATTCTGCTAATTGTCCATTCCAAGAAATCAATATGTAAAAACTTTATCATTATTCCCTTAAAAAATTAATATTGTGGCACTTGTATTCTATACACACATTCTGTTAACATTTAGAAATAAATATAAAAATATAACATTAGATTTAAAACATGTTTTATCCTCAACAATAAATAAACATTATAACAGAATTAATCCATTGCATTTTAAAATATTAAGAAATCTTTTTTTGATAAATATATTTGTCAACATAATCCCAAAACAGCATGAATGTTTATGTAACATTTAACTTTAAAACTGTTAGTCAAGATATCTGTTAAAATATTGAATGCATGCATATTCGTACATGTAAAAAACTAATGAAGATAATAGAAAGTATAAATAGTTTTAATATCCACAGTGTAAATATTCAGAAAAGAAAATATTGTTTGATAAATTATATTAATAGGTTTTTCAATAAAATTATAATCCTTGTAAAGTAACAATAGCACATATTTTAATTATATATACTATTAACCACAAGACTCTGTATTTTGTATTTCTTTTCTTGAATTGGCTTACATAGTGAAAAAATATAAAGTATTATAGATTTTTAAAACTTTACTTACAATGTTTATGAGAAACTTTTAAAAATTTACATACTTTCCCTATCTCCAGAAATCTCTTTCACAATGTACATTAATTTTAATGTAAGACCTTCAACAATTACATGAGAATAGATTCTTGTCATTGAAGAGACAGATTAAGCAAATCATTGTAAGAACTTATTAGTAATAATTATAACAGCATTATCATGGTACAATAACTTAATATATATCTTATTCATAATTAATCAAAATTATTTTAAATGCTTTTAGTTAAATTAGAAACTCATTCATTTATGATAAATTTTAACATACTTCTATTAAATGGATTTCCTTCAAATTTTGTATGCATTAGAAATCACTGACAAAGGCAATATGACAATGAAATATTTTAAAGTTAGCAAGTGACATACATAATCTAAGGTTGTTGATAGATCAAATATCAAACATGTTGATATCAATTCAGTAAGTTTTTAGTGATGTTCATGAGAGGGCAATATATTTTTTAAATGCTTTTATTTTTTTTAAAAAGTAAATATATTCCAATTGATTGTGAAAGTTCCTTTTATTAAAATGCTTTATGAACAAAATAAAATTGGAATCAATTTTTAAATAACTGTGAATTTCCTTTAAAATGTTATATGACTGTGATATTGTTTTTATTCTTCATTTTAAATAGGAAACTAAAAAATTAAAAATATATATAAAAAATATTTTATAATAAACATTTACTTACTGTGCATTAAAAAGTAAAAATAAATAAATTGTTCTCTTCAACCACAATTGGGATTTTTAAAAGTAACTTTAGAGAAATGTATGATGTGTCCAGAAATTAATTAATTCAATCAATAATTCTTATAAGTAGTGATTTAATTAATTAATATCTGGGCATCCCATACTTTTATCTCAGATTAAATTAAAAAACTTCAATTGAGGTTGAAGAAAACAATTATTTTTTGGTTTTTTAGTGCATAGTAAGTAAAAGGGTTTATTACAAAATATTATATATATCATATTGTCATCTATTTCACATTGTCATTTATTTCACATAAATTGAAATTGGTATATGTATAATAAATAAATTAGAAAAAATACCTGCATGACTTCATTAAGACTCTCAAATACATTAAAAATATGCAAATTAATATAAAATTTACTACTGAAAAAATAAATGATTTATTCCAATTTATTAATTCAGATAATTTTTTTTACTAATTTAAATTAAAACTTATCCTACTAAATGCATTAAAAGATTGTTATTACTACTAATAATCATAATAAAAGATTATATTTTTTAACATAAATTATGTTTTATGTGCACATAATAAATTAAATTTGAATATATTAGATTAAAAGAATGTAATGTTGATAATTAAAATATATTTAAATGATATTTACATAAAGTAATACATGAGTTATCAACAGCAAGTAAAAATAACTATTGTAATGCATTTTTATAAACAATGTTGTAGGTTATTATTAATTGTTGTTGATAACATATGCATTATTTCATGTAAATATTCTTTAAATATATTTTATTCTCAATTACATTACATTGTTTTATTTTTCTAACATGAGTAAAACTGACTCATGGATTTGCAAACATTAGTAAAATAATAATAAAAATGAAAGTATAAAAGAATACAATATAGAATAAAATAATTTAATATATCAAGCACAGAGTTCTTCTTTTCAAAATAGTTCATAAATATCCAAAATAGAAATAAAACAAACTAACTCCTTCTTTTTAAAACATGTTTTTTATATGACTATTACATGGAAAAAAAAAATCCAACATTTCGACTATTTTATATAGTCTTTTTCAAGGCACACTAAAATAAAATAAAATATATATATAACAAATAATACATATTCCATAAAAATAAATAAATAAATTACAAAATATATTCATAAACAAAAATATACCTTATCTCACTCCCCTGTTACCAACAAACACAACTCAAAAAAAAAAAAACAATTTCCTTTTATTAAAAAAAAAAAAAAATCTCTATATATCCTTTAAAACATTTAATTAAAAACCTATACTTTTCTTTTCTGTTTATCTACTAACATCCTATTTAATTCTGGTTTTATTTCATTAATGTATACACTTTCTTTTATCATCCTTTCATTATATGACTTAATACATTCCAAAGGCTTTAAAAATCCCCATGCTTAAATTTATTCATGTGAATGTAAACAGCAGAATTTTTATCACCTAAATGCTGTTTTAATCTAGTTTTTAATTTATTCTTACTAGTCCCAACATATGTCATTTCTACATTCTTTCTAAAACAATTCAAACATTTTATCAAATAAACTGAATTCATAATATCTAACCTATTATAGTCCCCATTATTATTAATTAAAAGATTTAAACTAGCTTTCTTTTTATAAACTGGACAAATTGAAACATATTTCCTATTAATCATTTTAACTAATTTCTTAACTTTAATAAATAAATCTTTAGATATATTAAAACCAACATAAATAATCTTTTCTCTATTCCTACTCCTATCTAATCCCATTCTATTTCTTATTTTATTTATATTTTTATAAGAAAACAAATGTTTAACTACACCCCTAGGATAATCATTCATAAAACATTCATCCCTAATAATATCAATCTCATTCCCAAACAAATTACTATTTGGGCATAACTTAATTGCCCTAATAATTTTATTATTAACAATATTAATTTTACTATGATTATCAATATCTGAAAACCAATTATTTGATAATCCAAAAAATGTTTTTTTTCTAACACAGATGTTTCTATACTAACATTACCATTCCTATCAATTTTTAATATAATATAGTTGAATACTAAAATAAATTGAATGAGAACATATTCTGAGCAATAAATGTTTTTTTAATGTTTTATTATGTAAATTGCTTTTTTGATGTATTGACTATCAAATAAAAATTTCCCTCACTAATTCTCTCCATTTCTCTGTCTCATCACTGTTATTAAAAGTTTGATAATTAAAATATATTTATGCATTCCACTTTCAAATTCTAGCTGTGACCTCACATTAGTAAATAAAGTTTCATAATTAGAATATATTTATTTATTCCATTTTCAATTTTTGATGTATTGAATACCAAAGACAATATTTACTCACTAATTATCACCATTTCTCTAACTGTCCCCTTGTGTTAGTAAAAAATTTGATAATTAAAATATATTTATATAATATAACTTTTATTAAATACACTAAACAATTTTAAAGTAAATTATTTTATATTTCTCATATGGTCATTTTTAAAAAGGCTATAAAATTTTAATGTCAACATAACATATGCAAATGAGAAATTAAATACATGGTCCAAATGAAAATTTAAATAAATAATTTAAAATATATTTATTCCAATAAAATTTTATCTGGATTAACAAAAATATCTCTTTATTTGTGCAATATGTAATTCAATATGTAGGCCACAATTCTTACTTTATCAGAATATATTTGAAGGAAAATAGTAAAAGTTCATCAAATTCAATATTTCTCTTATATATACCTGCAGCATTTTAAAATTTATTTTTTCACATGTTAAATATATTTCAAATGATATCTTAAAAGTTTATCACTGTCATAGTAAAAGTTTATCAAATTGGGTAGAATTTCTCTTACTATACCTGTGCCATTTTAAATTTTACTTTAACATGTGCTAAATATATATTTAAACTAAAAATTTAAAGTTCATCAAATTTATTACTATAAAATATCTAAATTGTCATTATAAATGAGAAATTAAATATATGATTACAAGTACAATTAATTTAAAATATATTTACAAAATCAAATTCTTGTTTCACCAAAACTATATTTTTTGTTAAAATGTTTTTCAAACTTTGTAATATTTTAATTAATGCTGCCTTCTTTTGGGCTTTTTATGACATCATTTGAGAACAATTACAATATAGATTTTCCAAGCATTTTTATTATTACATTTTTTTAAAAAACAATTAAAGGAAAAAATTATATGCTAATAAAATTCTATACAAAAAAAATAAGAAAGAAAATCATGCAAGATTCTTCAAGATTGATGCAATATTTGTTGAGTTATATAAAGAAACACTTTTTCACACTTATATAGTAATATAGATAATATGTTAAATAAAAGACAAAAATTAAAATAATTAATAATTTATTTAGAATTAAATGAAATCCAGCTTGGATTAAAGGTAAAACATGAAGCTAATATTAATAATGATAAAATTATTATCGAACATAATTCTATAATAATCATTTTTATTAGTCATTCATTAGACTAGACATTATCCAATAATAAATAACATTTCTGTAGTGTAATTTTCTCTACACCACTTTCATGCAAGTTTAGGGACTGGTTTCTATCCACTTTTTAACACCCTGTAGAGCAGTGGTCTTCAACCTTTTCACACCTGCGGACTGGTAAAAATAAGGATAAGATTTCGCGGACCGACAGAAGTTTACAGATAAATTTTCTTAAAGATGTAACCTGCTTAGCCTTAGATAAGCATAATTGTTATAACTGACCAAAACTGCACACTAGTTATTGTGCATTGTAATGGTGTTGCTTACCTTCACATGCTGAACACTCTTTCTCGAGTTGTGCAGTCATACTGCTACAGAAAACATACAATAACAATTGTTCTCATTAATGTGCTTGCATTTTACATTTATTATTTCATTGTTAAAATATGCAAGAATAAAATGTTATTCACCTGAATGTTGAAAAGTCAAAAGTTTTGATCTTATTTTATTTGGGGGGGGGGGGGTTTGAGAAATGCTTTATCACTGAGACAAAAGATAGCAAAGTTATTTTTTGTTTCTTTTTATTTTTAAAAAAAGGTAACAGAAATTGGTTTTAAAAATAAAAGTTTTAGTATTTTAGCGGTATACAAATAAAGCCAAAAAAAATATTGCCTTATAGGCCAAAAAAAAGTGGGCGTATTTTTAAACAAAAAAAAAAAAAACTTGAAAAAGTCAAAAGTTTTAATCTTACTTTATTTTGGGGTGGTGGGGGTGTATTGAGAAATACTTTGTAAAAGTTAGAGACAGAACTTATTTTTTGGTTTTTATTTTTAAAAAAAGGTAATAAAAATTGATTTCAAAAATAAAAGATGAAGCTCAAAAAAAAAAAAAATATATCGACGTATAGCCAAAAAAAAGCACTAAAAATGAAATATTAAAAGAGAGAATAGAAAAAATTTAAGAGATCAAAAAAAGTCACGTTACATTTTATTGTTTTAACAACGCTAACAAGCAGCCGTGATTGGCTATTAAAAGACAACCGGAGTTTGTATAATAAAATACTTTTTTGTACCCCCCCCCCATAAACATCTGTGATAAATAGAAAAACAAATTAATTTATATATGATTGATTAGATTTTGTTTTTGTTCTGTTTCTTTTTTTTTTAATCGGGAAAAAATAAATAAAAATTGTTCATATTAATTAAAAATTTAAAATATTATTTTGTTATTACAAACTTTCTTGCCAGTCTAGCTGCGGACTGACAGAAAACTTCTGTGGCCCGGTGCCGGTCCGCGGCCCAGTGGTTGAAGACCACTGCTGTAGAGGAATGTAATCATAAACATGACCAAAGATGTAAAAAATATGTATGATTTCCAAGATGCACATTTCATGTTAAACCAGCACCTTGCATGTGAGTGATGTAATGAAAATTACAGAAATATTATTCATTATTGGATAATCTCTGGGTCTAATGAATCACTAATAAAAATTATTATTATACAGTTATGTTTGTAAAAATCTTATCAAGACTAAATATTATATTAGAAAAAAAAACTTGAGAAGACTATAGTAACATATATATAAAAGAATTGATTAAAATATCATGAGACTTGAAAGAAGATGACATTTTATATGTAATTACATGTTGGACAATTTCCATAATTTAAACACCTATAGAAAATTGTTAGCAATAGCTTACACATTAGTATATAATACAGAAATCCCAAATGGTATTATTTTCCTAACTTTTCTCATGTCCATCTAGTCTAACTAGTAACAGTACTAGTATAGGAATTGAACCTGAGACTTTTAGATTCATGAATACTGAATTTAAGGTGATGATCTAACCAACTAAGTCTTTGACAGAATGGCCTAGTTGATTAAAGAATCACTTAAAATCAGTATTCACAAATCTAAAGATGTCAGGTTCAATTCCTATACTAGTACTGTTATAATCAGGCCAGCAAAACTTGGAAAAAGAAACATAAAACAGTTGTTTTCTCATCCTTGGTGTTTGTCTTAAGATGTCGCTACTTCTAGATAAATTCCTAGAAATATACCGTTTCACTGGCCTTCACTCAACAAAAGAGGAATTTTTCTATGTTATAAACGCAGAAAAGTCCTCATGTTATGTTGGACGGAGAAGGCGGTGGTGGCAACAGAAGCCAACACAAAGAGACTTCTTTCTATGATAAAACACAGAAAGAGTTCCCGACGGCTGCTGGTTATGGCTTTTTTTCTATGTTAAAAGCAAAGAGAAAGAAATGCCTTGATTGGCTGCCATAGTAGTCGATTTTGTTCATCATTTTCTCGTAATAGTAGAATATCTATTTTCTCTGTAGTTTCGTGTGAGAGTGTGTGTATTTGAAGCAGTCGTAGTTTTTTAAAATTTGATAAGACGTCTATTTTTTTTAATGTGTTGTAACTTACTTTACTGTTGTAAGTTTAGTAATAATGTCCTGAAGATTCCATTACAAGGGGTAACCCTCAAAAATTGCTTTTAAGGGTGCAAAAGGGAAAAAAAATTAAAGGCTCATGCGAAAAGTACCGTTTTCATGAGAATTCGTCCGTGACCAGTTACTTTCGCTATATATATATACGCACAAACAAAAACAACACACTGTCTAATTATTAGGAATTACTTGTCCGAAAAATAAAAATAGTCGGATATTATTTTTTTTTTGTTTTGTTACATTTATTATTTCAAAATAAGATTAGTTTTTATATCTACACACTAACAAAAACAACCCAGTTCCTGATTAATTACTGTCTTTAAAAAAAAAAAAGAAGCAAATTCAACAGGGTTTGATTTTTTTCAATGGAGTCTTTGAATTACGGTTTGTTTGTTTTTATGTATACACAAGATTTACCAAAAAAAAAAAAAAACCCCACTTTCTGATTAATTACTGTCAAAAGAAATGCAAATTAGGCAGCTATCATTTTTAAATTTAGTATTTCAATAACGGTACCCTTTTTATATAGACAGACTTAACAAAAACAACCCACTTTCTGAAACGGAAATTAGTCGGGTATCATTTTTCAATCGAGTCTTTCAATGACGGTCCTTTACTAATAGTAGTTGGGTATCAATTCTAAATTGTAGTATATAAATTACATTACTTTTGATAGATTTAGAATTATGTCTTGCTTTTTTAATAAAATGATTGATTTAAAACTCTTGACCAAAAATACCGTAACTTTAAAAAAAGACACACGTAAAGTCCAAAAAAAAAAGAGAAAAAGCCCCGTAACTTTAAAGACACACACACACAAACTCAAAAACAATCTAAGATTAATAAACATTGACTTATTACGTCTTGCTTTTGAATCAAATTATTGATTTACTCTCGCAAAAAAAATACCGTAACTTTAAAAAGACACACCTAAAGTCCAAAAAAAAAAAAAAAAATTTGAAAAAGCCCCGTAACTTTAAAGATACACACACGAACTCAAAAACAAGATAAAATTAATAAACATTTACTTATTTCATCTTGCTTTTGAATAAAATTATTGATTTACTCTTGCAAAAAAAAAAAAGACCGTAACTTTAAAAAGACACACGTAAAGTCCCAAAAAAAAAAATTAGAAAAACACCGTAACTTTAAAGACACACACACACAAAGTCAAAAACAAGATAAGATTAATAAAAATTTACAAAAATGAAAAAAACTAACATCATATAATAGTATTAGTTAGTAGAATATTTTATTGCAAATCTAAGAAATCAGATCTTTTTAGATCAAATCGATCATTTTTTAGGTCCGGCTCGGAATTGTTATATGTATATGTTTTTGATTAGCATCAACGCCATCTTAAGGTGAACACCAATGATGAGAATGCAACCCATAAAACTACTTGAAACATTGCTTTATACACTAATCTTAGTACTATTAACAGTTGAGTAAAGCTTACGTTTCTCTAAAGATATTTAACAATTAATTCTGGATATAAGAGTCCAACTAGTAACTACATGAATCTATTATCTATTTTCAATAAAATTTTCACTTAAAATTCTGACAGATGATATAATTCATTAATTATGAAAACATAAAAAAGTTTAGACATATATAGTTTATGATAAAAGTTAAAGCTTCAAAAAAATTGAAGAAATAATAAAGCTATTTCATCAACAGTTGTACATTAAACATTTATAATTTAAATTTATTTATAATTTTACTTTTGAGCAACTTAGACAAGGAGTTTCAATATGAAATTCATTGTGGTAAGTGATTTGCTAATATCTACAAAGATTCTTCAAAAGGGCTATGTGAAAAGATAATGTTGAAATGTTTACTATTGCTATAGGTAGCTTGCCATATCAAAAATATGAAACACTATGAAATTTATTTTTATTTATATTCAATAAATAAATACATTTCATTATTTAAAGATTATATTCTCTATAATGTTATCAGCTTCATTAATATTGGCATCTCAGATGGTTATCAATCTGGGTATTCATATATGTCAAAAATTTACAGTAAAAAATGAAGGATATATTTAATAAAGGGGAAAGTTATATTATGAGGCCAGCCACTGTACAAATATGATACCTCTTCCACTAATGGTGAAATCTGCATCATATTACAATTATGGTTTTTTTTCTTAATCATATTACCATTATACTTTTTGAGTCAATTTACTGAATCTCATTTACCAACTCACTTTAATGTGGGATCTTTACCTACTAGATATCCAGCTAGAAAAGTTGACTACCTGAAAGATATCCTAAATCTGTTTGTCATTGGAAAAGATTTCCAAGGTTCATCCAGTCTGGACTTGAATCTAGTAAGTGGTTATGGCAAGTAGATGTATTAACCATCAAGCTACACAGCCCTTATCTAATAAGATGAGATAAAAATGATTCATATTATTATCTGGTTTCCAAAAGACAAAACTTTAACTATGCAAGAGAAAATAAAATTTAATAAATGATCTATGCCTGCAATGAGAAGATGCAGACTTCTGCCAACAATGTTAATTATACTACAGAAGCCATTTCAATGACCACAAACTTTTATCCCAAAGCATACTATAGATACAGTTAATATTTTTATTTTTCACATTATCTATTAACTGTACCGATCTACTAGGCTATATACATTGCATTTTCTCTTCAATTGTTTCTTAAAAATACCGTGTCTATATTACCAAAGAATTCTAGGATAATTAATCAATAAATTTAAGTTTCAATGTACTTTATGTAACTAAAATCTAGATTTATAAAGAATTAAAAAAAAAAATACAACAGAAAACTAAAAGATAAAAAGGAAACATTTTTCAGCTGTCATGAATTCCAATAAATACCCCCACCCCTAATGTGTTAATTTAAAAATAAAGTTTGTGTTTTTCACTGATCATATTGTTAAAATGTTATTATTTGAAAAGCAACTGGAAGAATTAGACTTGAAGATGTTCATTTAAATTGTTTTTTTTTTTTTTAATTTAAAAAAAGTAAAAATAAACGTGTTTATGTTCCTCATTCTCCTCGTTTAAGGAGCTCCAGTTATCGATGATAGAGAAAAGAAAGGTAAGGATGGTAGTTTACAGCGAATCTGGTCCATGCATGCTGACAATAAATTACTCAGTTCAAAATAAAAATGTCGATACCTTTTATTTTTTTGATTTTTGTGAAGTCAAAAAGTAAACAACTATTGGACAGGTAGTGGAAATTCAAATAAATAAGAAAGAAGGTTCATTTCCAGCTTTTTTTGTGTGTTAATTTGTTGTTGTTTCAAAGCCAGCCAATTCATTTTTATTTGGATTGCTGGTTTGATTTTTACTTTGTATTGAATGTAGCTAACTAATATTGTTTTCATCAAAGTCAACAACACTTCTACAATTCACAGTCTTCTCCTATCCCTTCTTCCCCCTCCTCACCCATTAAAAAGCAAATAAGAAAAAAGAAATTTGAAAATTTTAAAGACATTATATATGAATGAAAATTTCCAAATAAATCTGTCAATTACAAATACTAAAAGAATTGTTTGAAATTGTACATCAATTAATTTTATAAGTCAACATTAGATAGTATTGCAATAAGGAATCCAAAGAAACCTTGGAAACTTAGAATTAACTGTATTTTCCCCCATCTCTCCCACCTTCTTCCATTTTCTCAAAATCAAAGAAGAAATTGAAAAAACAAATAATACTAAAAGTTTGCAAAAAAAAAAAAAGACCTATCATTGAAAAGTAATGAGATTTTAGATTCCTCCTTAAAATTTATAAATTATACAGCATTATGATAATCCCTTTTTTAAATCCAAAGAATCTTCAATTGATCGATTAGTCATCCGAGTATTCTTTCATGATGAAACAATTATCAAGTGGGTGGTAGGAATACAAATCAATAAGAAAGAAGTTTTATTATTATATTTAAGCTTTTTTCCCCTATTAATTTATTATTATTGTTTTGAAGCCAGCAAGTTTATTTTTATTTGGATTGTTGGTTTGATTTATAATTTGTATTGAATGTAGTTTATAATTATTCTTTTCATCAGAATTAGCAAGACAATTCGCCATCTTTCTCCTCCTCTTCCCCCTCCCCTCATTTTTTAAAAAGCAATTAAGAAAGATGAAATTTAAAATTTTTAAAGATAAATAATAGAATAAAAAATTTCCAAAACAAATGTGTCAATTACAAATACTAGGAGGTTGTTTGAAGTTGTACATCAATTAATTTTGTAAGTCAATATTAGGCAATAATTAAAAATAAGCAATTTAAAACAAAATTGAAACAGACAACTCACTATAAATAAAAAGTTATATATCAATTTGTCTTTCATTCTTTAATGGAACTTTTTCAAGATGCTTCTTTTTACTCAATACATGTGATATAATGTGATATGGCTACACCTTTATCAAAGTCAGGAATCTCTCAGCCAATATGTCCAAGAAAAACCTGTTAGCCATCTTACCTTCCCTTTCCATTCCCCATCCTAAGTATTTATCCTATTCTTCTCTATCTGGATATATTTCATTTCCATAATATCATCTTTGTCCACTCCATGGCTTTTGTATCTAGATCCCTCTTATCACTTCCTAATCCCAGTATAAAAACCAAGAACCCACTTTCAGTATAATCACTTTGTTTACATTTATTCTCCCACAACTTCATTATTTATACCCTTACTGCTTGTAAACATTTACATTCTATTAGCAAATGCCTAATATTTTCCATGCCTTCCTTACATAACCTGCAGACTAAATCACCTACATTTTTCCATTTATGTGTAAATTCCCTTGTTGCTAGTAATTCTGTTCAAGCCTTAAATAGTAAACTACTTCCTCTGCTATTATCATAAATGAACTCATATCTAATATTCTGTTTTCTTCTATATATATTTAAGCTCTTTTTACTTTCCATACTCAATTTCCATCTCTCCAGCTCCCTATTTTTTATTAATACATCTATTCTTCTATCCCCAGAACACTATAACACTCAACAATCCACCTAATATGACCAACTATCCTATAGAAACTTCATCCAATGGACATTATTTACATTATAATAAATATAATTAGTAAAATGCATATATGTACATAAAAATGATTAAGTTTATTAACACCCCCCCCCCATAATATATATATATTTACAAAACAATCTAAAAATAATAATAATCTTTTATTTTTATTTTAAAATTATAACTCTAAAGTTCCCAATAATCTAACAATGTTCATTTCCCCCTAATTGTGCTGGATCTTTAATCATGTTTTACACATTTATTTAAACTTTCTTGAAATATACAAAGTTTCATAATATTTCCATTCTCCATAATTTTTAACATACTTTATTACCTGAATATTTTTTTCATAATTCATTCTATGTCCAGTATCCAAAAAATGTATATATGGCCCTGATATTACATCCTTTCTGTTAATTGCCCTATCATGCTCCTTACCTCTTTCAATGTCCATCTTTTCTGTCTGATGAGAAATTCAAAAAAGTCTTGAAAACTTAGAATTGACTATTTTCAACTCTCTCCCATTTTCTCAAAACCAAATAATAAATTGAAAAGACAAATAATTCTAAAGTTTTTTTTTTTTTAAAAAAAAGATCTATCAATGAAAAGTAATGAGATTTTAGATTCCTTCTTGAATTTATAAATTACATAGCATTAGGATAATCCCTTTTTTAAATCCAAAGAATCTTCAATTGATCAATTACTCATCCCAACATTCTTTCATGATATCAAAGCAGTATTTTAAAAAAACAAAAAAATGCAATGTTGAACTTTTCATAAGACTTTTTTTTAGTATCTGGCCTTCATTCATACATTTCTAGGTCAATGATTATTTCTTCATTTGATACTTATTGATACATTTCTATGGAGTTTATTTTTATTTTTAAGGGAGGTAATATAATTAGGCAAGAGAATACTATTACCAAGCAATAATGTTTGAACATTGACAGATAGTTTGTGTATTTTTTGTTATCTTTTTAACATAATTTATTCTAGCATTCAAACTTTAATGAACCACTATGATTAATGCATTAAAAGTGTTTTTAATTGATTTTCTGTGTTTCTCATATTTTATAATTTTTTTAATTCCAAATTTAAATGTATCACATAGTCTAATTCTTTAATTTTTTAACCATTATTTTTAATTTCTTTCTCACTTCCAACTTCTTAAATATTTAAAAGGGTTACTCTGTTCAAGAAATGTGTTTTAAATTATTATGCTTGCAAGTTATTTGTACAGCTTTACCCTTTTAATTACTTTCATTGTGATATTTTACAAATACTATCCTATGTATGCTGTTGATCATTTTTGTGAATTCAATTTCACTATCTATAATTATAACTATTTTATCTACTTTGAACCCTCTTTCCTCCAATATTAATTCCATTATTAAACAACATTCACTATTATATCTTTAAAATAAAAATTAAACGGACAGGAGAGATAAACATCTTAATTTTCTTCTATCTATTCCTTCTGTTAATGAAACATTCAACAATTGCACATATCTTTTGTTTTATATAGATATATATTTGATATCAACAAAATAAATATCAATTCACCTAGTTGTTTTATCCATCATTCAACAATAATTCATAATTCTAGCTCACATTCTAATTTTCTAAAAAAAAAAAATTCCTCAGTTAAGTCATCTACTTTGTTAAAACCTTGCTATTTAATAATTTGCTTGAAAAATTTAAATAATTGTTTTATGTTCTTCACATTTCACTTAAGATTATGCCTTTTCTCATTTGGAGTAAATTACAACTATAAATATACAGTTACAAGCTGTGTATTTCTTTTAACTTCCCTTTATCTGCAAAATTAAATTTATTCCAAAGTCTAAGCTTATATATATATATATTTTATCTTAGTTATAGCTGTAATAATATTTTTCTTCATTATTGAATAGTTTACTTCCTATTTCAATTACAACTAAATCTAGTTTGCAATGATTTTTTTCATTATAATAACAATCTTTTTTCCACATTTCTTTTTATTAATACCAATTATATATTTTTTTCCCATGTGTCAAAGCATCGGCCGGAAAGCAAACCCACGACAACTGCTTGTAAGGCGGTTGTGCAGACCACTCGGCCACCAACGCTTGACATCTACATTTTTAGTTCAATTTTTGAATCAAATTTATTATAACAAAAAGCAAGTTAATGTATATGTATTTCATAATGCATAAACACAAGTACTTAAATATACTACTTTATTCTGTAAGTGCTATTTTTTAACAAATATTTCTTCACTGCAATCACTTTTCAATAAATATTTAATATCAACCATTCATAAGTCTAGAAATTATTAATCATTTAAATAAAGCTCAAGTATATCATTATTTTTATAGAAATTAAGATTAATCTCATTTATACATTTCAAACATAAGATTATAGATATTATGGGAAAAGATTATATCAATATTATCAAAATACATTTTCATTATCCAGCTCTCCTGAGGTCAGGCAAACCCATAATGCTCTCCAAATCATTGTTTTTAACCACTACATATATTAATGCAATACCCATGAAAAATAAATTAACTTTGTGCCTGCTATCCCACAAACTTATATGTATAGTATATTAGACAATGATATTTATTAGAGCAAAGTCAAATCAGTGAAGATGTCCACAGTTTCATTAAAAGAGCTTATAATTTAAATTCATTAGGGAGAATCATAATGATATTTGGCTATTTGCTTAAAAGGTTATTAAAATGAATAAAATTTAACTCTAAACTTGTGAATTTAAATTATGAGCTGATTTGAATGAGTTTACATCTTTAATGATATGATATTTGTCATAAAAAATCTCATTGTCTAATCTACTATTCATATAAAATGAATAGCAGATAAAAATGGATTCATTTTTTAAAGTAACATGGATTACTTTGATACTACAGAGCATTGCGTTAATAAAGATATTGGAAGTTTATCACTCCAATTCATTTGGACTATATAAGATCAGGATGGCAAACCTATGAAAGTTGGATCCCTGATTATAAAAATAAAAAGTCTAGATCTTGTAAAGTAATACTGTAATCAAAAAATAATTTTTATGACTCAAAAAAATTATAATTAAAAATTCAATAAGTTAAACATACAAAAAAAGGATTTTTGTTCTGTGTTCATTCTGTAAATACATATCTAATACTTGTTAATAGTGAGAGGCCTAATCTAGAATTAATCTGCAACAGTTAACTTTCATTTTGTAATTGACATTTATGAGGTTGTTAATTATTTGTAAATTTTGCAGTTTTATTCTTTCTAAAAATTATTTTCAGCCATAAAACTAAAGTGAGTTCATAATATTGAATGTTAAACTTTCATTGAATAATAGATGTTCTTATATTCAAGAATTCATTCTTTGTAAATTATGTAGTTTTGTTTTTTTATGAAAATTATTTTATCCATTAAATTGGTAAATAATAAAATGAAGTTATAATCAAGTGATTCAAATTTGAAACTACTTTGCTGCTTTCATTAACAAACTTAATTTCAAACACGAACACAGAAAATGAGCTAAGTTTAAACCTTTTTTTTTTTATAGTACAATATCACACATCATTTATTTATACTAACATATTTTAATATTTATAAGGTTCATGAAATATATAAAACTAATAATAAAAACTTATTCATGGAATAACAAAGTCCAAAAATGTTACTATGATAATTCATAAGTTAGAATCCCAAATATTTAATTGAATAAACATCAAATAATGCTTATTTTCTTGCCTGAAAATGAATTTATTCTTCAGATTATCTTTTAACTAACAGATTGGCATTGATATTAAGAAAGTTATTTACAAATTTATTGAAATGATTCTTGAGAATATGACTTGTGAATTATCATATTATCAAAGTTCGGTGTTTAGATGAACATATTTTATATAAAAACTGAATAATGCAAAAATGGCTACTAAAAGTAATGTTGACCATAGCAAATACTTAAATAAATATGGAAATGACTATTTATCATTTTTTTATTGGATTAGAAATATAATAAAGTTTTAATATTGAAAAAGATATTAAAATCTGTTTCAAAATGATTTGATGCAGCCAGTGAAGGACAGATTAAAGGTAGTGAAATAGTAAGGCTGGCTAAATGTTATATCAAATAGGATTTTAATATATCAAAAATAAATTTTATTAATACATATGTTTGCATTCACATATTTATATTTTATATAAAACTTCAATTTTTTTTTTTTACTTTTAAGGGAATTTTTTTTTATTATTCATCAAGAAGAAAGTTTTTTTAGACCAATAAATTTAACCCTTTTATTAAACTTCTTGGAGTTTATACTAAATTAGAAAAATCCAAAAAATAAAATGAAGTAAATTAGAATAAAGATTAACATATAAATTCAAATAGTTATGGGTTTAATTCCAGCATTGATTAATTAAACTCAGAAAAATTGTAGCAAACTTTATTGTATTATGTTATAGTTTGTTTAACCGCCGAGGTGAATCAATGTTAAATTATTGTTAACTAAACAACATCCAACTGGCTCTGAACTAAATAATATTCGCTCTACTTCAACAATTAATTTATAATACTAACCGATAGTTCTTAGTGTGAGTCTTCGAGTTAGTAATCCAGTATGCCTAGTTCATTTACATGCAAATAAGTAAGACTTATCGTTATGAATCAATTTATGTTAGCAACAACAAATACTCCAATGATTATTATTGTTATAAGTACGAATAATATTACAACAAATCTCTAGCAAATAATTATTGTAATAGTGAATGTTACTGAATACCTCCTCAGCCAATGTACGTACTGGGAATGAATATATCCCAGGTGATCTGCGCACTTCCATTGTTTTGGATAGTATCTCATGTCGGGTAGTAATCAGCCAATAGTCTCCTAGTATATCACATTTCTCCCCCCACTACACAGAACTAGGAGTAAATTGGAAGATGAATACATTTTATTTTTCTCTATATAGTCCGACATAGCATACTCTCTTTTCTCTTCCCTCTTCTAACAGATATAGTTCTTTAAGAATTTGGGTGACTATTTCTTTCTCTGAGGTCTTGGTGATCTTTCTTTAATTTTCTCCTTGCCTGCTACTCCTGTTGGCATCTCTTCCCATTGTAGTGTATGATTGTCTACCACTTGTTCCTCTTGAGTATCTGTTTGTCCAGTTTGTGATTTAACTATCTCTGATTTTGTCTCTGTCGGTTCGATGATTTTATTTCCACTGGGTTTATTGTTCTCCCAGCTTGGAGAACTGTGGTGGATATGTCATTTATGTGTCACTTGTATACTACATTATCCTCTGTTCTTACTGCTGCTAAAAAATTTGGATGTTAAGTTGACAATTTCTCCCTTTATCCATGTTTGGGTAGTATCTCATGTTGGGTTGTAATCAGCCAATAGTCTCCTAGTATATCACATGTTATTAGTTCAATATGATGTTATGCAGAATTTTTAACTAGTTTTACTGTATATATTGTTTTATACTATAATTATTTTATTAGAAATCATTTTTCTTTGTTGCAATGTTTGTCTCTTTTAATGAATTAATTTTAAAAAATTTAGAAAGTAATTTGATTTAAATAGTCTGGCTAAATAAATCATTATTTATTGTGCAAATTGTGCTTTAAAAAAAAAAAACTAGCTTCAAGACAATCAAAAAACTTTCAAATGCATGATTAGTTTGTGTTTAGGTTTATCCTAGCCAATTTTACATAAAATGATTTTAGAAAGCAACTAAAGCAAGAACCAATGACTATCTCTGTAAAGTAATGACAAAAAATAAAAATCTGTCAAGCATTGGTGGTCGAGAGGTCAGCAAAGCTGCCTTATAAGCAGTTGTCCCGGATTAGCGGGTTTGCTTCCTGGCCGATGCTATGACACATGAAAAAAAAAATCTTCAAAAATTTATGAAAATCTCAACCTTTATCTTAAATATGACTGTATTATCTACATCAATAATGTATATATAAAAAAAATCAACATAAGATGCATAAATCAACTATTTCATCTGAATATCGAGTTCTAAAATATAGATACATTATTGCCATAGGAATTGTTAAATCATCATCATCAACCATTATCAATCCACTGCAGGATGAAGGTCTCTCCAAGTTTAATCTATCTTCTCCAATCTTTAGCTTCTCTTCTCCACAACACCCCTGCACATTTTCTTATTTCATCCATCCATCTCACATGTGGGCTCTTTCTGGGTCTTTTACAATCTCTTGGAATCCAGTTTCCCATTTTAATCCACAAAATACTTCTTGCAGCACTGCTGTAAAGAGTTTTGGAGATATGGAGTCACCTTGTCTTATACCTTTCTCAATGTTGATTTTTCCAGTATCATTATGTAATCTAATTGTGGGTGTTGCATTTTTATAAATATTCTTTAAAATATGACAATATCCTGGATCTATACCTTGATGATCCAAGGCTTTAATCACTGAAGAAATGTGTATAGAATCAAATGCCTTTTCATAATCTATAAATCCAAAACATAATGAAAACTCATATTCATTTGTCCTTTCTATGACTTCTCTCAATACCTGGATATGATCTATTGTACTAAAACCACTTTTAAATCCAGCTTGTCTTGGTTGGTGGAAATCCAAAGTTCTCTGTAGATGAGTTGTAATTATCTTGGTAAAAATTTTATATAAAACTGATAAAAGGCTGATAGGTCTGTAATTTCTAATATCTTCTTTATCACCTTATTTAAATATTAATATTATTACTGCATTCTTCCAATCTTCCGGTACATCTTTATCATTTAGACATTTGGTATATAACTTTGCTAAAATTGTTTCTATTTCTTCACCTGCTTCTTTTAATATATCAATTATAATTCCATCATTTCCTGGAGCCTTTCCCTTCTTCATACACTTAATTGCATGTCTCACTTCTTCATTTAAAATTCTGGGCAATTCGGAATATGTAATAGATATAGGAGGTACTTGTTCTTTATTACTATATAATTCTTGATAAAAATCTTCTACCACTTTCATAATGTCATCTCTCTTTTTAGTAATAATTCCATCTTTTTTTCTTATTGCAGATATAAATTTCCTACCAATACCAAAATGTTGTTTAACATTTTTGAGACTTTTATTTTCTTCTACAGCTTTCCTTGCTATTTCACAGTTATACTTTCTTATATCATTTTCAACTCTTTTCCATACCATTTTACAAAATTCGAGATATTCAATTCTTTTTAATACATCATTTTTGTATATCTTCATATTCCTTCTTTTCTTCATAAATTCTCTAGTCTCAGTAGAAATTTTATTAGTCAATTGCTGCTTTTTTCTACCAGCTATGTTTGTTGCAGTTTTTAAAAGTGTATCAGTTATTTTCATATTAATTTCATTCAAATCTGAATCATGTTCAAAATCTCCTAACACTTGAAACCTATTTGTAAGTTCTAATTTAAATTCATTAGAATGTTTCTGAAGATTAGGAATATCAACTGTAAATATTGTTTTTCTTAATAATTTTTGTCTCTCTAGTTTTACATTAACACGTAACTTACACCTTACTAATCGATGATCACTTCCTGTGTTAAATTTATTAAGAACATTACAATCTTGAAATATGTATTTTCTGTTAGTCAAAATATAATGCAATTCTGCTGTACCTTCATTTGGATGCTTCCATGTCCATTTCCTTTTAACATTTTTCTCAAAAAATGAATTCATAATATAAAGTTTTTCTTTTTCTGCAAACTCCACAAGTCTATGTCCTCTCTCATTTCTATTACCATAACCAAAATTACCTACAGCAATTTCATCTTTCATTTGTCTACCAATTCTAGCATTAAAGTCTCCCATAACAATTTTAAAATGTTGTTTACTCTGATCAAAAGCCTTTTGTACATCCATATAAAAATCTTCTACTACTTCATCACTATGAGAACTTGTTGGGGCATAAACCTGAATTATTTGCATTTGGTGTTTGCTATTAAGTTGTATAACTAATCTTGCCACTCTGTCCGATACACCATCAATCTCCACAATATTGTTCTTCCACTTTTTATTTATAATGAATCCTACTCCACTTGTATTTCCAATATGTGTGCCTTTATAATAGAGTATATGTCCACTTTTTAAATCAATTGTTTCTTCTCCTTTTCTTCTAACTTCACAAAATCCAATAATGTCCCATTTAATATAAGACAGTTCTTCTTCTAATTCTTGCAATCTTCCTTCACTTGAAAGTGATCTGCAGTTGTAAGTACCTAAATAAAAAGTCGTCATCAAATGGCAGCCTGGGTCCGCAATCAGGGGATTCTTAGCACCCTACGCCTTCAGCCACCAACCGCTGCCTTGGTTGGTGACCTCCTGGGAATAAGGGCCATGCTTTATTTTTGTCTGTCATAATTGTATATATGTATTGGAAAAATATTTATCATTTACACAAACATTCATTCTGCCTTATCAGGCACTGAGAAGAAAGACCATGGTATTTCTTGATCTTAAACTCAGAGGTAAAAAGCCAATAAACTCATCACGATGGCTAATGCGTGTTGGTGAGCAGCCCATACATGTTCGTATACTATATGAATAATCACATAGTAATAACAGCTGCAACGACAAGAACGTATGGAGTGGACATTAGGAATTTGCCCTGCTCAGTTCCTTTAAGGCCTCCAAGAGGAATCAAAGGGTCTCCTTTCAGTTAATAGCAAACTCCTTTCTGCAGCCATTGTTAAATACTGAGTGGCAAATATCGAATGCCAGACGTGTCTTCAATACTTGGCTAATATGTTAAAGCCATTTTGAATTAATATATTTTTTTTGTATCTATAACTTGTATATTACCATTTCATGTTTTTAATTAACAATTATTTTATTCCAATGTTAGGTTTAATGATTATTGACAGTAAGTATAATCTAGTGATTATTAAGTTTCAAAACAAGAGAGTATACTTTAGGGAGTAAAGTATAACAATAAGTAAACTAGTTTAACTTTTAAACATTACTGTTTATTTCAAGTTTAAGTTGAATAATTGAATTTCTATGGCTTTTACAATATCTAATTATTATCACTTTTATTATTATTATTTTTTAAATATTGTTTCTTAGGTTATTTTTTAGTTGTATTGAGACATCATTTAATATTTTTGTTCTGTTTCTATTAAACAAACATCTAGTGAGTTATATTAAAAATCTATACAAATTTTTTGTTTTCTATTTTTTTAATTAATGACTCATCAATTAATTTCAAATTATTTCTTATTTTATTTTTAGCTACGACTTTTATTTCATTTTTAATCTTGGTATGATTACAATTGTTAAACCTTTTTATAGTAAAATCAATAAATAATGATCTGCAATTGTATCTTGAATTACTACCAAAATGCAATTTTTAAGAATGTTGGTATTTATATGATCAATATAGGATATTTGAATAGAATATCAAAATAATCTTTAACATTTTTAAGATTATTATTAAAAAAAGTCAATATTTAAATTCTGTAATTATGACATCATTAAACAATTTATTATTCTTTAAACAATATTTAAATTCATATAGGAATATTGAAGCATTATTATTGGATGATATTATATATAGAGCTCGCAAAATAAGTTCTTAATAAGCTTTGAGAATATCCTCGACTCCAAACCGGTTTCTGAAACTGGCATCGTCAGTGAGATGCCAGGATATTCAAGCATTAGATTAAAAATACCAGGACAAGCCCAGCACTTTATCTAATGTATAAATATTAAGTAGAAAATCTGAAATTTTCAGACATTCATATGTCTTCCAATCCAGCTATCTAACTTAAATAGCCATATGGGACTGAACTAAGTTCAGGTACACCATATATTAATAGCTTTAGTAACATAAAATCACCAAAGCCATAGTAGCAAAAAATAAAATTACAAAAAAAATCAAGTCAGATAAAGTGCTGGGCTTGTCCTGGTATTTTTAATCTAATGCTTGAATATCCTGGCACCTCACTGATGACACCAGTAGCAGAAACCGGTCTAGGGTTGAGGATATTCTCAAAGCTTGTTAAGAGCTTATTTTGCGAACTCTATATATAACATTTGCAAACACAAGCTTATTAAATTAGATCATGTGACATCTGACTTTACTTTTTTTGTAATTAAATGATCTATAAATTTATATCACAATCAAAAAAATTTATTAATATTTTTAATCCCAAATACACTATATACTATTGCTTCTTCAACATGAATATTCATTTCAATCCTGAAATGAATAATTTGCTGTATATTCAGAAATATATAACATTGAGATACTGTAACTTTGTTCAAAACGCCTATGCAGACATATTAAAATTGTATAATATTTTAAAATGAAAAGAGTTTATTCATGTCATTGATTTATTTCTACATGCAAATTTCTATTTGCAATTCTACACAGACACACAAAAAGAGCAAAAGCAATAACTTTTGTTTTATAAACTATTTTAATAAAGATTGCAGAAAAGAGACACTTTGATTCCTCTTTGAGGCCTTAAAGGAACTCAGCAGGTAAATTCATAATACATTTTTATCTTTGGCTATTCATCATTACGCATCAGCGAACATGTTGTGTTTATTGGCCTTTTTATCTCCAAGTTTAAAATTAAGAAACATCCATGGTAATTCTTTTCAGTTGCCTGATAGTTCTTAACTAAAATATCACTTGATTTTTCTTGAAGGCAGAATAAATGTTTGTGTGAATGAACTTTTTAAATAAATATTTACAATCATGATGGAAATTTATGGTAAGATAATCAGCTAAGACAGCAGTTGGTAGTCAAAGCTGAGGGTACTAAGAATGCCCAGATTGCAGGCCTAGACTGCTGTATAATCACCTTTTATTTAAAATGATGCTTATAACTATAGATTATTTTCAAGAAGAGGGAAGATTGTACAAATTGTAAGAATTCTCTAATATTACATGGCCATTGTTGGACTTTGTGAAATTTGAAAAAAAGGTGAAGAGACAATTGATTTAATGAATGGGCAGTGTACTATATACTATAAAGGCCCAAATATTGGAAACACAAGTGTAGTAGGATTCATAATAAATGAAAAGTTGACAAACATAATTGAGAAGAATGATGGTATATTAGATAGAGTGGCAAAATCAATTATTCATCTTAATGAAAGATAGCAAATGCAGATAAGTCAGGCTTATGCCCCAAGCTCTCTCATTATGATGAAAACACAGAGGATTTTTTATGTACAAAATGCTTTTGATCAAACCAAACATAGACTTTAACACAAAATTAATAAACAATTGAAAGATGAAAGTGTTTTAGGTACATATGGGTATGGTGACAGAAATAAAACAGGCCACAGACCTGTGGAATTTGCAGAAAATGAAAACCTGTATATTATGAATTTTTTCTTTAAAATTTCATCTAAATAAAACTGAACAAAAAAAGCATTGAAATAATGGTACAATAGAATTGGATTATAATTTGAATAACAGTAATTAAGTATTTGAAGTTTACAATGTTCTTAATAAATTCAACCGAGGAAGTGGTCATCAATTAGTGATAAAAAGGGTGAAAAAATGGTTTTTAAATGAAGATAGTTTCAAGAGAAAGTCAGAAGAAATGGAGCAAAAGGTAGTTAAGGAAAATAGAATAGAGTATGTATTTAGTTGAGTGACAATAAATATGGAGGACAAAATAAGTACTGTAATGAAGATGATTAGCCAAAGAATAAGAAAGATAAAGAGATAAAGGATATAAAAGCAAAATTAACCTCATCAGAAGTGTGAACAGATTAAGAAATTAATGAATAGAAATGATAAGGAAGAATTAGATAACAAAGTCCTGAAGGTGGAAGAGAATGTTACAGATGTAAGAAAAATAAACTAGGAGACAGTATTGATAGGAGAACTACTAAACTCATCACTGACGAAGGCCACAAGCCAGAAACTAGTCTGGGGATATTGGAAGAATAGGAACTAGATGGGGATTTTATGCACAAGCCTTCTGGCATCCATTGATTACTCTGGCTGGCACTGAGTGGCACTATTGTATGGAGAGTTTTGCCTGTGTTAATATTGAAAGGAGACTTACTAATTAAAAGAGATGTGGAGATGTAATTGCAAGAAAAAATAAAAATAGATATGTAAGAATATGTTTGCCTGGAGCTAGAATTAGGGATGTTCAGATAAGGTAAAGAAACAAGAGAATAGGGATATTTGTTATAGTAAAGACAAATAAATTTGTCAGAGGCATCAGAGAGAGTAATGGATGAGTACAAAGAATTGATTAGTAATTTGAATAAGATTAATGGAAGAGTAGGAATAGTTGGATTATTACAAAGATTCGACAATAGGTATATGTTAGGTAGGGTATGTTCTATAAATGAGAAATTGAAAAATTATGCAAAAGAAATATGTTTTGTTTGTGAATGTGTGGGATTTTTTTATTATTAAGAGGGAGTTATATAGTAAAGATGGATTGCACTTAACAAAATAAGGAAGTGAAGTATTAGGGAGTTTGATTTATAAAAAATATTACACTTCGGGAAACTTAGAAAGGGGGGTAGGGTTTTAAATTTTAGTATTATCAAAAAAAGAATGGACAAGATATTAGAAATAAAAGATGGGTATCTGATTTAGATATAAATGTAGATGTAGAGAGGGAATGAATCTGTAAAATTAATGATAAGCAATATACTTATGAATGTAATAAGCGAAGAAAGAGTCAAAAGAATTTATAAGAGTCGTAAGAAAAAAGAAATTGTTCAAATTGGTTATTTGAATATGCAAGGTGGCAGGAGACAAGAAAAGTGGACTGAATTAAACAAAGCAGTTAAAAATGAAGAGCTTGCGATATTAGCAGTAGTGGAAACACATCTAAGAGAAAAAAAAGAACAAACACTATGGCAGGGTATAAATAGAAAAAAAAAGTGGTGGTATAGGAGTTATGTCAAAAACATTTGTGGTTTGAGAAAAGGCTTGGAAGACAAGAATGGACAGTGGATATAGTATATATGGCCATTGGAGATAGTCAAACTATAATGGAGTGGAAGAGAAGCATATATAAATGCCTAGTTAAGTATATACAGAGTTTTGAAAAAAAAGAAAAGAAAAGAATCGTTATAGGGAATATGAATGAGCATATTGAAGAAATTCATGACATGGATAACAAGAATGGACAGCTTTTGAAAATTTTTTGTCAAAGAGTGAATTTGAGTATTGGAAATTTATCAAATATTTATGACGGACAATAAATAATATATTTCACACAATAGATTATGTATTAGTAGAAACATAGGGAATGAATAAAGTATGGAAAATTAGTGTTTGATAATGAAGAGAGAGTATGTAATAGTGATCATAATTTCTTTATACTAGAAATGGTTAGTAATGTGATGAAAAATAATAATAATAAAAGTAGAAAGGATAATGAAAGATGTTGACGGAGAATGAATGATAAGAATAAGTTAGAAGAATATAAAAGTAGAAGAAATCATGAAAGAGTTTGTTGGGGATGAATATAAGAACTGGTGTGATAAAGTAGAAAAAGTGGCGAGTAGGATTTTAGGTAAGAATATTCAGAAGAATAAAAAAATAAGAATTAGAAACAGTATAAAAGAGAGGGAAAAAAGCATGCAGAGAATATAAATTGGCTATTAAAAAGAAAGTGAAAAAGATGTTAATATTAAATGGAAAAAGTATTTTAAAAAAAGTTTGCTAAATAGATAATTGTAGAGAGAGAATGAAATTAAATAGTAAATTTTCAATAGCTTCTAAAATATGGGTAAAATGGAATTAAGGAATAGAATAGGATAATTAAAAATTAAGATAATAGATGAAATCTAAAATAAAGTTAAATTTGTGAATATAGTAATATGTAAAATAAGGTTAAATATATTAATATACTAATATAAGAAAGATTTAATTAATATTACATTCAATTTATGAAATTATGGCAAAAGAAACAAGGTGAATAAATATAAATATGATAATAACTAAGAATAGAAATAAAGGGTAAAGTAGATTTTAAAGTTATATAATAGTAAGTTTTATGAATAAAGTTATGTTAATAATTAAGTTGGTAAAATTGTAAAAATTTAATAGATATATGTATGAAATATGGTTGTATTGATATAATGTTTAAATTTTTGTAGATCTGATGAACACTGCTAGGAACAGTCGAAACTGTAATATTAATAAATATATTTTGCTTCATATTATTTTTTTTATATACCTTTAACAACAAATTTAATTGTGATCATGTGATGCTTAATGGTTTAACAAATTTAATTGTAAAAAATATATTTTTAATAATTTTAATTTGATAAATTAAAATATATGATATAAACATCAATGTCACAACCATATATGTTAAATTGGTCATTATGCAAATTCAAATATATTTATAAATTATTATTATACAGCATGACTGTGTGTTGGTATACAGATGATTATGTAAACCCATTGCGAGGTATTTATAAATAAAAATGTGATAGCTCATTTTTTTATTATATAATAATTCCAATGTTCATAAATTATATTGTATGTCTGTGTGCTGATATCAATGCGTGTCAGGTAGACACATGTTAAAATTAATAATTTTTATTATTTTATGACAATTCAAATATTCATAATATAATGTTTTCCATCTTGCTAGGCCTCTATACGCAATATAAATGCACGAGTTGATCAAGTTATGTCAAAAAGAAGAAAGTTGTATTTCTATTTCTAAAAACATAACTATATTTCCCCTGATCAACTCGGCCTAGAATTGTTACAATTTGCACTATTAACAAAATCAGCTTTTAATTTATTTAATCAGGGCGCCAGGATTCCCGTAAGAATCCGCTAAAATCTGTCGCCAGCACATCTCGCAAGTTAAAAAGAAAAAATGCTTTTAAAGAATCAGTATTAGATTTTACCATAACGAAAATTATTTTTTTAAAATATTATTTTTCCTGGAACTTGTTAAACATATTGGCAAAGGTAAATTACATTTTTAAATCTTACTAAACTAATAATAAATTTAATAATAAACACTAATAAATATTATTAATAACGTACAAATGAAAATTGATATTAGAAATATTTTTATTCTAACAGATAAAAAAAATCTGTTTAAGTTAAATTGTAAATTAAATAAACTGGAGAGAACATACACTAATTCGAATATAAATCAATTAATAAAAAACAATTTCACAATTACAGTTCACTTCCAAATTTCTTCTAGAAAGTTCCTAAAAATGGATGTCTCTTGCACAAGAAAATTAAAGTCTCTATCGAGATTGTTTAAACATATTTTTAAGAATTGTTTGCAAACGTTTAATTTTGTCATAATTGGGAATAACGAATCATAGCTTACCGGTAAGTTTTGTGAATTCACGAAGGTTGTAGCTTACTATGCATAGTTTTTTGAGTTAGAATGAGCTCGGCCATTAATTATTAGTTGATCTTGTAGTCTATTCTGAAGGCTAGTCGCAGAAGCTTTTCTAGTGTCCATCTTCTTAACGATGTCAGCTAAAACTCCGATCTACTCCTGCATGAAGGATTATTTCATTGTGAAGTGGTCTTGGATTTAATAATCCAAAACCAGCCAAAGGAAAAAATAGAAAAAAACAAGACGTTCGTCAAACTGGTCTCTGCCTTTTATACTAGAGGCCCAATTTTCAGACTTCTGCACATCCTTTGATAATTAATCTGGTAATTCCTTATAAAATTTACGTTACAAAGTTCTCTTTTTTTAGCAAGTCCTTCGGCCATCTTTAATTAGCTAAAATATTTTTCTTTTAGTTTATCTTTTTACTTTTGGAATTCTTTTGTTCTCTCCAATTCTACTTTTATTTCTAACTACATAAAAAAATACGAAAGAACAATTTAACTTTCATTGTACGTTTTTTTAAACAAAATAAATTATACTAAAAAAAAAAAATCTAAATTTACTTTTATTTTTTTAGCTTTTACCAAATGCCGATATATTTGTACCATATATAAATAAATGGTACAATAAATTATACTGCTCATCTGTGTGTATATATCAATGCATATCAGGTAGATGTATATATGTAAAAACTAATTTTTTTTTGTTATATGACAATTCAAATGTTCATTTTATATTATACCACATGTCTGTGCATTGATGTTTAAGTGTTTTATGTAAACCTATTGGAACATATATGTAAATCATGATGATAGTATATATTTTTTATGTTAATCAAAATTGGAAGACTTAATTTATACATGTATAACCATATTCTGCAGACCTTTATTTCATTTTTTTATTGTTGTTAATAAACTGATATTACATTGTTAAAATTATTCCAGTGACTTAATGTAACCCTCAAACATAAACTGCTATATGTGGTATTATATCTCTTGTTCACAATAACATTTACAGAGTTTATGTTCTCTGAGCAAGATTTATGCATAAGTCTGCTATATAAAAGTGGATTATATTAGTTCTTATGGGCATTCAGTTGATGATGATGATCCTTGATTGGGACAAAGAGGATATCCTTTAAAGTCCATGCACTAAATTTTATTTAGTTTAGTATTCATTTAAATATAATTGGCCAATACATTAATGGTACTAAGTGGCTAGAGCATTGATGATGATCAGCATGTTTTAATATCCCAGCATTGTTTTTATTAATATATATTCTGATGAATTAGAACTTAAGTTAATGTTTAAATAATCTGCCACAAGCTGGCAAGGGCTAAATAATTATCCGGTCTATAGTAGACCCATTTCAAATCCAGTCACAAGACTGACTGTTGATTTTATTACTTTCTTTTGTTGTTGATCATTCATAATGATGGATAATTATTACTTTTGAATAATTTTAGTCAACTTATAGTTAATTATTTGGCACTGTTCTATTAGCATGTTGAAATCGCTTGATAGCGTTGTTTCTATGAAAACACACATAATATAATGTTGCCAGGTCCACCTTGTTATTTGTGAAATAATAATAAGAATAATCATACGGGTTAATGTAATTCATTTGTTTTCCTTAATAAATTACTGTAATTCTTTTTGTCTCTGGATATAACTACGAGAAATTTTTTACACTCAGACATTTTATCATAGGGGTTAGCATAATTCATTGATTGATTTCCTTAATAAATTACTGTCAAATTTATTCAATAACAATTTTACGATGATAAATTAGACCTTTAACAAGTGCCTACAAATTTTATATTAGTCCTGCAATGTAGGGGGGTGGGGATGGTATGCCTTTTCACATCCACAAGCATTAAAACTTATCAATTAACAGACATTATTGCAAATATTCTATTCTAATAGAATTCCCCGTGTACATAGTGCTTTGTGCTGACAACTACCCCCTCCCTGGAAACTTTAAAAAATCTACTATCATTGCTTGACATTTAACTAATTACATTGTGGTGGAAGAAATGAGAATGCTTTAATTACTGAACTGTATTTGACTTTTTTTTTTTTGGTCATTTTTGAAAAGGAAAATTAATCTTTAGTTATTCCAATAGCTATCTTTGAAAGAATATATGACTAAGGTATGGTGGATAACATTAATGGCACACCTATTAATAACAAATTAATAATTTCCAACTTGATTGTTTGTTTTTTTAAGATAATAAATGTAATCTTTGTACAATTTCTTTTTGTCTCTGGATATAACTACCAGAAATTTTATAGTCAGACATTTTAATTCTTTAGGTGTTCTCGCGAACCATGACTTTTTTCAGGAGAACAGTGAAATTGTGATTTACCGTAACCTTTTCTAATTATTTACACCTTACATGTTGAGTTCGAAAGTGGGTAATGGGTTTATAATTATTACTTTTCAATACTACGTTAGGTAAGCTGTACCATAATTACTTTTGAATGCAGATTGCAATAGTTCTGCAAACTTTAAATCCACCCATCGTGAAATGGTATGGTAGCGAAGTGTTAACATTGCTAAAAGTAAGTATTGTGTGCACTCGCACAAACTGCGCAAGACAAAGCAAGCCTTTAGTTACAACAGAAAATAAAAAGTTGTGGCTATTTGGTTTGACTGCAGTCCACTAATTGGCATATTTATATGCATTTGGATGGGATCAACGCCATCAAGTGGTTTCAACACGCTAATAGAACAGTACCAATTATTTTAATATAGTTAGATGGGCTGATCTCAGAATGATCTCTCAGAGGGATCTCAGTGAACTTTTATGCTCATTACTTTTACTTTTCTTTTTATATTGATTCATATTGCATTAAAATTATATTCATTTCATATTTTAAATTTTGTTGACTTGGATGTGATCACCCCAAGTGCACCTCTGAGTCTGTACCATAACAATATATACTATACATCTTTTTAAATATGCATATACTTATATATATATATTCACATTCCAGTTTCCACTTGATTCCTATTATCCTTCTGCTGCATTGCTGTACGATGTACAAACAATAAAGACAGTTAGTTATATACTACATCAATGAAGCATAATACTAAAACAATATAATCATTTCAGATTATAATATTCATTAATCACTTCACAATATTCAGAGAAAGAAGAGAGAACTATAGTATAGGATTCACTCTTCAAAGACAAACAAGGCAAAGCAAAAAAAGATTCAAGCTATTCAAATACAAGAAAATATTAATTTTAAAAAGCAGTATAATTCATAATATTAACCAATAGATATGTGTTAAATTACACATAAGTATATTTGTGTGTATGTATATAAATTTATCATTTATTCATATATATAGTTATATCATTAAAAACCAGACAACAATTAGACAATCCCAATATAAATAACAATCAACAATTTCTAATTGTTGTCAAGGCAACCTCCTTTTAACAACAAGGTTGGAATCCCACCCTTATTAATAGTCTAATATATTTATATAAACACTAAAAAAAGATTGCAACTTGACTAAGGAGAATGAAATTATTGATGCAAAGTTTAAATAAACCTCTCTAAATAGGAAAATAAAACCTATTCTGAATACAGACTAATAAATAGTCAATTATAACATTACAAACTGCATTTATAAATTCCATATATATATATTGTAATGATTCCTTGAAATATTATGTAAGATAATTTTAAATATAATTATTTTTAAAAAGAATTGTAATAATATTTATAATAATAATGTAGAACTTATAAAACACTTAACAAAAGATGAATTAATCCCTAAACAGCATGGAATATCATGTCATGATTAATATTGTTTTTAAAAACAAACAATATAAATATGTGTCTCCAAAGAATTCAATAGATTTGGTTTTGTAAAGTCACCATAGCTAGAAACATAAATAAAATTAATTTTTAAACCCAATGGCAAGTCAACAGGAAAACAACTTCCTATGTTTATAAAATGCTTTAGCATAATACCCTGAAATGCCTAATCTCCAATAACAACTAATAAAAAAATATACATTTAAAAGTATTGTTAACATTTAATATATATGTAACAGAAATAAAAGAACAAACATCCTGAAGTCAATATCTAGAAAATATTTATTAGAGCTCTGTGAATCAAGAAGTAAAAGACTCTTCATATTTTTGGCTATGAATAATTATACCATAAAATATCATTGTTTCAATACACACTTATAATATGTAATGAACCAATCATTATATGCCAGACTTCTTCTTTAATATATGGAATATATTAATAATATAAATAGCAGGCATGTATATTATTTTCAGCAAGACAACATAAATATTTCATCTGTTTATATTAATCAAGACAAATTAATGTCAAACAAAATCCTTACTTCAAATTTTTAATAACTAAATTATTCACATATAACGTTAATATAAACTATATGAAATAATATTAAATATATGCACACCTCAACATTTCTATAAATAATAATACATAAATCCACATATTTGAATTAGTTATGTCAGATTATTATTTTATAACAAAATTTGATTAAGTAATGGAAAAGCATTTAAACATTTAACATAAATAAGGATAAATGTCAAAGAATTTCTAATGTAAGTTCTGATAAATTTGATTAATTTGACTAGAAAATAGTCTATTCTTGTCAATAACATTAATTATAAATAAACCCCTGCAATGATTCCTTATCAAATATAAATTAATGTATTATTTGAAACTTTAAAAAAGTAAGTGAATTTACTAATATAAAGATATGTATAATTTATAAAGGTGCAACAGAAATGCATGAAATAACAATATCATATATAAAATAAATTTCTAAACTAAAAGTTAATCCAGAACTTTAAACAGATTATAATACCTTATTTACAATTTACAAATGATTTATATACAATTTGGGCATACTGATGTAGCATCCAGCTTTAGTTTAAATTTAAATAAATTCATAGCCAAAAATATGAAGAGTTCTTTACTTCTTGATTTACAGAGCTCTAATAAATGTTTTCTAGACAATGACATTGGGAATCTTTATTCTTTCATTTCTAAAAGTGTTACATGTATATAAATGTTAACAATCCTTTTAAATATATATTTTTTATTATTTGCTATTGAGGCATTCCATAGTATTATGCTAAAGCATTTTATAGACATTTCACACAATGATGGTTTCCTGTTCAAGTAAAAACCTGTTGAAACAACTTGCCATTCTTTAAAATTTCTAAAGAAATTAATTTTACTCATATTTCTAACTATGATGATTTTAGAAAAAAAAATATATTGAATGCTTTTGAGACACATATTTATATTGTTTGTTTTAAAAACAATATCAATATTCCAAACTGTTCAGGAATTAATTAGACTTTTATTAAGTGTGTTATAAGTTCTTTAGAACAGCAATTCTACATTATTATTATTACTTTTTCAAAATAATCACATTTAAAATTATTTTACATAATATTTCAGCAATTCTACATTATTATTATAAATATTATTATTATTACTTTTTCAAAATAATCACATTTAAAATTATTTTACATAATATTTCAAAAAATCATTACAACATATATATAATATTCAAATATAAGTATATTGTCTAGACTAAACTTAATGTAATTAGAAGATACTTGAACTCAGACTTTCAAGCTCCCTACACTATATCCCATCTTGTACAACTGATACATGTGAAAAAGATAAATGATCTCCAATATACGTATTTCGTGCTGAACCAGCACTCATCAGTTGGTCCAGATCACCATCTCTCAAACATATAAACAATCAGTGCTCAGTTTATATTAAGATAGCAAATCTTCAAACTTTTTTAATAGACATACTTCAATCTTCACGCTCCAACTCTTCAGCAATCCAATATCATTAAAAATCCGATGGTGGAACACTCAATGTCCTTGTTGATGCCAATATTATTATCATATCCATGTTTACTTAAATCACTTTGATGTCTCACATATGGGATCTTAATATGTTCATTTAAATACATAGAAAACAAATGGGCAGAATACAGGCTGAATATGTAATATTCAAATATTAGTATATTAGTACATTGAAATGAAATAAAATGAAAAAGTTTCATTTATTTTTCTCACTAAATTTAAAAGATTTTTAGAAATTAAGCATTGTATATGTAGTTTTTTTTATTTATTAATATTTATAATAATGTATGAAGTTATTCTGAAATACAGTATATAACTATTTATTAATATATGGTTATATTATATGCACATTATCAATGATGAGATGAAAAAATGAATATTATAATCATGTACATGCAGGGACTAAAATTCAAATAACAACTACAAGAATTTAATTTCCACAAACTTACAATTTAAGTAAAAACAACCTACAATGTGTAAATAATATGGGCTTTTATTTAAAGTCCACAACTGGTAATATTTTATATTATATTGACATAGCATTGATATAATTTATTCATATATTGTGTCATTTCATGCAAGAAATGTTTTTCCCTCCCAAAGATTACTGGAGAGAAAAATACAAGGAACTTTCAATGATGATAGTAGTGGGTTTCCTTAATATTTACTGCAATTGTTTTGTTCCAAGTAATTTAATAGCCTCAAAAGTAAATATGTTAAAGTCCACTAGAGGGAGCCAAGGACTCCAGATTACTCTGTTTCTGGCTCCCAGTTTTGATTCCTATTGCCCTAGTTTAAGGAACAGGATTGATTTAAAAGTATATCAAGTTAAAAGGTGAGTACATGTTTTATTGTTTTATCACTTTTAAAAAAAAGTTTAAGTTGGTTTTCATTCAAGTATAACTGATTTTTTCTGGCATTCCATTTTGCGCAAATGGCTGCTATTGGAAAAGGCAAAAGCCAGAATAAGTAATTCCAAAAAAGGCTGTGGCGTAACATAAGACTTTGAAAAAGATTTTAAATGAATCCAATTGATCAAACAATGAAAAGAGCTACTAGAAATCCTAATTTTCAGTAAAAGAACAAGTTGAGAAGTGATTTGGAAATTAAACTCCATTGAAAACGTTAAACAAATAAAAAAAAATGCTTTGCAAAGATAGCTTTAAGAATTTCACCGTAACATCTGATATTTGTAAAGTAAAACAAGTTTCTAAGGCTGCAAATCAGCCAGGGAAGACAGGAAATGGCCCAGGGAACATACTAGATATAAAAAATAATCGCAGAACAATGTGTAAAAGAAATTCTATCAGTAAATCTGTCGTGAGAAAAAAATTACGATACCGTGGTGTCGAACTGGAAGTGGCCGAATGCAGCAAAACAGTGCAGGGGAAAAATAAGAAAAATTATTTTGAATGTTAATTCGATCTCAATTTTAGAATCAAACAATATAGAATATGATTTAAGCTACCTCCTTGCACAAAAATTAAATTTTTCTGATGATCCGATCAAAAACTATTGGGCCACTTCCGGTGAAATTGGGGTGCCACAAAAAATAAAATTTCAAATCAACACACAATTACAACTAAGAGAATCCTGAGCCAAAAAACGACGATTGAAAGATTAAAATAAGTATAAATGGTGTTATAGATATAAACAGAAATACTGAGGTTGCAAATTAGTTAACATTGTTAATTCAACAATTATTTAGAATACTATAAAGATTGATTGCAAACTATTGGATTGCACAACTGAAGCATTGATTACTGGTCAACGCATTGGATTGCACAACTGAAGCATTGATTACTGGTCAACACATTGGATTGCAAACTATTAGATTGCACAACTGAGCACAGCATTGTCTACTGGTCAACACATTGAATTCAATCTAGACAAGCAGAATTGAAATATAAATGGGAAAGAGTCATTGTTGAAATCTTACTATGATAGGCCTACTCTCCTGAGAGGCTGCTGCACCCCCTTGATGGATTGTTTATTAGGACAGTGTTGATTTGAGCTCATTATTTATTTATTTTTCCTTAGTTAACTTTAAAATTAGAGCGTTTGTTAGGCAGTGGGTCTGATTTGGGCTACCACCAATTTTTGTAACTTTGATGGAGTCTTTGCTGCAATAATTTTGTGGGCATGGGTCTGCACTCCTCTTTTCTTCCTCGGGGCGGGGTGGTGGTCATTAGGGGGCTGGTTTATTGGTGCAGGCTGTTGACAATTATTGCCACTACCTGGAAAGCCTGCTGGGAGGGTACCTGGTCAAAGTCTCGGCGCCATTCCTGCTCTGGTCGGCTGCTGTGCCCCCCTGAAAGGTTGGTTTTGAGCAGTGCAGATCTGTGCTCGCTACGTGTTAGTTTTTCTTAGTTGGCTTTCCAATTCTGGGCAGGTAGACCGAATGTGGTTCCTGCACATTTGGACTGTTAATTGGGAGACAGAGGTATCTGGAATGGTCTTGACATGGCTCGGCTGTGGGTCAAGAATTTATTGTTTAATGGACTTGAGCCTTGGACCTCGCTGCCTGTTGTGGTGTTTGGTGCAATGCTGGACTTGTCCACCTATTCAGTTGAAGCATTTGGGTCTTTGCTTCGGGGCCCCAGGGGTGGGATCATTGGGTGATGTAGATCCGTGTATAGATACTCATGTTCAGATACACATTAATCAACATTATAGCAATCCTTTTATGGATATAACTTATCAAGCATATGTACTTTATATAATCAATAATTGTTTTACCTTGTTTGTTACATTGAACACTTTGTAATTCTCAATGGGTAAGTGTACCCAAAATTTTTGTAATCTTTTTATTAATAAAGCTTACTTTTGAAAGTAAAAGTAAATCTGTTAAATCTCTGATATAATTTTTATATTCTTTGAATTGATTTATTAAAATAAAAAGTCAAAAATATACGAACTGATATATTCATGAATATATCTAATTATTAAAAAATTGTAATATAAACTTATTTTGATTTTAAAAAAGACTTTTTTAAATTCAAAATTGTATATACTGGACGAAACAATCACAAATTATCAACATACATTATATGTAAAGTAAAAAGGTGATTTTTTCTCCATGCTAACTGTAGCACCATGTTTAACTCAATAGGTGTTAGTGATATACTTTAGCTATTTACCACACAACTTTTAAGGTGCTAGCATATCTGCATAATAAATTACCACATCAGATGTAATAATGTATTTGGTGTCTGCATAGATTGTTTTTGATGTTTTCTCTGCAAAATACTTGAAGCATTCTTGTGACTCATGGTTTCAGTACTGTATTCAGTCTGAATCATTTTAAGATTTCAATAAAATTTTTCTCTCAATTTAAAATAAAAAGTTAATGTCAGTGTGTTATTCTGTCATGGGTTAAGGTATGAAGCACACTGTCACAGTTCCTGTTGTAATTCATGATCCAGACGTACTAGTGCCTTTCAATTTTAGCTGAACTATGTCACTGTGTAATATATTTGCTGATTTGGAGATGGTAATACAGGCAGCCAGAGAGAGAATCAGTCACTGGTCACCTTGACACAGAAACACACTATGTACATAAATATATTAGAGGAGATATTGTAAATCATACTCTCAAGCAAATATAAATAAACAAGGATAATAAAATTATGCTGTTCAAAGATTTATGACTGTTAGCAACAAAGTTAACACTTGGAATTACAAAAAAATAAAAATAATGAATAATTGTAAAAAAAATAAGCATTTTAATTTTATAATATAGAAACGGAATTCTATTATTTTTAATACAAACTTTATAACAACTAAAAATTCCTTTGATTTTTAACTTTTTTTTTTTATCTCAGAAAAAGCAGTAAACTTATAAAATTATCTCTTTAATTAGTTTAATTGAACTGCAAAAAATATACTTCAGAAAATAAACTTTTAAAAAATCTTACCTATTCATTTGAAATACAGGTAAAACGTTTTAAAGTATGAAGCAAGAAAATTAAAACATAAATGCTAAATAATGGAAAAGTCAATACTGATAATGAGATGGAAATGAAATGATTAATGATCATACACATAATAAAAGCTAAAATGTGCTTAAAAACTCAAACTAACACTCAATAGGTTTTATTTCTTTGTATTTGTTTGTAATCCAATAAATAGGGAAGATCCACTATATAGGAAAGATTAAACAATTGTAACTATTTTACAACATAGCATTGCTTTCAACCAGATGCTTTCCCTATTTAATGAATTCCAAACTATTACACTAGAGATTAAATATTAGAATGAATATAAAGCTTATAACATATTAAAGCCAAATTCAGGTATGACAGATTTTTAAATAACTGATATATAAAATGCAAATAAGCAACATTCAAACAGAGAAATAAATTTTAAAAAAAAAACTGCCATAGATTTATTCACAATGGCAACCTTCAAAATAAAAACAGTATGTAACTATATATGGCAAAGATAAAATTCTGGACTTAAAAAACATCAACAACAATAAGCATTGCCTTCAAGTAAAAATGAAGTTAAACCTGCAAATAAAATACTACATTACTGTAATTATACATAGTACAATATATTAATAATTTTTGCATAATAAATTTATTGAAAGTTATGTGCACACATACACAAGTACATATATTTAAAATACATAAAAAGTGATTTGGAAGTCAGGTTTTATGACTCCAATAAAATTTTATGCAAACAATACTGTAGTCAAACAAAAAAAAACTATTGAAATTAATTCCATTATTTTCTAGAGACTTTTAATAATAATTAATTGAGAAATTATAGTATCCAAGGGGGAAAACAAAAAGTAACTGGAATTTTGTAATAAAAAATTATTTTTTATTTTTATTTTTAGGTGTTACAAATTTAATCACTTTTAAAGTATAGTCCATTTAATAGAATGCGCCAGTCTAAATGCGATTTTCACTTTTGAAGTAATCTGAAAATTCTTGCAAAGTGATGCCTTTTAATGCCTGCATGGTTTTTTTCTTCCACTTATAAGTTCGCAAAAAAAAAAAAATTGGGACATTTTTTCATTCAAGAGAATAAAAAGAAATCACATAGAATGAGATCAAGTGAATATGCCTAATAAATAAGCCTGGTCATGCTGAATTTAATTAAAATTGTTTCACCCTCAAGGCTTTGTGTGCTAAAATATTGTCGTGGTGTAGATTGCACTTCTCACTTTGCAATAAAAATGGGATGTTTATGTTTTATCACCATGCAAACTTTTCAGAAATTGTAGGTTTTAAATGCCTGATCATTACAAATAAATTCTGAGTGAACAATCATTTGCACCTCCCCCCCCCCCAAAAAAAAATCAGCACCATCTTGACATTGGATTCACTCACTACATTTTTTTGGGACATGTGAATTTTGACATTCCCATGAAACCAATCATAAACTTGTGTTTTTTCCAAAGCAGTTTGCTTGTAATTGTTTCAAGCATTACAACTGTTTTCCCTAAAAGAAACATAATTTCATATTGTTCCAACTTTTCAGCCACTACAAAAATCGACAAATACATAAAACGTACTTAAGCGCCATACTTTCACATGATGACATTATTTTATAGATTGATGTAGAAGGGTCCTCACGAAAGGTATCTAATGACAGAAACATATACTACAACAGGCATGCCTAACAGAGAAAGATTTTATTTTTGAGTCCCTCCTTGTTTATATATAATATAGTACAAAAATCCATATAATTATATATAGTATAAATGCACAAATATATATATGCTCACTAAATTATGTATTTACAAACAAATTTACTGAGACTGATGTCTCCTACAAGCAATAAGTAGTACTGAATTGTGTGGTGATTTTCATAGTTACCTATCTAATCATTAATTATTTATGTATAGATGTTCAACAAATTTAACATACCATAAACTTAGAATTATTTTAAAAAATAGTCTACAAATTAAAATCAGTGATAATTACTCAATAAACATTTGGCTACATGTATTAAACTGTTTAATAATTAATAAACACAATATAATTGTGTTTTTTTTTAAAAATAAAATGTAAACGTATCATCAAAAGCTGAAATTATATTGCACCTAATGACATATTCTATTGAAATTTTTAACATATTAAATAAAAGATAAAATAAGTTAAAAAAACAACAACATAGCTAACATAATATATCTTTTCTAATTTTTTTTTCAAAATAATATGGAATAAAATCTCACCCCCCCCCCCCAATATATTGAAAGACTTGATCACATGAGGAAAAGCATATATTACTTTTAATAAGGTATATAACCAATTTATAATCTTTCAACATTTTCTGTACGGCACAGTGTAAAAAATAATTTAATGTGCTTTATATATGCTGTAAATGAAAATCAATTTATTCATATTAAACAAATATAATGAATATTTTTAAATTTAAGCATCTATGAGAATGTGTAAGAATAAATATAATTTTTGATCGAAATTCATTATTGAGGGTTTTTGGATATTATTCATTTTTGGATTAAAAAATTTAAATAGTGACTTTATGTAAATCCTGAGATCACAGTTTATTAAAATAATGTATGTATAAATCGTAAGTGTGAAGAGAGAAAATATTTGGAGAAAAAAAAATTGAAAGCATATTTCATATACTTAAAAAATTTTGTGGCCCAGTAAATGATAAGCAATATCTTTCATGAGGCCCATATCTGCTTTAAATATTGTTAAAGTTCTATTGTAATTATTAATACAGCTTTAGGAAATAAAAATTTTGCATATGCAAATCATCATATTTTAGCTGATGTAATATATATTTTCTCATTTATTTTTGGTGCATTTCATTAAGATATCTTTTTAAAAAAAAATAAGGCAGAAATTTCCAGCATACATGGAAAATATACTAATTGAAATTACAAAGATATCTTATTATCAGCATGAAGATACAACAAAAGTAAGATAAATAAATACAGAATATATTGTTACTTGAATATCAATGTATACAACACTGAATGCTATTTCAAAAGCTTTTTTAATGCTGTTTTTGTGCAATGTACAAACTTTTTTGAACATATAATAAAAACCCAGTAATATATATTGTGATGGCATACATAATGTCATACCAATTAATTTAATGTAAAATTTATAGTTTTCTCACATTACATGATAATTTGTGTATAAAATCCATAAAGTACAGAAATAGAAGTTAATAAATGAAGTATGACAAAGAGTTGGTAAAATTAGTCGATAGTTTATTGTATATAGTTAACTTTTAGGTAAAAGTAAAAAGACTGACAACTCAAAATGAACTATTTGTTTAAAGTGAAAATTTAAAAATAAGAGAATATGAATGATATTATTATTCAAAAAATAAATACTAAATTGTAATCAATCAATAAAATAATACTCAGAATTATGTAACATTTGTATTCATTTATTTGTAAGATTATATTTAAATTTAAAAAAGGTTTTAAATTATTCATGATACTATATTTGTAAAATCCTTGTGAACACAAATGATTTATTTGAAATTTATAATAATTTTATTTGTATATGTGAAAAACTGTAAACATGTAGTAACCAAAAAAGGTTTGATTTTAAAATGTAAAAAATTAATTTCAGACTAGCTAAATAATAATTAGTTTCTTTTAAAGTTTGCAAATCTGACAAATAGTTCTTCATAAACCACTAAACATCACATGATCACCATTTCTTATGTTTGCTTCTGGCATCCATTGATTACTCTGGCTTATACTGAGTGGCACTACTGTATGGAGAGTTTTGCCTGTTTTAGTTCTTCATACATAAAAATGTAATTATAATTCAAAAACAATGTGGAATTTACAAAAAAGATATTTATAGTTTGTCTCGACTGCCTGAATTCAAATATTAAATATATTTGGTACTCCAGAAAAAAATATAATGACTTATAAAATCAATACTGGTCATGATCTTGAAAAATTTTAGCGGCAAATAACATTCTAGCTCCTACGTTTCAAATAGTAATTGCTATGAAACAAAGAAAGCCCCATGGAAAATATGCATTACATAGCAGTAGCTACCACAATGAATGGTTGAACATTCCAGTTGCAGCATTATGATTATTCCTGTCAAGATGTAGCCTAGATGACCCCTACTAGTTTATCTCCAGAGTTTTGAACATACCTTTTTCTCTTATGACCTAAATATGTTGCTAATTTAATTCCTATACTCCTCCCCCCCAATAAGACCATTATACACTGTATATGTCAAAGCACTATTAAACATCATTTTAAAAATGTATTACTGAATATAAGTTTATGATTTCACATAAAAAAGTAAGAGTGTATATGTACATAAAACATATGTTTTGCACTACTGTTACAAAAGTATACAATGGAAGCATGCTAGATACTAAGATATAATTATGTGTAAACATGCTACATGAATAATGGTTAGTTATAATTGTCTTTAATATATAGTGTTTCAAAATGATGGATCCAATTTCAAACCAATATATTTCATGATAGCAATAGGTTACAATTACAAAAAAAAAGTTATAAAGAGTTTAATGAGTTATAAAGTTTTGCTAATGATTTTGGCAAAAAAGAATAGATTAACACAATTTATACAGAAAACTTTTTCAAATTTTTGTCATATTTGCCTCTGAAAAGCACAGTCATCCTGTGTTTTGTATGTACATAAACAGCATGTTTCCTCACATTGTCAGGATCAATGAAAAGTTCTCTTTGGTATTTCTGAATCAAGACCAAAATGCCATGAAATACATGCCATGCCATAATTATGGTTGAGTCTTGAAGAACTGTAGAAATCTACAAGATATTGTATTGTGGAATTACCATCTTGCTGATGGTGAGGCTAGGGTTGTTTGTGTGCTGGAAGTTATCTGGTGGTAATCATTGAAAATTATGCCTCATCCTTGTAAGTGATTGATGCAGTAGTAATAAAATATTCTTATAGTATTTTTCAAACAAAAAAAAATTTGTGGTTTAATGGTTAGGACATTCATCTGCTTGCCATGCCTATAACTTGGAATTCGAGATTGGGTTGGATAAATTTTGAAATTTTTTTCAGGTCATAAACAGATTTAGAATCTTTCTTTAGGTAGATGTTTTGTATCTAATTCATCAGCTATAGATATCTAACTATTCTTAGATAAGTTAAAAAATACAACTGGTAAACATTCAAATAGATGAGTAACATTTGAAAAGAGCTTTTTAAGTATAATTATTACTAATATATATATTTATATAGCTGTTGTAAATGATTTTAATTATTTGTTATAATTGTAATATGATACAGACTTCTCTGCTGGTGGGAGAGCTATCATACACTTATGGTTCTGAGCCCATAGTTATTCTTATGTAACTAATTTAACCACTGATTTTATTTATCTACTTTTTGCCTAAACTTCAAAAAGGCTTTTTATCAAATAATTCTGGAATGTCTGTGAAAACACTTAATAAATTAAGTAGTGATTAATTTTTATATATAATAATTTTAGAAGCTGATGAAATCTAGCCTTTCTTAAATTAAATTTAATTAAACATCTTACTTTACATCATCATTCAACTACCTTAAGCAGATAAAGACGAAACCATTGCTGTCTGCTTCCTGAGTTCTTATTAGAATGGCAAGTATGGATAACAAGAGTTGTGAGATTCAACATCATATTAACAAATTTTTTTATAGTTTGATCAAATTGGTCTTAATCATATTTACAACATAGAATATCTAAGTTTTCATTTTAATACCCTTGTGAATTTCCAATTAATCATCAAAATATAATTTTATAATTAAATAGTGCCAAAATGAAACATTTTTTATATTCTTTAGTTATAACTGATTTAGGATCATTTAATTCTGGAAATAATCACTATTATTATACTAAACCACTTAGTTCATTATTACAAGATCGCATTGGTAACATGAGAAATATAACTAAATATGCGTAGTTTTATTATTATAATAAATACTAATACGCTTTTAGATTGTGTATTAACATTTTATTATGTCTAGACATCACAAAGTAAGGCAATGTAAATAAATAAATAAAAGAGTGTAATTTTTAAATTATTTTATGCATTACTATCAAAGTTGTGGGTGAAGTAAGTTTGATATTTGTAAATCAAAACTTAACCATTTAATATGGATAAATACTGAACATATGATAAAGATATATGTGAGAGATACTGATCTAAATCAATTGATTAGTGATGGTTCAACTCAAAATGCATCTTGGGAGTTATTTATCTTTTATAATAACTATATTCATGTGTTTGGAGGTTATTAAAAATATCAACGACATAACACATGAAAAAAAAGAAATGAAGTTGAATTATGCCATGTGTATGTATTTAATTAAAAAACCCAGATATATTAATCATTAACTGAAGTTTAAAGTTTATATATGGGCTAGAAATAATCCGTAGTTTAATAAATAATTAGTGATAATCATTACTGCATTTATCTTGAGCGGATTGTGTCAAAGTTGTAAATGGGGTAAATGTGAGACTTGTAAATCAAAATTTAACAATTTACTATTGATAAATACTGAACATATAATAAAGATATACGTGAAATATGGTGACCTGTGGTCAATTGATGAATGTTGGTTTCAACAAGAAATGCATGTTGGAATCATTTGTCTTTTACAATGTCTTTATTCATGTGTTTCAAGAATGTGTGGTGGTGGGAAGTTATTAGGTACATCTATAAAAAAAAATTTTATCGTAGTATGAATAATTAGATTTAAGTTATAAGTCAAATTTTGTGATAGGAATTTATATAAAAATCAAAAACTAAAAATATTATTTTGCAAGAATTGTTATTAGGGCAATAGTCTGCCTTCAACAGTTCAATAAACAAATTTTATTTTTACTTTCCTCAACTGGAGATCAATATAGGAAACAAGTAGGGTCATTTGCAGTTAAACTGACATGTATATGCAAAATATCACATTACTGAATTTTTACTTCAAAGTTCAAACTTTGTACATAAGTATATTATTATTATTAATTGCCCAAATATTATGCAACATTTTAATACCTAACTATGAGATTGAACTCAATAATTCCATCAGATTAACAAAAGTGATATCCGCACTCCTTCTAGACTGAGATTTGATCCAGGCACCATTAGTTTTTGGGTTTATCTTGTTGCTAAACCATATAGAGTAGCAGTAATATATTAATGCAAATGGCACAGATCTATATATGTATTTGCACAGACTTATGAACAGTCAGTGATAGTATCTTTAAAAAAATGCTTTTTGTTTGTCTTAATACCTAATAATATTTTTAAAAATGATTTACAACCATTTTTTTTTGGCTAGTCAGTTTTTTTTTTTAAAAAAATTAATTAATATATTTCATTCTAATGTAGTAATATGTTTAAATGTTATGTGTAGATATCTGACCTTGCCTTCAGAAGTTGACTAGTCCTGATTCCTTCCTTACTTGATCGGATTGAGCATGCATTGCTGTTAACTAATGTGTAAACATGTGAACAACCAATATATAAACATGGCCAAAAGGTAAAAACAAGTATGGCCAATGTGTAGTAGAAATGTGTATAAAATCCTACCATTAGTTAGGCTCTCTGAATCTGATTGCTACCAGTAAGATAAGGGATCTGGCAATAAATAGTCAGCCTTTTTGGAGGCAAGCCAGAGAACGTCTATCAACTTATACGACTGAACGTGCTCTACATTGAAACCACTTCCAACAGCGAAGGTGTTTCTACTATATTTACTATCAATACATCTCATGATCACCACTACTTATGCCTGCTCATAACTTTTATTAAAACAGGCAAAACTCTTCATACAGTAGTAGTAGAAATTTTATGCACAAGCTTTCTGGCATCCATTGATTACTCTGGCTTGCACTGAGTAGCACTACAGTATGGGGAGCTTTGCCTGTTTTAATACCAATACATCTATGCAGTGAGGCAAGTCCCAATAGAATTGGAAGCTGCTATGACTATGGCAAACTCGAGGCAAGCTATCTAGTATAGCCAAAATAGTCATTTAACAAACTTGAAGCAAGTTGTCCAGTACAGCCAGAAGAATTAAGACTAGAACTCATGAGGCAAGCTAATATATACAGCTGGCAGTGAGTCCAGTCATTTGGTACAACCAGCTCATTATTGACTAAGTTATAAGTCAAATTGTATTTAGTGATTATATAATATCTATGAATATTTGTTCTAATAAATTATATTATATTAAATAGTGAGGGTTTATATTTTTATTGATATTACTGTTGGTTTGAGTCTGAACCCTGCAATTCAGTCAAGTACAACATTAAGTGACAATAATTTAAATAAATTGGATTTTTCAATTTTTTTTCAAGTAAACAGCACTCCGAAAAACAGTAATTTTATGATGTTATTTGTTATTACAATTTATAAAACAGACTACAGTTTGTCAATATATTTAAACACTTTATAAATTAGTGTAGTCGAAAAAATATACTAGAGGTGATTATATATTTAAGCATATATTTAAAATAGACTAAAAGATTCTGAAATCAACAGCTTTGTTTTTCAACAGATTACTAATATACAAATACTTAAATATATCACAAAAAAGTATATCATGTTATATAAAACTACTAATATTCAAATAATTTCTAATTTAAAAAAAAAAGTTTATAATTTCAGAAATCTTAATTAAAATTATTCCATAGAGAAAGTTAATGACCTTAATAATAGTAAAGATGCTAAAATGAACTTATAGTAGATCTATCTTGAAAGAATCTAATTTATTTATTTAAAAAAACTATAAAATCATATTCAATTAAATCCTCATAAATGAAAATAAAGCAAGTTAGATTTAGTTTGTATGTAAATATTTATAGAAATCTGTAGATTATGTTAAATTATGTGAATAAATACTTCACTCCCAAAGAAAGTAGATCTTAGAAATAAATCTAGTATGTTTTAGTTTTCATAGATTGTAATTTCAGAGGTATGTTAATGCATAGAGTTAAAATCTCAATTTAAATTATTTTTCAAAAAGCATTTTCCAACAATATGCTACAATACTTATATATGCATAAATGTGCATACATACTACATTCGATTTTTTGCTTTTACATTCAATGGTTGACAGTCGAACATCTTATTATCATTAAGAGAAAATATTTTACTTTTCAATGATGAACAACACGTGCAAACGTTCAATTTTTCAATAAAGAATATTTTATTGCCATACAAGTAGAAATATATTTATTTTTAGATTACTTAAGTTCTGAAAACTTAAAAAAAAACCTTAATATTGCAGAAGAATATTTTATTTTTCAATTATGAAATAAGACATAAATGTTACAATTTTTACAATTATTTATGCTTTTAGATTACTATAAGAGTTAAAAAAAAAACCTATTTCACTTATTAAAGAGAGATAAATGCTGTAAAAGTACAAATCTATATTCCACTATTTACATATTTATTTTTAGATTATTTTATAAAAATTTATGTTCCACTGCGTCATGTAAAGTACATTGAATATTCAATTTATGGGTTAGTTTTTCCAGTATGACTTTAATGGTTCCACACAATGGGTAAAAGCAGATATTGAAAGAAGGAAAATCAAATGTAATATGGTAACCATATAAACATTGTAGTAAAATAAAAACTTTTATTTTAGATTTAGTGGAATTTTATTAAAATCACAATAAAAAAGTCAAACTCTTACATATAAATTAAAAATAAGAATTATGTTCATGCTATGATAAAGTTTTGTTTAGATTAAAAAATTCACAAAGATTTTCAAATTAACTTTTGAATCATTTATTAAACTTCTCCACCTTCGGTCACTAATATTATGTTACTTTCTAGGTTATATATTACAACTTAATTTTTTTTAAATAATAACAAGAATAAGAAGAATCATTGTATAATTAACTAGCTGAAATAATAACACATTTAAATATTGCATTTCTCTTTTAAAACAACAACAAAAAAAAATTATCAGCTTGTTCCAATGAAGAATTTCTTTTTATAGAAATAAATATTTTGGAAACACAAACACATATATACATACACATATCTGTCAAAAAATACAGTTTATAGATTTTAATTATGGTGTAAAATCTAAATAATATAAAATATTAAACTACACTAAAGCAATGTAAAAATGTAGTAAAAAAAAAATAATTAAGAATCAATGTAGTACATATTTAATTTTATTAACTATTATACAATCTTTTCTCCATTTATAACATTTTAATTATAATAAATATAACAATGAATACAAATTTGAATATAAACTAAATATATAAAAATAAAATAAAACTTTTCATTATTGTAAAATAATTATTTTTAATTACTTACCGCACCAAATTTATGAAAAATAAGGTATTGTTCTGCTGTTGGATTCATCCCAACAGTTGTCAATTTCCAATTAATGATCTGAAATAATATATCAAAGTTTAATTTTGTTATTATATATATATATTCACAAAACTTGATTTGATTACTTTAACAAAGCTCAACACTTAACAAAAATAATTTAACTTATTTCTGCCAGTATATAAACATTAATCATAAACATACTACTGATATATAAAGATCTTTCCAATATCATTTTTTGTATAACAAATATATGTGCAATATGATTTCATCTTCTAAAATCTTTGTTTTACATTTATAATCCAAATTTTACTTGAAAAAAGTTTTTACTACATATACATATGTCTGCAATAGACTAAATGGCAGGTTAGCAAACATTTGGCTCAATTACTGAGTATGAAAGATGAAAAAAATAACATCAGTTAGAAACATCTAAGATGCTACAACATTTATGAGAAGTTTATGTCATAATTAGCTACAAAAAAAAAGGAAAAACTTTTAAACAGTACTAAAGCAGTTTATTTGATATATCTGGACTGCTATGCAAGAAGATATTTCAGTCATTATTAAATTTATTTTATAAAAGATTGTTAAACATACAAGTAAAAAAAAAAGACTTTAAAGTTACAGAAATCAATGCAGCAGAAAATAAACATATCTTAGATTAATAGATAATAATTGGATAAACATCATGGGCAAACATCAAATACAAAGAAAAAAAAATACCAATGTCACTCAGAAATAAAAGAGACATTTAGTCAAATGCAAGCTTTAAGCAAAGAACAGTTAAATCAGTCATTGCATAAAGTTTCCTAAATAAAAAATTCCAGTTCTATTCTGGCTAATGAGCAATTAATATTTAAAAAGTGTAAATTCTTAAACTTTTCAGACTTTTTTTTTATATACCAATTCAATGCTTTTTTAATTCTTCAGTGAGAATAAACTTCACAGAACATTGTGTTTAATGTCATATTAAGTGAAAAGGGAAAAAGAAATCTCCCACCCCCCATCCCTTGCATGCTAGTTTTTTTTTTTAATTAATAACAACAATACTGGCATTAGTATATCACACAAATAAATAGTAATAAGATATTTATTCAGAATAAAATCATATTACCTCCATGTACCAATAAGTTTGAATTAAACTCATTCAAAGAATAAGACAATATATAGGCCTTTATCATTAGAACTCATATGAAGAATAAACATTTTCACATCAAATTATAAAATAATGACAAAGCAATACAAAAAAAGCCCACATTACATATGAAATAATGAATGATACTGTCTGCACAAAGTCAAAAGCTCTATTTCAATCACAAACAATTTAAGAAAGCTTTTCAGATTCTCATTCATAATCAGTATTAAGATAAAAAAAATAGTAAATTATTCAATAGAAAATGTGGGATAATTAATTAAAATCACAATTTCTAAGCCTAAGTTTAATACTATTCAGGGTAAAGCAAGCATTCCATAATCTCTATGTACATTATAAAAGTTCTTTATAATTGGTTAATAACAATAAAAAAAAAGATTTTAATACAGTTATAGCACACAGTACCTCAGTAAATAAGAATAAACAAGCTTATTTCAAAAGTTTTTCTAAAACAAAGAATTAGATCATGTGAATAAATGTTATTTCAAGTAATATAAGTGAAGATACACAACAGACAATGAATAATTACAACTCACTCTTACATAATATTAGAAGATAAAATTCAGTCACAAGAATGCATTTCTATTTAATAATTCATAGACCTAGCTCATATTCTTATTGAAGAATAAATAATGAGATCTATGCATTGTTGGTTTATGATAAATTCAATTCAAATAAATGACCATTTTTTCTTAAAATCAACAGAGAGGGTGTTAGGACATTAATGTCTTGATTGTTTTCATAAAATTTTCTTCAGAATATAGGATGAATAAATAGAATATATGAAGAAATAACTACACCCGATGAAGATCTCTAACCAGTTTTACCATCTTTTATATCAGATACATATAACACAAATGAATGAATAGAACCAAAAAAAAAAAAACATTATGGAATAAGCCATAAATTTTAGCCATCAGTATATTTATTACTCATAAAAAATTATAAAGTTTTGAGTAATCAAAATTAAAATCATAAAATGAAATGATCATTTGGCTAAAAATCCAGAAGCAACATTTTATGTATTCTGCATGGTTTAACAATCAGAGATTAGTAGAATAAAGAGTTAAAGATTCCTAGATTGATTTTCAGCAGTGTAAAAAAAAAAAAAAATGTCAATTTAATAAAACTGCTTGTGCTCAGTTTGCATTAAAATAAATAATCAAATAGTATTATTGCTCAGTAATTCAAAAGAAGTTTGAGCACCAGATATGCCAGAGAACCTTGGGCTCTGATAAAATACCACTGTACTATGCAGGGCAATCTGACGGTTATTCAAAAATTATATCACTTCCTCAGTAATTAAAAATATAATTATATATATTATAATGATCCGGAGAATATGCCGTTACAATATATATAAAATCTCAAATCATGTTGGTAAAGTTTCCCTTAGAAATCATACAAATTTTTGCAGGTTACAATATTTGTATCCTAAAAAAATGCAAGGCATATATCATGTGAAGAAATCCTAGATCTGTTTCTAGAACAATATTTGATGCTTATTCCCCAACAAAGATCTTTTGGACTTAACTGATAAAATATTAATCCCAGGTTTACCAAACTATTCTTTATTTGTTTAACATCAAAAACTCTGATCACTGAAAACTGAAATATTGAATAGAAATAAATCTAATGTATAAATTCAAGGTTGTTTTCATAATATATATTTCAATGATTGAAATAGAACTTGCTAAATTCAAGAAGTGCTATATGAAGCATCAAATTTTCTATATCCCTCTGCCCTCGCAAGTACTTAAAAAAACTGAATGAATAACATGGAATTCAATTTTTTTAGGTCTCTTAAATGCAATACCTTCGAGAAAGTTTATTATTTTTACAAATTTTTAATTTTCTATCTTTTAAGATCTTAATATTCATATTCTAAAATAAAATCAGATACCAAATCAAATTTGACATAAGCCCATTATTTAATGCATTACATAGTAAAACCTCTACATTCAACAGAATGCAAAATCAATAGATCCCTATAACAAGATTATGGTAATTTAGATAAGAAATGTCCTATGCAAATAAGCAGTATCCCCTTTTATTCCCATTATGCTATCCAAGTTAGTGAATTGAAAAGTGTATACTTTCTTATCATACTTAAGTTTTCAGATGCATATATATTACTACACATACAATATGCCAGTACATTTATATAATAGATAGTTTGATATATATTATCTTTCTAAAAAATGGTCAAAGATATTTGTAATTAACTTATGGAGTGTAAAGCTAGATGAGGAAATTAGTTTGCATACAAAATATTTGTTTTAGAAGAAAATTTGGTACTCTATTTTTAGACAATACCACCCGCTTGATGGTGCTTTTTATGTGCAAAAACACACTGTTTACAATGTCAAACTGTTCATATTAGCTGTTGCAGGCCTAGATGTCATTGCACACCAATATTACAGCCCACTGATGTGCTTCGTGAAACTATGCAAATGCAAACACTTCACAGATCACTACAGTATCATGTGAGGGTGTATAGATATTGTACCGGTTAAAAAACCTCCACCACCTAAACTGCAAGTCGGATCCAAACTCAGCCGAACCAAACAAATTCAAACCCAACTCACCAGCTCAGATCAATGGATGATCTAAATCGGTGGCACAGTGCTATGCGCCAAGGAACTAGCTCAATGGTTAGTGATGATTAGAGACCCCTGAACTGACATTAATAATGGATAATAAATTAACTAAAGATAATTTTAAATCGAATCATATGTATATGTTTGGGTTGCCAACACAGACAGCGAGCATTAACATTAAAATAATGATTGAATAAAAGAGTTAAGAAACCAAATGTGTTGATAAAATTTAATAAAATAGTAATAGTTTTGTTCAACTTTTAAATGATGACAATATTGATTACTTCTAGCCCTTAAGTTTATAATTACAATAAGGATGGCAGTTCCTATTATATGCCAACGACTATTACGCAATACGATGGTAGTCTATATGTCTATGCCCCCAACAAGGAAATAAAGACAGATAAAGGTATTCAGTGGTGACAGAAATTATTATTCTAAATTTATACGAAAGAATGTGAGATTTATTTTCACATTCGCAAATCCATTCATGAAGAGCAAGATACGTATTTAGGGCATAACTTTAACCTTCACTAGAAACTTATTTAAGTAGAGATAATGAAGAATTTGTTCGACTTGAATGAAATCACTTCACCACGAATTACGAGCATAAGAGTGGGCTTTACTGGAACAGAGAGGAAATGGTGCTGATGGATTATGAGCTATAAAATGAACAGGAAAGATAATAGCTTGTCGGTGATTTAAGTAGTATGGTGGCTTGTATTTTACAAGTCTTACTGCCCTTTAAGGAGATGTGGAACATGGGGAAAACCAGGCCGAGTCATAGCTATGAACCTTTGGTGTTCCAAATATAATATAAGTGGGGGAGGAAGTGCTTTCTTCCTCTATAATTAAAATAATAGTAATATCACCAACGACAAGCCTATGGAGCGGAAGATTGCCCTGCATCAGCAACGTTCGATGATGATGACTTGATAGTCACTATTTGAATAATAAAATCCAATTTATTCTAGATTACTCTATGTGATGAGTTGATCAAATTAATTAAAGTCAAACAAACTTTTAACTAAAATTATTTTAAAAGTTATAAAATTATATTAATTATGCCCCAAACATCGTGCCCCTCCTGAATATTAATATATAATAAAAAAACTGGATTAGAATGTATTCATTTGATTCCTTTATCAACCCTTTTGCAAAAATATTTTAAGATCATAAATATAAATAGATAAACATTTGTAAACCTGATAAAAGCCGGGAACATAGATTAGAAATGGAGCTAATGATTTATTATTAGCCAATTATAAAAATAGCAAACATTTAATAAATTCTTTTGACTCGATGATTTATAGAAGGGGTATAAATTTAGTTCTATTGGGCGGAAATTACTATCAGACTTAATATTTTATTACCTGTATAAGACAAAAGGAACAGGGGGGGATCATTGAGTCGAAGGATTATTGGCATATAATTAAAAAATATGACATAAATAAATTACTCAATAAATATATATATAACAATAAATGAACCGCCATCGTAAGAAAGGAAAGTTAAATCTAAGGACTAGAGATTTAGAATTACAATATAATTTAGAATAGCATAATTAAAAGTAAGTTTTATACAGATTATTACATTAAATAATGAGAAGAGCTTTTAAAGGGAGTGCAAAGTAAAGTTCGGAAACTGACCAGAAAGTTACGGTTCATTATGAAATTATATTACCATTTCTTCCGGGGCTGGTTCCTTAGTTTACACATCCGAGGTGGTGGAACGTAGGCACGCATTTGGTAAATTACTTGGACAGCATTTTGATTGATCTTTTCATGATTTTTAGGTGGCACGATTGGTACAGAAATGGATTTAGCAGCTTCATCAAAGATTTTCAGGGGACTTCAGGAACCGTAGTCAGATTCCTGAAGCTTAGCCCCTCACCATGATAGAAACACTATTTAATTTCATAATTTAAAAACACACAGAGTTTAATGATACTTCTCTAAATAAAGATGGCTTCTCCTTCTCCAAGCTTTTCAGAGCTATTTATACTGTGTCTGATGCCTTTGGGCTAGCGCTTCTTTCATTTTACTAATTGATTTTAGATACATTCCTTTGATAAGGCTTTCATACTCATTAACTTGAATTCATTTTCTAATTAGAAAATGAATTTTTAAAATCAGAAAAATGATTTTAATTAGGAAATCCTTATATTTTAAATACTTATTTTTTTTTCTAATTAATAAAACTTTACCCATTGATTTGGAAAGGGAAAATCTGAAAGCTTATCGAAAGAATGTAGCTTTTAATCACTAAAATTTGAACAGATTATTTAAAAGTAAAATAAACATTCCCGACGCAATAAACTTTAGAACAACTATATATGTTTAAATATTTATAAATATATATGCACAATCCACGCAGTTATAATATATATAAATTCATGAATAATTCTATCATGAATTTATTAATAGAATTGATCAATTTAAACCTTAAACTAGTTAATTTTAACACACATTTATATAATAGTTTTTCTTTAAGAAAACTAGCATGGATTGACCGTACAAAGCCCCACTGCATCAGAAATTTAAGGTTAGTACTAGGGTTTGAAGTGGGCTTATGGCTAGATGTCATGAAGCTAGGATCGAACTCAGATCCGACTGCTTCAATATCAACTGGCCATAACTGTTGAAATGTACATTCCAAGTAATGATCTTACACCCTAACTGACATAGTACTACATGGTAATAATTTTAAGCCCATTGCAGCCCTTCCATACACAACTTGCAAGGTTTTTAACAATTGGAAAAGGGTAGGGACAAGCACCATTGCTCAGAACTCACGCAAAAACTTATGTTTGTGTGAGAACACATATGAGACAAATAAAATAGCTGAGGTTGCAGCTCATTTTGGAAATCGTAAGGTTCGTTTGTTTAGACTACTGCATCTTTTGGATGATCCTTTGAATTGGCAAAACCATTGCTCCCCCCTCCTGCACATTTCAGTGCTATACACTGATATATTCCCCTCTCCTGATCCTTCCATATTTCACAAGTTGTTGTTTTAAGTCAATGCATTTGGTACAATCAGCTAAACCATCATTCCCCCTCCCCGCACATTGATGCGCTTGCCGATGCCATCTGTCACAAGTTGTTGTCCAAAAGAACTTGTTTGTTTTCAATCAAAAATAAGTACAGCAATTAATTGATACATGTATTTTTTTTTGTGTGTTGTAATCTCAAATAATACCTGAAATTGGACAATAAAGGCAAAAAAGTCCGGCACGGTAAATTAAAATAAAAGCGTGTTTTTAAAAGCAAAAACAAAAAGCAACTTAGTCATTTCCAATAAACAATAAATAGTTAAATTAATTTAGATTTTTAAATTTTTTTTTTGATATAAATATAATACCAGAAATCGGATAATAAAGAAAAGCTGGTCAAGTAATGTTACATTCATGTGTTTTAAACTGTATATAACGCCATCAAACGGTCTGGTATGGTATAAAAATACAATACGGAAAATTTTAAATAATGTTGGATAATATTAATATAATCAAAAAATTGATGAATGTGTAGAGCACACCAATTTATTCTGTCAAAATAAAGACCATAAACTATTCTTGGATGTTTTCTGGTATATTTTCTATGAACAGTGATTAATACATAATGATATAATTGGTTGTAAAATAAAGATTACTGTTGTATAAAGAAAATAAATAATATTATATACTAATTTAAATGCATTTAAGTTTAATAATTTTATTCAAATTTTTCTTAACTACTTATATTATTAGAGACTGACCTTATCTTTAAAATATTCCATTACACCTGCTGTTGTGGCTGTACAATGAACGAGAATAAGACCGAGGCAACGAGATGGCTGGACCATCTAAAGAACAAAAGTTACAATAAAAAAACAATTTACCATTACCTGTTAGCAATTTTTCTATGAATAAATATTTTAATATATAAGTTTTTAAAATATAAATAATTTATTTTTAAAAGTTCTTTCAAGCAATTGGAAAAGCAAAAAATAAAATAAAATAGGATTTATTAGTCTACACCAGGGGTCAGTAAGCTATCGGAGAGAGAGGACCAGACTAATATGTGGGATCTTGAATGACGGCCATGATATCAAATGTACTACAAATAAATCTTCTCAATCTTAGACCACTCTGTCCAAAAAGCTGCCTTGGTCTGGATATTTAAAGAAAACAAGGAAATCAATGTAATTTTATTTAAACAAGGTTACTTATTTTGCTGTAGAAATAATAATAAAACAACTATTTAATGCAAACACAACAAAAAAATTGCCAAGTTCTTCTACAAACAAAATACAATTAGAAATAATAAATTAAGTAGATGTGACACTTGTTTCTGCTTATTGTTTGCTAACTTCTCCAGATCAGGAGAAATATTTGTTGATGCCAGAAACAGAACATCATTCAGGTGGTCATCACGCAATGCTGTTCTTAAATTACTTTTAGAATATTTCATTTCTGCAAAAAGTGTTCACAAGCATATATATTTGCAAATAATGATACTATCATTTTTGCATTATTGAAGATGTTTTTACATTGTCCACTTGGCAATACATATTTCTTGTAGAAGATAACAGTGGACTAGAAGTGAAGTTTTGATTTCAAAAATTCATCACATTGTAAGTCGATTAATTCCAAATGACATTTTTCTGCCATTTGTTCCACATCAACTTCATAAGGAGAACCAAATAATATAAATTGATTTATATATTACCAGAATTCCACAAAATGGGAAAACTCACTTCTCAAATCCTGAATAGAGCTCACAAAAATGTCTAGTATTATATCTATCTTGTAATTTTGGAGATTTGGAAAATGAGAGTAGTTGCATGTCTGTGATTCCCACAGTCAAAGTTTTATTTCAAAAGCAATAATTTGACCAAACATTTCAAATATAAGCTTGTTCCTTCCATGAAGCTCAAGATTCAAATTTTTCATGTGGGTCATGATGTCTATCATAAATCTTTACAGCAAGAATTATCTTGGTCTTCATTCTCTAAAAACATAGCAATCTCTTCTCTAAATGCATATACTTGTTCCAAAATTTTTCCTCTGCTAAACCATCAAACATTTGAAAAACATATAAGATTGCCATACTCTGCTTTAATTTGATTTAGAAACTGTTGAAATCTGATGGTAATTTAGTTTTCTTGAAAGCATAAAATTTACTGTTTGTAAGACCACTGCCATGATATCTTTAAAGTTCAATGACTTTTGTATATAATGCATCCTGATGGGTAATGCAATGAAAGTTTGATTAGTTTGTGATCAATGCCAATGTGTTCTGGAAGCAATGAAACAAACCCCCTTTTCTCTCCAACCATTGCTGGTGATCCACCAATAAGCTTTGATAAATCAAGATTTATTTCAGAAATAGATTTTATAATGCCTTCCAAAATATCTTCCCCAGTGCTAGGGTCCTTCATAGGAATCAATTGTATAAATTCTTCCACAATATCAAAAGTCAGTGATACACCCTCACAAATACTGCAAGATGGCAAGTATCCTCATATCTGTGGTTTCATCAATATCAATGGAATAATACTCCACATTTGTTAAAATGCCCTTTAAGCTTCTTCTGATATTTTCTGCCAGTTCTTCAATTTGTCTTGTTATAGCTCTTGCCGATAAGCTTATTGCAAAAAAAAAATTTCTTTTTTTCTGGACAACCAACATCCACTACTATCAATATACATTTTTTGAAAAAATCTCCATCAGTAAAAAATTTCATCTTTTCTGCAATTTGTTTTGACACCTCATAGCTACCATGAGTGTTTCAGTCATTTTCTTCAACTTTTGTTGTGAAAAAGGATGATTAATTTGTTAAATTATTTCTCAGTCATGCAACTTTGTCTTCTTGTGTTTTTCCAGTGAAATTGTTGTAACAATTATGACAAGCTTCATAGTACCATTTAATATTTGAAACTTTCTTCATGGCAATGGTATCTTGAGAAATCAAACAAATACATTTCCCAAAGTGGTCAATGAAAAAATACCTAAGTGCCCAACCTTCGTTAAAATTTCAGCACTCACAATCTACCTTTCCTTTCTTAGTATCTATGAGTTTATTTTTACTCAGAAAAAAAAATATCTGGAAAGGAAAGAGAAAAAAATAAATCAGTATGGAGAAATAAAAAACAATGAAAACAAATGTATCTGCAGACACAGAAATGTGATGAGACTTAATTGTGAATAAATTTTTATTAAATATTTGCCAGTACACTGATATCTTATCATTGGCTACTAGTTATCCGATATCTAGATAATTGGTGTTCAGTTGTTAAGCTGGAGGGCCGAACAAAAATCTCTCACATCTTGGATGTGGCCTGTGGATCTAGGGTTGCCAACCCCTGATCTATACAAATATAAATACTGTACTTGCAAAAAAAAAAAGGTGGACAAAATAAAATAAAAAAGTAATCCATTCAGTGAAATTAATTGATTAAATAATTCATTATCATGACTGAATTAATTTAAAGTTCTTTGTCTGTTTATTGTGAATTATCAAAACTCCATATAACAGCGTATCAAGTGCAAGCCTTCATAATCACTGGATGCAGGAAGGTTTGTGCATAAAATCCCTATCTAATGCCTACTCATCCAATATCCCCAGACTAGTTTCTAATTTGTAGCTTTCATCAGTGAGGAGCCTTGGATTTGAAAGCAAAGCAATTAAATCTTAGGATCTAATGCAACCCTCAAGCAGTCATCTTTTATCTATTTGATTAACTATAAAGCTAGAAGCCACACAATAATGTTTTCATCTGACATCAGTTTAGCATCTATACCTTTTGGTGTCTTTGCTTTTACAAAAAGCACCATCACCATTATCCTATAGGAAGGATAGATATAAAACTATAAAACATCATATGATCACAATTTCATATGCCTACACATGCTATTAACAATATCAATTGATTATTAAGACTTGCACTTGGTAGCACTGCTCTATGGGAGAGTTTGCTACTGTTATGTTTGTTATGAATTCCAAATTAAGATAGATAATAATTTCAAATTAATAAAATTAAGGATAATACTAATATGAATAAAGAAATCACTTCCATTATGCACTTTACATAATGGAACATTATTTTACATGCTTCCAAATAGTTTATGGTTTTGGCTTCGATAAGCTGAATATATTTGTCTAAATCTAAATGAGTACATAAAATGAATATATCATTAAAAGTTGTCATCTCAATTCTTATACCATTACTCAAAAGATAATCAAAATACTTCTTCCACCTATTCAAGTTCTATTATTGATTTAAAGGATTGTGATAGTATTTCTCAGATTAATATGTTACTTCAATGTATCAAGCAATGATCCAGAATGATCATAATCAACAAATGTCTTAATCTTTTTTGCAATTTTAATCCACCAATCATTTTTAAGCCTTCCTGTTAATTGCTAAACTTCTGCCTTCAGATCTTTATATTCATTATGAAAGTTCTACATTTAATCTACTACTCTGCAAGCAGAAAATGCCACATTTCTTTTTAATGAAATCATTAATAATAAGATCACTGTCAGAAAATCAGACATGATTGCTTTTTTTTTAATGAACTCAAAAAAAGATATACTCATATCCATAACACCCTCCTTAAGAGGATTCCATGTTTTAATAATATGACAGTTCTGAAGATCAAAGTTAACAATTTTAGTGTTCAATAGCTTTTGAAATTTAGTACTTATAGATTCTTTTAAACAATGAACATTAATTTTTTTGATGGAATTGGAATAATATCTATTTTCTAATGCAACTACCATTTTAATCTTGGAGCTTACAAATCTATGATCTGCCCAACAATCTGTGCTTAAAAGTGCTTCCATATTTTGACTCCTAACTATGATGTAATTTATTAGATGCCATTATTTTCAGGATGCATCAATATTTCTTTTTATCTAAATCAAATGTTTGTGATAGTCAACCCATGTGTTATGCATAAGTTAAATAATAAATCATTGAATTTACAGCACTAATATCAACATTTCCTATAACATTTAGCCAAAATGTACTATTTGTACCAATATGTACATTAACAACTTTAACAAAAAAAAAAACTTTTAATGGTACCACTGTAATAAAACAAAGCTTTCCTTCTCTTAATCTAATGTTGGAGTATAAACACCAATAAAATGAACACTAGTACCATTGCACAAAGTGAGTTTTAACATCATCAGCTTTTCATTAATACAATGAGAAACTCCAACAGAAGATACAAATTAGAGTTTACATCAAATCCAATACCATGCATTTTCCTTTCATTGACTGACCTAAATCTCCAAAAATATTTGTATCCATCCATCTATTAAACTTCCTTCTTCAAATAGATGCTTCCCTAAGAGCAGTTATACTGATCTTAAATCTTGACTACTCCTTAGCCATTGTATCAAATAAAGTTTGCATATTCTATGCATCTATATTTAGAAAAAAATTGGGTTAGAAAAAAAATTGGGTTTATAATATTTAGCTTTAATACTATGACTGCCTCTTGTTTTACCACTATTACTGATATTATTATTACTATTCTTATTATTTTTACCATGGAAATGAATAATCTGCCAGGCACAACAACATAACCAGATAGTGTGAGATGGTATTCCTATATAGGGCTGCTTCATGAAAATCCAATACCAAATTGATTCATTAGTGATTATACTGTCTTGAGCAAAGATTACAACTAAGAATTTCCATTTTTCTCAGCCTATCACTATCAGTTTTTTTTTTTAATTTTCATTGGACTAAAAAAAAAAAAGGAAAATGATAGGCAGAAATGCTATGCAGGTAATTAAAGGAAGAAAATGTTGCATAATCATACAATCCCATTATCACAGTTAGTATAAGGCGATGTAAGAAATTCACCGTGAACTGCCCCTACAATAACTTAAGTGACTGAAGGGAAAAAGAGGAAGAGAAAAAAGACTGTTTGCATTAGAAACAGTACCTAGTCTTGATGAACTAATATCCTATCCTACAAGATGGCAGAAGCTCTTGGTTGGGCACTAATGATTTGTTATTCACAGTTGCCTTGCATATCTAAAGGCTATCCCATTATCTGCTACTTGTTAAATCCACTGATAGCTTATGCACAGCTTTCAATTATTAAATAAAATCAATAATAATTAATAGTTTAATGAAGTAAATATGAAATAAATTTAAAACCTTAACTTGGAAAAATTATATTTAGAAAAAGGGGTACTGCAAACATATCAGAGGATATTTGAAATACCAAAACATCATGTGATCACCATTTCATAAGCTTTCCTAAGCAAGTAACAGCAGTAGCAAATTCTCCTTACAGTAGTGTCATCAAATGCCCACCTAAATAATCAATGGATGCAAGAAGGTTAGTGCATAAAATCTCTATCTACTGCCTACTCATCAAAGATCCCTAGACTAGTCTCTAGCTCCTCACTTTCATCAGTGAAAAAACTTGGATCTGAGAGTATTGCATTTAGATTTTATAATCTAATGCAACCCTCCAACAGAACTTAGTTAATTATAAAGCTAGGAACCCAAGATGAAAACACTATAATATTTTCAATTCAAGCTCATTTACATGTATATAAATCTGAACCCAGTTTAGCATCTATGCTTTTTGGTGTCTTGGATATAATAGTGATCACAGTCACCATCATCCAAGGCTCCTCACTCACAAAAGCCACAAACTAGAAACTAGACTTGGGATATTGGATGAATAGGTATTAGATGTGGATTTTATGCACAAATCTTCTTGCATCCATTGATTACTAAGGATTACACTGTATGGAGAGTTTGCTACTGTTAATAACAGTTTGTGTAAACATATGAAATGACGATCATGTGATGTTCTGGTAATTTTATATCTATCATGCCCATGAGATAATGGTGAATGTAGTTTTTGAAAAACCAAAGCCATCCAAAATGTTTAGATGCTGAACTGGATTCAGATCTACGAAACTATACAAGTAAATGAGCTTGGATTGAGAACATTATTGTGTTTTCACCTTGAGCTTCTAGCTTTATAACTAACTAAATAGGTAAAAGGTAGCTTCTGGAGGGTTGCATTGGATCCTAAGATCTAAATGCAGTACTTTCAGATCCAAGGCTTCTCACTGATGAAAGCCACAAGCTAGAAATTAAATAGGAGATACTGAAGGTTCTAGACGGGGATTTAATACACAAATCTTGCATCCATTGACTACTAAGGTTTGCATTTGCTGGCACTGCTATATGGAGAGCTTTCTACTAATATTTAAAATTCTTTGAAATACTGAAACTGATAATGATCTTAAAAATCCAATCTTGGATACATTCCTTATAAAGATACATTTTATGTGAGATAATTACTAAAATACTCTAAGCTAAATACTTTGAAAAATCTTTGCATAAGATTTAAAATTTCATGAATAAATTCTCTTTCTTTTGAATGATTACTGCATATCTAATATGAGATCACAGAAGACATTTTTGGTATATAATTATCTTCAAACATTTATGTTGCTTCCAACACATAAATAAAAGTTTCCCATCAAAGAGTAAGACCTTTTTAAATTAATAATAATACTTACCAAAAAATCCTATAATAAATAGAAATATTAGTATTTAACATTTCTATTGTATTTCTTTTAAAGATAACTATTTTACAATTTTTAGTTTGCTTATATTGGTGCAGTTCTCATCAACTCTATCATATCACAACTATCTTCTAGTACAAAACTGAGATCAGCCTTCTCTCATCAGGTGACCTAAAGTATCATGCTGTCTGTACTGATAGCTCAATATTTTTCTATTTTACCAGTCTTTTGCAATGCAGATTAATTTCTATCCACTTTTAGCTCCTTAAGGAAAAATGACATATTTTAACTTTGTCAACAATTAAAAAATGAAATGTTTGAATGATATACTTTTTTTCTCTCTCTTTTTTTAAATGTGTGATTATGTACAGTCTTTTACAATGCAGATTGATTTCTATCCACTTTTAGCTCCTTAAGGAAAAATGACCTATTTTAACTTTGTCAACAATTAAAAATTGAAATGTTTGAATGATACACTTTTTTTCTCTCTTTTTTTTTAAATGTGTGATTATGTACTTATTAAAACAGGTTTAGAAGCACCATCAAAGTATCATTTAAATAAATATAAAACACATAACCAAGTAAATGTAAAAAGAGTTATATAAAAGTTTTTCAAAATGTTTAGCAAAAGATATTTTATTTTGTTTCTTTGTTACATAAATCATTTTTATTGTCATTAGACAACATCAATGGATTTTTATATTCAGCCGAATTGTAATGTGATCTTTTACTAAAATTAATTAACAATTGCAGAATTTTTTTACAATGTATGAAAGTGATAGATAATATTATTGTTGTAATCTTCAATGAGAAGAATGGAATCTATATATATATTGACGGTGCTTGTCTTATAGATAAAGACGTCGTTCAATGGCACCATTTTCACGCTAAAACTATAAAATATGATCATTCCCGGGCCGTTAATTATAATCATTTTGATGTGTTTTTTGTTAATGCGAAAATAAAACAAAAGAAAATCATCTTTTTTAAATATTATTTTTTATTAACGTATACAAATTAAATGATAATAATAAATGTAAAATAAAATAAACAAATTACAATTTGATTCGTGTTTTTTAGTTTGCTTTATTAGAAAAATCAATTTTCTATCGGAGATTTTTTTACTGGGATTACGGCTTTTTTTTCTCTTGTTGTTTAAAAACTCATAATCGGAATAAAAAGTAAAATTTCTTAGTCTTCCTTTTACATTTTATTTCTACAGAGAAACAGATATTATTGTGTTATCGCTATTTTTTACTTTTTTAGTCTTTGCTTTAATTTTTTTTTTTTTTTTACAGACAAACAGATATTACCGTTATTTTTTATTTCAAATAGAATGACAACAAAAAATAGAAGTTGTTACGGTTAGGTTTAGGGCTAATTTTAGGGTTAGGTTTAGGATTAGGTTTACGTTTAGTGTTCTGTTGTTTGTAATGCTAAAATAAAAAATATCAAAATCGTATTTTTGTAAATATTTTTTTTAGTAACATCTATAAAATAAATGATAACAATAAACGTAAATATATTCAACAAAGTATAACTGTAGTTGGAGAAAAGAAAAAAAGTAAAACTTTTTTAAACAACAACAAAAATGTCTTCTTTACTTATTAATCATGTTTATAATATATGCTTTTTATGAAATTTTCCTAAAAAAACGTGCATAATTGTACTTTTCTTACTGGATATTTTTGTGTTACCGCTGTTTTTTACTTCAAAAATATACACACGGTAGAATCTTGTTTGTCTCGTGGAATGTTACGAACAGTACGTTACTTGACACATTACCTAATTCCAACTCACTTTACACATATATCTTGTCAACATTTTCCCAATTAATACTTCAATACAGTATGGTGTAAAAAGTCTGATAATTATTACTTTACAAAATCTGAACATTTCAATACTTTAAAATAAAAATAAAAATCCAATGAAAACAACATTTCCATCAAATTAAAAAAAAACACACCCTCTCACCAAGCCGTAACCATTTTATAAACTGTGCGAATTCGGAAAATGTGTACTGTGACGTGACGTAGCGGCCTGCAATCTGTAGAACATCAAAAGTTGTATTATAGAAAACGCGGGTTCGAACGTGTCGACTGCGGAAACGGCATTTTTATGTGTTTTAGTGCGAAAACGGTGCCATAGAGCGGCGTCTTTAGCTATAAGACTAGTACCATTTTGACAAATATATCTAAATCCTTAATTTTGTTATAAAATTATGCATGCATTAATTTTATTAAAAAAAATTCATGTCTCAATTATTTCACAACTCAATGTAGATAATAATATATACATTTAAAAAACAACATATTTTTAAAATGTATTTTATTCTGAACTACTACTCTTCAGGTGACAAAGATCACAATTTCTTATATATGTCTTCATTAGTTGTTCAATATTTATCTTGTTCAGATGTCTTCATTCTCACGTTTCAAGAATGGCTGGTTTAAATAAATCTAAAAAAAAACCACAATACACAAGAGAAAAAGAGATGAAATGGATTAATGATATCATGTGGATATGTTAACTAAATTTAAAGTTTATATCTGGGCAGGAATGACATGATAATAGATGGTGTTAAATATGTGAGTACAGAATATTGAAACTTGTAGTTCAAATTGTAATAATAATAATATCTCTATTTAAACATACACTTATCTGATATGTCTACAATGGTCTTTATGAGTCTAAATATATGAATAATATGACATGATCTCGATTTTCTATATGCTTTCTCATAACTGTTATTAAACAGGCAAAACTCTCCATACAGTAGTGCCACTCAGTGCAAGCCTGAGTAATCAATGGATGCCAGAAGACTTGTGCATAAAATCCCTATAAAAGCCAGAAACTAGTCTGGGAATATTGGATGAGGAGGCACTAGATAGGGATTTTATGCACAAGCCCTCTGGCATCCATTGATTACTCTGGCTTGCACTGAATGGCACTACTGTATGGAGAGTTTTGTCTGTTTAATATATGAATAATGTTAAAGATAAATTAATTAAAAACACAAGAAATTGCAACAACACCCTTTGTTTTGTACAATTATATAATTATTTAAATATTTCGATAGTATTTCTAAAACTATTTTTGCAATACAATATTTATACATTAGTCATTGATTTTTCTGAATTTTGAGAAAATTATGTTATAAAAAAATATTAGAACAAAATACAATTCATTTTTATTAGAAATTAGGATTTACAAAATTTTTTAAATATTTTTTTTCTATAACAGGCATTCTCACATAATTTTACTACAACTTATTTCTTTATTTTATAGAATAATGAAATGGTTTGAATGAAGGTTTATCTTAACAACTGACAATAACATATTTTAAATTTAATATTTTTGTCAGTTAAAGTACAAGGATTTGATTCCTATATTTAGAGTCAGAACAACAAAATTATAAGAAATATCTTAAAGCATATCCAGTTATAATATTTTTATTATTAAAAAACAACAACATCAAACTAATACTTACTGCAAATCTAGCTAAAATGTTGGCTCCTGCACCTTCACCTAATCCAACAACATATTTGATGCTGAAAAAATAGATCATCAATGAACAACAATGATTATAATAAATAAGACAACTAATAATAATATGTATATGCCCTAAAAAAAATAACAAAATAATAAATTTCACTACTACTATGAGCAAATGTCTAATTTAGAAAAAAAAAAAACTTTCCTAAAGTAAAACAAATATTCATATTATGATTAGTCTTTTATTAGAACTGATTATTTTTTTAAAAAAATTGGAAAAATATTTCCAAATAATTACAATTATTTATCAAGCAAACATGATAGCTAATATCATATTACAAATAAAACCTAGTACGTATACTGTCATATCTGACCTTGCCTATAGAAGTGGACTATTCCAGATTCCTTGCCTGATCAGCTAGCACCTGGTCGCTATCCAATGGGGATAAATCCTTCATTGGGTTTGTGCACATAATCCGAGTGTTTCTAGTAAGGTAAGGGAGCTGCCATTAAATAGTTAACTTTTTTGAAGGCAAGGCAGAGAGCAATTACTTCTTTCAACCTGAATGACTGAATCTGCTCTCCAACAAACCCTCTGCCATCAGCAAAGGTATTTTCTCTAGTCATTATTGCGGCATCCACGCAGTGAGACAGGTCCACCTAAGGTTTGGAGACTATTATGTCCACAGCCAACTCGAGGCAAGCTGTCCTGCACAGCCAGAAGATTTTGAACTAGAGCTGACTCGAGGCAAGTTATACTGCACATAGCCGGAAGGGTCATACTTGAACTCGCGAGGCAGGCTCTTTATATAGCTGAAAGTGAATTCCATTACTTGGCACGACTACCTCAGCATTAAATTGAACAAACCATATATATATGTTTTATTAACTAATATGAGTATATATTTTTGTCACTAATAAATTATACATATTAATGGTTGAGTAGTGTCTTCATTTGTCTGTTAATCTGGAACTGAACCTGTAAATTTAGCCAAACACAACATATACATTTAACTATAGCTGCAATATCAACACTTGCAATTTTATATTACTTTATAATACACGTGAATCCATATGTTTTTTAAATACTATTAATAAAAAATAACTGCATATAAAATATTATATACAACATTTATATTTCAATATAATTCACACTGCCAAAGCTCTTCTGTCCTGTTACTAAGACAATATGAATATTGGTTTTAATTGACATTTCCTCTAAACTGTTACAATAATAATCCATAGAAGTATAGTAAGCAGTAATATTAGAATAAAATAAGTAAAAAACAGACATTTTGAAACTTTAAATTTTTAGTTTATAATGATACCAATGAAATAGGTTGTTAAGGTGAATTTTATTACTGAAAGTATTTCAACATTTGATGGACTGTGTTGCTTCCACCAAAAGTGATTATTGTGACTCTTGAACATTCAAAAATGTATGAAAACTATTATATGAGAACTTTTGTACTCCTGGTCCAATGAAACTATTCTCCCATCAATATTCATCTATAAAAGCAAATGTCCTTTATTGAACTTGAATATTAGAAACCTTTAAAATTTAAATAAAATATCACATCTTATTCCAAAAATGTTTACTTGCACTATCATCTATTGTCTACTAATTTATAGATTAGTGATTATAAATTTGTCTCTCTTGATGTGCTAGATATAATAGATTATTTCTTTTAACTGTCAATCTCATTTTAAACTTAAAATCTATATTTAGTTTCACTTTCTCTGCCAATATTTCTTAAAAAGAACTGACTTCAATTTATTACAATTACTTCAGCCTTTTATCTTTGTAACAATGATGTGTAACTCCTTTTATGTAAGAGAAAGGTAAGCATTTCTTACATTTAATAATTATATATTTTTTATCTAACAGTTTCATATTTATAATATTTTATAAGTTTTCTCAATTTTTTTCCCATAAAAAATTGGTTCAGTTCTTATCAATTGGGGTATATATATTAGCAGCTTTAAATATTTTGATTCACAATGAAAAAAAAAAATATTGCAACAGTTAATTCTAATAAAATGTCTCATAGGAATATAAAATTAATCATAAAAAATATTACTTATGTAACAGTCAATTATATTGATACTATGTATTTATTACATAATTATGACAAACTTATCATAATATTTAAGTTGTGCAAATAATTTTTAGCACTTTCTAATTGAATACAAAATGATTTAATAGATTCTGCAGGAAATGTTTTTATTAACTACAAGACATAATAAAATAAAAAGTGCTTTGTTATGTTTTCTTTGATTGAACTACTGATTGTAAGAATATTTTACAATTATCAATTGATCCTAAATAATAAATAGAACATTATTTATTTTGATTAATTATGCATTTCAACTATTTAAAAATACGACTTTAAGGAAAACCCAATTGCATATACCACACAATAACATTCTGAAGTTCTTTTTCTTCATTGCTGCACTCAAGGTTTAAATCTCATTTTGTTTCAAGCACTTGAAAAGTCAAAAATCAAAAAATATAAAATCTTTAAAATAATTAGTGATTTAGTATACTTTTTCAATAGTTCTACAAAATGCACTAATGAATGAGATAAAGAAGTTTAAAAATGTCTACCTTACAGAGTAATAAAATGGTATATAATAGAAGAATTGGTACTAATCAGTACACCAGGCCAGCTGCTTGATGACGTTGTTTCTCTGCTAAAAACACACAATTATATCGATCCGGGCCCGACTATTTTTAATTAAATTATTTTTTTATTTTCTCTGATCTTTATTAAAATATTTTTTCCCAATTTGTCCAATTTTTATTAAAATATTTTTACATTTTCTCCACTTTTTTAAAAAATAATATTTGGACATTTGATACGACTTTTTTACTCATCTTTTGACATATTTTGACATTTCGTACAACTTTTTTTACCAATATTTTGACATTCTTGTAAATAATTTACGATACAAGATTTGATTCAAATATTTGTACATTTTCTTTTCAAAAATGGCAAAATTAAAAACATTGCATAATACAAATAAAGCCAAAACAAAAATCGTCATATAGACGCCGTATTTTAAAAACAAAAAAGAAAACCAAATTTGAAAAAGTCAAAAGTTTTGATCTTAGTTTAACTTTTTTTGGGAGAGATGGGGAGAAATAATTTGTCGTCACTGAGACAAAAGTTATTTTTGGTTTGTTTTTATTTTAAAAAAAAGGTTAATAAAAATTGGTTACAAATAAAGCCAAAACAAAAATCGCCATATAGCAAAAAAAGTCACTGTATTTTTTTAAAATAAAAAAAAACAAATAACCAAAGTTGAAAAAGTCACAAGTTTTGATCTTATTTTTTAATGTTTGGGTGGGGATAGTTGACAAATAATTTGTCATCACTGACCAAACCAAGTTTATGATTTCCAAAGTTATGTGCAACCTCAAATTTGTTTCGTAATTTATGTGGCTATTCACATGAGTTCTGGAAAATGATGCTTGTCCATGACCTTTTGCAATTTTTCCCACCTTCCAAAATTTGTAGGGCTGCACAGCGATGGTCTTACAATTATTAGTATCAAATACTATGTCAGGTAGGGGGTAAGATCTTTAATTAAAATGCATATTACAAAAGTTATGGCCACTTGAATTTCCTTTACCTCACATCATATGATAGCAATCTGTTAGGTATGCGTATTTGCATAGTGTCATGAAGCACATTAGTGGGTCATAATATTAGTGTGCAATGCCATATACGCCTGCAGAGGCTAATATGAACCTTACTGTTCTATAGGTTGTAAGTACAGAATATTGGGCCATGTAAATGGCATATTTCTGTTTTAGCAGAGAAACAATGCCCACAGACCTGGCCTAGCGGACCGATTAATACCGAAGAATTATAAAAATATTTTTCAAATGCCAAAAAAAGATTTGGTACTTTTCTATTCTATCGTGTCAGCAGCTTGATAGTGTTCCTAAGCAAAAACACATACATATAACATTACCAGGCCCACCCTGTTCTTTGTGTAAGAATATAGAAATCATACGGGTTAATATAATTCATTAATTTCCTTAATAACATTTACTAGGAACAATTTTACGTAAACATACATTATTGCAAATATTGCCCGTGTGGCAAAACCTTCCTCCCCCCTCCCCGCAAACTTTACAACTACATTGTGGTGGCCAAAAAATGATGCTGAGAATGCTTTAATTACTCAACTGTCTTTTACTTTTTTGGCTCATTTTTGACAAAGATTAAAAAAAATATTTATTAATTTTATTTATTGATTGATTTCTTATAATAGCTACCTTTGAAAGATAATATGTGTATGAATCTTAATGGCACACCTATTAAAAATGCTTAATAATTTCCAAGTTGATCGGCTTTTTTTAATTTTTTTTAATTACGCCTTTTTGGTTGGGTATTTCAAGATTAATTAATCAATGGATTCATATTTGAACAATTACTTTTGTTTTCTCTGGATAGAACTACGAAAATTTTCACACTCATACATTCTTCTTTTTTTTTTGTTGTTGCCCAAAGGCTTAACATAATTCATTCCGATTTCCTTTGTCAATTTCTGTAATTTAGTGAAGAAAAATTTGATGCTACCAACAATTTTCAAAACCCGCTTGAACTCCAAGTCATCCTGAAAAGTCAAATCTTAGTCCTGCAATGTAGGCCAGAGGGCTATTTCTTGTTCACATCAGCAAGAATTAAAACTTTATCAATTGACCTACCTTATTGCAAAAATTCTATTCCAGTAGAATTACTAAATTCCCTGTGTAGGTCAGCTTCTGTGGATGGCAGTTGGCTCGATTTCGACCTGTCAGCCATTTTATTTGGCATGGATGTGTTCTCATGAAAATGTGACTCTTTACATGAGATTGTTGAAATCTTGCTTAGACCTATCCTTTCCAAATTGATTTGGAGGTTCCACATTGAGTAGGAAAGCGTGGCGATGGGTGGGCAATTGTTAGGAGATAATAGTATGTTGAATGACTTGTAAGCTAATTCCTTTGACATGCATATTTGAAGAGTTATGGCAGGCTGAAGTCCAGACACCATCACGATACTATAGTGAACATTGAACTGTGAGCATTTGGATAAAGTGTGTAACACTAAAACAGACCAGCTGCCACTAAACGGCATCTTTTCTGTGCTTTATAGCATAGAAATGAATGCCATCATCTGTGGCCGCCAGCTGCCGCATATTAAACGGCCTCTTTCTGTGCTTTTTGGTATAGATATATAGGTCTAGAAGATGGTGGTTGTGTAAATGGCATATTTAGGTGCTTTTGCATATAAATAGTGCCATCAAGCAGCTGACACGGTAGAATAGAAAACTACCAAAGATTTAATAATAATGTTTGAAATGATTTTAGAAAACCCTGACAAATGGGACAGAAACATTTAACAAGTCATATGGTTATTTATAAATAAATGCTTTCAACTATTGCTTCTTCTATATACTTTTTCTGTTTTTGATTGATGCCTATTCAATATTTTACCAAATAAAACCAATGATATTAAATATTACTTATAAAAATAGATGAATTTTAAAAAACTGAATTACTTGCAGATGTGATCAGTTTGAAAATTACTGAGAAAGGATAAACAATTTCGAATATATATAAAAATGTAAGTTAAAAAAAAAGAAGACTATAATGGTTATATAAATAATCTATGATTTATTACATCTTAGGGATCAGTGGGTGAAATGGCTGGAATGGAAAAGTTTTAAGCAGATAATCAAACAATATCCAGTGCTTATACTAAGGACAATATTATAAAAAAGTAAAAAAATAAACATTTATTTTGTAATCATCAAGTAAAAATGGAAAGGCCATCCCAAAACATGTTGTGTGAATCCAACAACTCCTGTTTACTGTAAATTAATTCCCAACAAAAGAAGAACTCTTTCATTATAAGTTTATAATTCAATAATTGATGTGAAAGAGTAAAAAATTAATATAAATAATATTTGTTTAAATAAATGTAGAATAAAATTGAAAGGTATTAGAAATGGCATCATCTTTTGATGACCCGACACTGGATTGATGAAGTTGTTCAAAAACGTTCTAAATATATTTAATCAGCATAAACTTTGGGAAAAAAAGATGCGATACACAAAAATAATAATTTATCAATGTCTACAAATCAATAATCAAACCTTATTTAAAAGCAAATGGAATTTACATAATTCATACAGATTACAATTTCTATATTAGATGTCATTAAAGTTCAATTTTAAAGGCAAAATTGCTAATTGCAGCAAAGGCAAAAAAATAAAAACAATCATAAACTACTAATTTGTAATATTCAAATAAAACTGGAAAAAAAATCTATTATTTAAGATATAATAACAATAAATTATCTAAACTTTTTCTTACTGGTAACTCTTTTTCATAAACATTTTATCAAACCCTACTAGAGTAAAATGGAGAGTAGAGACAGTTGAAAGAATAGATTAAGATCTGATGAAGACTGCATGGCACAGTCGAAACTGTAATCAATATTAAAAGTTTTTTTGCTGAAAAGTGAAATGTGGAAGATTTTTAAAATTCAATATTACCTACAATTATAGTTATATATTTTTTCTCTCAAAATTCTGAACTCCTTAAATATCTTGTAACCTCACAGATTTCAAATTCTCTTTTTTTAAGATGCTGATTTTAATTAATAAAAAATTTAAAAAATTGAAAATAAAGGTGAAAAATGAAGAAAGATATTCATCTTCTAAAATAATCAAATCATAAATGCAACAAAATCAAGAATCAATGTTCTAAATACTGACAATGAAAATAAGCACCGGAAAGACTGTCTTTTAAGTTTTCAGAAAATCAAAAAAAAAAAAAGGTTGATATTGAAGAAATAAAGATGAAGCAAATATAAACACGGTACACATAAAAGCATTATCACAATAGTCCTAATACTTAAATAATGATGGTTTTATGTATGAACATCAGATAATCATAATTTTGATAACATTCTTTATTTATAAAAAAAAATAAATAGTATTTTTTTAAAATGTTAAAGCAATTAGAAAAAAATAAAAATCAAATTAACCAATCAAATCCAGAAAACTATTCAACAAAAACATGATTATAATATTTTTTTAAAAAAAAACCCTCAAAAAGTGTTAAGTATTATTATACAATTTAACTTATTTTAAATGTGAATACCACATTACTGATCATTCAACCAATATCAGAAAACGTAAATTGAATTAGAAAAAAAAAAACTTAATGAAGCACCAAAAGTAAGTAAAAAAATTAAAAATTCAAACAAACATTCAGTATTCAAGTGGGGAACGTAAATATAGTTTAAAGTTTACTGATTTACATTTAGGCTTAAGTATTCAAACAAGATTAAAAATTAATTACTTCAAAAATGTATTTTTTTTGGACAAAAGTGTTTATAATGCAAAACCTTACCGCAGTTGATCTAGAACACAAACTAAATCTTCTGCTAGCACCTGAAGGGAAGGAAACTGATAACTGAAAAAAAAAAAATCACATAAAAATCCTAAAATTTATTTTAAAAACAGATGACACCCATACATACATATAAAAAAATAAAGAAAGAAAAGCATAAAGAAGAACTAAAAGTTCAGTAATATTAAAAAAAAAAAAAAGTTTAATAAAGATTAGATTTAAAAAAAGGTAAGAGAAGAATATTTATAGGTAAAATAAAATATAAAATTAGTGAAAAATCATCTAAAAACAAAACAAAACAAAAAAAAATATAGCACACAAGCCTGATAGAAATCAATGATTAAGATAAAAAACAAAGATTTATAGTATAAAAAAAAAAGACAGAAATTAAACAAACAAAAAAACTATTTCCTCAAATAACTAAAATATAAATTTATAATCAATAAAAAAAACATAAAAAATTATCGAAACATATTCATTGAGCAATCAAGAATGAATAAATTAATTATTACTACAATAATTCACAAGTCAGATCCCAAAAGAATTATTGTTTAACACTTTCAAACAATGTCCACTTTCTTGAACAGATAACAGATGCCCAAACTTCATATTAATGGTGATTTTTAGAATATTAATCAAGCCAGTTTACAGTTTCAAACAACAATCAAAATGAAAATTCTAAAAAATTTCAGTATGTCTGAAAATAAATTATGATTATTAAATATGTTATTCATGAAACAATATTTACATTTAGTTTGTCCATGAATAAGTTTACTTTCTTAATATTGCACATTTAATAGTCATAATTTATTTATGGCATGAAAATTATTATAATTTCAATCTTGAAACTGTTCTGCTTTGATTAACATTAAATAAAAAAAGTTCAACTTTTCTAAGCGTCAATGTGTGATTTATATACAATATAACTAAGCAAAAGTTAGACAAAAGTGCCCATCTATTGATTGTCTAACCAACAGATTGGCATTGATACAAAAAATGGACATTGTTTGCAATTTTTTTTAAAAAATGATGCTTTAGGAATCTGATTTGTGAATTATTGAAGTTGGCCTGCAAATAAGTTTATATTCTCAAGTTAGATATTTAATAGCCATATAGACTTAGTAAAATTTATTTTATAAAGCGCAGACGGTATTGAAATTAAACTGAGAGACTGCAAAACTCTCAAGCGCTTATGGCTGTTGATAGTCATAAGCGCTTGAGAGTTTTGCAGTCTCTCAGTTTAGTAAAATTATGATTGTTGGAATAGTTTTAAAAAGAAAAAAATTCAAAAATAATTTCATCAGCATAATCAACAATTCCATTATAAGTTTAGTACAACTACATTTATAGAAATCTTATTATAATGGTTAGTATACCCATACTCATGCCCCTGATCTAAAGTATGAATCCAAGCTAGAAAAACTTGGACATTTTAAAATCCCAAACAAATTTAGAATTCATCATTTACATAGCTGGACCAAATTAGTTGTACAATACTGAGCAGTAAATAAGTATTAAGAGAAACAATGAAAGTAAAAAGAAATATAATCATTAACTGATAGTTGGTAAATCTGGCCAGTAATACTTATTTCTTCAATGATGCGGTCCAGAAAGTTTTTTCCTGGCAGTAGGCTCTTTAAAGACCCTTTTACTTATGTATCTACACATCCATCCATAAATATTTAAATAAATCTTGATCATTTATATTATACCTTATAAATAATTTTCATTTATCTTTATGGCAGGTAATGTTTTTGCATCTAAGGTTATAAATTGTTTATTATTTAATAAATATTTATCTTTCCTCTGATTTTTTTAACAAATTAATTATATACATATTAAAATGTTTTGGTCCAAGGAATGTGCCAGCAAAGATTATATTAAATCTATTTTTTTTAATAATTAATATTTTCTATACTGTCAAATACATATTTGTTACAATTGAATAAACCTATATAGGGTGTCCATAAAGTCCGTGTGCAATTTAAAAAATTTATAACTTTATTAGTATTTGTAATAGAAAAAATCTGTAAAAAGTATTAGAAAGCTTAGTGTACTAGTTTTAAGTAAAATTATTTAGTAAAACTTCAACACAATAATTTAATAATCTTTCGAAACTTTAAAAATACTTTTTCAGAATTACGTGACCCATGACTTCAAATGAAGAAAAAGTAAACTGTGTCCTTTGATTGGTTGAACTGAAATTTATTGTTGCTGTACAAAGAAAGTTTAGAACTGAAGAACCATCTCATAGGAAGTCTATTGCCAAATGGGTAGAAAAATTAAAAGAGAGAAGCTCAATCGATGATAAGCCCCAATTCGGTAAGTCACGTGTCAGCGAAGAAAGTGTAGCATCTGTAGAAAAATTATTTAAGGTAAGTCCAAGAAAGTCATTAAGATGAGTATCATTAAAGGTGAGGCTTTCAAAGTTCACTATTCATAAGATTCTGTGAAAAAAGACTTCCCATGAAACCTTACAAAATTCAACTGCATCAAATATTGTTAGAAGAGGACTATCATGCATGGCTAACTTTCTGCCATCAGTTCAATGAACAACTTGGCAATGATGATACAATTGTGAATAGTTTAATGTTCTCTGATGAAACAACCTTCCACACTAGTGATAAGGTCAAAAGGCTTAACTGTCAGATTTGGGAACTGAAAACTCAAATGAAACTGTTAAACATGAAGAGAGACTCTCCTAAAGTTAATGTGTAAGTGTGCTTGGGGAAAAAATCAAACCATAGGGCCATTCTTTTTTGAAGGTCATGTTATTAATGGTGACATCTACCTAGATATTCTGCAAAATTAATTTATTCCTCAGTTTAAATAATTAGGACTAAAAGATGATACAGTATTTCAACAAGATGGAGTTCCTTGCCATTTTACTCTGCATGTTAGACAGAATATAAATCAGAAATTTCCTAAAGTGGACTATTTTCTTGCCCTCCATGTTCACCAGACTTGACTTCATTCATTTTTTTTTTTATGGGGACATGTGAAAACAATAGCATATGCAATCAAATCTCGATCATTAGAAGACTTGAAAGCTAAAATAACTAATGTGATTTCAGGCATTACTGTAAATCAATTGGAAAATGTTTTTAGAGAATTACAAAATTGTATTATTCTTTGTATTATTAACGATGATGGACATGTGGAGACTTAATAAAATACAATAAAACAACAAAACAATATATAGATTTTTTTATTTCCAATACATTCTACATAATTTCTCTATCACAAATACTAATAAAGCTATAAATTTTTTAAATTGCACATGGAAACTATGGACACACCCTCCGTATATATATGTGTGTGCAAATAGTTATTAAATGTTTATATATATATATGACAGCAAAGAGGGGTTTGCTGTTAATTAAAAAAGACCGTTTAATTCTTAAAGAAACCAAGAAGTGCAAATTTCTACATTCTATATGTTTTTATACTTGCAATTATTACTATTATGTGATTACTCATCAACCATGGATAGATGGGCTACTTTGCAAACACACATCAACAAGGGCAACACGTTTCCTGTGTTTTACCTCTTGAGTTTTAGTGCAAGCAAATACCATTTCCTTTTTTCTCAGTTGCCTAATAATTGTTAATTGAAATATCAAGCGAGTTTTCTTAAAAGTCACAATAAATGTGCGTATGAAAAATCTTTTTTTTTTTTTATTTTTTGGATATTTACAATCATGGTAGAGAAAATTAAATTACGATTATTATTCCCAGAAGATTGTAGCCATTCATCAACTAAAGTAGTCGGTGGTCAAAGGCAAAGAGTGCTAAGAATCCAGTGATTACAGGTTCAAGCTACAATTCAGTGATAAACTTTATTTTTGTGCTTACAACTAAAGTTTACTTTCAAGTTAAAGATTATATCAAATGAAATAACTACCTAATATTGAATGGGGTATTGTAAGACTTCGTGAAGTTAGAAAAAAGTGAAAAGACAATTGATTTGGAAAGTGATTATGTACTTTCTTACAAAGGAACAACATTGAAAGCACAAATAAAATGGGATACCAAATGCAAATAATTCAGATTTATGCCTTAAATAAGTTCTCATTGTCATGAGAAATTTCATATAAATATAAAAAGCTTTTAAACACATCAAATATTTTAAAATTGTCATAGGAGAGTTTAATACTAGAATTGGAAAACGATTGAAAAATGAAAGTGCTGTGAGCAAATTTAATTATAGTGATATAAATGCGTGTGATATTTGCAGGGAAAAAATTATTTCTCTGAGAAAATTTATTTTCTAGACTCCCTTGATTTTTAAAATAAATCAAGTGAATCAAATTTGGATAACTATTTTAAATCTATTATAAAATAAATCATTTGCTTCTTTTTTTTTGGCAAGACAATTACTAATTTGCAATAGTTTTAAAACAAAATACATACTAATAAAATTAATTTCACAAATATATACATTTATGATATCAGAGCAAAATATTTTAAAAGTTCTTAAAAATAATAAGTTTCAATTTAAGTAATTTATATAGCATATTCATAGTGAAGCCGTTTTTTTTTTTTTGGATAAAAATCCCCACTTAACTTCTTATGAGGTTTAAATAATTCATGTTTTAGGGTTACCTCATTGCATTATGGAGACAAAGCTAGAATGTCCATTTATAAGTTTCTACATGCAGAGTACCATTTTGCTTTATCAAATTTTTTTTTTGGAAAAACATTTACAAATGCATTGTAAATAGATTTTTAATGGTACTGGGAGTAAAATCACTTTTAGAATAACATATCCAAGTTGAAAATATAAGTTCCAAGGTAGATTCCATACAATTAATGCAGTCTCCAAATTTCTAAATCCTGAAAGTCATATTAGTATCCATAGCATCCAACTCCAATTTTTTTAAAAAAAAACACACATTTTATATATACATGCTCTCACTCACTTTTTTTTCTTATCAAACTTATAATTGCACAGAATTAAAAACAGTTTTTTTATAAATATCTCCTTAACCTTTTTTTTTTTTGGAGTATAAATTATATAATTTTATCTACTAATTAAAAAAAACCCCAATGGTCTTTCATCAAAATGCATCTGTATAAAAATATAGAATTTAATTTCAATCTCTTTCAATCTTGTTTTTTGTTATTAAACTAAAAATATAGTATACCGGACACTCAATCTATTCTGACACAGAGGGCGCCACCAGACCACTACAAGATTTGTGAGAAAGGTAATGCGCTATGCAAAAGATTTGGATAAAGAATTTATATCAGTATATTTGTACAAAAGATGGGATGATTGTGTTAAGAGGATTATTGAGTGTTATAGTAGTAAGGAATGGGATAAAAGAATAAATTTATTAATAAAGACTAGGGATATAGAGAGATGGAGAAATAGTATGGAGAGTAAAAAGAGTTTAAATATATATAGAAATTAACAGAATATTAGGTGTGAGTTAATATATGATAATAGTAAGGAAAGTAGTTTATTGTTTAAGGCTCGAACGGGATCTTTAGCTACAAAAGAATATACATGTAAATGGAAAAATATGGATGATTTATTTTGTAAATTATGTAAGGAAGGAATTGAAAATATTAGGCATTTGTTAATTGAATGTAAATGTTTGAAAACAGAAAGGGTACATATAATGAAGTTGTGGAAGAATAAGTATAAGAAGAGTGATTGTGCAGAAGGTGAATTATTGGTTTTTATGCTGGGTTTGGGAAAAGATAAGGGGGATTTAGATATAAAGGTTATAGAGTTGACAAAAATTATGTTGTGGAAATGGGATAGAGCAGATTATGGGTAAATTTAGAGTGGGGAATGTAAAAGAAAGTGGCTAACAGGTTTATCTGGGCATAATTGCTGAGATATTCTTGACTTCGTTTAAGGAGAAGCCATAATACATCACATCACATGGAAAATTTGTTTACTGTGATCAGAATAGATAATGATGATGGTTTGCACCGACTAGACTCAGGGAGACACAAGAGATCTTAAATTGTTTAGACAATTGAGACAACAGCACAAAGACAAACGTCAGCCAAATTAAGTTTAAACAAATTCTAAAATTTTATTAAGAGAAAATAAATTATGAAATATAATTTATTTATGATGCAATAAATAGGGTTAACTCAGGCGTGTATCAGGAATACGAAAGGCAAAGCTATGACAGACCGACTGATCTTCTAATAAACGAATTATAAAGGGAGGAAGCAAATTTTATTCAGCAGAGGATTCATCCAAACATTGGTTTTCACTTTCAGATATTCAAACAATACGCCCTTGAAACAGATCAAAGAAACCAGCACCGAGCTTTTCGAGGTCCAAAATTTGGTCAGACCCTGAATGTCCTTATGTCGCTATGAGCTGCACCTATTACTACGTTTAAAATAATGGTGATTGATCCACCTCAAGAACAACCGGAAAATATGATTGAAACGGAGTAAAACAATTAAAACTGGTGAATCCCAGCCAAACGATTGGTGAAAATTACTCTAAAATTAATAATTAAAGGTCTCAATAAGAGACAAGTAAATTATTAGAAAACCAGTTACGTCTGCCCCAGCAATTAAAGAAAATGAATTACAAACAAATTCTGAGTACACGCTCTGATAAATTTAAAGCACACGTAAGAAATATAAAATAAATTTATTGGAGAGTGCACATGAGTACGAAAATATTAAAAGTTTTAAATACTTTAGCAGAATGAAAGTATCGCTCACCTGTAATTTAAAAGGGATAAATTTTATCTTCCTGCTGACGGCTCATAAAATTACAAAGAAAAACACAATTCTAATTTCCGCTTTCAGAGATAAAAGAAGCGAAATCTCACCTGCGGAAAATTAGACAATAAAGTCGTCAGCCAAAAGATTTTTGGAGGTTTGCGAAAGCGCAAACGCAGTGTTAAAAAAATTAATTCTTGAATAATAAAATAATTACAGGTAAGCATTTAAAATATACACGACTGCTAAAGCATTTATAAAAAGCGAGGCATAAAAATATAAAACTCATTCGTCACTCTCCAATAAACAAAAATTGAAAGCAACTTGGAATCTTAAAACTAAGATTCCAAAACCCTTACAAAAATACAATAAAACACAATAAAGATTAAATATGAGTATAAATAGATTACCTAAGCTTATGAATACATATTTATGATTAGATTGAGCGGAGATTTAATGAGAATTAATTTACCCTGGGAAGAATAAAAAAAGAAAATAGTTATCTTTCGGTAAAAAACAATGTTCACGTAGAGTGCGCACTATTATTAGTTCATTTTCAGGTCATTGACAAAGGCAAGATAGAGGCAGCTGGGTCTTGTTTATTTTAGGTGTTCATTGCAGGATTGAAGGAAAGCTGGCAGGCATGGGTCCGTCTTCTGAGTTAAACTAGCATGACATATTGTTGGTTATCAAATGTATAGCAGTATATTTTGACATCACGGAGAAAGCAAAATTGTTTTAGTAACTGCAAATTTTGCTTTTAAAGATTAAATATTCAAACTGCTAATGGTACAAATGTTGAAGAGGTTATTATTCTGACTGAATATTGGAAATAAAAAACTGAATGAATCACCTTGACGAAGTGCTGACTTAATCTCTCTAGATTAGAATAGAATAGACTAACTCATGAAATTTTTGGTATTATTTATACCTTCCTCGAATTCCCACAAAAACTAGCCTTGTTGTTCAATGCTACACCTAAGGCAGGGCAAAAATTAATCTCCCGCTCAATCTAATCTAGGAATTCTACCCAGGGATTATTGAAATGAAAACAACTACATAAAAATCAAATCTCTGCTTTTAGAATTAATTTACAATTATTAAAATAAAAGCAACAGGAATGTAATTAACTAGCCAGCTTGTTTTTAATAAACAAATGGATTTAAAAACAAGCGGTATAAGAAAACTATTTTAAAATAAATCGACAATCATTAAAATGATCCATTTTACATATAAACGCGTGTGTATTTTGATACATGTATTCTTTCTAAATAATAATGAAAATTTAAACCTTAAATAAGATTTAACAAAAAATTAAGTTTAGTGAAAATTAATAACTTAATTTTCTTTTTTGTAATAACACCATTGAATCGGAAATCAATCCGGTTCAATAGCAACTTTAATAATTATTATTATTATTACTGCTTGACTTTGAAGAACTAAGATGTTATTCATCTTTCTGAATTTTTTTGTAATTTTTAGTTATGTAATACTTTGTATCATGTAATACTATTAAGTAGAACATCAAGATTTGATTGACGGAATTTAGAATTTATTTTATTTTGTAATCTTTTTATATTTCAATTTTTTTTTTCTGCTACTGATTTCTTTACTAATGTATTGAAGATAGCCATTTTATTTTTTAAAAATTCTTTTATCTTACATATTTAATCAATTTTAGTTTTTTTAAATCTCTATTTGAATTTTATTTAATTAACTTTTTTTCTCTGTGTCACTTTTTTGATACTTTACGATTTTTTTTTGTTTTTGTTGTTATAGATAAATGCACTTTTTGTCAATTAATCCTTTCATTGGATGGAAATTTTATAAATTGTCTGGTGGATTGTAATAGTAATTTCCATTTTAAATGTAGTATTATAAGAATAAAGACTTTTAAAAATATGTCAACTATAAATGAAATATTATGGAGGTGTATAGATTATAGAATTGAAACTACTTTAAACGAGTTTAAATGATGGATCTAATAGTAATTTCTCAGATAAAAATACTATTTCTGAATTATTTCAGCAGATAAATAGTAAACTTGAAATGCTACCTATTCTACAAAATAATATTGATTCTTTGATCACAGTATTTTTCTAAATGTGATTTAGAACATGATTTAGTTCAGAATTTAAAAAAAACTGATCAGTGAATTAATTGATATACAAGAAAATGTAAAATCACGAGATTTTTTATCATGTAGTTTACAAAATGGAATTTTTTATTTAAAATAGCAAAGATTAGAAAATAATATTGAAATTGTTAGTACTGAATATGTGGAAGATGGAAATTTATTTAATTTTACAGAAAAATAGCTAAAAATTTAGAACTGTCAGACTTTAATAAAAAATAATATTAAATCTATATAGATCGCAATATGAAAATAGATTTAACCTGTAATAAAAATCCATTTTGTTTATAAACTAACTAGAGATTTATTCTTGTCTGATAATAAAATTGTATCTCATATTTTATGTAATACTATATTTGGTATGCTTATACATTTACAGGAAGATTTATTGTCTGAAAATAGGAAGTGATTTTAGAAAACACATTTAATGGCTAAAAAGAAATAACAATTTGTTTGGATTAAAAATTTGATTGAGGAAAAGATACAGGAAATAAGACCATTAGAATTAATCATGAAGCTAATATGTCGTTTTCAAGAATTGTTCAACATAAATTGGGTATTGAAACTATTAAGATTTTTCATGTAAATATATATAATGTCATATAAATATATGTATGCAAGAAAACATTTTCATGAATTATTATTTCACTTACATTCGCTAGATTTTTCATTTGATATAATAATTTTATCTAACATCTGAATCAATAAATATGAAATAGAACTTTATGAATTAGAAGGATATACATCAATTATTAAGTCTAGAACAAACAACAGATCAGATGGAGTTTTAAATTATTATAAATCAGATCTTTACATGATTTTTATTGATGTATATCTTGATTCTTCTGAGTGTATTGTTTTAAACTTTTAAGTTCTGACAAATTAGCACTTGTTGCTTTGTATAGATCATGTTAATATTCAATTGATATTTTTAATGATGAACTTCATAATTTACTTGTTAAGTTAAATAAATTCATTATTTTTATTGGTGACTTAAATAGAGATATTTCTGGAAAAATACATCTGTTGTTCAATGCTATTTAAGTATGCTCTCATTTTCGGAATTTATTCAATTTTTATTTCATTCTATATGTGTTATATCTTCACGTATAGATCAAATCTTTGTTAGATATGTGTTTCAGATCACAAAGGAATCTCAATTAATTTCAATAAAAAAATGTCTCCTATGATAAAATATTTTAGAATAGCATCTTATGAATGTATGTCTTTCTTAGTTACCTACATGACTAAAATCTAATCCTTGAGATGATTAAAGTGAATTGTGCCTTTTTATTGTTTGTTGATAAGATTAAAGATTTTATTGAACATTGTTCTTTTATAAAATATATAAAAGAGAAAGATTAAAAAAAAAACTGGATAATCAATGAATTAATATCAAAAGCAACAGAAAGAAAAAGTTACCTTTTAATAAAATATGTATAGCTCAACTTAAAAGTCAGGTAATGTGCCTAGAGGAAGGCTAGCTAAAATAATTTCGACAAGTGTTCTTTTATTTGATCGAACGGATAATCATATTAGAAATCTCCTATTACTCCTCTTCCTGCAAAACATAGCAGTGATAATACTTTAATTTTCTCAATTCCATTGTTATTTATGAAGAGATATTTATCTAGGTGTTGAATGTAAAGAGGTCAACTACTCACATCACTGACATCAAATTCACCAATTGACAATTGTACGTTAAAACAGATCATTTGATCCCTATTAATCTGATGGTTTACCTCTACTAGCTGTGTTACCAGATTTGAATTATGACTGCACCAATTACAATGTCTGTTAGTGATCCCTAAGCTACCAAAACAGATAAAGGCTTATATAAATATCACCTGGTAAAAATAATATTATGACACCTTGGGATTATTGTTTAATACATCAATAATACAAACATAAGAATATTAATATTACATATACATATTAACAAATTATTTTCAGCTTAAATACTTACAGATTCAAAGGCAAACTAAAATAACAATAAAGGCCAGTGTGACCTATTCAAGTCCCTAGACTTGCTTTGGCACATCTGAAGACAAGTCTCTCTGTGGTAGAAGAAATTTAAACCAATACACGATGATGTCTAGCATCACATGTAGCTTCCATTAGCAAATGTCCCTTGGTTCTTCTCTAGACCATATGCTCACTTTTTTAATTAATCATTAGAATTCCTTTTCTAATTGGTTGATCGTTCAGATCCTGCTGACATTTGTCTAATATTATTTTATATCTCTAGATGTATCTAGCATAAATAAAATCTGCTTTTTAATTATTTATTAATGGGTTTTTGATGGAATTCCATTCTTATCGCATTTTAAAGAATTTATTTTGTTTCCTCAGAAACTGCAATTCTTTTATCTAGTGATTAGATAAGTTTTAATTTTATTTTTTATTCAAATTTGTTATACTTATTTTTAAACTTTAAATGTGCATGCATTTCAACATATACACAAATATATAACATAATATTGTTTATATTACTTTTCTGATTGTATGTGTATGCATTATATATACATAAACATAATACCTAACAATCCTAAGATATTGTTTTACACTTTTGATACTTTATTTTTGTACTATTTTACAAAATTCTAGATATTCAATCCTTCTTAATGGGTTGTTTTTAGATATTTCTTTTTTTCATAAACTGTCATCTCAGTATAAATTTTACTGATCAATCTTGCTGCTTTTTTGTACCAGCTATCTTTGATGCACTTCTTAAGCTGTCTTCCTATTGATTTCATTCAAACCTGAACCATCTTCAAAATCTGTTAATATTTTAAAATAATTTGCAAGTTCTAATTAAAATTCTCTGGAATATTTCTGAAGGTTAGAATATCAATTGTGAATATTGTTTTTCGCAATAATTTTTATCTCTGAAGTTTTACATTAACATGTATCTTACATTTTATTAATCAATGATCATTTCCTGTGATGCATTTATTAAGAGTACTACAAACTTGAAATTTATATTTTCTGTTAGTCAAAATATAATCCAATTGTGCTATAACTTCATTTGGGTGCTTCCATGCGAATTTCTGTTAGCATTTTTCTCAAAGAAAGCATAATTTTTTTCTTTTTCTTTATATTACCATAACCAAATTTACACAAGCACTTTTGTCTTTCAATTGTTTATCAATTCTAACATTAAAGTCTTTCATGATAGTTTTAAAATGTTGTTTGGTCTAATTGAAAACTTTTATACGTTCATATAAAAATCTTCTATGTATCACAATATGAATTTGTTGATGCATAAACCTAAATTATCTGCATTTGATATCTTTCATTAAATTGAGTAGCTAACCTGCCCCTCTCTCTGATACACCATCAATTTCCACAATATTGTTCTTCCACTTTTTATTTATAATGAATCCTACTCCACTTTGTACCTTTGTAATATAGTACATGTCCAATTTTTAAATTAATTGCCTCTTCATTCCTTTTTCTATTTTCTCAAAGACCAACAATATCCCATTTAATATTAGACAATTCTTCTCCCAATTCTTGCAATCTTTCTTCACTTGAAAGTGATCTGCAGTTATAAATACTTACATAAAAGGTTGTCATCAAATGGCAATCTGGATCTGCAAACAGAAGATTCTTAGCACTCTCTGCCTTTGCCTCCAACTATTGCCTTGGCTAACAACTTTAGATATTTTAATTTTATATATAAATAAACATTTATTTTTATAGCATCTGTATACAATTGTAATTACATTCGAATATCGGCCTTTCAAGCCAATTGTACAAACGCTTTGTGAGTGTTAAATAATAAATGAATACCCTCTGACCAATACAAGATATAGAATTTATGCAGGAATAAAAAGAATCCCTCTTATTCCTACGACTCAAATATTTACATATGAGCAAATCTGAAGTACTGGCACAGAAGGTGTGACAATAGAACGGTCACTTTAAATTACTATATACAATGACTGAATGAATGATGCCAATGAAATTTTCTAGAATTTACTAAACGTCATTCCAACTGAAACTTAATCGTATATATAAATAAGCATTTATTTTTATAGCGTCTGTATACAATTGTAATTACATTCGAATATCGGCCTTTCAAGCCAATTGTGCAAATGCTTTGCGAGTGTTAAATAATAAATGAATACCCTCTGACCAATACAAGATATAGAATTCTAATTTTGTCAATCATGATTGTATATCTATTTTTAAAAAAATGCATTCCCATACACATTCAACCTGCCTTTAAGAAACACGACTAATATTTCAGTTAAGAGTTAACAGACAAGAAAGACCATAGGTTTGTTGATCTTAAATCCAGGGGTAAAAAGTCAATAAGCTTACTATGCTGAATGATGCATGTTAGTAAGCAGCACATCTATATTGTAATACAATGACAAGAACATATGGAGTGGACATATGCCATGCTCGGTTCTTTTGAAACTTCAATGAGGAATCAAAGGGTCTCCCTTCAGTTATTTTTAAGGCATTAAATAACCTTGAAAGTTTAAGAAATACAGAATTGCTTAAACGATTAGTTCTAAATTTTGCAATGTAAAAAGTCTTACTGTGTTTCAAATGCATGTGAAGAACTCTATAAAAAATTTCATTAATACAGTTTCATATGGTAATTTATTCTTTAACTACTTTTGTGAAAAGCAAAATATCATTAAGATTTTTAATAATAATTTTAAAAAACATGAAGAGACTTATGTACTGCCCAATCTTGGGACTATAATAACTTATAAACTTTATTTGTTGTACTTCAAATGTTATGCTGTGACATCAATTGTCAGAGTTCCAAAATGTTAATACTAAAGGTATAAAAAAAATGTGTATAAGTTTCTTTATTAAAGAATTTATGCTTTAGAACATAAATTTTGTACATGACTTTTGTATTGTAATTTAAAATGTAAAACAATATCTAAATCTTTATAATCACTTATTCTCAAAATAAAGCTTCCTTTTAATACATAATTAAATAATATGAGATTTGTTTTCCTTGAAAAAAATAATCAATCTTGTTTTATCTCATTATATATATATATATATATGAGTGTGTGTGTGTGGGTGTGTGTAATATTTAAATACAAGTTACAGTATATATACTTAAGCTAGATGTAATTAGACGGTTTTTGAACTGAGATTATGAAGCTCCTTTTAGTCATCCACTCCAACTCATACAACCGATACACATGTCCACATACATGTGGAAAAGATAAATGATCTCCAATATATGTATTTCATGCTGAAGGGCACTCATCAGTTAGTGCAGATCATCATCTTCCACACATATATATAATCAGTGCTCAGTTTATATTAAGAGAGTGGAGAAGATTGAAGCCTGTCCATTAAAGTTTGAAGATTTACTATCTTAATATAAACTGAGCACTGTATATATATATATGTGTATGTGAGAGAGAGAGAGAGAGATGATGATCTGGACTAACTGAAGAGTGCTGGTTTAGCACAAAATATATATACATCGTAGATCATTTATCTTTTCCACATTTATGTGATCATGTGTATCCGTTGAATGAGAAGGAGTGGATGACTAAAGGGAGCTTAAAAGTTTGAGTTCAAATACCTCTATTATATATATATAATTAAAAGATGTTATTGCTCAAGAGTTCATAAGAAGTTTGAGCACCATAAGGGCCAGCTCTGAAAACCATCCAAAGATCTCATATTCCAAACTGATTACTCTAACAACTGCACTAAAAATATGCAGTACTTTATCCTCATTTATGTTCATATAATCATTTGTGCACCATAATTAATTTTTGTAGAATAATTATGATCATTAGATGTTTTAATATATTTATAAATCTTAATATTAGCCACAAAGCATGAAATGCAGCAATAAAATATAAAGTATTTTAAGTTAGAAGTATATATATTGAATGCATATGAACTGAAAAAGATTCCTGCAAAACACTAGTATCATTAAAATAATAATCTGATTCACAACTCAAATTGACCTTTTGTGCAAAAAAAATATATAAACCATTCTAACCATGGTTTAATTAATCCCAGATAATCTAACTTAGTAATAAGAATGGGCTGGGAAATTTTATCAAATACCTTAGACAAATAAAAAAAAAAGTTATCAACTTGATTTTGATTACCAATGACATGTGATATAATAATGTATTGATTGGTTTTATGAGATGTTAAAATATTTTTAGAATTTTATAAAGCATTGTCCTGGTCTCACTTCCATAGAATAAATTGGGTAAAAGAACATTTTTGTACTAATTTAATTGCAGTAGTTATATCATTGCATTGAATTATTTGATAATGAAAAAGTGATATATTGGAGCCTTTGTTGCAACTCAACATCTATGTCCATCTTTCTAATTAAAGAAACTACAAAGATATTTAAATTTAGTAAACAGGCAAAAAACTCTCCATATAGTTGTGCCACCTTGTGCTAACCAGAGTAATCATGTGATGTTTAGTGATATTTAAATTTACAAACATTCTTAACATAATAACCATCCAACCTAACATTTTTCTTCCAGCAATGGCTGATAGACCACAAAAATTGTACTCATAAACATTAAATACATTGTATAGATTGTCAAATAGCACAAACATCAGCATAATGTAAATGTAAAAGCCAAGAAAATGAAATTTTTGATTTCCTCTTAATCAATTCATCTCAAAAATTATGCCATCAAAGTTGCACAATATCTTAACCAAGTTATCTATAAACACTTCCAAAACCCCCTCCCATAAAAATATTAAATAAAGTTGTAGCTAATACAAATCCTTGTTTAACCCTAGTTTTCATTCCAGCTGTCTCAAGTTTTCTATCAATAGTAATAACATTTCCTCTCATCTACGATATAGAAATTGTATAATATGAATAAACTTTGGTGGGACTATTCTATTAACTAAATCAAATGCCTTTGAGTCAAGGCCTTTAACTAAATCAATAAAAATAATATATATAAATTACTTACTTGTTCCTGTCATTTTTCATGCATTTATCTGAAAACAAAATCATGTTTATAATGCTTCTTGATTCTTGAAAAATACAATGAGCCTCTGAAAAATATTCATGCATGACTGAAATCCATTCAACAAAATCCTTGAAATAATTTTATTTTTGTGGATAACAATAATATTTTCTAATAATTAGAAAATCTTTTTCATCTCTATTATTTTCATATAGTGGAATAATAGAAGCATCTTTAAGATCATGTAGAACAAATTCACATGTTCACATCATTTTAAAACATTCCTACAATTTTGAAACTAACATATATTTTTAAAACTTCTCCACGTATCTCATTGTGATCTGCAGAATTTCCATTTTTAAATTATTAAAGACCTGTTTTACTTTAATTAACATGAATATCTTTGTCCAAATATAAATGAATAAGTAGGATTATCATATCATTAAAATACAATATCTTGATTCTTGTATCATTATTCAAAATATGATTAAAATACTCTCACCTGTTTGAATGATATCCATTGAATGAAGTTGTTATGCCTGTGTGATTATTAAAAGAATACATCTTGATAAAATTCCTATCTGGAATGTAAACTGATGATAGTTTAAATAAATTTTATTTATTTTTATATTGTCTATTATCAATTTTGATATTGATTAATATCTTATATTATATATATATAATCAAAATATTCCCAAATTCACAACTAAACCAAACAAGTCAAAGAAAATAAACTCTAAAACACAACCAATGATTTCACTGCTACAAGCAGACTTCTCAAGTGTAAAAGACTATAAGATAACAACTATATACTAAATATTACCCACAATTCCACTTACATCAAACACAATATTAAAAGAACTTTTAAATAATGAATTGGGTACTGATTTCGAGTGTGCTCATGGCCATTTTGAATTTTAAAGACCACCCAAAACCATCACTGACACATCAAATGATAAATGACATAGAATAATCCACATATGGTTACGATACAACAATTCATTACAAAATCACAATTTACATCAATAATTAAAAAATTAAAGTGCAAATTTCATACAACTACGCTTGATCAAATCATGCGACTAAAATATACAAAATATTAAAAAAATAGGAGGAATAAATAAATTTTGAAATACTAAAAGCTTATAATTTCTATAATATGAATTTAAAATATATAAACAAAAAAAGTAAACAAAAAAAATGGATACATATATTAATTAAAAAACCATATGTTCAACAAATGTAAAATTGATCAAACCATGCTTATAACTTCTAAAATACAAATTTTATTATAATATAAGCCTAAAACCACATGTTTAATGTAAATGTTGAATAAACGTAGAAACAACTGCCAAAGTATATTAATTCTACAATTAACAATAAATCACATTTTATTTTAACATTAGTCGAAAGAATAATTGTCTAAAGTAAAGAATATTAATTTTACAATTAATAAAAAATTAATAAATCAGATTTTTTTTCTTACCAAAGTGAGTAATGTTGTGTGCTTCATTTCTCACATGCCGTTATTTGCTGGCGGATGGATAAAAAGAATCTAAATGAGAGAGATTTATTCATTAAATTTCTCAAAGATGCTAATGCTACCTACCAACAGTGAAAAGGTTAGAGTTTATCTTATTTAAAATCCAATACATCTTTTACATTTGAAATAATCAACAAATTTTTATTAAAATCTGTAAATATTTTTTCAAACAGGTTTCCATGTTCATTTGTTGATAGAAAAAGTTACTTCGATGTTAATAAATAGAAAATTACGTAAATAGATATAGATTTGTATCAATTTCAAGAGCCTGTAAGGACTTCACATAATCAAGTATAGATCAAATATTCACTTCAAGAAATCAAATGTGAACAACTCTATTTTTTCTTATCTCCATTTTTTTTCTAGCTACATGGAACAAAGAAAGACAGCATGCAACATCAGAGTTTTTTCTGGTAAGAAAAAGTCTGACTAATTGTAAAATTAGTATGCTTTATTTCATATGGTTATGGGATATATTGTAATAAAATTTATATTTTAGAAATTCTAACCTTTTAGTTTTTCAAAATTATAAGCTTGGTTTGATCAATTTTATGTTATTTCAACATGTACTTATGGGCTTATATTGTAATAAAATTTGTATTTTAGAACTTATAAGTTTTTAGTATTTCGAAATTATAAGTTTGGTTTCAATCAATTTTACATTATTTCAACATGTGATTATAGGCATATATTGTAATAAAATTCATATTTTAGAAGTTATAAGCTTTTAATATTTTGAAATTATAAGCTTAGTTTGACTGATTTTACATTATCCCAATATGTGATTATAGGCATATATCGGAATAAAAATAGGATTTTAGAGCTTTTATATTTAGACTGCCCTCACTGTTATTTTGAATTATAAAAACTGCCCCAAACCACCGTTGATGCATTCAAGTGACCCTCCCCCCATGCAGATTATTTGATGTTATTTACTGCTAGGATGTGTCAGTAATGGTTTTATGCGGTCCTTAGAATTCAAAATGGTGGTGAGTGCATTCTAAGCTTCTTTAATTCTTTTTATTTCATTTCATTCAAAAATGATAACCTTAGCCTCATCAAAACTAATAGTGTGACCTGTATCTTTTTCATGGATATATAAAGCAGAATTGAGATATTTATTTCTAAACCTACTTTCATGTGCCTTTATCCTCTCATTTAACCTCAAACTACTCTGACATATATATATATACTCTCTTACAAAAACAAAGGATAATATTCATTACTTCAGGAAAAGTCTTTCTATCAAAAATTTCCTTTGCATTATTTAATATATTATTCAAAGTAATACCCCTTTTCCAAGCAATTTTCCTTTTCCCAAACAAATCACTATTTTTACAAAACATTCTATAACAAGACAATTTAAAAGACAAGAAAATAAAATCATAATTTTCTTTATCCTTTACATTATTACAAATACTATTACTATTAAATAAAATACTTTTAACAAATTTATCAGTCACCAACACTCAAATAATAATCTTTATAAATAAAATTGACCTTTCTAAAACAAAGCTACCTCATTAAAATCACTTAATCTCTTATTTCTATAACAATAATTTCTTAAAGTAGCTACCTTATGAGATTCATAGCTATCATGTTTAATTATAGATCTTAACTCTTTACTCTTAACATAATGACTACTTACCAAACAATTATTCTTTACATTTCTGATAATAATAAATCTAAAAATTTTAATTTAATAAAATCTAACCCACCCTCCTTTTACAACATATTTTATAGAAGGATCAAAACAATTAAACTCATTTACTAACTAAACAAAACTCCATACAGTAACAAAAAATGATGATCATGTGATGTTTAGTGGTCATTTACAAACTCTTTCAATTTATCATTTTCACCTACAAACAAACAATCATTAACGGTTCCAGTGTTAAAAATTCCATTGGCCGAGTGAATTAAAGCTCTAAACTTTTGATTGGTCAATTACAAAATTAGCAGTAAAAATATATTTGTATTTTAATATTATATTTGTTTTAGTTTACTTTCTAAAAAGCAAATTAATAATGTGTCAGATTATAAAAGTGAACAAACGTTTTTTCAAAAATACATTTTTATTTATAATTATAAAAATAATCTGTAGCGGAAAACCTAAAACAAACTTTGTAACCTATAAGAAAATGCGACCTATGTCATTAATTTTTTTCTCAATTTACGTTCATGTAAACGTAAAGAATTTTTACTAAAATCTTAACTATTCTAAAATAATTATATTTTCAGCATATTTTATCAAAATAATTTATAATATGTAAGAAACTACTAAAAAAAATATTATAAAACATTCATTTTCATTTTAAAAATCAAAACAAAAAACTTGAAGCTCAAAATTGTTGACAAGCGCTCCCTTTTGTTCAAAATGAGAAACAACCAATCAGCACCTTGGAAAGTCCACCTTTTCCCATTGTCATAGTTTAAAATGTAAATATTATTGATTTTTTACTTGGAAAATAATTCTAGAGAGGGTAGTATGAGCATAAATTCGCTATGATAATGTAAAAATTACCATTTTTATAGCCGATTTGATTATAATCAGAGATACCAACAAAAAGGTTAACATATCTAACAAATAACTTTAAATATAAACAATCCTTCTCAATAATAATTTCCTCTTCCAAATAATTAATATAAGCTGAACAAGTTAAAAGAGAAATAATATAACTTATTATCCACCCTTCCATAATCTTATAAAAATTAAAGTAAAATATCTAGAATCCTCCAATAATAAAAGCAAATCTTTAATAACTTTAATATTACTGTTTGACAAATATCCATGCTTAATCAATACAGACATAAGACCCTCAATATTGTTTAATCTATTCACAGATTGATATATACAGATCATCTCTTCATTTGTATTGTAATTTTATATCAAAATATATTTTATTAATTATCACTGTTGTTAAATCCTTGTTTAACAACAGTACACATCTTTTTTTCTTTCAAAATATCTTATAAAATATAACATTCTTTTCCATTAAATCCAATAAAAAAAATATACACTTTCCTTTTTTCTTTCCAAAAACTTTATTTTTTCCATTACCATATACACCTGGGTCTCTTTTTATGCGAACTTATTTAACATGATTTTGAAGTTACGCGATTCACGTTTCACCGGAAGTCGAACTCCGATAATGCGCTATTACTTTAAATAATAAATTTCGCGTATATTGAAAGTAATAACACATTATTGGAATTCGACTTTCATCTTAGTAATTTCAATATTTTCAGTGCTTTATAATAGTAAGATTTTATGCAATAATGAAATTAAAATCATGATTTCCACATTTTATGTATACACACATTAAATTTTACAAGATTATAATGTAAATTTGTTCGAACATTGTGCGTGTTAATTTTGCAATTTAAATCACATTCTGATTTTGCTTTTTAAAAAAGAACGTAATCAATTATTAATCATTTAGTGTCCGCAAGTTTATTTTTAAAAGGTGAGTAATAGCAGTGGGCACAATTAAAATTGAAAATTAAAAAATTAAAGACAAAAATAAGAATTTAATTTTTAGTTGTTAGATTAATTACTAATTACGTTGTCACCAGAAAACCATTAACACAACATGAGAGTGACGTTGGTGCTAGTTGTATTTCTCTTGAGAAGAATCAGATTTTTTATCAGTTTGCAAACGAACCTGTTTATCAGCAAATAATGATAATAATTAAAACGTGTATAAAAAATGTAAATTACTGTAAATTATGCATAAAAATATATTGTTTTGAATAAATTAAATGTTATAGTTAAAAAAAGTTTGTCTTGTATCAATTTTTTTCAAATTTGAAATTTTTTATTAGTCATATTTTATTTCCTTATTTTTTTTTTGCGCAAATTTTAAAATAATTTTACGTTGATGCTTTGCTTTTACGCAATTTTTGAAAAATCACAGTCCATACCCCCCCTTTTTCAAGGTAAGTTACGTCTATTTTTGCGCGATTTTGTTTGCACGTGTTTTCTGAGGAACCTATCTATCGCGTAAAACGAGACCCAGGTGTATATACATTTACTTGTCTTTATTTTTTTAATTCTATTGACAATTATAAAGAAGTAAATATGCATTTTGTAGATCCTTAAAAATGACTACAAATAAAGTGGTTGAAACATTGGATGTGGTAAACAAGTAAATGAATATATACAGTGATTAAAAAAATAAAGTTTTTGGAAAGAAAATAAGTGTATATATTTTTCGATTGGATTTAGTGGGAAAGAATATTATAGTTTCATATCACTATGTAATTATCTTTTTTATTAAATATTCCTATTTAACTCAGAAATTCTACTGGTTTATTAATTTGAATCAAATCTTGTATATAGATTAGATATTGCTGATAATGCAATATTTCAGGATTGGCAGAGCAAATTTCAAACTGCAATGATATCAGTTCAGTAAGCTTTCAGTGAAATGCAATGGATGATGATATATTTTTTTAAAAATATGCTTTCATTGAATTTTATGATTCTCTAAAATGTATTACAATTAATTAAAAGAAATGAAAGATAAAATCTTAATTTCTTTTGACAGCTTTTTTTTTAAAAAAAAAAAAACCTGCATAAACACAAAAATCTTGTAAATGATTTTTAAAATGCATAAAATGGTGATATTGTTTAGAATCCTCAGTTTTTTACATTTAGATATGAATAGTTACAAAAAGTCATTTGCAAAGTATCCAACCAAAATTGTGTTTGAAGAAAGAAAAATATTTTGGGAGGTTTTTAGTGCATTCCTCATCATATTAAAATAAAAGCATTTTTTGTTAACTATTTTTTATATATATTATACATTGTAATATAAATATTTATTAGTCTATTAAAAAATAATTTATTTATTTTTATTAAGGAAAATACGCATACTAGATCATTATTTTTTATGATTATAAAATAAATAAAAATAACTACATGATTAACTACCTACCACTAACAATAGCTGATAATTTTTCCATTTTTAAAAATCAAAATATTGAAAAAAACCGTCCTTTTCAAATTATCTTAACTTTATTTTTTTACAAAATGACTGGGGGGGGGGGGCGACAACAACAACAACAAAAAAAAAGACTAACTTAAAAAAAAAAAAATCACATGGTTATACAATTTGAATAGTTTTCCTGATAGCTGAATTGAAGATAGTGATTGATCAATTTAAAGAAAAAAATATGGCTGAGCAAGGAAAACAATTATAGCTAAATAATTATTTATGACAGTCAATCTATGTGTTATGTAGACTATTTGAGTTTTACTATATGTATAATAATATTTTTAATAACTTTAAACTACTCAAGAAAAAAATGTGGCCTTTTAATGTGAAATAAATGCATTTTGAAATTAAAAGTGTTTTATTGTAAAATATTATATTGTAAAATCTTTAAATTTTGCTACTAATATTTTAATCACATATGTCATATATGTTAATTAGTCATCTGATTCGGCTTAAAATGCAATCAATTGTACCAAACTAATTAAACAGATAATGAAGAAATTTAATCAGCAAAACCCAATTTAATTAAATCCCACCTTAATTTATAAGAGTTACTCCAGAAAACAAAAGAAAGCAAACCAATAAAAGGGGAGCCATTTTGAAAAGATCAACAGTGAGTACAGAGCATTTTCAGTGAATTCAAGCAGAGCATCTGTTGCACAGCATGGGAATTGCGAATTACCCTCATTGAGAAGAAGAGAAGTTAGACGTAGAAACTATACATTCAGAATTATAGTGCGAGTATTCGTTATCGTGTGTACATAGTGTACTTTTCTAACACAGCTCAGCGGGAATCAGAACTTTGTATAAACTGTAAATTAGTTAGCATCGGACTGTTTTGATAATTAAACTAACTAGTTTGCAAATTAACTTTTGTGTGCAGTAATTGAAAAAGCAATACACTGCAATCTGGCGCAGTCGAATTAGTCGAACCTAAAAATCATGTCAGTTTTCGGACAAACTCTATTGGAGAGTTCGACGTGGAAAATGCGGCTGATTGGCCACTATATCTGTCGCAAATCGAAAATTTTTTCATTTTAAATGGCATTGAAAACAACAAGCGGAAAGTAGCCACCCTCTTATGTTTCTCGGGAAAAAAAAATTATTAAAATCGCCAATAAATTATACCAAAATCCCGTAGATGAGAATGTACCATTCAAGGAATTATCCCAATGGCTAAACAAATTTTTTAGCCCTCGTCCATCCCACCAGATAGCACACCTACAGTTAAGAAATAGAAAACACCTAAATAGTGAAACAATCAAACAATATAATTTAGCTCTCAAGGAGCTAGCGAAAGATTGTGAGTATGGTGATTTCGTAGAAGAAATATTACTAGATCAACTGCTATGGGGAGTGTCTGACGACAGGCACAGACAACAGCTGTTACAGAGGCAGACCTAATCTATGAAAATGCTATAAAGAAAGGAATAATGTATGAGCTAATTCTAGAACAGGCACAGGCCTTCAGATCAAAAGATAAAATTTATGAGCCAGTTTTCAAAACTGATAAAGCAGAAATACGTTCGTTTCAACAGGAACCCCAGAGAAATAACAGAATTAAATGCTACTGCTGCAGGAAAACAGGCCACATAGCTAAAGACTGCAAATGGAAACAAGAAATGTGTTTCAAATGCCGAACTAAGGGCCACCTTGCACGTACATGCAGACAATCACCAGAAAGGGATGGTCAACAAAGGAAATATAGTCCGGACACAGATGGTGGAGCATATAGTATTAACTATATATCTACTGGGGGGGGGGGCGTTTCGCAAGCACAAACAGAGATCATTAAATTACAAAATCAATTTGAAGAGGAACGAAAAGACCCTGAACAGAAACAGTATAAAGAGCAAGGTTCTCTGATGGAGCAACTCCAGATTCACATACAGATGATAGATATTTTGGTCACAAAAAAAAAACAGAACTGCAGTCATTCCTGGCACAAAGTCAGCAGGCCATAAAACAGAAATCAGCTGAACTCGAGGAATTTTGGGGAAGATTGAGGGCTTCTAGACAACGAGTAATAGAACTTGAACAACAAAATTCAGAACTTAGTGGAAAATTGCAAAGTAAACTCGCAATATTAGAATTATCCAAACAGATAGAGAGTTGGTAGCTGTATGAAATGGAGCCACAAGACAAAATGGCCGAAAATGAAAATGAACTAGACACTTCCAAAGATTTTTTAGAAGAGCGGCAATCTTTAACCAGTGAGCTGCAAGATACAAAAACTGTAGAGCAAGGAAAAAATCAGACTCTCTCCAAGTGGGAGAAAAAGGCACTCCAGGCAGCAAGGAAAAAGAATTTGCACAAATTTCAAGGTTACATCGGTAATCGTAAAAATAAAGTTTTTCTCTAGTCGGGGAAAAGAAAAAAATAAAGCACCGAGGAGTCACAACATGGGGTTTTCTGGAGTAAGGGGAGGTATTGTAATATATGCAGCATTTTGAAATTAAACGTACATACGAAAGTGTCTTATTCTAAAATATTATTTTATTGTAAAATCTTTAAATTTTGCTACTAATATTTTAAATCATAGACGTTAATTAGTCGTCTGATTCGGCTTAAAATGCAATCAATTGTACCAAACTAATTAAACAGATAACGAAGGAATTTAATTAGCAAAACCCAATTTAATTAAATCCCACCTTAATTTATAAGAGTTACTCCAGAAAACAAAAGAAAGCAAACTGATAAAAGGGGGGCCATTTTGAAAAGATCAACAGAGTGAGTAGAGCGTTTTCAGTGAATTCGGGCAGAGCATCCATTACAAGAGAACAGCGTGGGAATTGCAAATTACCCTCATTGAGAAGAAGAGAAGTCAGATGTAGAAACTATACATTCAGAATTATAGAGCTAGTATTCGTTATCGTGTGTACATAGTGTACTTTTCTAACACAGCTCGGCGGGAATCAGAACTTTGTATAAACTGTAAATTAGTTAGCATCGAACTGTTTTGAAAATTAAACTAACTAGTTCACAAAGTAACTTTTGTGTGCAGTAATTGAAGAAGCAATATTGATATTGACATAATAATGTTCCAGCAAAGAATAAAAGCAATGTATTTTATGAACTTTCAGAATTTAATGTTGGAACATATGCATTAATAAAATGAACACAGATATCATTGCACAAATGATATTTCATTATTAGCCTAATATTTAGGGATAAATCTGAAAATTTGAAAAAACAAAAGCTATTAATATTAGATTTCATAATGAATGCATAGTTACTTCTAGTAATCATATGACTTTCCAAAAGTCATTCACTAAAAACAGCGACATCCACCTTAAATCTTGCACATCATGCACTTTTATTACTCTCACTAACTTCTACTTTATCTCTGGTCAAATTGTGCAAGATAGAATGCTATTAGACCACCTTAACCAGATTCTTTATATTTCCGTAGTAGGTCAAAGTAATTACTAAATAAGGCTGTCTAAATATAAATCTTGTTGAAACTCTTATCTCAAATCTAGTTACAATATGTTTTTTAATGATTATATTAATTCATGGAAAGATTATAACTAAAGATTTCTAGTCTGTTATTGCTTTTTCAGCACTGTGAACTGGTAAAAAAGAAAATGAGATTAACAGTAATTACAGTCAGAATTTGCTTTAAATAAGCTGCACAAACACACACACAATTAGTATAGGGAAGTAAATCTCATAACTAGCAGGCCAAAGATTAAGTTAAGTGACGGGGAAAAAAAAACAATATTAAAAAAAAAAACAGATAGAAAGACTACATTGAAAACAGTTGCCCTTTGATCATCAAGGCAGAAAGAGATATTCTTGGTCAGGCAATAATTATTAATTATTCACAATTAATTCATATTCTTATAGCTTCTCCTTTACTTTTTTTGCATTTTTCTTTTTATATTTATATATATTACTTTATTATAACTCTTCTCTTATACACTTAAATGCAATTTTTTATATATAATTCCTCTTTTATTTTTATAACAGTTTCAACTGTCCTGCAGTATTTATCAGAGCTACAACATTTAAACATATAATTATATAACTATTATTTTATATACATATAAAAATACATATTTTACATTATTATTCATAATCATGTTTTATTTTTAACTCTAGATCTTTTATTTCCTAATTATTATTTTATTATTTCTTTACTTCTACTTCCTTTTTTATTTCTTCTTCTATTATTCTACATTATTATTATTATTATATTATATATCTTTATCATCTTTCTATTCTATTTCTTTATTTATATCTATTAATCTAATTTCTTTTCTTCCTTTCTATTATTTGTCCATGCCTATTCTTTTATTAATATTTTCTATTTTATTATTATTTCTATCTTTATTAATTATTCTTATTTTTAATTTCATTTTACTTACTTTTTATAACTTTCTTAATTTTGTTTACATTTATAACTGATTCTTTTTTAAACTTTCCTTTAGCCTCTTTTTCATATATTTCTTTAATGTAACTCCCTATTCTAAGATTTGAAATACAGGCATTCTTCATATACCTGGAGCTTAATTGTAAATATAGGGGATTTGAACACAGACTTTCAAGCACCCTTCAACTATTCACACTATCTCATACCATGGATACACATGACCAAACACATGTAGAAAAGATAAATATCACCAATATACATATCTCATGCTGAACCAGCACTCATCAGTTGGTCCAGATTATCATCTCTCTCACACACACACACACACACTATATTTATCCTATTCTACTAAACTTTTTATTTTTAAAAAACTTTTTATCTATATATTTTCTTTATTATTCTATTATTATTAATATTTCTATAAAAATAATGTCCTCCCCCGCCCCATCTCTATTTAGATTTGGTTTTATCTTCTTAATTAATATAGTTTATTTTATTTTCCTAACTCTTTTTTCATTAGTATAACCAATCATTTTTATGCTATCTTTCTCAAATATATGTTCAAAAATGATTGGTTATATTAATGAAAGAAAAGATAGGAAAATAAAAGAAGTTATATTAATTAAAAAGATAAAACCAAATCTAAATAGAGATGAGGAGGGGGAGATAAAGACATTATTTTTATAGAAAAATTAATAATAATAAATAAAATAAAGAAAATATATAGATAAAAAGTTTTTTAAAAATAAAAAGTTTAAACAGAATTAAGAAAGTTATAAAAAGTAAGTAAAATTAAAAATAAGAATAATTAATAAAAATAGAAATAAGAATAGAATAGAAATTGTTAATAAAAGAATAGGTATAGATAAATAATAGAAAGGAAGAACAGAAATTAGATTAACAGATATAAATAAAAAAATAGAATAGAAAGGTGATAAAGATATATAAAATAATAATGTAGAATGATAGAAAGGATAGAAGACAAAATAAAAAAAAGTAAAGAAATAATAAAATAATAATTAGAAAATAAAAGATATAGTTAAAAATAAAATATGATTATGAATGCATTTTTATATGTGTATAAAATAATGGTTATATAATTAAGTTTAAATGGTGTAAAACTGATGAAGACTGTAGGATAGTCCAAACTGTTAGAAAAAAAGGAGGAATTATATATAAAAAATTGCATTCAAGTGTATAAGAGAAGACTTATAATATAGTAATTAACTCATATCCAAATGTCATCTCACTATCTATTACATGCGGACCCCAATGACAGCCTGAGTACACTACTTGATAATAATTAAAATATTAATTTAAATATACAAAAAATTAACAAGATAATACCATTCAAAATAACAGCATGATTGAGCATAAACATATTCTTATCAGATGTGTATTGAAAATATTAAGATGGCAGGCAGTCTTGATGATGGACAACAAATCTGCATAAACAAATGTGTGCATGCAAATATGTAAATATTAATTAAATACCACATAAATATGTAATCCATTAAACTACAAGTGTATGCTTACATACATATATATAAATAAAATGTAGTCATAATAAAAATAATGAATATAACGGTAACAAACTATTATAAACAGTCTTTCAATCCACAGAAATACTTTCGGTTAAATACTTAAACCACTCAACTGCCATTAAATTCAATTTAATTTAATGGCAGTTGAGGCAGGTTTAAGAACCAAAAGTACTTCTGCGGATTAAAAGACTGTTTATAATAGCTTGCTTCCATTATATTTATTATTTTTATTATGATTATATATATATATGTAAACATTAATTAATTAAATACCACATAAATAAATAATCCATTAAATATATAACATATATATAAGATCAGAGTTACTATTATTAGCTATTATCATATCAATGATGATTCTTGGCAATCACATAAATAGCATATCTCCCAAAAATCTAATATCTGATTTTTTAAATCACAAAAAAAAAAAAAAATTATTACATTAAAAATGAGGATAAGACCTTCCACTTCTTACAGCCTTTGAGCATAATATACTTTCCAATGAATTAGATTGACTCACTATATGACAAAATAAGATAATTTCAATATAGTCATTTATGTTTCAAATGATGATATTCTTAAAAATCTTCAGTATCCAACCTTCACTTCTATACAAAATGATAGCAAATATTGTAGTTAGCAAATTATAATTTTGGAACTATATACACAAGCATCAGAATAAATATAAGAGAAATATTTCACAAATATTTAATAAAAAAATATGCTTGTAAAACTGTTTATAATTACAGAATAATAAAGTTAATAAAATTATTTGAATATATTTGCAAAAGTTAATGTCTAATAGTACTCTAATATTTTCTGAATAAAATTAAGAGCTAATCATTAAATAAATAAAAAAATGAAGTTTTATTGTTTTTAAACATGTATATCTTGTATACAAATGTAAGTAGCATATACACCTTTACCCCACTTAGCGATTGTCTATTTAGCGATATTTCGCAATAGCGATCATCAATTTGTACCCACTACTTCAATGTACAATCGATTATTCGCTATAACGATGGGGAAAAATTAAAAAAAATTTTTTTTGGCAGCTATCTTGAATTTTGCATCACTGATGACATCAGAGAATAGGTATTTTAAATATATTTTACCCAAAAGCAAAAGTACATTACTGAAATAAGTATACTTTACTGTAATTATATAGCACATATAATGTTTTATTCATAAAGCACAATGTTAGTGCTGCATTCAGTATTTCGATTATAAAACATATAAACTTAAAATATATATAATTACTAATTCTATAATACCGTATACATATGTGTTGAATGTCTTTAGAAAAATTAAACTTTATTTAAATATAATGAACAGTACTTGGATTATTTAAATAAAGTTTAATTTTTCTAGACATTCAACACTTATACCATCATCACAAACTTTCAGGAAAATACTAATATTAAATTGCATGTGTGTGTTCCTTAAGTGGTTTCAAATCAAAAGAAAAACATTTTTAAAAAAAAGTTTAAAAAGAAAAACAGATTGCATAAAAAATTAAGTGTTAATAAATAATCTTTCTACATGAACGGGGGGGGGGGGGGAGGCACTATTACATTACTAAAAATATACAGTAAGAAAAATAAACTTAAGCTATGTTTTAGAAAATTAGATTTGTTTTCTTTTAAAATAAGTTGATTTTTTTTTTTTTTCTAAAGTTGACTGATTTATTTTACGATATGCATTAAGCCTTTTGTTACTCTGGAGTACAGTAATGAATCTATATGTTCAATTAAACAATTTATTAATTAAACATTGTTTGTTAATTTGAATAATTTCTCATAGGTAATAAACATAAATGTATAGTAATATGTACTGTAATACAAAATTTAAAAAAATGCACTTCAGTATGGATTTTTTTTTCATTACGATGAAAAACTTCTGCAGAAGAATATAAAAACTCTTAAATACAAATTTAGTTTCACTTTCTCTTTCTTTTTGCTGTATTGTACTTTTTAAACAGTGAAAATATGCATTTTTTTTCCTAGTGATATAAAACTTTTCTTTTTAGATACCGTATTTAGTCATCATTGCCATGAAAAAATAAAAAAAAAATCTTTGAGCTTGGAAATCAATGTGGATATTTTATGCGGACTGGAACTGAACAATTTTTTTCCAATAGACCTCCATTATAAATATGTATTCTGTATATGATATTCTTGCTTAACAATGAGTTTTGGAGAACCAATTGCCATCGCTAAGCGGGATAAAGGTGTATTCTAAATACATAGATTTTTAAAAATTTTATTTACTGTGATATTATTTACTCATGAGAATGTATCCATTCACATAGCCAGATGATGCCTACATCTACATATACAAATTATCTTTCAAAAGGACTTTATTGAATATAACAAGAAAAAGGTTACATTTATAACTATTTTACCACATGCAGATGAATTGAAGTTAGTATAAATAAGTTGAAAATTGTAATGGGGGGAGGGGGGCAACAAAGACAAAGGATATGCATGTGGGTTACAAATTTGAGTTTACATTTTTTACTTTAAAATATACACATCCAATTAGTTTTGTGCACTTGTAAGGCTCTTAGTTCTGTTTTTTATTAGTCTTTTTTTTTTCATCTATAATTTTGAGCGCTGTTGTAATATAGACCAAGTGGCTGTGTACATCTTTTGGGATACAATTTTTTCATTCCTTAAGAGGAGCTGTTCCAGAATGTGTTTAGATGTCTTCTTGGATTATTGTTGTACATGAAGGAGCATCTTGTGCACCATAGTGAAAATAATATAAAAGTACTTGCTCGAATATGGGGTATCTACCCTTAACAAATGATTGTAAAAGCGTTTGAATGTCACAATTTCTTTGTTTGTACAATGATGGTATGGATGAACGAATATTATCAAATACAGGGCAAGTAAAAAGAAAATGTTCTTGTGTCTCAGTTTCTCTATGAAATGAAAGAAAGTATCAATTTCTCAGATTGACATCATTCTAAATATTTGCTATAAATCTAAGCTGGTGAGCAAAAGCTTCTAATTAAATATTTGTAGGAACATAACTATTGAATTGGTGAATATAAATGTGTGTTTATATATCAAAATTACCCCAAATTTACAACTCAACTAGACTAGACAAAAAATAAATTCTAAAACACAAACAATGGTTTCACTGCTACAAACAGACTTTTCAAGTGTAAAGAACTATAAAATAACAATGTTATTATTTGTAGTTCTGTTGATATTTTGTAGTTCTTTACACTTGAGAAGTCTGCTTGTAGCAATGAAACCATTGGTTGTGTTTTAGAGTTTATTTTTTGGCTAATCTGGTCGAGTTGTGAATTTGGAGTAATTTTGATTATTTATTGGCTAGTTTAGCTTTATGCTTTTAGTGTTTATATATATATTTAGAAACATATTTTGCAACAACAGACTTCTCAATGAAAATATTCATAATATACAGTTTTTCTTTTTTTGAAAACTCTGTAAATTTGTGTCTGCTATCATTTCTGTCACCATAATCAAATTTAACTACAGTACCTTTATCTTTCAACCATTTACCAATTCTTGCATTAAAGTCTCCTATGACAATTTTAGAATGTTGTTTACTTTGGTCAAAACATTTTGTAAATCCATATAAAAATTCTCTATTTCTTCATTATAATAAGAATTTGTTGGGGGATAAATAGGAGGAACCTATATTTGATATCTTCCATTGATTTGAATAAGTAATCTTGCTATTTTGGCTGATATACCATCAATCTTCACCATATTGTTCTTCAAATTTTTTTTATAATGAATCAGATTTTATTTGTGCTTCTAAAATTTGTGCCTTTGTAGTAAAGTGTATGTCTATTTTTAAAATCAATTTCTCTTCACCTATTCTTCTAACTTCACAAAGTCCAACAATGTCTTATTTAAGATTAGATAGTTTTTCTTCCAATTCATGCAATTTTGTTTCATTTTAAAATGATCTGCAAGGATCATTATTGAATGGTGATCATGGATTCTTAGCAAACTACTGCCTTTGAATGCCAACTGCTGTCTTTGTTGGCATCTTTATGGCCTTCTGGAAATAATGGATATAATTTAGTTTTAACTGTCATGATTGTAAATATAGAGTGGATAGCTGAATGCAGCTTGAAAGTCTGTTCAAATCTCTTTTATTATATACATATATATCATTTACACAATATTCATTTTATCTTCAAGAAGGTTCCATTAACATATCATTAAGAACTATCAGATAACAAAAGAAAAATATGATATTTCTTGATCTTAAACTCAAAAATGATGAGTATTGGTGAGCAACCTATTCCATCTTTGTTTACTAAATGCATAATCACATTATAATAACAGCTGCAACAACAAGAATATGTGAAAAGGACATTAGGAATGTATCCTGCTTAATTTCTTTAAGGTTGAATGAATACATATTTTTCACTGAAAATTGGAATTTTAAATTTGAAAAATATATGCACAAACATTTGGAAAATTAAATAAAATATTTTTTTTTGCTTACAACACTAATAGCATATTATAACCACCAAATCAATCATATTTTTTTAAAATAAAAATTAAAAAATAATAAAGTAACATGTTTACTCTGCTGGCAGGTCAGGAGCTCCATCTTCTTGGCCCGGGACATCTACATGGACAAACACGGAACGTTGCTTGATCTCACTCATAGAACCATGTTCAACAAATGGGTGGAAACTTTTGTCTAAAAGAGTAAAATAATAATTATAAAAATTATATAAATTTAAAACCACACAAAAACATTTAAGATATTGTATTCTTTAATAAATGCAAATAATTTTCAAAGTTTCTAAACTCTGTAGAATCTCAAAAAAGTGGAAAAAAATATACTTAATTATTTTCCAAATTGTTAATAATAATTTAATGTCATTAAAAATATTGTAGATTTTAACTTTAATGTTTATAATTCTATTTAGAATCATTCTTATTATTTAATAACACAATGACTAATTTAGATGGTTGTTCAATTATTATTAATAATTATTTAGATAATAGTGAACTCTACTTTTATTTCTGCCCAATATCATATTCATTGTTGATTTCTGGTTAAGTATTCTTCATTAAATAGGAAAATTATTGCATAGCATATATCCAGCAATAATTTAGTCAATATACTGTGATGGAGATGATGATCAAATCCCATCACATGTTTATACCAGTTTGCCTTTTCCATAAAATTACACATTCATGAGATATACCTATAATTTTTTTCTTTGAAATAAAGAATCAAAAAAGAAAATTAAAATAATATAAATATATATCTGTTTACTTATATATGTATACACACACATGGTGTTATATAAGTTATTTGTTAATGTGATAAAAATTTATTACTCAGGAACTTTTTTTTTTTGGTTGTTAGTCAGTTACAGAAAATAAATAAAACATATATACATTAATCAATTTTGTTTTAATTCATCAGATAATGACAGGATTTGATTAGAAATTTGGAAAGTAAAAATTGTTAAGGAATTTTTACCTACCTAATATTTTTTTTCTTTCATCTCTTTTTGTTTGAGAGACAGGAATTTGAATTTCGGTTAACAAATGTTGCAGTGATTTCACAAGTATTGAATAGATCATTTATTTCCTGTAACATTTTGCCATTCTATTATTTAGAAAACTTATCAGATAATTAAATTGAGAGGAAATCGTATAAATAAAAAAAAAAAAAAGAACCTGATGTCTCAAACATTTTTTTTTCATAACAATAAGTAGAATTTTAAAAAAATATAATTGCCTTTTGAAAAGTATTTAATCAATACAGTTATTTTGGGGAAGTTAATAGATACTTTTCCAGAGAGCAAAAGGCAGATCAAGTTTAAGAATATAACTTTTAAAATACATGTGCTTTTTTGAGGTGAAAAAGAGTTTTTTTAAAGCTCCATCCTAAAAAACTCTAGATCAATAATAGCGAACTGTATAAATATAATTTATGACTGAATCAACCCAAAAAATAAACTTTACTATTGCTGAAGAAATATTTTAGTATAAAAAAAAATCGATAAAAATACTCCAAAAGTTAAAGTTAAAAGTACTAATTAATGATAATGGAAACTTTGAGGAATGAAAATGAATAGTCACGTAATTAAAAAGTTTCTATAGATTTAATGAAAAGAATGGAAGAGCAATAGTTGAGTGATTAGTGTAAAGATAAAATCTTATGAAAACAGTAGATCCAGAAAGTGAAATTAAATAAATGCTTTCACAAGGAATTTTAAGTAATGGAAAATTGCTGATAAGAAAACAATTAAACTGAAGACTATAAAAACTCAGAATTGTAAAGTTAAATGCTGTTTTCTCTTTTGTGTTAATGAAGTGTTTTTGTGTACAACGAGTATCATCGATAACCAGTCAACATCTGCAAGGGAATAAACCCAGATGTTTCGGAATCGGAAGGTATAAAAATCTGACTAGATTTAAAGCATATCATCCCGACCTTATTTTGTGTTTTGTAAGCCTGAAGGGTTCTTAGAAATTTAACTTGGGGAACTATATTAATTTAACATAGTTGTGAAAGGAGTCAATCCATTAAATAAGATAGTAAGTATTGGACAATATTTAAAGACTTTAAAAATTCCGGTATCATTTATTTGTCTGTGTATATACTATTTATAATTGAGCTTTTATATATATTCTACTTTTGTGTTTGATAACGTATAATAAATCCTTAGTACTAAATTTAGTTTTATTTATTTATTAATTGTGGTTCGTCTTTCGTAAGTCATGGGTAAATACGCAACAAAATGGCACAGTCAGAAATTTGGACCTAGTATAGGGAAAGTAATAGTACAAGCAGGTCTAGAACTATCAAGCAATTGTATAGATTGATAGCTTTATAGATGAATACAATGTCGATAGTTCAAGATAGTATTTCTGAATTTGATGTAGGACATGCAGTGGAGAAATGGCCATTATATGTGATGCAACATGAAATTTTTTTCATGCTAAATGGCATAAGTGATAACAGCAGAAAGGTAGAAGCCATGTCGTGCATGGCAGAGACAAAGTTAATTGAAATTGTTAATAATTTGATGGACCTATAACAGAAGCAGTAAGTTATGAGGTGACAATTAATAAGTTAAAGGAGCATTTTAGTCTGTAGCCACTAGGCATACCATGAGACAGACTGACACTCCCCTGTAATAGAAGACAGGTAAAAAGTAAAAAAATAAAGAATTTTGACATAGCATTGTGGCAGTTAGTAAAAAACTATCAATATGGAGAATTTGATGAACTAGTCTTGTTGGACCAATTGTTTTGGGGAATGGCAGATGAAAGGTTAAGACAAACCTTATTGACTAAAACTGGGTTGTCTTATGAATTGGCGATCAAAAAAGGAATCGTGTATGAATTAATTATTGAGAAAGCTCTCAATTTTAGAAGTAAAGTGGATGAGGAGGTTAGAACAGCAGTTTATAAAATGAATAAAAGCCGCAGAGAAATGATAAATCAAGTAGTGAATCAACAATATCTTTAGGGAAATATTTTTGCTGTGGGAAAATAGGTCATTTCGCTAAGAATTGTAAATGTTGCAGAGAAAGCTGCTTTAATTGTGGCACTAGAGGGAATTTAGCAGCAGTTTGCCAAAAACCCAAGCCAAACTATAAAAATGAAATAACCAAATGGAGGGGAGGTAAGCAAGTCGAAGTTAATATTACAAAGAGTACGATGTCACATTGGCAAAATCAATATATGCTAATACTTAAAATATGTAGTCCAAAACTGGAAATGGAGATTGATAGTGGCTCAGATATTTCATTGGTGTCTGAAAGACAAAAGGAAGGAAATAGCAAAGGGTATAAGGAGGTTAAAATTAAAAAGTCTGAGATAAAGGTTAAAGATGTAAGCAGAAATTTGCTAGCATTGGTTGCAAGGACAGAGGTTCCAATTTCATGTAGAAATAAAATATGCTATTTGCCAATATATACTGTTAAGGGAAAAATAACCCCAATAATCAGTAGAGAGTGGTTTAAGGAGTTAGGTATTAAGTACCAATTGTTAAAAACATTTCAATGAAACAGGAAATGTTAAATAGATACTGTGAATTATTTCCTGAGGAGTTAGGTTTAATAAAAACAATCCCCAGTAGATTTAGAATTAAAAAGAAAATGCATGGCCTGTGACATGTAAGCTGTGGAATATTCCGTTTTCACAGAGAGAAAGGGTCGAAGAAAAATTAAAAGCATTGATGGCTAGAGGCATGTTAACCCCTGTAGAAGAGGCAGAATGTGCCATGCCTATCGTGGTGATAACTAAACTTGATGGGCAAACCAGAATTTGTTGTGATTACCATGTGGACAGTGGATATATCTGAATAAAGGTGCTTATCCCATACCTAATTGTTAGAGAAGTTTTAGCGAGTTTGTCGAATGCAAATTTTTTTATCAAATTGGATCTTAACTCCACATATCATCAAATTAAAGTTACAGACAAATGAACAAGAATATTGATGCTAATAATTCCATTTATGCTGTTCAAATGTAATTGTTTACCATTCGGAATTGCCATGGCACCGAACATTTTTCAGGCCAAATTAAACTCGATGTTACAAGGATTAAGAGGGGTAATGCCTTATTACAATGACATTTTTATATTAGTGACATCTAGTGAATTGTTAAAAGAGAGAATTTTGAAAGTTTGTGATAAATTAAGTCAGGCAGGGTGTTAAATTAAACTGGGAAAAGTGTGTATGGAAGACACATGAGTTAAAGTTTCTGGCTCACAGCCTTTCAGATAAAGAAAAACATGCTTTGACAAACAAAGTCAGGGCTATTAGAAATGCAGAAAGGTTAAAGAATGCAAAATAACTTCAGGCATTTTTAGGGCTAGTTAATTTTTTTGAGCTGCTTTTAAAGACTAAGGCAATGGTAGCAAAAATGTTAAATGAGTTATTGCGCAAAAGGCAAAATAGGGTCTGATCAGAAACTCAAGATAGGACTTTTCAAAAAAATGAAACATCTTTTATCATCTGACATGCTGTTGGTACATTTTGACAGTGAGCATGAAGTTAGAATTACTTTGACTCCATAAAACGGGGGGGTAGGGGCTGTTAGCTCACCTTATAGATAATATCGAGCAGCTTGTTGCATATGCATCCAGAACATTGTCAAAAGCAGAGGGTAATTACAGTCAAATTGCCAAAGAAGCTCTGTCGATCATTTTCACAGTGAAAAGTATCAGTTTGTGTTCAGGCATAGTTTTGAAATTATTACTGATCATAAGCCTTTATTAGGGATTTTTGAAAATGATTGTGCAGCACCAGATGAATTAAGTCCACATATATTATGATGAAGGAATGTGTTAGCTGCATATGATTATTCATTAAAAATATAAACAGGGAAAAAGAAACCTCACCCACAGACGTATTGTCAAGATTCACTGATAGTCAAGACACATGCAATAGTGAGTTGGAAATGAATTATATTGACAGCTTGAACTCACAAGTGTTAAATAATAATACAGTCCAAAAGTGGACTAGGGGGAAAAAGGGTATGATATTTTGATGAATTGGATCAAGAAGGGCTTGCTTAAAACTAGACCTAGTTATGTAGCAATGGAGTTTTGGACTAATAGAAAGCAGTTATTTATTGTAGGGGATGGATAGTAATGGGGATATAGTTCCTACAGGGAGGGATAAAATTTTAAAGCTTCTCCAGAATGGGTATCCGGGCATAGCGCGTGCAAAAGCTTTAGCGCGTAGCTTGTCTGATGGCCATAAATTAATGCAGATATAGAAAATTTAATTGAAGTTGTGCTATGTGTCAGTCAGAAAGTACAATACCAGTGAAATGTTTCACATTCTGGATGAAGGCAACAAAAGCATGGATGAAAGTTCATAATGATCAAGCAAGACCAGTGAACGGAAAAATGCTGCTGATAATGACAGATGCATTCTCAAGATGGATCGAATACCATATTGTGAAAGATACTATTTTCTTAGAAAAAATTAAGTGTTTAAAGATGGTATGCTCGATTCATGGTTTTCCAGAAGTGGTTGTATCGGATAATGGAGCAGGTTTTGCTGGAGAGGAATTACAACAAGTTTTTACTACCTGTGGAATTCATCACATGTGCATACCTCCATATGATCCTCAGTCAAATGGATTAGCAGAGAATACAGTACAGCAAGTAAAGGGAAGTTTAAAAATAAACAACTTAGAAATGTAAGATGCTTTATAGACATTTATGGTATATCAACATTCAATGCCATCTACAATGACAGGAAAATTTCTGGCAGAATTAATGTGTGGATGGAAACTAAGGACTAAATTAGCAGTTTTCCATTCTAATGAAAAGCTTTGTGTTCCAAATGTGAAGTCAAATAAATCATTTAGAGTTGGTGAACCTGTATGGGTGACAGATGTGTTATGGAAAAAATGGATCAAGAGAACAATAGATAAAATATGGTCAAATCAAATATTCATGTTAGTGAAATTAATGGTTTGAAGTACAGATGCCACATGAACCACATAAAGAAAAGAGAGCCAGAGGATTTACAGCTGGAAATATGGCAAGTTGCAAATATGCAGAAAGCGGAGAGTGATGAAAGATGGAACATGGGAAGAAAAACAGAGAAAAACCAGTTAATCAAGGAAAACAATGAAGAAATGCCAGAAGAAATTCGGGTGAAACCGGAAATAAATAAATAAATTGCCTAGACCTGTGTGCATAAAAAGAAAACCAAAAAGATGGAAGGATTATGTTTAAAAAACAATTGCAACTTCTGGAGTGAGGGGAGGAATTGGAGTATTTTAAGTTCAAGAAATATCTTAGTATAAAAATGATTGATAAGAATACTCCAAAAGTTAAAGTTAAAAGTACTAATTAATGATAATGAAAACTTTGAGGAATGAAAATGAATAGTTATGTAATTAAAAAGTTTCTACAGACCTAATGAAATGAATGGAAGAGCAAAAGTTGACTGATTAATGTAAAGATAAAATCTTATGAAAATAATAGATCTGGAAAGTAAATGCTTTTGCAAAGGAATTTTAATTAATGCAAAATTGCTGATAAGAGAAAAATTAAACTGAAGACTATAAAAACTTGGGATTGTAGAGTTAAGTGCTCTTTTTCTCTTTTGTGTTGGTGAAGTGTTTTTTGTGCGCAATGAGTATTATCGGTATCCAATCAATGTCTGTGAGGGAATAAACCAGATGTTTCATAATCTGAAGGTAAAAAAATCTGACTAGATTTAAAGCAGATCATCCCAATCTTATTTTGTGCTTTGTAAGCCTAAAGGGCACTTAAGGTTTTAACTTGGGAACTGTATTTATTTAGCAGAGTTGTGGGAGGAATCAATCCATTAAATAAGATAGTAAGTGTTAGACAATATTTCAAGTGTTTATAGAGATATTAAGAACTCCTGGATCATTTATTTATCTGTATATATCTTATTTATAATTGAGTTTGTATATATATATACACATTGTAAGGGTAGCTTACAATCCGGTTCAAACCTATCCTTATATGTCCACAGTAGTAAACTAAACCAAAAAATAAACTGAAATAATAGATTAGGTACATGATATCATTTTCTATATGTAAACATACATATAAATACCAAAGTAATGTTGAAATGAAATAAATCCTCCTTTTTAATGGAAAATAAAAGCTTAATCTTAGAAACCTTTCATATATATATATCTATACCAATAATGACTTGTCTGTTATTGGTAAACATCATGATATAAGACAGTAACTTGGTAGATGTGGTGATGACCTGAGGACAAGTTAATATCTAAACAACCAAGTGTTGGAAAATGAAAATAGAATTTTAGTACATAATATCAACAACAACCATTAATTCACACAACAATAGACACCTACAGCGATAGAAAAGGAAATTGAAAATGTGAGTTTGCTGAACAACAGATGTTGAACCCCAGTATAAAAACAAACCCAATTCACTTCCATTCTCTTTCATATTTTATCAAGTGATATAACAACCGCAAGCAGGAAATAGCTTAATAGCGAACATTAAAACAAAGGCTAAAATGGTTGGTGTGTTCAAAGACATTATCTATTCTGTATAAGATTTTAAAGTGCTGAAAGTTGAAGCAAATCATCATCAACATTTAAAAAAAACTTTAGCAGTGTAGTAAAAGAATTCAAAATAATTTTTTAGTGGTAATCGAAGACAGAAAACTGCGCAATCGAACAAGAAAAAAAAGGAAAGTTATATAGCCAGCACATACTGATAAATGATGAAGTAAAACTTTCCTTTGCATAAATTTATACAATATCATTTATAAGTTGAAGGAAATTTAATTTTTTTAAAATTACCAAACAATGCATACTGGCTAGACAAACATGCCATAGGAAGGGGTGCTGTCTTAATTATCATAAAATGTGATGTTGTAACTCGCTCATATAAATAATGCCTAGAAACATGCCTAACACCTAATCTGAAGTGTCTGAGTGGAACCTGGAAGAGAGTGATGTCCGAAATGGAAACAACCTTGTCCAAGCATGTTACCGGAGAATCTAAAAAATGATGGATAAGTTATCGGAAATGATTGTATTCATGGAAGACACTAATGTTTAAATTATAGACTCTAATCAAGAAGATTTGAACAAAATCAAAACTATCACGTTATATATATATATTTTACTTTATACGTTTGTAAAATTCCACTTTTATTATTCTCACACATGGAAGTTGCAGCGTGTTTGCAATTGGGAGAGTCCATTTCATAAAAAGCAATGTTGAGGGGGGGGGAGATTTATTAAGCTAGAAAATTTGTTTTTTGTAAATAAAATTTAGGTTGATTCCCTCCGTAGTGACTTGACATTCATTCATCATCATCATCACATAATATGGATGAGGTAAGAATTTTTTGATGCTCTTCCATATTAATTTACATTCACCAGTACAGGACAAAGTTCATGTTATTTGTTTGTTTAACTAATAATTGTTACATTTAGTCTTGCGTTGTTAGCCGAGAGGTATCGCAGCTACCATGCAAGCAAATAAATGGTTGCAGACGGTTGTGGGTTCGCGTCCCGGCTGATGCTATGACATATGAAAAAAAAAAAATTGTTACATTTAGTTATTCGGTATGAATGATTAACGTTCTTGTGTGAAAGTCTTTTTCTGATCACTTTAGAGAACTTGTACATAGGAGGGGGTCCCCAAAAAATGGAACCCCTCCAATAGAAATTGGATGATGGAGCTATTGGACATATTGAAATATAATCTTATAAATAATTAGTTAGCTTCGCGATCGTTATGACGATGAAATAATATTTTTTTCTTTTATTTTATTTTTGTATCTTAGCTAATCTTATTGACCTTGTATATACAGAGTATCTTAATGCATATCTACCAGGGGCATGGGTTGATATAATGAAAATGTAGTTATTGAAATGGTAGAGATGCATGTGGGACACATATAAGCAAACCTTTTGTTATGTGAATAGAGTTTCAATTTTTATCTGTTATTAATAAAATTTGTTAATATGTTTTAAATCAAATTGGTCCCTAGTTTCCCAAACTCGTTCATACACTCACTCATCAATTTACTTAACCAAGTATATATATGCACACACACATTATTATAATATATAACCCAACAATAGGGTTTGATATATCTTAAGCCAATAAAAAAATTAGTTGCTACATAAAGTAAATTCACCCCTGAAGAGAGCTGAAGGCAACCTTCTCCCTGGGATCGAATACTGAAGCATAATGGAATCTGAAAGAGGGACTGAGGTATGGATGAACTAATCTAAATTGTATCAGATTTAATGAGTAAACTAAGAGCTAGCCCATTGGAAGCAGATATGATCATTGGTTAGTTACTTCATTGCGTTACTCCTAGCATCCTACCCAAAGACCCTAGGTCCAACTATAGTTAGATGTGCTCCCCCTCTTCTGGTAGAAAGCCTGGACCATTACAATATATTCTAGTTTGGTGTTTGATAACTTATAATAAATTCTTAGTACTAAATTTAGTTTCATTTATTTATTAATTGCAGTTAGCTTTTCTCAAGTCGTGGGTAAATACACAGCAATTACATGGAGTGCAAAATATTATACAGCCAGAATGTTGATGAATAATAATCAATGAAAAACAAATGAAGGGATGAATGTTACAGAGTATATTGCCCCTTTCATCATCACCATGTGCAAAATATTATACAGCCAGAATGTTGATGAATAATAATCAATGAAAAACAAATGAAGGGATGAATGTTACAGAATATATTGCCCCTTTCATCATCACCATGTGATTCTGTTACTAAATGCTGGTTAAAATAAATGCCTGCAGTTAAAAAATACCGAAAAGATGTTATAAAGAAAAGTTAAAAATAAAAATCATGGAACCATCAGAAGTCTGTCTTTTATAGTTTTTGCACATAAAGAAGTCATTTAAAGACCTGGCCCTGTTGCTAATAGAAAGAGAAGAATATAACAAGCTGAATGAATTGGAACTTTACTCCTGATGTTTATTTGCTTTTATCATTTAAATATATGCCAAAAGAACAGTATAAGTCCTGGATATAAGATTATTTATTTGTTTTATAAATATAAAATTTGACTTCATATATATATAAGAATACACATACATAGAATGATATTTTGATGGAATATATTTAATCTGTTTTATTTAATTTATTATATTTTTGTTATGTAAATATAATTATTGAATCCAATATATGTGCATACATGTTTTGTGGAATAATAGTATTGTATTGAAATATTTAATTTTTTTGATTTTAAATATATTTTGTCTAGCAGAATTGGATAATATATATATACTTATATCAAATACACATGTAGATGAGCATATATAATTTTTATAGATCGAAGAAAAGGGGGAAGGGTTGTCATATTCTATTTATGTATTAATTTTTTTTGTTTTATCTTAAATTTTGATGATTTTGTTTTTATTAACTTAATACATTTCGCATGAATAAACTATATTAAATTCTAATCTATTTAATGTTCAGTGATCACCCTATCTCACTCCACACAAATTTGAATTATTGATTCTGTTTTTATTATCTACCACTTACCCTGAAAAGTTGAAGAATACTGAGCAAGTATATATATATATGAGTTGTGAATTTGGGGTAATTTTGATTATATATATATTATCAGGATTACAATATGAGGAATTTTAAGTTGATCTCTCTATAAGATCTTTATCTGAGCATTATTTCTTAGAAAGTGGCACATAAGGCAAATTTGAATGCTCTATTTAGAATAGATTTTGCAAATCATTATGATTGATATATAGAAGATTTGGAAATATAGCTAATAATTATTAATTTAATCTCTTACTTAATAATACAGGGTTTTGTACCAATGTATATCTGATTATTTATTTTGGTTTAAAATAATTCCACATGTGATTCGTGTAGGGAATGTTATTTTGGATTTGTCCATATTGCATGTGAGGCTTGTAATTTAAAGTGAAATCAAAATGTTAATTTCATAGTACATGAATTTGAATATATTAAATAGCGGCCCTGTTCAGAAAATAATGATGACCCAAGTGTCCAATAAAAGTGCTATTGCATGGTGTTCGCTTTACAATAGCACAGATATTATTAAATTTGACAATTATTTTTAACATTTATTTATTACATCTATTGTTACCTACATAAATAGATATGTTCAGAGTGATGTTATACTTGAAGTAGTATAATTATTTATCCACACAGCTCTTAAATTAAAATATTTAAAACAATATACATTCAGGATAAAATAAATCACTAGTAATAAAAAAATTTATTGATGAAACTTTTTCAAGATATAACACTCACTGTCATAATACATTAAATACATCAGTTTTTATCTGACTGCTGAGATTGAGCAATGGTACACTTAGCTAATAATTAGATGGATGACCATGATACATTATCTCAGCCTAATGCAATTATCTATTAAAGAATTCTTTGGCGCAAATTAATCAGTTACTTAATTTTTATGATTTTCTGCAATATTGCATCAATTTATTAATAAAAGAATTTTACAATTACAATGGAGCTGCAAAGTAAGTTATCATCACTACCCAGACAACTTCCAATATATGGTATCCAAAAAAACATATCAAAAAACAAACAAAAATATAAATTAATAAACAAAAAAAAAACCCACTAAAATTCACAAATTTAACAATATTCAGCAACCATTTTTCCTTTTCTGAATACTATGCACGATTATATTTATAAATAAAATGTTTTCAGCTTATGCTGAAAGCCAATACATTATAATCTTCATTTATTATCCTTTCAGAATTTGGTGTGCTGTATTTTCTATAATAAAATATTTTTGAGTGTAATGCTAAAAGTTTTATAAATACTAAAAGTTAATACTGATTTTACAATGTCAAAATAATTAGAGATCATAATTCATGATAAAGAGATAGTCTGTTATGTTTCTATAGAGAAAATTTATTGAAAAAAAATAAATATTGCCCAAAGCTTATTTAATCATGACAAAAGTTTGACATTAGCTATTTATTTTATTTTAAAAATAAAAATATGGCTGTTAGTTTTTTTTCTTATTCTTATTGCTTCAGTGAATGCATGAGTCAGCACACAGTAAAATATTTGTAAATGTTTCCCCTCAATTTATTATTAATAACTATATTATTATCTTTAAAATTTTGTTTATACTATGACCTTGATATATATGCATACAATACATATAAAAACCATCAGTGTTATACATATGTTCTTTCATATATAAAATCCAATAAAAATATTATCCCCCTTTTTTCACATGAATCCATATATGTTGTAACTAAGTGAAACTTCACTTACTCCCAATAGCTACCAGAATTTATATTGGCTTAACCATTTTGTACAATTATCTGTTTTTTAAAAAAAATGATAAAAAAAGAAGAAATTACTTAATTAATAAATAGGATGTAATAATAACTGGTAGTGTTGTGATATTTAGCAAATTGATATAATTATATGTGCAAAGTAAGTCACCTATTTGTACTTAGTTTTGTTGGAGATCTTAAGATAGCATTTTTCTCAAAATAAATATTTAAGCTAGTATTTAAAATGATAATAGATAATGTTAAATGTGTCATAAAATAACTTTTGTTTTATTTATTTCTAGTTTATAGCTAATAAATGAGCTAATATTACAAATAGAGTAAATAATATAAAATTGATGTTAAATTAATCTTTAATTTTCTTAAAACATTCAAATAATAATTTAATCTTTAATGTAAATTAGCCTTAACTTGTTAAAAGGTATTTTAATATAATACTCTCAATTATTTTTTTTTATTTGTAGTCATTAAAAATTATAATTAAATAGTGGAGGTCAAGTAAGGGGTCACTTCTCTGTGTGTGTACATGCATGGAGATATAAAAAGAAAATGAATAGATAATTAGCTATAATATTTAAAACAAGAAAACAAATGAATGAATAAATTATAATTCAATATTTAAAAATGTCTATTGATAAATGAGATTAGTTTTAATTTTATATCAGTATTTCTATTTTTAGTTTATGTAATACATTTTTACATTTTTTGTATAAAAACTAATTATTAGCTTTTAATTTAAAGTCATTAAATCATGTGATTTTCAAACATTTAGATCAAACTGGTGTCATTTATCAATCAATCAGTTTTCCAGCTGATTAAAAAAAAATTACAATTAAAAAAAATCAGTTGTGTTTATTGGTTGTTTAAAAGAAATTGACATGAAAATTTTGGGAGGAGAAATAGAAAGAATATTTATAAAAGAAAAGTTTTATTGTGTTAGAGAATGAGTTGAATTCTGAATTTTCCTGAAGTCTTTCTTCTCCAGAACAAGTAGTAATTATTTTTAAAGCTTATTATTTTTTTAACAAAAGTATTGTAAATTATATATTTCATTATTTCAAGATGACAATGAGCGACTGCTAAAGAAACAGGTAACTTGTTTCTTGTCATTGAACTTTCAATTAACTTTTAAAAACTTTTGTAAAAATGCTAGGAGAAAAAATTACTTGTGCTATCTTCACAACTAACCACATAAATTATATCTTCTATGAAATGAATTTAAAATATATGCAGCTATTATATTAATGGCTAAATGACTATTATTGCACCAAACTATATAGTCTAAATTTATTCAATTATTCATTAAATAAAATAAAACTTAAATGAGAAAAATTTAAAAATGTGTAGTGACTTAATTATATATTTTAAAAGCTTCAATATCCTTGTGTTAATTTCATTTCTAGCTAATTCCTAGTTCCAACATTATATTAATTATGCCTGACACTAACTAAATTAATACTCTTCGTTATGTTAATTACCTGCTTCTGAAATAGTTTTATAAAAATGTTTGGCACTGCAATTATTTAAGGAAGAAATTTTATCTGTTAAATGTTTATAGTATAGTTATAATATACTGAAATATTTACTCAGCTGGAGCATTTCTTTTAATTGAAATGAAAAAATATAGTTTGCGAGTAAAAGACTTGTAATGGTATGCTTATATCTATACTTAAATTCATGATAATTATTCTAAATTATTAAACATGTTGAATTTTCTACTTGTAAAGTGCTCCCAATCTTATTTTAAGAAGAGTACAAAGAAATAATGTAGAAGCATTTTAATATTGTATGTGAGTAATTTTTTAAAAAAGAAAAAATGGTTAAAAATGTGTTTTTTTAAAAAAGAAAGGAATGGTATGAAAATGAAGTTATATTATTGTCTAAGTAAACCCGGGATCCCATAATGATACAGCTGAATAATTTGTTTTACTTATCATTCTATCGCCAGCTTATTATTATTAGTAGTAGTATTAGTATTGTTTTATTATATTGCTTATTTAAACTATAATGTCTTTAAAGGAAGAATTGCATTAACTTTAAAGAACTATTGAATATGCTTCGTTTGGAAATCTTTGCCATATATAAATTAAATGTTTTGACCAGAAGCTTTGTGCCGTCAGATAAATAGTATTCAATGAATGATATACATGTATTTAATGGAAAGCCACTATGGAGGAAGCTGAAACTATGAAGTAAAGTTATTGTATTTTTATTTTGTTTGTTTTATTGGTTTTTTTAAAAAAAATAGAAACAGGAAAAATATTTATGCTATATTTATTTTATAAATATGTGTAATACTGTTGGGTAAAAATATGCCAGGTAATTTAATTTATATAATTTAATCTTAATGGGTTTATTAGAATGAGTAGACATTCTACCATTCTCAGATAATATTATTATTATTACATATGATAAGCGTTTATCAAGTTAACGTATATTTTAATAATTTTTATCCCTGGAGGTTTTAATATTTCACTCTTAGCTAATTTAAATGTATGGTATTTCACTCAGTTTTATGTAAAACAGCCAAAGAGGTTTATCAGAGGGTTTTTCCATTCATATGTTTAATAAATGCTACCTTAATAATAACCACAAATATTTTTTTTATATATGCATTGAGAATTAATTTTCTCGCACTTAATTCGTAGTCTTTTAAATGTCAACTACCCACTATATTTTAATATTTAATATTTTATTATGTGTGCATTGTATCTTTGCCTAGAATTTTATATGTATTTAATTTTTAAGTAGTTCTTATATAGTCGGTTGACATAATGTGCATTGTTGGTTCTGACATTGATTATACGCATTGTATTTTAAAATTCTTGATGATGACTTAGTCAATTAAAGTGATGTTGATATCTTGTTATAAGTTAAGTATTTGTTAGCCTCATAGAGCAAGGCTTTATAGATGATTATTAGTATGCTTAATGGAGTAGACAAGGTCCTCCATCCTTATGTATTGCTTTTCCATGAGGTGATAGTGATCGTACCCATTGAGGATTATTGTATATTAGATATTTGTATTTCTAGTTATTGTAATCACACATTTTGAAGTGTTTAGATCCCATGAAGAGGATCATGGTGCATCTGTCTTGCTCCTGATGTGCTGTGACAAGGTCCAGGCACTCTTTTTTCTGCCTCAAAGTTATTTTTGGAAGCCACCACAGTCTTATGAAGTTGTTCAGCTCTGCGGAGCATATGTGTATTTATTTTGGCCTATCACTCATGATGTATTAATGCTATTTCCATCACAGTAGATGATGTTGCATTTGTTTTAGATATGTAATGACAATATATGCTTGTTTGAGGAACTCTGATCTTCAGGTTGTATTTAGCTATTTTTAATGCTTAAAGGTATATCAATGTTTGAATTGTGCTGTTATGATAGTTTTATCACCCACAAAACAACCAACAATAATTTATATTTATTTTTAAGTATGTAGATTATGCATATGGTTATAAGTGGCAATTCACACATACTAAGTAGTTAATATGTTCATCCAGAGTTTTCGCCAACATTGGGTGTAATAATTTTATGTGGACAGAATTTCTTGAAATATGTGTACAAATGACCCTGATGAGTGGCCCATGCATCTAATTTAATTTAAATTTAGCTTAGATTTACTCAAATGCATCACTAGCTATAATATTAACAATGAAAGTGTAACTATTTTAAAATTTATCCTATATATGCTAGTTCCAGTTTAGCTTTTGCTTAGCTCATGGTATTCAATATAAACCTATTAGTGTATTATTCTGGTTATTAAATGTCATTACAGTATTATGAAATGTGTCAATTAAACTTAAGGTTACGTTTGTTAAGCTCATACCATTATAATTAAAGTAAAGAGATTTAGAATCCTTAATATTTTAAGGAGATTATTTGGATAAAATTAAATATCAAATAGCCTCTATTTACTCTTGTAATTATTTTTTTTTTTTGCTAAAATAAACAGTTAAAAAAAGAATTAAAGAGGAATAATCAGTGACTTTAGTCAAATAAATTGTTGCAATTTATGTAAGTCAAAATAAAGATTGTTAGTCAAAATGTTTAAAAGATATCAGCACTATCTGGCAATGTTTGTTCCAGTGATTTTTTGTAAATATTTATTATTTGTTATTAATAAACCAAATTTATTATTATTTAAAAAGTTTAATTTCTGTTTGTTTTTCTTTTATATATTGTCTTGAGTTCCAAAGATTCACAAAATTTCATAAGATATACAAAATATTTTATACCGGTTTAAACTATATTAAGCCATGCTTATCATTGTGATTCTCAGATTGAATCACAGTAACAGATAATTACATAATTACAGATATTTAATAGAGTGTTCATTTTAAAATTGATTTTAAGTTATTATTATTTCTTCTCAGACTGAAGATTATACAATATGAAATAAAGAATATTAGTGATTCAGAAGAGTGTTTACTCTGTTTTAAAACTGCACATTATCTTACATTATCTTGTATATTTTTAAAATTAAAATCCATCTGCATTTAATTTCATAAGTGGGTTGTCTGTGAGTATGTGGATAGGCATAAAAAGTACCCTTATCCTTTTCCCAGCTCGAGTGATGTCTTGGGTAATAGGCCATAATTAGTTTAAATTTAGATTAACTAAAGATATACATTTTTTTTTAATTATGCCATGTTTGAACATAAGATAGTTATCTTATGGTCGGCCAATATATCACTCACTTGTTTATTAATCCAAGCAATCATTTATTAGGCAACTTAAACTTTTATCTTGCACAAGAGTTTAGTTTAAAACCCTTGAGATTCTTTACTCTTGTTGCCTTGTTAATATAATTTAGTGAGATAGTTCTCCAACAAAGTATCATTTGTTTTATTCAGAGTATATGATCTGATAGGAGGCCGACTCTAATAACTACTAAATAATGATTTAAATTGCCTTTTATAATATTTATGTTAGATTATTAATATGCCATAATAGTTATTTGCATTGGTATTAGATTTGGTCTCTGTCCAATTGCATATCTCTGGATCATCATTCATCCTTGATTTTATGTAACCCCACTGAGCCAAGTCGTTAGGAGTCTCTAATAGTTTAGGATAGTTGTCTCTATTTAGTTTATCATCATCATTTCTCTAATATAGTACCATTTCATTTTCTTTCACCTCATTTCTCTCTCTCTTCATCATCATCTTCATCTTCTTCCATTCTATCATCTCATATTCCATTTCTCATCTCTTCATCTTCCATTCTTTCGTATCATTCTTTCCTATTTTTTTATCATTCTTCCATCGCTTCTTTCATCATCATCTTCTTCCATATCTCTTTACCATTTCTTCCATTCTCATCTCATCTTTCATCATTTTCATCTCCTTAATTTCCATCATTTTACATCATCCATTTCTCTCTCTCTTCTCATTTCACCATTCTTTCTTCATAATTTTTATTTTTCGTCATCGTCATCACCCCCTGTCATCTCTCCATTAAGGTTACAGTATATATATGGATTCATCAGAAATATTACCAAAATCACTCTTTTCTTTATTTTGTTGTAATATCTTATATAAATACAATTTATCCAAACCACTTCAAGCACTTAGCAAGACCACAAGGTGAACTGACTCTGAAGAAGATCACAGGACAGCCAAAATATAGGTGTATGTATATATGGACAAATAAAGGGTTTTACTAAAAAGTGTTCGATGTGGTTTGGATAAATTGTATTTATATGGATTCATGTGAATAAATGAAGTTTTAAAAGAAAAAAGAAGGCTAATATTTTTATTGGATTTTATATATGAAAGATCATTTTTGGAATCAAGTTTTTAAAGAGAAAAAAAAAGAATTTTATTGTTAATAATTTCATTAATAGTAATATCTATGAATATTATTAATAATAATATCTATGAGTATGTTGAAAAGTACCATACTTTTGCAATTCAACAAACAACACGTATTCTATTCTAATCAATGTTTATCCACAAAATGAACTATTTATACCCTCTATACATTTGAAAGCGAGGCGAAGCTTGAAACAAATCATGGTGTAGTTTTTCAGTTCCACTGTATTTTGTAAAACTGCTGAAGAAAATTTGTTTTAACAGAAACATCTAAAATAAAATAAACTTCCATGAATGAATATAACCACATTGTTGCATTTAAAATCATTTTCAATTTAATACATAGACTAAAAAGAAATTTAATGTTTCTAATAAACTTTCACAAGACTTCATTAATCACATGGTAATGATAAAGCAAAATCTTCACTACACTGTTAATACAAAAAAAAAAAAAAAAAGCTTATACAAAAAAGAGTAAGATAAAAATTTTCAGCATTAAACATAATAGTAATAATGAAAAAAAAACTCGGAAATAAAGTCAGAATAACAAAACTTTTAAGGATTCATAATGCTATTATCATTATATTCAACATTATCAATCCACTGCTGCATAAAGATCTCTTAAAGTTATTCCAGTTTCTCCCGTCTATAAATTTCTTTTCCCACATCATTCCAGCAAATTTTTTATCCATCCATCTCACATGCAGTCTTTTTGGTACATATTTTACAATTATCTTGATGTGTACTTTATGATTTCAGTTGTACATCTAGATCATTTTTTATAGTGTCACTCCAAGGCTAATTCCATTTCAATCTTTTAATTCTTTCATTATTTATTATGTCATTTCACATTCGATCTGTCCTTCCTAATTTCAACCCACATCTCTATTTAAATGTTTATATTATTTTTCTATTAAATGTTTAAGTCTCAGAGTCATACCTAAATAAATACTGATAATATGGTTATTTAAAAGCTTTCTCTTTAAAAACATAGGTGCATTTTCTTTTAATATTAAATTATTTTTAGGCAAAAGTACTTCATCCAAATTTAATTTTATGATTAATTTCGTTTCTATTTCTATTAATAATTTGATCAGGATATTTATACATTGGTATTTATATTCATTATTTATCCTCTCTCTCTCATCTAAACTAAGAAAATTAATTATTTACACAATGATTTTATCTACTATAGAAAATTTTGCAAATATTAACAAATACTTAAAATAAAATAAAATAGTCCAACATATCATATCTAATAATATACCATCACCACAAACCTTCAGACAAATAAAATGCCCAAATTTTGGATTTGATGTGATAAATTTTCCATAGCAATTTTCTTTTATTAGAACAATACAACTTGTGAACAATAAGCCTCTATGAATCAAAACATTGAGTTGGTAATTGTATATGTTTTTTTTTTAAAAATGCAATAAATGGATAATCTGAAAGATAATTTTAGGAATAACATTTCATTAACAGATATCTATCACTTTTATAAAATTAAACTGCCCATGTCAATAATCAGTCTAATTAAAGACATATAAACAATAACTAATTTATTCTCTCATCTGTAGAATAAATTAATTTTGATAGTGTGTTCAATATTCATTATTTCTCAATTTTTTTTTACTGCTTTTGCCTTCTCTTCTTGATCTTTTAGCAATTATAATTATAATCTTACTATTTAAGACTTAACACTTCTTCATTTAAGACTGTAATCTTAACAAGAATGAATTTATTTCATCAAAACATTAAAAACTAAAACAATATATATTGTAACGGTTGCTGCCTGCATCTCTATACGCATTGAGCATGACATGCGTTTTCTAACATCAAGCAGCAATTAAGAAATATTCAAAGGCATCCAAAATATACATTACTATAATCATACCTTTGAAAGGTTCGTTTACTGCAACCTTTGCGCGCCATCTTAAGAATGAGATTGCTCCCCTGCTTAAGGGATATGATCATGTAATTAATAAAGAGTTATAATCTCTTATATTTTCTTTTTTTATATATAAAATCAATAGAAAAGTGAAAGCCTAACGAATGATTCCCGATCCCAGTATTTAATCCCTGACTAGCTCAATCAACTCATGATCTCGGGATGGTGGTTTGTTGCTTCGTTAACAGAAAAGGTCAAACAATAATATCTTTATCAAATACACAGCACAATGCCATACTTTAAAATTATATGTTAAATTTATTAAGCCCTCTATGATTATATAAATATTTACAGAATAAAGAAAAGAATAAACACACACACATAAACGATATTAATTAAAATTCAAGCGTATAAATAAATTTTAAATAGTTTCATAAATGGGAAAGGAATGGTCTGAAATTCTCCCCTGCTTACACTTTAAATTCAAAACTTGGAATAAATTACTTATACAAAAACAATGTGTATTGGACATGGTATGCATGTGTTTCATAATAAAAAAAAATGATTTAGCCACGAGTTGATGATATTTGAATCTTAAACGTTCCATAATATGAGTCCTGCAAGTGGCGGACAATAATAATTATTTGGAACACTTTCTAACACACTTTTATTCCTTATGGAAACAATCCTGCACGTAGCGGATGGAATAAATTTACAAGGAGAACAAACTCGTGCTCAACTATAATTTGAATCTTAAAAGTTCCATAATATGAGTCCTGCCTGTAACGGACAATAATAATTATTTGGAACACTTTCTTACACACTTTTATTCCTTATGAAAACAATCCTGCACTTAGCGGATGGAATAAATTTACTATTATTTCAAAGCGAAACACATACATCCAATGACCAAACCACCCAACTATTTCTATTTAACTATTTTGAAATATTTCATATTTACTTTCTCTTTTCTTTTATAATTTATTTAGATACTCCAATGAATTACGTGTACCTTTACGTTAAAATTAGAAACGAAATATTTATAACTGAATTACGCAATTCATTGGTTCATTTAATAATAGCAATATTAGTAAAATAACGAATTACTCGTAATAAGACATAAAAAAATAGATATAAAAACATAAATAATACTTCCCGAAGGCTTCATCCTTCTTTGGGCTAGGATTTTGAGGGCGATATATATCTGCTGTGCAGGTGATTACTTAACAGGGCTTCAATGGAGGTTGACAAATTGTCCATAGAAGCTACACTTTAAGAAACAGAAAGTCACATCACTGGATGGCTATGTAGGTCTTCGAGCGGTGCGAATGTACCGAACTTGGTTTCCTACTCCATGTTCATTGCTGTATCACGAATAAATCTTGATTCCATTCTCTTAGCGATATAAAACATTAGCTTAAATTTCAATTGTATTTTTCTTCCTCAGTCAATGAATATCATATTTCTTGGTCTGCACCTTTTAAAATAGTTCAACTATTAATAACTCTTCCACTTGTTCAGCATTCCAAAAAAATATATTTTTACATTCATAATTGTGCTTTTCCGTCTGTCCACTCCGAAAACTATACTGCTAACTACCAGAGAACGGGTAAGAGTGCCCGTGAGAGTGAACGAATATAACCCAGCTAACTAATTAAATTTCACCTGACCAGCCTTTATATATCCCCCCCTCCATTACAGGGTGTATTCTCTCATCCCCTCCACAAGTTATTGCTTTTACATTTCTGTTTTTAATTAAATTATTAATCCCTGTTTTTAATTACTTAAGTCCAAACAATGGATTTAATTTTAGCTATCTGCTTGGAAAAAATTTGTCTTACGATAACTTTATCTTTTAATTAATTTCAGAATTTCACAGACCATTTAAATTCCAATCCCTTGATTTCTTTAAACAATAAAATAAAATCACATTTATTTAATTAAATAATTTTGAGTAGGTGTCAAGCCGAATGACCACTGATACAATTTCTACATTTTCCCCCAAAAACATTATACAATAAAAGAAAGAGGTCATTGGCTTGCCTGCGGTCATGAACATTAAGTTCTAAAAAAAAATTATAAAACTGTATACTTGTTGTCACATAAAAATTGTTTTTAAGTTTTCCAAAAAGAATATTCAACAAGCAACAGAAGAAAAAATACAACATTTGAGAATCTAAAATAAAATTAAAATAAAACATGTTTACTGTTGGGTTACTTGCAAATATATTTCAGTTTCCCGCAATAATTTCTTTAATGCCCTACCATATTTATTCACATCATAAATAAAAAAAAATATATAGCCTTTATTAACAGCAAAATACATATTTACATGTGGTGTCCGCATTTGTTTATTTATAAGCGTATTATCACCATTCATCCTATTTGTTCACAATATATTGTGTGTGTAAGCAACAGAGAAAATATACCTGCACAGACCACTCCTTTTATTATAATATGTACATTTGTTTGGGCTGCAACTATGCTTGCAGCCATCTTTGTGGCAGTCATTTAAGACTGACTGTCACAATATATATATGTAAACTGAAAGGCAGATGAAATGTTTCATTTGTTATCATTTTTTAATAATAATAATTTATATTTTACTATTTTAATTAGTTGGAAAAAGTAAAAAAAAAAAAAATTGAAATAAAAAACAAAATGTATTTTATGGTCTTCTCATCTACATTATTTAAATTAGATCTAAAACAAATCAGTAAAATTTGAAAAAGGAAATATAAAAAAAATGGGAATTTCTCTACATAATAGTAAAATATTTATTTGTCCATTATTTTGGTCAGGACCATGATGATTTGAACTACATGGCTAGATAATTAATAGAGAAATATAGAAAATAATACATGGAAATAAATAAAACAAAAAATATGCATATGCATATTGAAGGAATGCAACAGTATATAATATTAGATGGACAACAAACTGAAAAATGCGAATATAAATATTTTGTATAAAAATCACATAAAGAGGAACAACAAATGAAGATATGAGAAAGGTATATACAGGGTAGAAAACCTATAGTAATATTAAATGTGATATTGTGACATTTGAATATATCAAAAATAAATGATAAACGTAAGATTCAATATGAAAAGTATCATTACAAACTGGAAATGAAATTAAAAGTTGGAAATAAAATTAAAAGTTAACAGGAAGAAGGAAAGATAACTGTTGACTACAGAAATGAATTATTGGTGAAGTTTGCAGGAAGACCAAAAAGAGAGTGCAAAAGCAATAAAAGAATTTGAGATTTAATGAATATAAAACACACTATGGTAAAAGACATGAAAACAAAGCCACTAAAATTGTATGAATATATAAAGAGATGACTCAGGAAGATTATTCAAACAAATATTAAACTGCCACCAGAAAAGAGAAAAGAAGAGATAAAGAAGTTAGAAACAAACAGGAATTTGCAGGAAAGTTTATGAATAATAGAGAGGTATGAAGATTGAGAATTGAAAAATGTTATAGAGCATTATGGATGATAAGATGTACTTTATGGTAATTACCATTGATGTTTAATTATTTCACATATATATATTTATAATTTACTAATTTCATTATTAATATATATATAGGCTCTGCAGCACAGATAATGAAGCTATTCAATGTACTTAAAATTATCAAAAGTTACCGCCAAGCGCTTTTGGGACAGTTTATAGTCCCATATTCCATTACTGTGTTATTAAACAAATAAATTATTTGTTGTTATGTATTTAAAATGTTAATGATTACTTACTGTACATATTTTTGAATTAATTTATAACTTAGTGAACTAATTAATCATACATTTTTCATAAATGATATTTCTCTAATAAATATCATATAATTGACATTTAATCAGTATGATGTGATATCATATATTGTCTGATTTGTTTTGACTAATAATAAAAGAGAGTAAAATATTAAATGACCTTTTTTTTTCTTTCAATTTAAGTTCACACAAATGGAAAAAATGATAAAATTTAATTACAGTTTTGCCACCTACTTGAAAGTCATATAATATTACAGTTCATCTTATCAGACATTCAAAATGTAAAATATATGAAATGAAAATAACAAGGAATTTTTGCATATTTATTTAATTTAATAAATTTAAAAGAATTCTGAGAGTACAGTACATATTTTAATAGTCAATCATTAGTGAATATAGCTTATGTATCATAGTATCACACTACAGACAATTTTATACAAGTTATTGTGGAATCACTGAAGCATAATGTTAAAGTACTGAAGGGCAATAAATTTCTTGTAACACATAAGGAAAATATAATGAGTGAATGTAATACATTAGGATAAAATTTATTAGAATTCTTGCCAGAACAAAAATATGACCAATAATAAATGAAGATAAAGTAAACATTTAATTATCTATTTGATTTTTTTTTTTTTAATAAATGATACAAAGAAGACAATATCATTAATATGAATGGATAATTTGGTTTTTTATTCTAGCAAAGTTTGTAATTGCATATCAATTAAAATCCTAATCATATGCACATATATATTAATTAAATATTATTTTATTGTATTTCAGGATTATGACATAATTTTCCTTCTAATATTGAAATATAAAATTAATCTTATAATAGATTTTCAATATTATTAACCAATTACAATTTTGTTTATATTATTATAAAATAATTATAATTATGATTAAGAATTTTAAATATTAAACTGATAAATTATTAATATAAGCTATAATCTAACTCAGCAGTCCCCAACCTTTTTACACTTAAGAGCACATTCTATAATTCCGATCAGATGGCAGGCACCATTTATTTTTTCAATATAAATTTATAGTTGGATATTGTTAATGATAGACTCTTTTAGCTGTAAAAGTATAGTATGACCTACAATTTGATTACAATATAATACAATAATTTATAAGAAATCTTAAAAATTAAATTCATTTGTATCAGATAAATAATTTTTTATAGTGTTCGGATAGTGGCGGGCACACGTAAAATGGTCTGCGGGCACCATGGTGCCCGCGGGCATAGGGTTGAGGATCCCTGATCTAGCGTATCATCTGTTAATTAAGGTAAACAAAAATATTTAGATAATAAAAAGTAGGTATTGCTAATCACAATTAAGAGATTTCCAATAGCCTTTTTTCTTATCCTTTAATCAAAAACACGAATGTATAGCCAATCCATAATATTATATGTAAAACAATAAGGATAGTAAATGTAATATTAATATCAAAATTTTAATTGATTGTTCAACCCCTGGAATTCATGGCAAAAATGAGAATAGATAGTTGTTAATACAAATATTTATTTTAAAAAGAAATCTATTTATTTAGTTACAATAGATTGAATCAGTTTACAAAAATAAAAGCAGTAAAATAACGATGAGGAGGAAAAAACTATTGTTTTTGTAATATATAAGGGATTCGAACTCAGGTTTTCACATGACCGTCAACTCTCCATGCCATCTCATATTGCTGACCCACCTAATCACACACATGTTGAAAAGATAAATAATCACCAATATACTAACTAAAAGAAAATGCAGAATGGCTACATAATCAATCTGTAAATAAATAAAATTGGGTAGTTATCATTGAAATATAAATTGGGAAATCAAAGAAAGTAAAGCAGAAATTATTTTAGAAAGTGCTCACATTCAGGAAAAAGTGTAAGACATAGTAACATAAATGAATGATTCAAGATAAGAAAAAAGGATGTAATGGACAGCATTGTATTAGAGATTTATAAATATTGCTTCAGAGCAAAGACCTCATCAACTGCCCTCCAAGAAGACCAGTAAAAAAGAAATCATACTCACTATATAGTTAATAACAAAATAGAGGATCTAATATTTCCTTCCTTGTTTTATCCTCAATCTAAGAACAACTACATACTCATTTATCAACCAACAAATAATTGGGTAGTTAGCTAAAATATCTATGCACTGATTACCTGACAAAAAATTCTAAAACTACTTGTATTCAAAAACAATTTCTGATTTACCTAATCTGGATACAAATCACAGGGCATATGAATATCAGGTAAATAAGCTAATTATCATATTATCAGATTCTTAAAAAGATTTACAATAAACATAAATGAGACTTTAAAAGCCAAATAGCATGAATATTGTTAGAACCATATAATATAATAAGGCAATAAAATATGTATAGAAAATAGAAAAAAAATTAGAATAAAATGGCCAATGAAAATATCAAATCAAAATTGTTAATTAAGTGAATTCAATGCTTCACAATACACTGGTCTGAATGAATATTTCTCATTCAATCACAATAAATATACATAGCTTTTTCATCTATTACTTTTTTACATATTTATAGAGATCCTAGTTAATAAAGGGTTTTTTTAATCATTTATACTATACATACAAGTATAACAAATTAACAATTGTGATATGATCAAATCCCTCCCTCCTTTTTAATTTAATAAATAAATATAATGCAATTATATTTCCTAATCAATCTAACCCTGAGTCAAATTATGTATGATATAAAAAAGGACTATAACTTGTGACAGCTTTTATTTAGTTGTTTCAGATGTCATTGCTTAGTGGACCATATAGCTGAACACTACTAAATTTTTCTCTCTTCTTTCTAATTACAGTATTTTTTTGTTATTGGATTTCTATTTATGAAGATTTAGTAAATTAATTAAGTGTATTAGCATTCATACATGGAGAAATCTAAATAATGAAAATTTCTGAATTTAATTACCACATAATTTAATAAACAATTAAGTACATACTATAAATACAAAATTATTTATTAATACTACTCTATTGAATATTATTAAACATTAACATATACATATTGAATACTATTATTTACTGTGAATGTTTAGATGGTTACTGGTTGGTATCTAATTACATAGAATAAGTATATAACACATTTTTAATTACAAATTTAATTAGGTATTCTGTTAGCAATAATAATTTAGTTCATATGACTTTTTAATTCATTAAAAGTTTGTATTACTAGTTCAGATAAACATTAAAGTTAGGTATAGAGCTCTCATTAATCTTATACCTATTATTTCTGTGATTGGATTTAATGATTGATATAAAAGGTGCTTACCATGACCAAGGGTTTATTTCTACTCTCTACAGGATCCATTAGGTTCGTTTGAAGTGTGGTTTTCTTATAAGCTTGCTAGGATCCTGCTATTATATAGGCACATCATTTTGAATCAAGATCTCCTGTCAACTTTAAGCTAGGAAGAAGGCATCGGTGACCATATCTGTTTAGCAATGCATCTGGTTTGAATTATATCTACAGTTAAAAGAAAACATGCAGGAAAACATTTTTTTTACAGCTTTCTGCATCTTTCTCCATGATATGCCACTCAATGAAGAATACAGCATTCTAATTTTCAGAATTCATAAACTATATTAAATAAGCAAAGAAGGAATGACTCAAAGTTCCCAGGTCACCTTTTTATACCACTGGTCTGATTCCATTGTGCAAGTACCTATTCACACTTGTCTTTATCTTTTCAGGAATTTAATTTACCGAAAAGCTTATTTTTATTACAATTAATTTTCAATATTAATAATAACTTACATACAATACATGGTTTTATATTATCTTTAACATAGTCATTTTTGGCTTGTGGACTACCATAATTTCATCAACCAAAACAAATGAATACTTTACAAAATTTATATAAGATTTAATTTTCTACAATCTCTAACCTTTTTTTCTTTTTTTATTTATTAGATTCTTCTTGGTGATCGACATTCCGATCAGCCATATTCAATTAGGAGAAGAAATATCACACCTCAAACTTCCCCTCTAATTACAGTTAATTGCATTTTTCTCTTATCTTAAAAAACTCTGCATGTATATTTTCTTTAATTATCAAACAAATAGTTACAATAGAAATAATAAATCTTGTTTATTAAATAAAAATCTACATTTGTTCATATATTATTATTATATTTTATAAAATATACTTTTCTCTCAACAATTTTCTTTCATGGTAGAATGGGAAAGACTCAAAACTGTGATAACTTTAGTTGATTTTATTCTTAATCTATTATTTAAAAAAACTTTCAACATAAATTCTTTTATTTAATGATTTAAGTTATGCTGGGCATATCGAATGGATTTATTAGCCAATAATAATTTATATCTTTTATATAAAACTTATGTTATGACGGCCATGTTTAATGGAATTACTAGCTAATAATTTATTTATTTATTTTTTATATAAATCTGTTACACTAAGCTGGCCATATTAATGGGTTTACTAGCTGTAATAATTTATCTTTTATATAAGACTATTATATTATGTTGCCAGATTTAATAGATTTATTAGTGGAGACCATTCTACATATTGCTATTCGGTCATAATTTACTTAAGGTATATATGCTGTTTCCAAAACAATGATGGGTAGAATCATGTGGTCTTTAATGGGTAGAATATTTGGTCTTAGGTCATCAGTATACTATGAAGCATAAACAAAGAGGAGAATGATCTCAATTTGTGCACAATAATGCACACAACAACTGAAAACCAAATTTATTACTCCACTATAACGGTCGGGGTGTACAGTGTCTTGCCGTATCTGCCAACAGAGCGCCACTAGGCCAAAGTAGACAGATACGCGCTGTTAAGATCACGACCGCCAGCCCCAGTCACCAGCTCAAGTAGACGCAGAAACTTAATACACTTATTAAAATATATTTTAATAAAGAATAATAAAAACAATCACTAGATCACTGTCAGTATAAATAACACAAAAATTTTATTTACGAATATATATATGTGATGACACAAACTTTAAAATTATTATATAAAAAAAAATTATGTTATGTCTCATTATTATTTACTATTATTTTTATTTGTTTTAACTTTTATTTTTAATCTTAGAGATGTTGAGTATAGATGAGCTGCCAGACGACGCACTTAAAAGACTTTCAAACATTTGATTCCAGGCTAAAGGTCCGCAGCGACCCCAACACTCGCTTCCAGATATATATCAGCAACCAATGCAATGTGAACATGTTAGCATAGAATCATGCAGACAGGAATGTGCATCTGAACAGCGTGATATTATTGGAAAAAACATGAGCTTCAATCAGTATAGGAATGTGCTTCTATCTGGTGAAGGAATCATGCATGTAATATAATAAAAAGAATAACGCTTCGTATGGATGGGAGAGCGGTCTATCTTGCCGTGCTTATCCTCCCAATCCATAGAGCTGGAATGGGTCAATGGCGCAGGAAATACATCTGCATCTATTTCAATGATATGACTACCTCTTTGGGGTCATGCATTCAGTTGGACTCATCACCCTAGGTGCTAACACCCTTCACATTACATTGATATAAACGTCCATATATCTCTCCACCAGCATTGACACAACTACGAAACAAATAGTCCGAAATCAAAACCCTTTTTAAACTAACATATATTTAAACAAGTCTAGCAGCCACCTACACTCAACTAACATTTAAATCATTTTATTAATTTATTTCTAAAAAAAATATCTTTAGTTTACGGTTTTGAATCATTTTAAAATGACACATTATATTTAACATTTTTTTTTCACAAATACTATTTTTAACCTATTTTTAAAATTTAATAATGCACAAATAATGATATACGTTTCTACTTTTAAATTTAAGTTTGCAATTGCAAACCCCTACCCTATTACAAACAGATCTTATTAAGCATGAATAAAAATATAAAAAAAATGCAATACATTTTTTTTTAAGAGATTACGTTTAAGACTTTAAATAAGAGTTTAAAATCGCAAAGTTTATAGAAAGATAAAGTTCAGGTTTGCTCATTAGGAAAGAAAGTCTACAGTTCATTTTAAAGACACAAAGTTTGAAGATTTTATACTTAAGAGAGTTTATGTTTCATTTACAAATTTATACTTTCCTTTGTTTGTGCTCGTTCCTTCGCGAGGAATATCTAAGTTTCGCAAGGGCCTTGTTCTTGCGGACGACAATTTATGAAGCTTGACGAGTATTTCTGCATACGGCACCAGTAGTTCGATCCTGGGATCCGTGAAGATGACAGCTGCCTTCGGCTGGCCGCACCGAAGGAAGTACGATGAAGCTGATTACATTTTTGGTGACGGCGATAACTTTTAAAATTTTTATTTTTACTTTTAGCAAATATGAATGAAATCAAAACTTTAATTTTATGATTCTCTCTACTAATTATTGTTTTGGATTTTCATTTTATAGTCCTCAGGCACCTTATCTCTCGAATGCATGGATCGAACTCTCATATTTTATATCTATTTTTCATTGGTTCATTAGGTTTATCCAAGTAGATTTTGGGTTTGTGGCTAAGTAGATTTTGGGTTTTCCACTGAGGTCTGTGTCTTTATCTTTGGGCGGGGAAAGCAAGTCTTTTGTTTCTAACTTTTACACATGTATTTTATTTCGTAATCATTTTCTTTTCAATGGTCATTTTGCCCTAAGGATCTGTTTGTAATTTTTATTTTTAAGATTAAAACTCTCGTTATTTTTAAAATCAAAAGGTTTTTTATTATATTTTATTTAAATTATAGAATCTTTGTTTCGATTCTATAATTTTTTTAAAGCTTATTTTATTTCGATATTTAAATCAAACATTAATAAATTAGTAATTTGTTATTTGTGCATTTTGAAAGTTTGTGCTTTTAATTCAGTATTAGATATTTACAAAAAAGTTATGTATTAAAATTTAAATGTAACGCATATATATATCCCGTTACACCACATTGGCCTTGCTCAATCAATTCCTAGTTCTTTTGTTTTTGCCTTATGCATTTTCTGAAACCCAATACTCTAAGACTTAGGGGCCATTCTGGACAAATTTCCTAGAACCATGGGTGCAGACAGTGAAGAGATATTAAAGTCCCCCACATAGTATGACCATGCTACTCCAATAACACTAACAACAATACTACTCTATCATCATCACCAAAACACAGCCCATTCCACAAACCACTAACAATGAATCAAAAAAAATATTTTCTTTTAATAAATTTGTTTAATTCATGGATTGGGATACTCTTTATTATTATTATTATTTTCTCTGTTTTTTTAAAAAAGATCATTATTAACTCTATGAATCTCTTTTTACATTTTCAAACGACAAATAAGTACTTATTGCCCATCATATATCCATGTTTCTTTTTCTGTTGGACAGATCCACAGTCTTCAGAGTACATGCTATCTGGACTAATATACTAAAGCTATCTGACCTCAACTCGAAGTTGGCTGAGATAATGGAGACTTTGAACACTCACTTGGTCAAACCAGTCTCTCCATTTAACATACAGGTCTTTCTCTGAGGATCTGCCCCCAGGAGAGAAATTTAGACCTCAGGACAGCTCTAAATTTATCTCCTGGGACAGAAACCACGGATGGGTTTCTTATTTATTTATCTTGAGTTGGCATATTGTTTCTTGTCTTTTAACCTGCCTGGAGATTTCTTACCCTTTTTAATATACCTGGGTTACATAGATATTTTTTTATCTCAGAGCATTAACTTGCATCATTCTTTCAGGTTTGAAACTTATTCCCAGATTTTGGTACTGGCTCCTCGCCACTCAGACTTACCCAGTGTCTATTAGCAAATGTTCCCAGAGTTAGGAAAATTTTTCACTGTTTTAATAATTTGATTTTCCATCAGTGTCCTTGCCATTAATGCCTGTAACTTGGTAACTTTCCTGAAAAATAGCATATAGGGTTCTTCTGGCTGCTATTTTTCTTGAGTCACTCTATGCTTTATAGTTCCTTGATGATCCTCATTCCAGTAATATTTCATTGCAGCCTGTTCATTTTGTGCAAAGTTGACTGGTTTTTCAAACAAGGATTCCTACCAAGCTCGTGCTGCCCCTGTAAGTGACTAATTGATATTGCCAGCTTGACTCCTTTGATCATCGAATTTATCTCAAAATATCTCTCCAAGCTAGTTATATGTTCCAAGTGTGATTTACCTTCATGATCATAGAAGATCTTCACTTTTAAAATTGATTAACTAAACTGGGTATGTTTTCTTGCATTTCTATGATTATTCACATACTTTGGCCTTCCCATTGACTCTTCATTACCTTAATTTGTTGTGCCAAATTGTTCACTTCAGCTTGGATTTTTTTAATGAAGTCTTGTTTATGACACACTTCATCTATTTCTTTCTCTGACTTCCTATATCTTAAACTTTTTCCTCATTCTCTTTCTTGTAGTCATCTACCTCTGACTTTTTCTACTACTTCGTTTATCAATTGTCTAACATCTTTAATATCCTTTCTTCAAAGATCTTTGACTCTCTCATTTCTTTCAATTTGCTCTTTAATATCCTTTCTTCAAAGATCTTTTGACTCTCTCATTTCTTTCAATTTGGCCTTTATTTCTATCATTTCATTCTTAAATTTCCTTTATTTCATTCATGATTTCCTTCATTTCGTTCTTGAATTTCCTCACGTCTTTCAATTTGGCTTTATTTCTACCATTTCTTTCTTAAATTCCTTCATTTCATTCTTGAATTCCCTCATTTCGCTCTTAAATTCCTTATTAGTTCTTTAAACATTTCCAGTAATACTGTCTCATTACCCTCTTTTATCTCTCTATCACTGTCTCCTGACATCTTGTTACTAATAGTCTTGCCATTTTTTAATATCCTAAGCATGTATACTATTTTTATTTTATTTTCTGCTAATAACTCCTATATATATACTATTCTGATTATTTTCTGGTAAAAGTCAAAAATAATTCTTTTTTTAAAAAAAAAATTCTCTAGCTCTATTTAAACCATTTAGTATTTCAATTAATATTATGCTTAACAATCCAATCCCCCTTATTCCTGATGCCATGTTTGCTCTTCGATTTTTAATTTCATCATCTATTTGCCTACTTTATTCCCTGCTAAAACACATTAACTGCATAAAAACTCTTACAACTGACAAACAAAAAAAATTTGTGTCTTTTTTAAAAACAATTACAACTTATCTCAGATTATGAGTTTTTTATTTTTGTTGCCTCACTTTGGGCAATTGGACCAAGTCAAAGTACCATGTTGGAACATCATTGTATTAGGCCAAGCCTTTTCATGTTATTTTTTTATATATTTATATAGATCCCTGTTACTAAAGGGGTTTTGATAATTCACATGAAAGACAAATGTCTATAAAAATAAAAATTAAAAAAAAAATTCTCAACATGATTTCCTATAACATTTATGCACATGTCATAATGCATTAAAGATCCTCAAAACCAGTAACAGAAAAGTCTTCTATCTTGTTCAAATCACTTGCAAATTCATTGTAGTCATTAGTTATAATAGTTTCTTGACAAGACAAACATTTCTTGCCCACTTCTTTGTAAATATTCTTTACAGAAAGTCCACTTGCACACAAAAATGCATAACAGCATACTGCTATTTGATAATATATTCTCAAGTATACTTTAACTACTGAAGCCATATTATGTAACAATTATATTTGTGACCAAAGTTAATGTTAAAACCTTCTGTGTGGATACTATTATTCTATTACATGTTTTATTTTCACTTATAACTTAAATACAATAGAGCCATAATATCTACTATATTTTATTCCAAGTCTCTCTTGCGTACACCATGTATTGCAGCTCACACTTTGTCGGTATGCTTTGATTACCTTAAAATATGTATTCTTTACTGAACTGCACATATGCAATACTTTTCAACACAAACACAAATATATGATACAACTGCTTTTATATGAGTATTGTGTGCATATATAGATTAGGATTATAATATATATTAAATTAAAATAAAATGATGTACTTATTAATAATAAATTGAAAGTCATTTACATGAATTTTTACTGTAATGTTCTCTTATTTGTACTGACTCTAAAGATAAAAATAATTACAAACTTACTATATTATATAGACAAAATAAGAGTCATAGTTTACATGACCCAATTCTCTTAAGCTTGTAAGATATAAACAATGAGCATTGTCAATTGCTTAACAAGTTTTGTGATAAATGCTTAGCCAGAGAAAGCATTTAAAATATTTCTATCAGGAACCCTCCCCCAACCTCTGCTCATGGTTTTGTTCTATTGGCACTCCTCAGAGAGGCGCTAGGGTAGCTTCTGACACTAGATCTAAAAATACCAACCCAAAGCCAGAATTCATCTAAAAGTTATCTATTGAGTGGAAAATCTGAAATTTTCAGACACCTACATGTCTTCAAACCCAGCTATCCAACTCAAATAGCTATATGGGGCTGGGAGATCTTCAGCCATACCATATATTAGTAGTCTTAGCAATATAACATCGCATAAGACTTAAGGCAGAGACTATAAATAGTCAAAATATGAATCATAGATTACATGACCCAATTCTCTTAAGCTCATAAGATATAAACAATGAGCATTGCCAATTCCTCAACAAGCTTTATGATAAATGCTTAGCCAGAGAAAGCATTTAAAATATCTGTCAGGAACCCCTGCCTAAACCTCTGACCATGGTTTCATGCTATTGACATTCCTCAGAGAGGCACTAGGGTAGCTTCAAACACAAATCTAAAAATACCAACCCAAAGCAAGCATTTATCTAAAAGTTATCTATTGAGTGGAAAATCTGAAACTTTCAGACACCTACATATCTTCAAACCCAGCTATCCAACTCAAATGAATAGTGACATATTAGACTTCCATTATAATTAAATAAATTCTGGGTTATATAGTTTTTCTTCACTAATATTTTGTTTCTATGGAAACAAAATAGTAATCTTGCTATCAGAAAGCTATGACCTCCCTAATTGTTTGATGTTTTTAAGCCTATATTGACTTAGGAATCAATATAGTCATTCCTACTTGTTACCCATTTCGTATTCTCATTTAAACTCTTCAAACTTTAAGCTTTCTGACTCAATATAAGAATGATTAACATTTTTTTTGTCTGCCATTATTAAATTGATAACTTTCATTTAATCATTTAAGGAAAATACTTTATGAATTTCATTCAATTTTATAAAACGTTTAGCTTTACACTTAGAAAACATTTTATTATATCAAATATTATACACATCAAATGCAGAAAGTATCATAAAATAAAATGTATATCCATTCAATGTAACCCAAAGAAATGTTATTAATAAATGTGATCCTCCAAAATAGAAAAACAGCTGCTGTCATACTGTAAAATTTATTAAAGTTATAAATTATAATATTTTTACTTTTTGTTTATTTACATTTTTTGTTTTTGGATGATGTAATATTGATACAACATATATTGTGGCTTCACTGTAATTATTTTCTCTCATATTACAATATAACAATTTCACCAAAATTTATTATTTTCAATTAAATTTCACTGAACTTTATTATTTTCAATTAAAATAGTAAATCAAAATTAATCATTTTCAAAATTTCCATACTAATTCATTGAATTGCCTGATAATTATTCATGAGATTTATCATTAACACAATTGCCAAGAGCTATTTGAATAAATTCTACTCAAGTACCTATTCAAGTTAAATCATTTCAACTATAAGTTAATTTATAGTGAATATTCTGGAAGAAACTACATATAACAGAATGTCAGAATTGGCCATCAGTATATTAATCAATATAATGATAAACTACAAAATATTTCTATTTAATAAGACTACAAATTCTTGCAATTATACTATAAAAATATATTTAAAAGTTACAACTTACCCTGTTATTGTATCTCAAAACATCTTATTATATGTAAGATTTTTTTAAAAAACTGTATATATATAAATGATACACTTAACTTCATTTAGGTTGCCATTATTGGTTATAAACTGTTACTGTTTTGGAATTCTGTGAATGTGTATTTTTTTAATGACAATAAATGTAAAAACACAATATTGATTATTAATCATTCAAGAATATAAGATTAAACTAAGCAACAACAACCAGATTTCACTATTTCCAGCTTTTTGTTAAGATGCAACTAAACTATATTTACAAAAAAATTCAAGGAAATTAATTGAAACATTTAAACACTTTATCAAAAAAGATTGTTTCCTTAATTTAATTTTGCTTCTTTAATTATATTTAAAAACAAAACAAAAACAATAACATTGAGATTATAGTATCCTAATTAAATTTTCAACAAGTAAAAAACATATATATATCATGAAATTAGCCTGTTGAAAAGCTTTGGCCTCCAGTGCTTTGTAGATAATTGAAATAATCAAAACAATTTTATAATGTTCTGCTACTTGCTTGGTTTCATTTTTATAATGATATTCACATGATTAAATTAATCGTAATAAAATTAGAATTCATTCATACAAAAATATATAAAGAAATTAACTAGAATAATGCATAAATTATATTCACTTGAATATCCTATAATAAAATAAATGATTGAAACTTCAATATCCTCTTAACTAAAAGCAGCATCAAGGGAAAAAAAAAATTGACCAATAAAAATTGATCTGATAATATCTATTAGAAAAATATTTCAAAACTAACTTGCAGAATAATTTATTAATTTATATTGAAATGTATATTAATACAATGGATGCCAGAACATATATTTTGGATTCTTGTGTGTATACATTTTATCATTGCTAACAAAGCATTATACAGATACTTTGACCAGATCTATCATATATTTTCCAGGTAGTAGAAGTCATCCAGGAGTGACCACAGCAGAGCTGTCTGAGAATTGGAATTCTTTGTACAATTCCTGAATGATTTCTATTAACTAAAAAATGATTGATGGAATCCAATCAAGTGTCGGTATAATGCTCAGTAAATGTATATATGGAGGAATCCAAAAGAATATGTTCAAATCTTTTACTCATGAACATCTTTACTTTAATATGTAATGCAACACATTTGTATGTAAGAGAGGAAAAAGATAATTTTCACATTATGAACATCGACTTTGATGCATCTCTTATATAACTATAGTATATACGCATGCACACACACTGCTCAACATATTTTTCCTTTTTCAAAAAAAAAAATATTTGAGAGATTCGAACTCAGACTTTCACATGACCTACTACTCTCAGTGCCATCTTATATTGCTAACCCACCTGATTACACACATGTTGAAAAGATAAATAATCACCAATATACATATTTCATGCCAAACCAGCAATCACCAGTTGATCTAGATTACTATCCTCACACATATATACAATCAGTGCTTAGCTTTATATTAAGATAGCCAATCTTCATACTTTAACTAACATGGGCTTTGAACGTTCCATCATTAGATTTTCAATGGAATGGAAGGCTGAAGAGTTGTGAGTTGGAGTAGTTTTGAAGCTTGTCTATTAAAGTATAAAGATTGGCTATCTTAATATAAAGCTGAACACTGATTGTATATATGTGTGAGGATAGTAATCTAGACCAACTGATAATTGCTGGTTTAGCATGAAATACATATATTGGTGATTATTTAATCTTTTCAACATGTGTGTGATCAGGTGGGTCAGCAATATGAGATGGCACTGAGAATAGTGGGTCGTGTGAAAATCTGAGTTCGAATCCCACATATATTACATATATAAATGCAGGTTTAAGCCTGTACAATGTATTAAAAAAATATAGCAAATAAGCAAAATTCTCCAAACATTTAGAACTGTGAATCAAAACAGGGAAAACTCACTGCAAGCTAGAGTAATCAATGAATGGCAGAAGGCTTGTGCAGTGAGTGGCAATACGTATAGTGAGTTTTGCCTACTTTAATAACAGTTATAAGCAAGCATAAGAAATGGTGATCATGTGAACTGTGAATCAATAGCCCTTGATTTAAAAAAATGGGAAGAGTAAATCATGTTATAGTAGTTAATGCTAGTTAGATACCAATGTAGCATAAAGTAATGAAGACATTTAATAGTATCCCAATATATGTGTGATCACTCAATTTTTAATTTATTTCACTTTCTCTTAAAAAACATATATGTATTAGTATATAGTTAAATCGTTTGTTAGTCAGAAAATCATGTGCCCAAAGTAAAGCTGAGTTTCAATCGAGAAACTTTAATAACTCCTAGTCCATCAATATATCACTATGCTAAACTACACAAGACAAACATATCAGCATTTAAAAATAACCAAAGATGTTTATATTTATGTTTTATTATTATGATAATAAAATTATTAGATTATGTTAAACAGACCATCACTATAAAAAAGAATTATTATTAATTAAAATACATAACATTTTTAAACTTTATATATATACACCCATACCATAAACAAAATTGTCATCATTTTCAATCCATTACAAAATAAAAGACTATCCAAGTTTAATACAGCTTCTCTGATCCTTTGTTTCTCCACACCACCAACAAACTTTCTTATTTCATCCAAGTATTTCACATGTGATCTTTTTTTTTTTTTTTTAGGAATTTTTACAATTTTTTGGAATCCGATTTAAAATTTCAACTGTTCATCTATTATCACCTTGTTATTTATGTATTGGGCCTGCAATGTAGAGGAGATGGTAGGCTTTTTCATATCCGCAATAAATACATAAACTTGCGATCATGTCAAATAAACCCCGTGATGTTATCTGATCTCATATCATAACATGTAGCAGTAAAACTGGCATTCGTAAGGGAACGTGGTTGGAGGATTCAAAAATTCCACTCCTAAATGGCGATCTGCTTTATTTACAGTTGGGTTTGCAAATTAAGCTCTATAGAATGGGGAAAACTAGAGCTTGGCTTAATAGATAAAACTGTAATTGATTGGAATAACTTTATGTGAGAAGTTTGTATCATTGCCATGTTTTGTTTTGTGTGTGATAATTTTACACTCTCAGTTATTGTCCAGATTTCATTCATTCTGACAACATCTTTAGTGCTGTCAATTGCATTTTTTTAACTATTTTTTATTTCATTTGTATTAGTAGCTTTGATTCAATGATTTATTCCGACTGTTGGAAGACCTATAAAAGTGCTGAATTACTAACTGCTGATTACAATCATTTTCGAGTGAGCCACAAATATAATCATGTGGAAAGTGTGCATTTTAGGAAAAATAAAAATTTTACTTTGTCTCCATTTTGGGAAAAAAGTTTATCCACTTAAAATAAAGTAGGAACAGAAAATTGATTGTTTCAGCGTGACAATTCCTATTATATATTACATGATAAGTACTGTATGTGTATATTTTATGGTTTTTTGATAATATTTTAGACTATTTTTTTAATTTGATGATTGTTTTGTCTGTATTTAAAGTAACATTTGGGAAGTGCATAATTGGCTTGGCATATTTTACATTAATATTTTTACTGTTATTAAAAATGTATTTCAAGATCGAATATTTTGGTGAAATTCATATTTTTAGTATTGTTAGAAATTGATTTTCCACATCATATTTTATATTTTTTGTGTCAAAGTCATATTTTTAGTATTGTTAAAAATGCATAATCACATTTTTATATATTACACAGTAAGTACCATATGTGTATATTTTAGATTTTTTGGGGAATATTTTCGAGTATTTTTGTAATTGTTTTAGTATTAGACCTACAGCGCATTTTCACATATGTATTCAGGCTGCCAATAACTTTGTAAATCTTGCAAAAATATCATGTACATGTGGTCCATTTTGACGAATTTATCGTTTTAAATTTAGATCCAAGTGTACACATTATTTTGGTCAGATCAAAAGATTAGAAAGTTGTCAGCAGATTGATACAAATGTGAAAGGTACTGCAGGTCTAATACATAAGTACCATCATCTTTATAGTAATGCTGTCAGCCCAGCTCCATTTTCATTCTGTAATTTCTTTCAATGATATGGCCTGTGTAGATTTCACAGTAGGTAGAATCTGACTTGGGATTCTGGCACTTGCTAAAACTTATGAAATCCTGAGCAATGATACTCTGCTCTCTTATTTATATATTTTGTTTTCACTGTCTTCTTATTTTTATTAACATATATTGATACATACTTCAGTGAGTAGTATGATATTTCTTACTGATTTTCTATTAAATGTTGAAGTCTTATATCCATAAATAAGAACTTGTAAGATACAAATATTTAAAACTTTTTTAAACACATGCATATTTCCCTTTAACACAAAGTCATTTCTATCAAAAGCACTCCATCCAAGTTTAATTCTATGATTAATTTCATCCATTATATTTCTATCTGCATTAATAATCTGACCAGGGTATTTATAGTTGTTAACTTTTTGTATTTCATGATTATCAATTTTTATTCTCTTCTACTAAAAAAATCCATTGAACAATTCTTGCAACATGTCTTAAATCTGTGAATCATTATTTTCAAAAACAATCATATCATCTGAAAAATGTAGATACTTAAAGAATTTCCAATTAGTTTTATTTTCTTACCTTCCCATTTTATCACAAACTCTTCTTAATCTTCATAATATCACCATGTAATCTAATCATTGCTGAGGCATTTTGATAAATATTCTTAAGAATATGACAATATTTTCAGATCTATATTATAATGATCCAAAGTTTAAACCAGTGTGGAAATAGTGGCAACTCCTATTCACTGATACTTTCTATAATATCTCTTAAAACTTGAATAAAAGTCAATGTACTAAAACTATTTTTAAATCCAGTTTGATCTTTTGGTTGGTTACAATCCAAAGTTTGTTGTAATTACCTTGGTAAAAATTTTGTAAAAAACTGATAGATCTGTAATTTCTAATATCTTGTTTCATCACTTTTCTTAAATATCAATATTGCTACTGCATTCATCCAATCCTCATTTAGTATACAACTTTGCCAACAATTTTTCTATTTCTTCATTTGATTCTTTTAAAATATCAATAATAATTTCATTATTTCTTTTGGAATTTTTCCTTTTTTCATAAATTTAATCATATGTTTCATGTCTTCATTTATAATACTTGGCCATTCAGAAAATGAAATAATTTAAGAAATAATTTGTTTTCTTATTTTTTATTATTATTTAGTTCTTAATAGAACTTTATCACAGATTTAGTGTTGTTATCCCTTTTTTTTTTTTAAATAATAGTTCCATATATTATTATTATTCTTGAAACAAATTTCTTCCAATACCAAAATGTTTTACACTTTTGAGATATTTATTTTCTTCTATAGTTTTTCTTGCCAATATACAATTACATTTTTTTATATCACCATTAAATTTTTTCATATCATTTTATAAAATTCTAGATATTCAATTCTTAATGGACCATTTTTTAAAAATTTGATATTCCTTATTTTCTTCCTATATTGTTTTGTCTTGGAAAATTTATTAGTAAATTGTGCTTTTTTTTTGCAACAATAGTAATCTTTCTTGAAATTCTTAAAGTATCAATTATCTTCCTATTGATTTCAATTAAGTCTGATCAATCTATAAAGTCTATGGAGTTCTTCTGAAAGTTAAGAATATCAACTGTAATCTTTTTTAATAAGGTAGTTTTCACCTCACTAGTTTTCCATTAGCACATAACTTGAATCTCATTAGTTGATCACTTCCCATATTGAATCTATTAAGAATATTACAATCTTGAAATTCTTCATATTTTTTTGTTATTCAAAATATATTTAAATTCTAGTGCATGTTCATTTTATTGGGTCCTTATTCATTTGCATTTAGCTTTTTTTAAAAAAAAAAAATCACATTAAACAATTTTTCTATATCCTCTCTCATATTTCTATCACTATAACCAAATTTATCCATAAAGCTTTCACCTTTCAATAATTTACTAATTCTGGCTATACAATCTCCCATGACAACTTACATTCATATAAAAATCCTCTACTTTGTCACCATGAGAACTTATTGAGGCACAAACTTGAATTATCTCTATTTGACATCCTCCATTGCTTCGAATAATTAATCTTGTAAATTCTGTTTAATATATCATCACTTGTGCTTTCATATTTGTGCCTTTGTAGTAAATTATATGTCCATTTTTGAGATCACTCAACTCTTCACTATTTTTCCTAATTTCACAAAATCCAACAAAGTCCTATTTAATATCAGATAATTCTTCCAATTAATGTAATCTTCCATCACTTGAAAGTGATTTGGAGATGCAAGTACCAAATAAAAGGTTATTAGTGACTGGCAGTCTGTGTCCACAATCAAGGGATCCTTACTATTTTCTGCCCTTAGTCACAAACTACAACTTTAGCTGGGATCTTTATAATCTCATAAAAATAAGACTATATTATAGTTTTGGATGGCATGATTGCAAATATCTATAAGAAACAAAAATCATTCACACACACATTCATACTGCTTTCAAGAAACTTCAATAGATATTTCAACTGTGAATTACTGGGTAACTGAGGATAAAGGCAATGGTGTTTCTTGATCTTAAAGTCAAAGATAGAAAGTCAGTAAATTCATCAAGCTGACTAATGTATGTTGGTGGGCAGCCCATATATGTTTGTTTATTATATGAATAATCACATAATAATAACTGCAACAATGGCAAAAATTTGGACATTAGAAGTTTGTGCAGTTCAATTCCTTGGACATCAAATAGTTTCTTTTCAGTTAGTAGCAAATTCCTTTCTGCAGCATAAATTATATATAGGCTACATCTTTATATAATTGAAAACATTTGTTATTATTATTACATTTTATATATTATCAATTAATCTATTTTAAGACTCTATATATTATATTTTAATTCAATATATTAAAATATACCTGTTACATATACTGTTCATACTTAAATGGACATTTTTATCTATTATCAATCCACTGCAAATAATCTCTAAGTTTATTCCAAGACAACTAGCCCATAGTTCTCTTTTTCCTATCAATTTAATTTTTTTTTTACCTTATATAAAAAACTTTTCTGCAATACATGTCATACAATTAAAAGGAAGTACCTAAAAGTAACTGGAATTTTATTATTAAAAATTGCTGATTTATTATAAGCATTATAAATTGAATCTTCATCAAAATATTCTCCATTTGATGCAATGCACTAGTCTAAATGTGATTTTCACTTTCTGAAACAGTCCTTAAACTCTTCAAAATGATATCTCTTAATGACTTTTGTTTTTGCTTTTCCAAGTCTGCAAAATGTTTTCCTTTGAGTCATTTTTTAATTCAGGAAAATAAAAAGAAATTGCACAGAATGAGATTGGATAAATATGGTGGATGGGTAAGGTGATTCATGCTATTTTTTTGGTCAAAAATTATTTCACACACAAGACTTTGTGCCCTAGTGTATTACCACTCAACTTTGCTACAATTTGTGACATTTCTGTCTCACTGTGTCATGAAAACATTTCAGAGCTTGTAAATAAAATGCCTGGTTAATTTTATTAGTTTGACTATTAGAAATCAATTCGAATAAACATGGATTAACAAGAAAAAAAATAGCCTTGTCTGACACTGGACTTGACTTATCGAGCTTTTTTGGGGTGGAGAATTTGAAGTTTTCCATTCTCTTGACTGCTACTTTGAACAGTGTCAATTTTCAAGTGCTCTTTCAATTCATGACATGAATCCATTTGAGACTGCTTTTGATCAGCTCATTTGAAATTTGACACTCAAAATTCATTGGCAGGAACTCCTACATAGACCAGACAAATCAACAAGTTTGTCAATTGTTATGCGATTGTCTTACAAAATGAATTCAGAAATTCTTGTGATTTTTTACTAGGAGGGTTGAGGGTCACCCTGAGAAATGATTATTTGAAATTGACAGTTTACTATTACTGAATCAAGAAAACCATTTGTAAACTTGTGTTTTCTCCAGGGTAGCTTTTTGTAAGCTCTTTCAAGCATTACAACAGTTTCCTCTGTCATTTTCCTAACAGAAAACAGAATTTCACAACTGCTTGTTGTTTAAACTTTTCAACTATAATAAAAATTGATGAATATATGAAACACTGCATACTTTAAAAAAAAATTGTTACATAATACCACAATTGCACAAGATGACTTCAGTTTTCAGATTGGTGCACTTATCAATGTTAATTTTTTTCTTAATATATATATTATTGTTACAGCAGTATAATTTCTCACAATCTCTATGCCAATTACTGTAAGCTTTAGTAAGATAATAGAGGATTGTGCTTTTTAAATTCTTATCCTGTGCTGTCCTATCCAATACCCTGACTAGTTTCAAGCTGAGTCAGATAGAATTTTCTTGGTTATATAAAAAAATATTCTTCAGAATATGATATTTTATGTCTGATATTCCAAGGCCTTTAATCATTACAAAATGCTTATGGAATCAAAAAACATTACTAGAAAGCTAATGCAAAATTCTACTTTTTATTCATTATTTATTTCTATAGTGTTTCAAAATGATTTGTAAACTCAAATTTAAATTCAATGAAGTATTTTTTAAACATAAGAATATCAACTGTTATTATCTTTTTTCTTGACTTTTGTTTCTCCAGTTTTGCATTAACTTATATCTTATTAATCAATAATCACCTTTTACACTGAATGTGAATAAAATATTTTATATTGTCAATCAAAATAATTGAAAGCCTTTGTGTAAATTTTGGCAGAATCCAAACTTTTTAAAATACATTAGAAGTAACAAACAGCTGAAAGGTTTTAATGTTTGAATTGATCATTGGCTTATATTCTGGTTCCCATTAATATCAATAATCACACACTTAAATATATAAAATAAAGATGAAAAAAGTATGTAAATATGTTCAATTTTATAATAGTCACATAACAAATGCAATGAGAAACATCAACTAACTTAATACCATACATATATTGTTCTGCAACTGGAAACACATGAAGTTACTCTGATTTAACATTAACCTCTCATAAATACAAATTAAATGATTAATTATGAATTAAATATTGTAATTTATCATTCTAATTATTAATGGGAATTTGATGATAACTCTAAGGATACCTGAATGAAATTCCAATTACAAATAAAATATATATAGTGTCAAATTAGACTATTTCTATATGATCTAATTACCACTCTCATATATATATATCAGGGATGAAGGCTTCGTGTATTGAATAGAATGAGTGGCTTCCATAGAAGCTTTAATTAAAATTCAATTTTAAAAATTCATTAAAATATTTACATATTCAACCTCATAAAATCGATCCAACAAGTTGCACATACAAACATAAAAAAAAATCACTAAGCTATTTTGTCAAACATAAAAAAGAAAAATGAACAATTCAAACTCATTATTTTTTGTATGGAATTTCTATCGACTTTCAATTTTTTTTACCAATAGTTGAATTGTTTTTATATAAGGTAAATAATGAGTTTGACCATCACATTATTCGTTGATTATAAGAAGTTCAAACAATGTTAAAATTAAAACTTAAGAATATTAAAAGTATTTGGAAGATAAAAATATTTTGATAATGTATTATCTATACTTAAACTAGCCATGGTCTGATTAACAGGTAAGAGAGTTCCATATTTTTCTCTAAACTATTTTGTCAAACATAAAATCGAAGAATGAACAATTCAAACTCATTATTTTTTATATGGAATTTCTTTTAACTTTCAATTTTTTTATCAACAGTTGAACTGTTTTTATATATGGCAAATAATGAGTTTGATCATTGCATTATTCATTGATTATAAGAAGTTAGAACAATGCTAAAATGTAATTAATAAGTAAAACTTGAGAATGTTAAAAACATTTAGAAAATAAAAATATCGATGAGAGTTCTAGATTTTTCTAGAGGTATGTAATATGTATATATTAGCTATTATGTAAAAATTATTGTGGCAAGTAAAATAAAAACATTATTAAAAAAAAGATGGTGTAAAGTGCTTCTGTTACTAAAAAAGTCAAACTTCATCACTGATATATATATAGTAATCTAACCAAATGTAAAGATTATTCCCTCTAGAAGCTCAAGGAGTCTATGAAATGCCATGTGGCATATGCCAAACCACAGACATAAGAAGGAGCAATCATTATAAAAGTGCTAAAAGAAATGAACATATTAACTGGCCAACTGCATCAACCGAAAATTTTCATTTATGACTTCAATTCGCCCTAAAACTGTCAATTTTTGCATTATTGTAGCGAATTTACAGTCTTTTTATAAGCTTAAAATGTACCATAAGATGCTGCCTTCTCTAGAATTATTTTACAAGTAAAAAAATCAATAATATTTCAACTTAAAGTTTAACAAGTGGACTTTCAATGGTGCTGATTGGTTATTGCTCATATTGAACAAAAGAAAGCGATTGTCAACAATTTTCACTGCTCCAATTTCTTTTTTTTGATTTTCAAAATGAAAATGAATGTTTTAGAGTATTTTTTTAGTATTTTTTTACATATTATAAATTATTTTGATAAAATATGCTGAAAATATAATTATTTTAGAAAAACAGTTAAGATTTTAGTAAAAATTCTTTACTATTACATGAACGTAAATTGAAAAAGAAATCAAAGATGTATGGAGCATTTTCTAATAGGTTACAAACACTCTTTTTAGGTTCATCGCTATAGAATATTTTTATAATTATAAATAGAAATTTATTTTTGAAAAAACTTTCATTCACTTTCATAATCTGATAAATTATTAATTTGCTTTTTACAAACGAAACTAAAACAAATATAATATTAAAAGATGAATATATTTTTACTGCTGATTTTGTAATTGATCAATCAAAAGTTTAGAGATTTAACTCCTCGACCAACTGGAATTTTTGACAGAGAAAAGGTCAATGCAGTAAAAACAAAATTCAATATCTCCAGCACTTACTGTCATGTTTTAGATCTTGAACATCATCATATAGACTTCTCAAATACTAAAATCATATTCACATAAAACAATTGTCATCAAAGGGTATTTATGGAAGTAAAAAAAAATTTAAAAAAAACATGTAATAACAAATATGATGAAACAAAAAAAATTACCATCTATATGAAAGAATTTCCTCACACAAATGAAAGAAAAATACCCACATTTAAGCCAAACTATTCAGCAATCACATGATACAATTATTATCTCTGCAATAATCACAAAATTATTTTACTCAGTTTAGGGCAAGCGCTCCTTGTCGAAAACTCGTATTTAATTTTAATTTTATTTTATTACACAAGATTGCTCCTGAAAACCTAATTTATAAAACTCTTTTGCCAGTGAATACATTTATTTCAACACACACACACATATATATATGCTGTTATGTATTGAAGATATTTTTTCTGAATATAATATTATCATTGTATTACATTCAAATATCAGCATTTTAAGCTAATTGTGCAAACGCTTTGCGAGTGTTAATAATAAATGAATACTTTCTCACCAATACAAGATATAGTATTTATGCAGGAATAAAAGGAATCCTCTTACTCCTACAACTCAAATATTTATATATGAGCAAATCTAAAGTACTGGCAAAGAAAGCGTGATGATAGAATAGTCACTTTAAATTACTCTATATGATGTCTGAATGAATGATGTTGATGAAATTTATAAATCAAATTAATTTTATTAACTGAATACTTAAATATATTTCTATAACTGGAAAAAATGAGCAATTTAGAGCAATCAAAAATAATTAATGTAAATTATAAATAAGTTAACATTGATGCATTTCTGAACTTTTTTTTAAAAAAAACAAAACAACAACTTTAAACTTAATTTGTTTCTAAATGCCACTTGACATTTTAAAAGATATTTTCTCCAAACATGTTTATTAGTTGAACGGTTTAACTATCACTTTTGTTGGAAAATGTACTTTGATTCTTAATGGTTTTTTCTATTGGTTTATGATTTTAAGCATTAACCTACAGGTAAATTTACTGCATAGGCAATAATAATGTGGCAAATATGTAATTAATTAATAAATATAATCATGTGGAAGAGTAGAATACATGATTTATTCTTACTTAGTGATCAAGTTCTTTTTTCCTAATGAACAAATATAGTATAAAAATTTACATTACAATATAAATAAAATATTATTGGGGATTTCTAGCTTACTTTTGATTATAGTAGTGAATAGACCAGGTATGTAATCAGTTGAGATACAAATATTCTTTTATTCAAATATAATGTTTTTTATAAGGCTTTAAATGATGACTGAATATTTTCATCATGACTTTTAAATCATAAAATACTTATATTATTCAATATGTAGGTTAATTTCTCTGTCAGGCAATAGATTATTATGACCAAATAATAACACTGATGGTAGTTTCCCACTGCTTGCCACCTTTTTAGCACAATTTATTATAATGTTATAATTTTAGAGCTATATCATACATTTTTATGATGCTTTATATTTGTTAAATCAAACACAATAATTTATATAAAATTTTAAATAAATTAAATTTAAAAATATAAATATTAGACTCATATAAGCTACTAGTCAGAAGTTTCATCAAAAAGATAATTATTAAAATAATCAAGTGATCTATTGTTTGGGAATCCATATTAAGTTTAAGAATATGAGTGACAGAGTTGAATTGCAATCCACAGAACTTGAATTCCACTATTCTACGAGTGCATTAAACCATGGAGAGAAAAATACCATTGATTACATATAACAATAATATAAATTGCGTTGTTTAGTACACAAAGTTTAGCACAAACTTTTTAAACTGATAAATTATAAATAATAATATTAAAATAATTTACGTACTGCTTTTAATTTTCTTTATTGGCTAAATTTTATTTTTTTAAAAATTCAAAAATTAAAAAAAAGAAAATGGCTTTAACTTCCACACTTATTTCAATAATAATATTGTCACATAAATAATAACATTAATTACATAGTTTTCCTGTTAAAGATATTTTAAATCATTCACTTTAATTAAATTAATATTTTCATTTAAAAATTTGTCAACAGACCAAGTAGTTTTAAAGCCAATTGATTGATCATTTTAATGCTCCTAAAAAAAGAAAGAGATGCTTTTATTCACATAAATGTGCTAAAAATTAATATTCTTCAGTTTTCACAAATAAAAATATGGGCACTCATGTTTAGAAATAATCTTGATTACACTTAACAATTTTTATAAACTTCTTATCACATAAGAATTACAATTTAACATTTTAAATTTAATATTATTTATTGTTTGCTATTATGTATTTGACAAAAATACATTTAACTTTTATTTATGTAAAGTATAATCCATGAATATTTCTAAATATTAATATTCCACACTTTTATTGTGGAAGGTAATTTGTTACTTTTTAGTTTTACATATATAAGAATGAATTATTGAAATGAGGGAAATTTATTTAATTATATTTTGAAAATGTTGAGCAAAATTTCTTACATTTAAAATGGATTCATACAAAAAAATATTTAAATTTTTTACTATTTTTTTACTAAAATTAATTGCAAACTCTAATAATAAAAAAATATCGTAATCATTGGAAATACAATGTAGACAAAGTTTCAACTGGATCAGATGTTGAAATGTGATTGAAAATTGAGTTACAAGATTTTATCCAGACAGTAAGAGAAAAAAAGAGAATCAAATAAAAGCATATATTAAAAAAATCATCTACTAAAATTATGTTATTATTACAATAAATTATTCATTACTAAAACAATTGTATTAATAAAAAAAATAACAGTCAAAAAGCAAACTAAAAATTGACATTTTCAGTTATTTTGTTAAATTAAAAGGTCAATAAGTTGATTGTATTTATTGCCAGTAATGCTAAATATGTTTTATATTCATGTATATTAAGTCAAGATATTTATTGAATAAGATAATTGTTGTTGGATATATAAAGATTTATTTAAATAATTTTTGGTAAAAATTTAAATTGATATAGTAATATAAATTATTTATAATTTTCTTCTTTCTTTTCTTATGTATTGATTTCTATATTTACATATCATACCATTTCCAACTTTCTCAAACACTTCAACAATAAAAAAAATATATGAAAAATAGTATTGTTGAAGTGTTTAAGAAAGTTGGAAATGATATGATGTGTAATATAAATTATTCATACGTCTTCTTTTTTCATGAGTTTATTTTACAACAAGAAAAGGTGACTAAATACTTATAATACATGATATATATACTACCACCAAAATATTTCCATTTTATGTCTATTAAAAGAAGGTATAGATGTTATGAAGTGCAAAGATGGGAAACAATTTGCATTTTCCAATTGGAACTTTTTTTCAGATATTCTTCGATTAAAAAAATGAGCAATATTTTAGAATGTTTTACAATAAAAGTTTAAGAAGACAAATATTATAAATGGTAATAAATGATCTTTTTGCAAAAAAAAAAAAAAAAAGATGATTACATAAATTAAAAAAATAAAAATAGAGAAAATGTCTCAAACAGAAATAGTCACTTTATTGTTGAAAAAGTAATACACTATTATATATATGAAAGCAAAGCATCAAATTATTTTGATAACCAGCAATAATTCTTTCCATATTAGTTTATTCTAAAGTCGTTTATGTAAACAATGAAATGGCATACGTTTCAAGCTATTTGCCTTTAGTAATGAAATTCATTAAACTTACCTGAAAATCCAAATAATACTATCTTCTGATGTTTTTGATTACTTATGCTTACATAAATAGTTCCAGAAGAAAGTGATATAGAAGGGATTACAAAAACATATGCAAATTAATAATAATATACAATTTTTTTTCTTGTGCAGGTGCTTATTTTACCAGAATAAATTTGTGAAAAAAATATTCAATTTAAAAATATTCTAAAAATATATTTTATCCATAACACAAATGCAGTGACTGATGGCATATGAAGCTCGAGATACAAGTTCCATAATTGACTAAAGGAAAGTAAAAGAAGGAAAGTTCCTCACCTGAAACAGTAACACTATTTAAGATGATGATAACTAACGGCACAAGACAAACCAAGATAGTAGCTCCTATTATCATTCATTTGGATATTGTGGCTGGTTTTCACTCTGTATCAACAAATAAACTTCTAGAAGTGCTTAATATACAAATATATATTGAACTGGGTCTGAATAAGAAGACGGATATTGTTTAATTGGGTTTAATAACTTTTTATAATAATTTTTGGACTCTAAATTTTAAAATTAACTTTAATACTACGAGAACAGAACGGTTCTTCAAGCAGAGGGGAGAATACCATCGATAGCAGAGCCATCAATGATACCCATGGTCAGATCGAGCTATGCAAAGCATAACACAATGACATTTCCAGACTGTGGCCCATCTCGACTGATGGATTCAAACTCCTGCCCTCCAAAGTATTTTATTTGTTTTGAGAATCAACCTCAGGTGCCAGCTAACTATAGGTTATATAGTCAGCATGCTTTGGACAACAGGCCTACAATTCAGTGCTTGACATATTCCATGACTAACTCATACTCTGTCTCAGGGTCCAGCACATTTATTTAACACATAAAAAATATAACTATACACTTAAATTACTGGTGACATAGTGACAAGAGAGAGAGAATAGACCAAATAATATTTAAGCAAATATTAATATTTGTTTACGCACACATATATTTAACACACTATAATACTAATAAATTTTACATAAAATTTTAAATGATTACTTTAGGCTATAGTTATAATAGTCCTTCATTAAATAAAGTTCATTTCATTTATATAAAGAGTCTAGACTGTGATCACAATATATTTCAAAATATCTTTACCTAGGTTTTCATTTGTTTTCCAAACGGTTGGCTTTTTGATCTCCATTGATGGTTTCAGGACTTGTTTCCATTTCTTTAGCTCAACAATGGAAGAGAGAAAAAGAAAGTATGTGGCAGCTTCTACTACACAATCTTGGCAATGGTTCTAGGTATTGATTCAAGTGAGATAGTTGATAGCTGAAAGTTTGGGCATTATGCGGCTTCTGCATTATGCAGATGGCAGCAGTAATGACTAGTTTATTACGGCATTTTTTTTTCCTCCAAAACTCTGAATCTACATTTTCTTCTGCATACTGTATAGTTAGATTCCGAATTGAATGAATAATATTGGACTGATTTACAGATTGCAGCCCTGACTAATAACAAATTGATAACTGGAAGAACTTGATCACAAAATGCAGACCAGACTGAATAGCAATAACACTAATAGCAATCCTGATTGAAGAACAGTAACCAAAATGTAACCTTTATACTTTTTTCTCTCCCATTGTTTATTTCCTTATCATATTTTTAATTTTGATTGTAACTTGAAATCTGTCTTTTAATTAATTTTACATTTCTTGTTATCTTAATCCTTCATTGAGATTAATTAATTCGTTTGTGAGTTATAATTTTCTTTTATCAGTCAAGTAATCTTTAACTAATTGCATTTTTAAAAGTTTTCATTTACAAATTTATTTTTTAGTCTGATTTCACAATTGCTTATTTTTATACATTTTATTATTAATAAAAAGGAGATGCTGAGTTTTAAATCTTGTTATTTTTATTTTAGACTTTCCCTCTACCTGCTATTTAATACTAAAACTTTCTTTTATTTTATAAGAAAACTTTGCATATGCAATCTTGTTTATTTTTGAATACAATTACATTTTTTTTTTAAAGAAAGCTGTTTATATTATTTCATTTTAATAAATTAATCACTGCCTTCTATTTTCTCTCAAAAAGAAAATACGTAGCATGATTATATATGTGTAATTTTAACATATATATTTCATTTGCGTTACAAAATATATTATTTTAAATTGAAAATTATCTCTGAGTCTTCTCCTCACAATTCCTTCCCTAAGGGTTCTCCATTCAGTTCTTTATTCTTCATAGCATACATTAATTTACTTTTACTTGAAATAGAAAACAAATTGCCTGATATATACATAACTCTCATAAACTATTCAATCAGTCTTATTTCATATATGGATGACTTAGTAATCTTTCTTCCTTTCAACAAAAAAACAGTATTCTCAAGCTTTCCCTTTAGCTTTTAATAAAGAGAAGTCATCAGCAGAGTGCATCCATACTGGCAATCAGATATCTTCTATTTACAGTGGTCTTCTTCAAAAAAATTTAGGCTTTCTAATTCATCTTCCGTTCAATTCATTAAGGCTAACAGTACAAAATACAATTCTGGTTTCATCTAAAAAAGTCATAAATTCCCTCTCTTAACTGTCATTCATCATCATCATCATCATCAACCATTATCAATCCACTGCAGGATGAAGGTCTCTCCAAGTTTAATCCATCTTCTCCGATCTTTAGCTTCTCTTTTCCACAACACCCCTGCACATGTTCTTATTTCATCCATCCATCTCACATGTGGTCTCTTTCTGGGTCTTTTACAATCTCTTGGAGTCCAGTTTAAAATTTCAATTGTCCATCTATTATCATTTCTTCTAGAAATATGTCCAGCCCAACTCCATTTCAATCTTTTAATTTTTTTCAATAAGGTCAGTAACACCTGTTTGTTGTCTTACCCATACATTGCGTTTTCGATCTCTTCTTGTTACTCCCAACATACATCTCTCCATACTCCTTTGAGTGGTCTGAAGTCTCTGTACTGCTCTTCTATTAAGTGTCCAAGTCTCAGATCCATAAGTAAGAACTGGTAAAACACATTTGTTAAAAACCATTCTTTTCAAACACATAGGCATATTTCCTTTTAGTATCAAGTTATTTCTACCAAAAGCACTCCAACCAAGTTTAATTCTATGATTAATTTCCTCCATTATGTTTCCATCTGTATTAATAATCTGACCTAGGTATTTGTAACTGTTAACTTCTTCTAATTCTTCATAATCAATCTTTATTTTCATATTTTGAGCAAATCGATTAAACATTACTTTAGACTTTTTAACATTTATCTTTAGTCCTACTTTTCTACTTTCATCTGCTAACTCCTGCAACATTTCCTGCAGCTCTGAAGCATTATTTGCAAAAACAACTACATCATCTGCAAAATCTAAATGACTTAAATACTCTCCATTTACTTTCATTTCTTTAGTTTCCCATTTTAATCCACAAAATACTTCTTACAGCACTGCTGTAAAAAGTTTTGGAGATATGGAGTCACCTTGCCTTACACCTTTCTCAATGTTGATTTTTCCAGTATCATTATGTAATCTAATTGTTACTGTTGCATTTTTATAAATATTCTTTAAAATATGATAATATCCTGGATCTATACCTTGATATGATCCAATGCTTTAATCACTGAAGAAATGTGTATAGAATCAAATGCGTTTTCATAATCTACAAATCCAAAACGTAATGACAACTCATATTCATTTGTCCTTTCTATGACTTCTCTCAATACCTGGATATGATCTATTGTACTAAAACCACTTTTAAATCCAGCTTGTTCTCTTGGTTGGTGGAAATCCAAAGTTCTCTGTAGATGAGTTGTAATTATCTTGGTAAAAATTTTATATAAAACTGATAAAAGGCTGATAGGTCTGTAATTTCTAATATCTTCTTTATCACCTTTTTTAAATATTAATATTATTACTGCATTCTTCCAATCTTCCGGTACATCTTTATCATTTAGACATTTGGTATATAACTTTGCTAAAATTGTTTCTATTTCTTCACCTCCTTCTTTTAATATATCAATTATAATTCCATCATTTCCTGGAGCCTTTCCTTTCTTCATACATTTAATTGCATGTCTCACTTCTTCATTTAAAATTCTGGGCAATTTGGAAGATGTAATAGATATAGGAGGTACTTGTTCTTTATTACTATATAATTCTTGATAAAAATCTTCTACCAATTTCATGATGTCATCTCTCTTTTTAGTAATAATTCCATCTTTTTTTCTTATTGCAGATATAAATTTCCTACCAATACCAAAATGTTGTTTAACATTCTTGAGACTTTTATTTTCTTCTACAGCTTTCCTTGCTATTTCACAGTTATACTTTTTTATATCATTTTCAACTCTTTTCTGTACCATTTTACAAAATTCGAGATATTCAATTCTTTTTAATATGTCATTTTTGTATATCTTCATATTCCTTCTTTTCTTCATAAATTCTCTAGTCTCAGTAGAAATTTTATTAGTCAATTGCTGCTTTTTTCTACCAGCTATCTTTGTTGCAGTTTTTAAAAGTGTATCAGTTATTTTCATATTAATTTCATTCAAATCTGAATCATGATCAAAATCTCCTAATACTTGAAACCTATTTGTAAGTTCTAATTTAAATTCATTAGAATGTTTCTGAAGATTAGGAATATCAACTGTAAATATTGTTTTTCTCAATAATTTTTGTCTCTCTAGTTTTACATTAACACGTAACTTACACCTTACTAATCGATGATCACTTCCTGTGTTAAATTTATTAAGAACATTACAATCTTGAAATATGTATTTCCTGTTAGTCAAAATATAATCCAATTCTGCTGTACCTTCATTTGGATGCTTCCATGTCCATTTCCTTTTAACATTTTTCTCAAAAAATGAATTCATAATATAAAGTTTTTCTTTTTCTGCAAACTCCACAAGTCTATGTCCTCTCTCATTTCTATTACCATAACCAAAATTACCTACAGCAATTTCATCTTTCATTTGTCTACCAATTCTAGCATTAAAGTCTCCCATAACAATTTTAAAATGTTGTTTACTCTGATCAAAAGCTTTTTGTACATCCATATAAAAATCTTCTACTACTTCATCACTATGAGAACTTATTGGAGCATAAACCTGAATTATCTGCATTTGGTATCTGCTATTAAGTTGTATAACTAATCTTGCAACTCTGTCCGATACACCATCAATCTCCACAATATTGTTCTTCCATTACACAGTAAAAATCTATATCACCATACTAATCTTCCCAAAAATCAATTACTATTTAGCTCCAACCTCTTTTTTAAAAAAATATAAATTCTCTATGTACCAGACTCATCTGGAGCAAAAAAAAAAGTTGCCATAAGTATAAAAAAAAAAATGCAGAAACAAAAATTAAATATGTCCTTGCACTGTGTCTCTACATTCTACTATCAGAAAGCAATCAATATATTGACCAAACTCAATGTCTTTTGTAAAATACAATCATATATTCCTGTAACTCCTAGAGACATACAATCCCCTATCAGGAACAATTTCATAAATACCTCATTCACTTTCATATTCAAATACAATTACCCACTTTCACTCTAGTCTTAAAAAAATTAGATTTTGGAAGACTCATGACTTAACAACTAACACTGACCCTAAGGAAGTTTCCTATTTTTTTTCTATTATTTCTTATAAAACTATTTAACAGATATCAAGTTCTGACATTTGGAGTCTAAATATTTGGATTTCCTAATAAAAACCAACCTCAAACATTCACCAACCAAAGCTTTCATAACTGGAAGAATGGCATCTGCAAATTTTGATGCAATGTGCTCATCATGTATAAGGGAAGAAAAATACTTGAACATTTTATATTGTGCTTTATGCAAAAAAAGTGAAGCTTAGTATTATAAGAAAAGAATTATATGGCTGAGCGCTTTCAGAGAACTTAAGTCTCCATATTCATAGCCTATCTTGGGAATGTCAGTTTACATTGAGATTTTAAGTGAAGTTTATCGGTAATTTATGCTAAATTTATTCAAAGTTTTCTTTCATAAAGTAAGTTTCTTTTCGTTTTATTGCATAGTTGTCATTTGCAATAAAGCATGCATAAATTACCAATAAACTTCACTTAAAATCTCAATGAAAGCCAGCACTGCCAAGATAGAGTATGAATATGGAGACTTAAGTTATTTGAAAGCGCTCACCCGTATAATTCTTTTCTAATAATACTAAGCTTCACTTTTTTGCATAAAGCGAAATTTAAAACTTACCACTCAAAGGTGAAGTAAAAAACAAGGATTTTATTTCAATTTTGAACATTTTATGTATGAATGCACTTTATGTACTTATCACCATCACATAACAGTTATTACAAAGCAGTTTTTCACATTAGCAGTTTTTATTTAAACATTCTAAAAAGACATTCCTAATATAAAGCTGATATTATTCAGCCTAATTACCCTTTGCTTCCCAACATCATAAAAATTTAAATCCCTTTTTATCATTAAGTTATTAAAAATTAAAACCACAGATCAGGCCCTAGCTCCTATTGATATCTCCACTTAGAGCCTGATCTCTCTTCCACCACTACTACTGATATACAAACCATAATTTAGATTGTTTATACTTAACAACTTTAATTATATAATATTTAATCTTATTCATATTAATAATCTGCATAAAAATATTTCAATTAGTTTCTATCATCTTACTTTATTTAATTATTTCTTTTAATTGTTTATTGAGTAACTGTTTTTTTTTTTTTATGCATAATAAAGTTTAGTTTAATAAAAGTAAGCTAAAAGAAAGGAATATAAAGTGAAGAAATAAAAGTAGTTAGTTTAGTTATAAAAATTAATAATTTTTTAACAAATTAAACTCTTTAGCTAACTCCAAGCATATTCCCATTCTTTAAAAATATGCACAACAATCATTATTCCAATCTTTTGTTTTCTAAGTTTTTGTTTTTCTTGCCTTTATTTAATTTTTATCTTCTGCAGTTAAAATAACCAAATCATTTAAATGACTGCATTCGGAATCTATCACCATAATGAAATTATCTCCTAACTTTTAACCTTATAATAGTTAATATTTTAATTAATTAAATGAAACATTTATCAACAATGGTGAATTTTAATTGCTTCATTAGCACACAGTAGTAATCCTAAACAATGAATGATTTACACTTTTACATTAATTTTCTTTAATTAAAAGACTGAAAACATTAGTACATTTCTTAATAATACAGGAATTAAAATAAAAACACTCACGATTAGATCCCATGTCATGCACTGTCAAAAATACGGCCTTTTTGTCAAGGGCTCCTAAGTCACCCTAAAAATAAAATTTTAAATATCATTATTACTATTAAAATGATTAATTTATCTAATATAAAATGTATTAGGAAGTGATAATTTGGTACTTCTAAATAATTGTAATTTGAAAATTGATCTTTTATAAACAAAAGTGGTACATCAATATTTAAAAGAGCTTCATGTTCTAAAAATCCGAAATGCAATAATTTAAAAAATGTCAATTCATCTTGTGGCAGAAAATCTTATTGATATAATATAAAGAATTAGAAATAATAGCAATAAAACATCAATGTATCCTTTACATAAACACTTTTTGAGAGTAACACTGTGTACAAAGTAATGTGTCACTAACAAATAAATCTGAATAATCACAAAATAAAAAATGTGACAATCAAAGCATTCTTTTTAATAGATGTCATGTTAAATAAAATCCTCTTGACTTTTTTAAAATAAATAATGGGTTCTTTTAATCAATTGACATTACTTCATAAACTTTAAAATGTCATCACTTTAAAAAAATGTATACACCATTTAACTGTTCTTAATTTTCTTATTTTTCTTTCTTTTCAGGTTATAATTAATTGGAAATAATGAGTGGACCAAGACTAACTTATGGAAAAGAAAATTTATTTTAAAATACTATTGAAAATATGAAAATGTAGCAGAAGTACAAAGACAATATCGCAGGGAGTTTCAGGCAGATCCATCTATGTGACTTACAATTAATCAGATAAAAGATAAATTTGAAACAGATGGAATTGTTCAGGATGTTCATAGACAACATTCTGGCAGACCAAGAATATCAATGAGTTTCACTAGCCAAGACAGAGTAGTGGAGAGTTATTGTGAAACATCCAAAAAATTTGCAAGACAATCAAATTGTGACATTGGCATCAGCAAATCAAGTATCCATTGAATTTTAAGACATTGTAAATGGAAAAGTTACATTCCAACAATGCTATATACTATCAATGAAGATGATACACAGTTTTCAGGTAAGATTGTTTGGAATAATGAAGTTGCATTCAAATTAAATGGCACAATTAATCAACTTAATTGCTCTTACTGGGCAAGTGTAAATCCACATATTACACAAGAACATTATGTAAATTTACCAGAAGTTTTAGTGTGGTGCAGCATTTCAAGCAAAGGATTAATTAGACCATTCTTTTTTGACAGTACAGTGACTGGTGCCAATTACTTATATTTACTTCAAGAATCTGTTTTACTATGCATTCGGGAGCACTTTGGTGAAGATGGCGAATTTTATTTCCAACAGGATGGAGCGCCTCCACAATATCATTGTGATGTAAGAGCATATCTTGATGTGAACTTTCCAAATAGATGGCTTGGATGAAGAGATCCCATAGAATACCCTGTCTGTTCTCCAGACCTGATGCCAATGGACGTTTTCTTGTGGTGATACCTTAAAGATAAAGTCTATGCCAGAAAACTGATGACACTGGAAGAATTAAAAGATGCAATTAAGCAAGAATGCATCACAACACTAAATGAAATGTTTGTTAAACTTTTGTGAATCAATAGCTCAATGTTATGAGCAGTGTATTGACCAGAACAGTAATAATTTTGAACATCTGCGATAGGAGGAAAATTTATAGGTTTTTATAGATTCTTTTGCAATATAAATATTAATTATATATTAATAAAAACTGAAGTTATAATCATTCAAACTGTATATACATTTTTGGGACACCCTGTATATATATATTTAAAAACACCTACATGATAATGATAAGAATAAAATACAACAGTAAAATTATTGCAATAATTTAATGAATAATTCAACCCTTAAATTTTCAAACAAATTTTAACCCAGCAATTTTTCATTTAAATTTTTATTAACTACCCCAATGTAAAAAAACCTTCTCTTCTAGATTGCAAATTCATTAAATTTAAAATATAAAAAAATCTCTAAAACTATAAATACTTCTCTTTCTGCTGCAAGAAATGCAATTTTTTAAAAAAATCCTAATCAAATATTCTTATTAAAATATTTATTTTTAAATGCTTTAATTAAAGTTGAAAAATTTGTTTGTTGTTGTCAAACATTGTTAGCCGAGAGGTCAGCACAGCCCCTTGCAAGCAAGCAGTTGGTTGCAGGTTCGCCTCCTGGCCGATGCTATGACATATGGAAAAGAAAAAAAAACATTTGTTTCTTTGTTAACTGCAAGAGGACCTTATAAATATTTTTTTTCCAATTTAATAACATTAAATATGATAGTTTTGTTAAGCTTTTTTTTTAAAAAAAAAGTTTTTCCCAAGTAAAAAGATAAACTGTCAACAATTTTAAACAGAAAGGTTATTTTCTGATTTCTTATACATGTAGAAGTAAGTACACATATTAAATATGATATATACATAAAGAGCATACATATTAACTTAGTACAAACATCTAGTGATATATATGTACACTATATGATTGAAATTGATTTAAAATAAAATTATATGTATGAAGTGAATAAGTTCATTTATAATATAGTTTTTATAAGCAATTTTTTTTAAAAAAAAAAAAATTCCAATCAAAATAAAAATGTTATTTTTCATTTAAAAGTATATTTCATATTTTTAATACTTATATAATATTATGTACACATACTAATTATGATATATATTTAGTCATATACATTTTGACTTATAGCAGAACTATCTAGTGATATATATGTATATCAACAATAAGTGATCAGCCAATTTAAAGCACAATATAGTTTTACATTTTCCTTTACTACACTAATACTAAAAATTCAAAAATAATATAAATTTTTTTTTTATATTAAATGCTTTTAATTGATCATGCACTAAAAAGGAAAGAAATTAATTGTTTCTTCAATCACAATTGATATTTTTAGATTTAACTTGAAATAAAAGTGCAGGGGGAGGGGAGAGGACCAAAATTAATTAAGTCAATCCCTACTTTTTATAACAGAAGATTGATTTAATTAATTTTTGGAGACCCCCATGTATTTAGTTCAAATTAAATCTAAAAGCCCCAGCTGTGATTGAAATATTTTTTTTCTTTTTCGTGCACGGTCAATAAAAGCATTTAATATTAAAAAATTATCTCTATTATTAAATATCATATTATATCAATTTTATTTTAGATAATTTAAAATGACTATATAGATAAGTGATATGCCTTATTATTCTTATTTTTTAAATGTGTCTAATTTTTTATTATTGATGCTAATGATGATAATAATAGAAAATCAATAGGGAAAAGTTTTCTTTGGCATAATTATAATAATTTTTGCATCACTAATTTTACTTAGAATTAAAATTGATGTAAAGATTAATTTTCAAAAAATAATAAACTAAAAGTTTATATACACAAGGGAATATCCAAAAAGAAACTGGATTCATTCTCTAGAGGGTGAGCACATAGTAATACATGCTACTGCCACTAGGTGCCTTTTGCATGGACCACCCTGTATTAATCTGTCAACAATTGTCATTGAGGAAAGTCATGGAACTGCATAGTAAATGTTTTTGTTAATCGTATCTTGCTTATTTGTCAACTTTTATGATGAAAGAAAAGTTAGAAGAATGTGAAATTCTATTTTCTGTGAGTGAAAATGGCAGAGAAACATTTATAATGCTTGAAACAGCTTATAAACAAGCTGCTCTAAAAAAATACAAGTTTATAAGTGGTTTAATGGAAATGTCAAATTCATTGCATCCTAAAAACGTGTGGCAAATTAAGTCCAATGTCAAGACACTGTTAATTTTTTTTTGGCTGCAAACAGCATTATTCACTCAGAATTCATCCATAATGATCAGTTTTATTTATATGTTCCAAACTGTTTATGTGATGTAACAAAACAAAATTGTCCCAATTTTCAGCCCAACAATGTTCCAATGCACAAAGTTTTTAGTATGAAACAATTTTTAATTAAAAACAATATCCCAGAATATCCAGCAGCTAGCTATATTTATCTGATCTCACTCTGTGTGACTTCTTTTTATTCCTCTGAATGAAAAAATGTCTCAAAAAAAAAAAATCTGAGAACTTGGAAGCGGTGAATAAAAAAATGACAAGGCATCATTTTGCAAGAGTTTTACAGCTACTTTGAAAAATTCGAAAATATATTTACACTAGTGCATTGCATCAAATGAACAGTACTTTGAATGAGATTTAATTTGTAAGATCCTAAAAATAAATACACAATTATTTATTACAAAATTTCAGTGTTTTTTTTTTTTTTGAGTACTCCCTCATATATTTTTTTAACATATTTTGAATCAAAAACAACAGTTAGATGAATGACAGGCAATTCTTAAATATAAATCCCACACATTATAAGATTATTAAAATTTTTACTTTTTTAAACACGTTAAAATTGAAATAACAAATATGCATTTTTATTCTCATCAAAAATCATGAGCTCATGCCTATTAGCTGTACAATGCTTCCTTCACCAACTCTTTATACTTTTGTATATCCTTCACAAGAAGACAGAATGAATGTAAATTAGTTCCACAGTATTCTTAGACATAATTTGTTCATATTATATGGGATTTTGCAAAATACCAAAAATTAAACAAATTTAATTTATAATCATCATGCATTTGACATATATGTATTTTCCTCTCAATAACTTTCTTCACTAAAATTTCTCTCTGATTAACTTTTTGTACAATTATTCATGGGAATCTTTTTACATCCAGACAATATTCAACAATTTCTTATATTTCTTTTGGTATTTGAGTATTAGTACTGAAATACACTATTAGACCTGCTGGCCTGTTCACATTCATATCAATCTGCTGATAACTTTGTAAATCTTGTGATCTGACCAAAATAACGTGTACTTGGATCTTGTACATGATATTTTTGGCCAGATTTTTTTGTGGAAAAAGTAACTTGTACATGGATGATCTTGTACATGATATTTTTACAAAGATTTATAAAGTTATCAGCAGGTTGACATAAATATGAAAAGTTACAGCAAGTTTAATAGCGTATTGCAGGACTAAAATTAACACACACTAAAAATTGTAAACATATGTATGATTTGCAGCAGTAATACTCACAAAATTTTAAACCATAAATTTTATATCTTAAAGACTACACCCTGGTGAAAATAGATTGAATCAACTCCCCAATGTTACTTTCCATACAATCACTAAATTATAATTGTATTTAAATAATATTAACTTACAAAAATAGATGAAATATACACGTATACTACTTACCACTGTAATAAATAAGAGGAATTGATCTCGATTAAACAACCAAATTGAAGGAAATACACGATTGCAAACCATAAATTGTAGATGGGAAAAACTCTATTTTCTTGGCCCCCAGTAAACATTGATTGAATCAACTCCTCAATCAATGTTACTTTACAATAAAACAATCACTAAATTATAATTGTGTTTAAATAACATTTACTTTCAAAAACAGATAAAATATACATGTGTGCTATTTAAACGGTAATAATAACAGGAATTAAGCACGTTTAAAAAAACCCAATTCAAATTTCATGTTAACACAGAAAATGGACACCGAAAGTGGGAATTTTCCCGCCAAAATGAAGATTTGATTGCAAAGTGTGTCGAGATCTTTTCCAGAAAAATACAAAAAAACGGACATTTTTTATAAAAAAAAAAAAAGTAAACAAAACAAAAGGAATAATAAAAAAATAAAGAAATATAAATTATAAAAATTTTATTAGCACTTTTCATGCAGGGAAAAAAAATTGGAGAAAAAATATTCATCAAGCTATACTTTTTTAAGTAAATTTACTATTCTCGGTAACAAGAAACAAATTCTAAGAATTTCATTACTGCTTTTCACGTACAAAAGTTTAGATAAATATTAATCAACTTATACAAAAAAAAGTAAACAAAACAAATCAAATAATTCAGAAGAGTAAAGAAATATAAATTATAAGACTTTTATTAACTACTGCTCCAAATTGTTATCATTTTGGACTATTTTCAGATACAAAAACACACACACACATTATTTATGAAATTATGAAAACAAAATCAAAATACGTAAAGTACTTACACCCATTAAATTTAAATCAAAGGAACTAAATGCAAAAAAAATAATAATCAAAGTACGTTTCTAAAAAAAAAACAAAAACAGATGTTTTGAAAAAGATGATGTTTTATTATTACAACTGACAACTACAAATAAAACAAAATAATAACAATCAAAATACATTTGAAAAAGAAATCACTGAAAAATATAAATAATGCAAAATAATAACAATTAAAGCTCGTTTTGAAAAATCTAAATCACCTTTTCAGACGTTTTTCAATAGATATCGCAGGGTTTATTTTCTTTCAATTTCATATCATCGCAAGATTACACATTTATTATGGATGTGAAAAGCACATTGCAGGACTAATACCTATCTTTCAAATATCAAAATTCTTCTCACAAAATGATTTGTCATCATCCACATTTTGCAAATGATAAAATACTAGTAAATAAATATGTTCATCTATCCCTAATTTGATTATATTCATTTTTCTGAATTCTATTTATGGCTTGGAGAGATGTTCTTGCTCAAGATATTCTTAATTTTCTTTTTTTTTAGCAATAAAGATCACACGATCATAATTTCTTATAGTCTGGGGATATTGGATGAGCAGGCACTAGATAGGGATTTTATGCACAAGCCTTCTGGAGTCCTTTGATTACTCTGGCTTGGACTGAGTGGCACTACTGCATGGAAAGTTTTGCCTGTTTGGCAGTAAAGATCAGAGATATTAATTCCATGATATATATAAAAAAAATCTACATTGTTTATTTTAGTTTCATCAATTTTGATTTTCTATTTTCCAAGCATGATTGTTTTCGTTGTTGTTTTCAGTTATGTTTACAAATATATTATATAATTATTTGACTTCCTCTTGTAGAATCTAATAATGATTTCAGTATTTCTTCATATTTTTGACTGATTACTATTTTATATATATGTATAAGCTATTTTTATTATTTTTACAATCACCATGAGCCAATATCATTATATTCAGTCTCACATTTTTTTTAAAATGTAATAGTCGATTATTTCAATTTCGGAAAATAAACAAAGGTAATTGTTATTTCTATCATTTCATCACTGCCAGTTTTAGCCACTTAAATTTCCCTACCATTTTTCTTTCATGATTTTCAATAATCTCAGTTGGCAAGGCTAAGTTTTCTCATCATTATCATCATTTTCTCCATTATTTTTCAAAGGAACTTTATTTATTCATTGAAACATTTGTTTACACATTTTTTTTTCTCCTTTTGCCTACATGCAAACACACATAAAAAAAATCCAAATATTGCATAGCAATCAGAAATAAATAAACAAATCCAGAGATGACATGTGGCTCACAGCATTTGTATATATTCACAAGTTTGTTTCAGTTGAATTAATCAACTTTAAGTTTATTTGAAGTGTGTCATTTTATAGCTTTGGTAATTGAAAAAGATTGGGGTTTTATCCCTTTCTCTTATTATTTCAAGCTGATTACTAAATGTATTTAGATATCCACTGGGCTTGTTATTGTATACAAATATGCACCTCATGTATTAGATTGCAAACAGAAAAAATTTACTGGCACGGATGTGTGAAAAAATGTCTTTACTGAAGATTTCAAAGAGATACTTGATATCTATAATTTTGTTCTTAAATACAGTTGGTATCTCAGCTCTGATATTCTCAAAATTAGAACAAGTCAGAAAAATGTGAAATTGTGTTTCTGATTCTTTATGGCAAAGATTGCAATTCAGGCATCTGAAAGTCTTTTATATATTTGTAAAAATGGTTGGTGGATAATGCCTCTAACTTTAATTATGGTATAGTTATTTATTAATCAAGTTAAGATGGATTTTTCATTAAAGTGTATGGCTGGATAAAGTAATTCATATACTTCCCAAAAGTGGTATTTTTAGGAGGAAAGAAAACAAGATTCTGAATTTCAAGTAACAATTCTCTGAGGAATTTCAAATAACCAGTAGAAGATGGTTTGTCTGTTAGGGTTGTTTTAAATTATTTTTCAAAGTTAGGGAAAATGTTAAGATGGTGCTAAGTAATTTTTGAATTCTAAATATATCTAATAAATGAAGTTCAAGACTACTATGCGATAATGGTATTTGAAGCCAGCTAATTGAGATTGCTGCTAAATTTCCTAAATAGTCTGTAGTTACAGTTAATAGATTTCTTGGTAAATATTATAACTGGTGTATAATAAATACCTCTTGTCATAATTAAGATATTGTAAAAAGAGACCTTTATGTAGAGAGAGAGATATGCTTTTGAAAGAGAGTTAATAATATTCACTTTTATTAGTAAGGTTATTCTGTATGTTTGTTCTCGTTTGTGCATGACTAAGATGGAATAAAAAGCCTAGGAAAGGGCTAGATATTCCCTTAAAATGGTCTTTAATATTGAATCATGAATAAATTTGTCATGCATATGATTTTTACATAATGAAGGTAAGTTTATATTTATTCATGTAATCTTGAAGTAATTTTATTACAAGCAGGATTTTCTGGATCATAGAAAAATTGCAAATTATCCATATAGGCAATACATTTAATACTAGTTTTAAAATATGAAACATATATACCAGGTAATTCTTTTTCAATTAGATTTATATACCAGGTAATTCTTTTTCAATTAGATTTAGCAAGAGGTTAATGAAAATTGTCTCAAGAAGGGCATTTAATGGGGAACCTTGGGGTATTTAACAGATGAGAATATTTGAGGAAGGGGGTATCCATGCATTAAAAGTTATATCGTCCAGGAGAAAAATTGTCAAAACAGAAAAAGTATGCTCTAGGAATGATGGTGTTAGCAAGAATGTTAACCAGATTGTCTACAAGGACCATATTAAGTGCTGACTATGATATTCAGTTGAATAATTATTGGTCAATTTTTTTTTCTTTTCTGATTGAGTCAACAATACTTTTAAATATAAAGGCTACCTGATTAATGGAAAAACTCTTTTTTGCAAATTGACATTTACATAGAATTAGTAAGATTCAGGTTTTAGGACTACCTCTAACACTTTTATACCCAATGGATTCATTGATATTGGTCTGAGTGAGACCTTTTCCTTTTTATTCAAAAATGAATTGTGTGTGTATATATATATTTCTTTTGAAAAAAAAAATTGCTAGATTTGCCAAACGTGTAGATGCAAAATAAAATTCATATCAATATTGAGTCTAATTTCTTTGAATATCAATAAGGTTGAATATATCTTCATCTTCAAGATCTCCAAACAGTTTATTTGTGGGGTTATAAGAATCATCAGTACCAGCTCTAGTATATATTTTTCTTCTAACTGTTGCAGTTTGTAACTGAAAAGCTGTTGGAACTCAAATTGAAGAAGGGCAGCCTAAGATTCACTTGATGTAGTTTATTGACCATGTATGTGAATGAGATATTCTTTTTTATTGTCAAGTATTCTTTGAGAGATGCTTTCGCTGCATTACATATATTTTTTAGAGTTAGAAATGTAGGCAGTTAATTTTAGATAGAGTTTCAATACTTTTTTTTATGAATTTTATCCATGAGGCTTAATAGGTCTGTGATAGATATGATTTTGATAATATGGTTAATTATGTTTGATAAGATGTTTACTGAAGCTGTGCATATATATACAAATATATATATATGCTGGCTTAACCATTCACTGTGGACTAACTAAGACCCTAAGTCCAACCGCAGTGAATGTATGTTTCTTTTTCAAAATAAATTTATCGTTTTCTCAAATAGTTGCCTAAATTAAAGAAGGAATTGTGTTAAAGAGAAAAGATTTAATAAAATAAAATATAGAAAGTTAAAATTATATTTGCAACTATTTTTAAAATATATTTAGTAGAATTCGATAAGATAAAAATTTTCTTAATTAAATAGAATCCATTAAGAAAAGGAATTAATTAATAAAACATTTTTCTGAGTTAGATAAAATAATAGATAACAGGAAAAATTTGAAACAACGGGCATGATTTGCTACTAATTAGCAGATTAAAGACATAATGGAAAAAGGGTATAAATAAAGAACTTTTCTTTTGTTCTTGGTCTTATGCTTGCGAGTAACCAGTGCTGAAGGTCAGAGAGAAAATCTTAAGAATTTTGTTGGAAGAAATTTTGCTGAAAGATTGGACAATATAGCGAACTCTTGCTTGCTGTACTTACTTCAAGCTGCACTCTATTCTTTCAGCATATAAATAAAAAAATCCAGAAATGTGTTGCTCTGCAAAAATGCAGGGGTAACCTCTTTGCCTTCGCTCTCCTGAGCCATTCCTGAGGCCGGAGTTCTAATCATGTAAGCCAGCCAGAGAACTAAAGTGTCTGCCCTGTATCCATGAATACCTGCCCTCAAACATGAAAAAACAAAGTTGAAGAACCGAGAAGACTTGCGGTAAACATCTAATGAACTCATCTTGACCCACCCCATCTAGTTACCGGTAACGTTACCATAAATTAACAAAAAAATCTCTTTGTAATTTACAAATTCACTCTAGCTAGAAAGATGTTTTTCTATATATATGTTTTTTTTAAAATCTATGTGTTCGTATCTTGTCAAATTATATTTCATTAATTGCTTTCTTTTCTTTTTTTTTTATATCGTAATGGGAGGGGTTATTATATATAATGGTGGCCATGGTTCTTATTAATTTAATTGAAAAATACTTCGTTTAACTTTCCGCCATTATACCCCATAATTAAGTTATTTATTTTATATAAATATTTATTTAGAAAGAAAAGGAAGCAAATCATAGAAAGTGCAAAACTCTATTTTAAAATCAAGATTTAAATTGCTAAATATTCTATTATAAAACTTTCCAAACTTTAACTTAAGTTTTTTTTTTGTATATATATATATAAGAAAGATCCTTATCAAATGCCTGTATATTTTAGTCAATGAAGGGTTACCAAATTTAATGTTATATTTTGAAGAGCGTGAAATAAAACGTTTGCATTTATATTTTAGTAATAAGAGAGAGTACATTTTGACAATATGTATTAAAAATTATTAAATAGCATTGACTCTGGGGTGTGTTGGTTAAACTTCAACTAAATCAATAAAATATCTGCCCTCTTGTTTTAGTGATCTGAATTTTAGAAAAGGGAAGTTACTATTTTTCTGCGGATTTTCAGTGATAGATGAGCTTTCTTAATATATATATTTTGCAGAGGGTTTCTTTTTTAAATTTAAAGGTCGTTGACCGTATTTATATGGCATCGTGCCTCGGGTGATCTACTGGGCCGCTCAGCATATATGACAGTGCTTCTTTTGCCAAGTTTTCTTAGGTTAACATACCTACATTCGGACCTTCTGAAAAATAAATAAATTGTTCTGGATCTCATGTTGATATCAGTCCCTTCAATGTACGTAACTGGACATAAGCAAAAAAAAACCCCAATCCTGAATCCGGGTCATGCGTTTAGCGAACGGGTTCCATTTTTCTCTCTAACCTAGTTTAAAGACGGAGAGCTATCCGGTCTTGTGTTAACCTCTTGGTAACTGTTATGTCTCAAGCCTCACAGCCCACTCTATGCTCTCACCTTTGTGCATGGTCTTGTATATTTATATTTATTAGAAAATCTTTCTCAAAATCTCATTGTTTTAATTACGGCTGGAAATTTCTGCTGGGGTCACTTTATCATTCTTCTTAAAACATAAGTAGGGTTGTGATTTAAACCTGTCCAAAGTGTTTAGTTGAGTTTGATCACCTATTTATTTCTATGTTCTCCAACCACAGAGTTAATGAATCATGTCTCTCTCTCTTGATTTCCTTTATGTAACACTTCCATTGGCTGGAATATTTTAAAGTTGATATTATAATGTAAAATTTTGTCTGTTCTTATCATTACGATCAATGGATCTTTCGTATATGTCTATCCGATTGCAGTGAAAATAGCCTGCGTTCTATTAATAAAGCATTGTATGAATTCTTTTAATGTAAATAATAAAAGTTTCTGTTATCTTTCATTCACTATAAATAAAACCACTTAGTATTGTTTTCTTTTGTGACATACATCTGATCATTTTATATGTAAAAATTCCTTTTCGTGGTCTCTTCTATCCCTGACCACCGGGCATACAATAAGATTAAATTCTAGCGAGGTTTGGGGAGTAAGTCGCTTAGTAGCAATCTAGCGGAGTAGGTGAGGTTCGAACCCCCTCTATCTGCATCTCTAGGTTAGGTTAAAGCAGCTCTACTTTTCTTACCGTTACATTACATATGATCCATGTTGGCAATGAATCCATTTCAATGCTACATAGTTTATTTAAATATATATATATATATATTTCTGAGAATAAAAATTCAGATGTCCAGGATGTGAGTAATATCCTAATTAAATTTTTGTGATTCAATTTAAGATCAATATGAATAATAATCATAAGTGGAGAAAGGCACATTTTAAAATTCAAAATTAATAAAGTGGTGTAATGAGGGGAAATAGAACATTAGGTCTATTAGAAAAGTTTGCCTTCCACTATGAAGAAGATAGTGGCAAAGACAGTAGATGGGGCCATTTTTTGATTGTCATAAGACTTGTTGAAGTCTTCAATAAGAATGCTAAGACAGGGGAAATGGCAAACATAAAATTTCATACTAATATTAATCTTTTTATAATTGTGGGTCCAGGGAGAACACATACAAATATTACACTCAGCACTACTGGTTTATGGTAAAAAATGTGCATCAATGTAAAGAACTTTAAAGGTGCTAAATAGGCTGAACTTATTAATAATGAGCTCTGTGCTGGCCAATGAAGAGTCAGAAGATTTAGAGAAGACTGAAAATGCTTTATTCACAAAAATATCAGAAGGTTTAATAAGTGAACCAGTACATATTTTGGTTTCCAGAAGGCCTAATGGATAAGAATGAATAATATAACACCATTTAGGGACAAAGATTTTTATTAATTAAATTTAAGCCTTAATGTTAAATGATGCAATTTTTTGATTTTCATTAATTAAGTAATCAATGTAAAGAGATTTTAAAAAATACTGTTATATTTAGGAAAAAGCAGGTATAGAAATACATAGTATGTAACTAATTGATTACTGAAATTTGGAATAATGTTATGCTAGTCGAAGAGGGATTATTAGTTATTAAGCTATAATTTAAATATTTATTTGGGTGTTAAAACATGACACATATACATTCTCTATAGGATTAATACCTTCCTCTACAGAAGATGTGAAATCAAAATAACCATTATTTACAAAGATTTAACTTTTTAGCATAGTCTACCATAAGTATATAATCCACTTCAGCCTCTCCATTTTCCAATATCTAGCCCTTTATATCACTTTTGGCCAGACTTACATTTGGGTAAGAAAATTGTATTCTCAGTATCTTGATAAGGTTCCAATAAGAAATGAAAATCTGATTAAATGTATTAAATAAATTTTTATTTATTTTTAATTGTCTATTTCAATTTTATTTAAGATTACTATTATAAAAAGGAACATTATGAATAAATTTTTTTAAAATTGAAATTTGATCATTTGCAGTATATAGAGATTTATATAATAAGTCTGAAGTGACCTTTTTATCAGTAAAGATTTTTAGATTAATTTGCTACTATCTTAGTTTTTACTATTGGTAAAAGTCTTATTGATTATTTTAAATCTGTATTCAACTTCTCTTCTTCCAAGTGAAATCAGTGGTAGATATCTTTTATCTATTGTATTAGATTTGCTTAATATAAAGTTTATTTTTAATAGATCAACTTAGATTTCAATGCTTCTAATATTCCCAGTTACTATCTTATTCTTGTTAATTTCTATTTTACCAAAGATGTTTTTAAACAAGCATCTATTTTTATAGCGCGATGTTTATAATTGTAATTCACTAAATATCAGCCTGTTACAGCTACTGTACATGCGCTTTAATGAGTGTTAAATAATAAATGAATACTTTTCAGTGCCCATACAAGATATAGCATTTAAGAAAGAATAAAATGAATCCACTTATTCTTTCCGAACCCAAATGTTTATATATGGGCAAATCTTAAGTACTGGCAAATAAAGCGTGAAGATAGATCATTTACTTTAAATTACGGTTCGCGTTGTCTGACTTAATGACATCGACGAAATTACTTAGAATTTACTTAAACGTCACTTTCAAACGAAACTCAAACATATGCAAACAAGCATCTATTTTTATAGCGCGATGTTTATAATTGTAATTCACTAAATATCAGCTTTTTACAGCTACTGTACATGCGCTTTAATGAGTGTTAAATAATAAATGAATACTTTTCAGTGCCCATACAAGATATAGCATTTAAGAAAGAATAAAATGAATCCACTTATTCTTTCCGAACCCAAATGTTTATATATGGGCAAATCTTAAGTACTGGCAAATAAAGCGTGAAGATAGATCATTCACTTTAAATTACGGTTCGCGTTGTCTGACTTAATGACATCGACGAAATTACTTAGAATTTACTTAAATGACACTTTCATAAATGCTATATCTTGTATGGGCACTGAAAAGTATTCATTTATTATTTAACACTCATTAAAGCGCATGTACAGTAGCTGTAAAAGGCTGATATTTAGTGAATTACAATTATAAACATCGCGCTATAAAAATAGATGCTTGTTTACATATGTTTGAGTTTCGTTTGAAAGTGACGCTTAAGTAAATTCTAAGTAATTTTGTCGATGTCATTAAGTCAGACAACGCGAACCGTAATTTAAAGTGAATGATCTATCTTCACGCTTTATTTGCCAGTACTTAAGATTTGCCCATATATAAACATTTGGGTTCGGAAAGAATAAGTGGATTCATTTTATTCTTTCTTAAATGCTATATCTTGTATGGGCACTGAAAAGTATTCATTTATTATTTAACACTCATTAAAGCGCATGTACAGTAGCTGTAAAAGGCTGATATTTAGTGAATTACAATTATAAACATCGCGCTATAAAAATAGATGCTTGTTTACATATGTTTGAGTTTCGTTTGAAAGTAACGTTTAAGTAAATTCTAAGTAATTTCGTCGATGTCATTAAGTCAGACAACGCGAACCGTAATTTAAAGTGAATGATCTATCTTCACGCTTTATTTGCCAGTACTTAAGATTTGCCCATATATAAACATTTGGGTTCGGAAAGAATAAGTGGATTCATTTTATTCTTTCTTAAATGCCATATCTTGTATGGGCACTGAAAAGTATTCATTTATTATTTAACACTCATTAAAGCGCATGTACAGTAGCTATAAAAGGCTGATATTTAGTGAATTACAAAGATGCTTTTATAAAGTATTTTGCATGTCTTGGTTTCAAAAGATTAGTGCTTTTAAACAAGAATATACTAATAAGTTCAATATGTGACCATTTCATGTATCCAGTCAGATTATTTTGTTTTTCAGTGGGGGTTATGCTTATGAGACATATCCTTTGTCAGATTTTTGGTATGCCCAGAAGGATTGCAAAGGAACACAATTAATGCTTGCATGTAGATAGTAGAAAAATTAATTAAGCAGGAAATAATTATAGAATTTTCATTTTAAAATAATTTATTGACCATTTTGCTATTATTTGAAATTAGTATATATAAACACATTGTGATCATAGAAGTATGTTACATTCTTTATTAGTTAGTAAAGACTTTTTCATATAACAATTGTATTTTTATGAACAGTATTTTATCAATTTTAACAAGCTTGTAAATAATTTACTGCATATCAAATTTATAACACTAATAATGGAAGTCCAAAAATGTTACTGTGATGATTCATAAGCCATATTCCCAAAAAATCATTTTGATAAATTTGCAAATAATGAATGCCAATTTTTTTATATCAATGTTTTTATCTGACAAATGAATTGGCATTGATTATAAGAAAGGGGTAAATTCATTTAAATAATTTTTTTGGGAAACTGGCTTGAGAATTATCATATTAACATTTTGGACTTGATAGATTGTTAATATATTTTTATTAGCAATGTATTAAAACTCATCTGACAATTTCATATTCTCTTGGAGTGATGAATAGCTATTTATAATTATAATCATTTACTAAATGATATTGAATGATACATATTCAGTAAGCTACCTGAAAAAAAAAAAGTGAAAGTTTTAATCTATTTGTAAAAAATTAGATTTGATCCTAAGATGTGGAAGGCTAATGCATTAATAACTATTCCAAGAGAACTTTCAATTATAATTATTGCAATCTCTTATAATTTTAGTAAATTAATTTGACTTTTGACCAATTTTTCAATCTCTTATAATTTTAGTAAATTAATTTGACTTTTGACCAATTACAAAAAAGAAATTTAAAATAATACAGTTTATTCAGTTTTTTTGTTTTAAAGTATTATTTTTAGAAAGAATTTTTTTTTTTTTTTAGAAATCAAATCAAGAAACACAAATTATTTTCAGTTGCTTCCCATAATTCTTATTGTATTCATTCATGTAAAGTCTTTGCTGCTTCTGTTATTAATTCTGCAATAAAATAAAATAGGGTCATCCTAATTATAACTTATGAAACAGCAAATTGAGTTTTTATTTGTTTGATAAGATTAATAATATTTCCATTCTTTGACTGGTGAGAGAATACCAGAACTAGCCAGACTGAGCTGAAAGTTTTTCATTAACTATACAGTAACACTGCCAGAAATTGTGACATTTAAAAAAAAAAAAAAAAAATCATATCAGAGTTTTTCTTCTTTAATTTTATTAACTTTAACCATATTTTAAATGTATCATAAATTTATATATAAGCTTTATTTTCAATGGAACATATATGTTGTGACCACTTGTATATAGTATGTGGCATTCATATATGTGTAGAAGTAATGATTTCATGGATCTTAAAATAGGGATACACAAAATAATAGATAAAGCAGTTGAGCATAAAATTTTGAATTGATCAAATACATCTTGAATTCCCTATGGTAAAACGTTTAGGTACATAATATGCATTATATATGGAAATAGTTACACATGATTGACTAATTTCTGTATCATTTTAAATAAAATTTATTTAAGTAAGTTTATATTTTAGTTGTAACACCATTAAGAAAGGTAAATTTATTTTAGATTTAACAAAAGATAGTTTTAAACTTATAGAAAAACTCAGATTAAAATTGTCTAAAATTTTTAAAGTTATAGATTATGTTTTCAAATATTAGAAGAAAAAAAGAAATTTACTCCTCCTAAAAATATTTTTAATTATGTGGAAAACTCAAGATGTTTGACTGCTTATAAAACTAGAAACTTTTACTGTGAAAGTTAATATAAATAGAAAATTTTATTTTAAGACTTTCTTATTCTTTGTTATATTTTTCTTGGTTTCTCATTCTTTTACTTACAAGTTCCAAGATGGAATTTAAGGAAGGCTAACTGGAGTCAATATACTAAATATCTTGAATAGAATATTAATAGAATTTTTTTTCCAATTCCTTTGTGCTATAATAGGTTTAACAAATGCTTAATAACTATCCAAGAATCCATTCCTCATGCATATTTAAAGCAATTCCAGATTGGAACAAAACCAGCATTATTCTTTATAGTCAATTTTTGCCTATCAAAGATCTGGAAATTGTTCACAAAGTTGTAAAATTACTGGATGATGTCAGAAAAGAAATATGGAGAGAGATCATGGAAAAGCAAAACATTACAAGATCTAGTCATAAAGCCTGGTCACTTTTATAAACCTTAAAAATAGATATAAAAGCTTATGAGATTGCCAATCTTACAATGTCAGATTTTTAAACCAAAATCAATAGAATGAAAATAATCACTTTAAAGTTGTACTTTTTTTTTTCCAGAATGTTCCTCTACTATCAATCTAATAAAATGAATAGCTGATGTTAGAACTTGAATGTGATTTGGTTTGTTTTAAACCAGGAAAGACTCCAGAAGCAGATAACATACTCTCTGAGTTTTCTAAAAAATTTGTGGACTAAAGCTAAAGTATGGTTGGCAAAACTATTCAGTAACATTATCCACTATTTCACAAATTTGGCATAAAAGCAAAACTACATACCAATCTTAAAACCCAATAAAACCAATATCATTGTTATGTATTCCCAATACTCAGATGATGGAAATAGTCCAATATAAAAATACAAATATACAGTTATGTTTGCACATATATAATTTTACACAGATATATAGATATACGTGAAGCTGTTGGGGTTTGACACTGGTATGAATACTACTATGGGATATAATAGGTGAAACGGGTAGTCTGACGGAATACACCATTTCATTAGAAAGCTTGCACTGACACGAAGAAAAATTATCCATCATAAACAAATTTAAATTGTTTATTAAAACAGACTACTTAACAGATTTTTTGAAAAAATATGAAATAGAACATTTAGCTTTATAGAAAGTTATCACTGAAATATACAAAATTGCATAAATCATAATATGCAATTTTTATAAAATTTGGTAGCATATCATCTACCAATATATTTGAAAACGGTATATATATATCATGATATAATTTATAATAAAATATGTAATAAAAATGTATAAAATATTTTATCCTATTACAAATTTTTGTGTAATTAAAAAAAAAACTGAAATAATAAAAATAAAATCAGATTTCAATGGGAGCCATACTTAACACATCTAAAAGCCACATCTGGGTGAGAGCTGCATTTGCCCACTGCTATAATGTAGTTTATATATATATATAATCATTAAAAACTAGTTAGCACTTAGACAATCCCAATATCAATAACAACCAATTTCTACCTGTTGTCAAGGCAACCTCCTTTTAACAATAAAACTGAAATCCCACACTTATTAATGAATGGTCTGGACTAATATACTTATATAAGCACTAAAAATTGCAACTTGACTACAGAGATTGAAATTATTGATACAAAGAATTTTAAATAAACCTCTTTAAACAAATAAATAAAACCTATTCTGAATGTAGACTAATAAATAGTCAATTAGAACATTACAAACTATAATTATAAATTTCAAATTGCATCCAAAGTATTACTTAAATAATAAGTGTAATAATGCTCAAGGCTAATTGGGTTTATAAGTAATTATTGAAAACCAGTCAACTTTTAGACAATCCCAATATCAAAATAACAATCAATAATTTCTAACTGTTGTCAAGGCAACCTCCTTTCATATGTCATAGCATCGGCCGGGACGCGAACCCACAACCGTCTGCAACCAACTACTTGCTTGCATGGCGGCTGCGATACCTCTCGGCTAACAACGACAATAAGGATGAAATCCTATCCTTATTAATGGTTTAATATACTTATATAGATATCAAGGATTGTAACTTGACCACAGAGATTGACATTATTGATGTAAAGAAGTTATAAATAAACCTCTTTAAATAGATAAATAAAACCTATTCTGAATGCAGACTAATAAATAGTCAATTAAAATATTACTTAAATAATAAGTAAATATTTAAGGTACTTACCGATAATAAGTAAATATTTGAAAACCAGGCACTCTTCACAAACCTGGGAGGAGCTTAATTGTAAGTATAGAGGATTAGAACACAGATTTTCAAGCACCCTTCAACCATCCACACTATCTCATACAATTGATACACATGACCACACTCATGTAGAAAAGATTAATAATTACCAATATACGTATTTCATGCTAAACCAGCACTCATCAGTTGGTTCAGATTATCATCTCTCACACACATATATAATCAATGCTCAGTTTATATTAAGATAGCAAATCTTCATACTTTAATGGACATGCTTCAAACCACTGCAACCTCCAACTTTTCAGCCATCCATATCATTGAAAATCTGATGATGAAAACTCAAATCCCATGCTGATGCTAATATTATTGCCATGCCCATGTTGATCTGAAGTTACTCTGACCCCTCATGTATAGGACAGTATCCATTAAATACATATAAGAGGGATGGACAGGATACAAGCTTGATATGTAAATATTTGAAAACCAGGCACTCTTCACAAACCTCTATACTTACAATTGAGCTCCCAAGTTTGTGAAGAGTGCCTGGTTTTCAAATATTTACATATCAAGCTTGTATCCTGTCCATCCCCCTTATATGTATTTAATGGATACTGTCCTATACATGAGGGGTCAGAGTAACTTCAGGTCAACATGGGCATGGCAATAATATTAGCATCAGCATGGGATTTGAGTTTTCATCATCAGATTTTCAATGATATGGATGGCTAAAAAGTTGGAAGTTGCAGTGGATTGAAGCCTGTCCATTAAAGTATGAAGATTTGCTATCTTAATATAAACTGAGCATTGATTATATATATGTGTGGGAGATGATAATCTGGACCAACTGATGAGTGCTGGTTTAGCATGAAATACGTATATTGGTGATTATTAATTTTTTCTACATGTGTGTGGTCATGTGTATCAGTTGTATGAGATAGTGTGGATAGTTGAAGGGTGCTTGAAAATCTGTGTTCAAATCCTCTATACTTAAATAATAAGTGTAATAATGCTCAAAGCTAAATGGGTTTATAAATAATGATTAAAAACCAGTCAACTCCTAAACAATCCCAATATCAATAACAACCCACAATTTCTAACTATTGTTAAGGCAACCTCCATTTAATAAAAAGAGTGAATCCAGCCTTTATCAATATTAATCTACTTACTATGACTATATAATCTAATCACCACAGTGACAGTTTGATAAATATTCTTCAAAATATATCTTAACTCTATATTATGGTGGTTCAAATCTTTAATCACTGTAGAAATAATTATAGAATTAAATGCTTTTCATATTCATTGGACTTTTTATATCTTCTCTCACCACTTGGTTGTGCTCCACTATGTTAAAACCAATGTTAAATCCAGCTGGTTCTATTGGTTGATAAGAAACCAAAGACCAAAAATAGATGAATGCTTGGATAAAAATGTTTAATAGAATTGATAGAAGACTGATGGGTCTGTAATTTCTAATACTTTCTATCATATTTCTTAAATATTGCTGCTGTAGTCTTTCAATCATTATATAAATTTTTTAAACATTTCATATATAGTTTCACTAGCAATTTTTCTACTTCTTTATCTGCTTTCTTTATATATCAATAATAATTTCATCATTTCCCAGAGCTTTTCCATTCTTTATAGATTTAATTGCATGTCTAACATCTTCATTTAATATATTTGTGAATTTATAAGATGTAATAACTGTAGGAGATATTTTATTTTCTTGTTCTTTGTTATTACATAATTCTTAATAGAAATCTTCCACACATTCCACAATGATATCTCTCTTAGTCCATCTTTTGTTTTTATTGCTGCAATACTTATACTTCCAATACTTTTGAGACTTTTATTCTCCTCTATATCCTTCTTCGCTAATTCACAATTATATTTTCCCTAAATCATTCTTAACTCTTTTTCATAATCTTTTATAAAACTATAGATATTAAATTCTTCATAATGGATTTTTTTTTTTAAAAAAATTATATTCCTGTTTTTCTCCATACAATGTCTTGTCTCAGTAGAAAATTTATTTTGTAAATTGCAGTTTTTGTACCAATGATCTTTCTTGCAATTCTTAATATTAGTATTAATTATCTTTTTATCAATATTAATCAAGTCTGAACCATCTTCAAAATTTGTAATATTTTAAAATAATTTGCAAGTTCTAATTTAAATTTATTGGAATATTTCTAAAAGCTAGAAATATTAACTATTACTACTGACATTCTTGGTAATTTTTTCTCTCCAATACTGCATCAAAGACATCTTGTATGCTGCTAATTGATAATTAATTCCTGTGTAGAATCTATTAAAAACCTTAGTGACTGGTTCTCTCTCTGTTCTTTGAAGCCTCATCTCTGAATAAACATGTTCCATAGTGACATAGCATAGGTATTGACCTTCAAAATTTTAGGGCGCTAGCATGCCTCAATCATACAATACGGCATGTAATATGACAATGTGCTTTGTACCTTAAAACCCATTTCAATCAACATGCTAGCATTAAAATTGGACAAATTGAAATGCTTAAAATAATTCAAACTATGGATGGCAATAAAGACATAAATCACAAGAATGTTTTCAAAATTTTGTGATGGCAGATAGAGCACTGAAGATGAACCATGAAATATAAAATACACTCATATAAGGAAGTACTTTGTATTTTATTATTTTTATCTCTCTGTCAATATTCTTATCTTTTTCAACTGAACATATGTTTATTCATATACACATGATTATTATTTTAATCAAATTGTTTTTTCCTTTCTATTTTCTTGTGCGAATTTAAGTGAAGGAAATATGTTATTAGTATGTGTCCACAAAATGCTTCACCATATGAACCATAAAAAAAATGTACTATTGACATAAGTCCAGAATTTAAGTAAAGATGAATTAATACTTATGATTTCAATTCTTTCTTATATATAGTGCTGATCAGGATTGCTAGCAGTGAACTCATAAACAGCCTTTGATATTGTTGGAAAAAAACTCCACTGTTTTGAAAGTATATTGCTGTTAAGTAGAATGTTAAGAATTCACTATACTATCAATAAAAAGAGACTGTTTTTGTAAGCTATTATTTTAATTTAAATTTTTCTTATAACAAACAATACTTCATCATAGAGTAAATTTGTGAATAAACTTTCCATATCAAGGCTTACTAATATCACTGTTCTTTCTATTTAATGTAGTAATTTATTTGTACAAAGTGCTTAAAATCCCTGATAAAAGACTGCATCAAAAAAAAATATTTTTTTTTTAAAATGTACAAAATTTAACAAGTTTTGAAATGGCAAATTTTTAGAATTAATAATAAATAGTAATTGGAAACATGGTCCTTACTAATTTTAAATAGACCATAGAAATATGAAATTTGGATGAAATATATATATATTCTAAATCAGTGAAGCATCTCTGATGCTAATGAGTAATGTTTATGATTTTATTTTTATATCTAGTGGCTTTATAAATAGAAAGGTGGATTTAACTATTGAAGTGCAGAATATAATCTAATTTAATGTTGCTGGTTTTAAAATTACTACAACTAAATTATGTATATATTGTAATGATATAAATTTAGTTAACTCTAGCATAGTCATTTATTATAATCCCCTCAATCAATCAAACTTAAATAAGGAGATAAACCAAATATTCTCAAATAAGATGAATGAACATTAATATTAAAAAAAAAATCTCTTGACTGATAACTTGTCATCTGAATATATAATTTAATTAAATTATATTTGGGTGATTATATAATAATAATTATATTTTTCTTCGTAAAAGATAATTGTAACATTTGTAAAACTTTGCATATGCAGATATCTAGAGTAATATGCTAACTTATAAATCTTAATTAAAGTTATAATCTATCAAAAAAAGAACTAATTAAGGTTAAATTCAATCAGATAACATGTAATTAAGGATAATTAAAGAATTAAAAAACAAAACAACAGATTTGTGGTAAATTTATTAGGAAAATTAAAAATAGGATTAAAGATAACTAAAACAAGCTGAGGCATTTGGAATGAATTGTCCTTGGTGTAAAAGCTATAAAAATAAACAAAGAAGAGGAGAAAGATAACTATGTCAGTGGAAAGCCATAGTGTACATTGTCTACATCCTACAGCTTGAAAAGATTTCCATTCTAGCTTTGGAAGCATTGTACATTGCCTTAGATGACCATTATTACGGTACCAGTTAGAATGTCAATATTCTGTGTAGTAAGAAGGATAAACGATTTTCTAAGCACATCCAGTATGCTATCTAATGTCTAAACAATGTAACTTGATTAATATTGAAAAACATCTATAAGAAGCCCAGAGATGAAGAATATATAAAATACAGCTTGTCCATGAAAAAATTGTTTCACATGGTCTGCAACATATATAGCCTGCACATTAAAGCAACAAACTACCAAAATCAAAAAGAATCTAACCTGAATTAAGTCACAGACATTGGTTTAATTTTCTAGAACATTTCAAAAATGGACTTATAAATCTTTAAGTAAGCTTACTGAACTGTTTAAAAGAAGTCATGATGAGACTTTTTTCACTTAGGTGCATGCAGATAAGAAGTCTCCACAGTTTATGAATTTCATCCATATATTTTATTACATGTATTTTTGGTATAAACATTGTTTAAGTTTGTTATTGATGATTACTATTAGTTTGGCATAAATTGATATATATATATTTTCTTTAAATGTTTATAAATTAAAGATTAGCCTTTCAAGCTAACGTACATATGCTTTTTATGAATGTTAATAATAATAAATGAATACTTTCATTTCCAACACAAGATAAAGTCTTTGTGAACGAATAAATGAATCCACTTATTCATTCAACCCAAATGCTTATATATGGGCAAATCTTAAGTACTGGATATGAAAGCGTGAGGATAAATCAATCACTTAAATTACTGTTTACTACTGTTGGAAATGAAAGTATTCATTTATTATTATTAACATTCATAAAAAGCACATGTACGTTAGCTTGAAAGGCTAATCTTTAGTTTATTACAATTTATAAACATAGCTCTATATAAATAAATGCCTAATTTAAATGTTTATGTATATTTGATTTTGACATTTGTATTTAATCTTAATATTTTATTTTATTATGATTATTACTTAATAAAATATTAATGTTTGCCTATATTAATCAAGATTATCTAAAATAAATAATGTTATTTAAATTATTTATGTGTCTGTGTGTTCTTCTTTCTAATCTCATCTCCAATATCTTTATAGTCTTCCACTGATCCCGAGTGTTCAAGTTTCTAGCCAATCAAAATGGAATTGTTACGGTAAAAACTGACAGAGTAATATATTCATAGATGATCTTTCTCAGAAGAAAGTGGCACCCTGAATCAAACTTAATGAAGTTAAAATCCTGTATAACCAAATAAACACTTATGATTAAATATTGAGACTCTCTGAGATATGATTTGATCTAGGTTGACTAGTAAATATAACCAGAATCTTATATAATCAATTATATAAGAAATAGAAGATTTTATCATCATCATCAAAATACATTTTAATTAAATTTAATTAATTGAAATTCAAACGTCAATTAATATTTGGCAAAGTCATGAAATACATATTAATTCAAATAATTTTGGTTATATGCTAAAAATATTATTTGTGAATTAAGCATATATATATATGAGTTGGCAATATAAGTACCATCATCATCATCATCAACAATAAGAGTTCCTGGTACAATATTGTAAACTTATCTAATTTCCTATGGAAATAAGACTTCATAAAGGTATTAGAAAAACTTCATATCACTGTGAAAATGCAATGGCATGATTAGTAAGATCAACCAATATATTCTTCAGCTTTCTTGATACTATTCAGTTCACAATTACCAAACACTTGAAATCTTCCAAAAAGAAAAGTTTCTTGCAGACAAAATTAAAAAAAGAATATTGCAAAATCATTTCATGAATTGGTTTGTATAGGCATCATAAAACTGATCTCTAATGAAATTGTTCCTGAAGTTAGAATGACCATCTTCTTTATGAGTGCCAATAGCTGTTGCTGCTGATATATAAAAAGTATTTTGATGAAATTATTAATTACAAATTAGTTAATTAAACTGGCAGAATAAAGATTTAAGGGATAAAACTAAAGAATAGTCTATTATCATAATAATCATTTTTTTAAGATAAAATTTATAAATTTAAAAATGAATGTGATGTGATATAAAACAACTTCTTAAACAAAGTAAGAAGTTTTTGTGCATAGACTATGTGCTCAGAAACCCTGCTAGTCAAGTCAAACAGTTCTTTCTCCAAAACCTTATATATTATATGTAAAATTAAGAGCGTGCTAATAACTCTAAACAAGCTTTTTTTTATATTTATGATAAATGCTACTACAAGAGAAGGCATTCAAATCATTTTTATCTTGGATTGTCCCCATCTCCAGACCGGTTTCGACCTATGGGTCTTTTCAGTGAGGAGTTGGGACATTAGATCTAAAAAAACCAACTCAAGCAAAGCATTTATCTAAAAGATAATTGTTAGAAGAAGATCTGAAACTTTTAGATATCTACATGTCTTTAAAGTCAGCTCTTTGTAAAATGGTATTATTTCTACCAATCCTGGGCCTTCATTAACACTAAGCTCAATATAAGGTTTTAATCCAGTCGCAAAAGATGTACCTCCAAATCCACTTTGATTATGGTCATTTCCAAGCGAAGCATTTCCACCTAATAAAAAAAAATTATACAAACATAAATAATATAATAAAACTGTTAAATAAAAATGATTTGAATGCCTTCTCTTGTAGTAGCATTTATCATAAATAAAAAAAAAAAGCTTGTTTAGAGTTATTAGCACGCTCTTAATTTTACATATTTGTAAGTGCAAGCTATATACAAGTCATGTGATATCTGACTTGTTATTATTACTATTATTATTTTGCTGTTGTGGCTTTAGCTAAATTAAAGAGCTAAGCCTACTAATATATGGAGTATCTGAATTAAGTTCAGGCCCATATGATTTTTTCAGTTGGAGAGCTGACTTTAAAGACATGTAGATGTCTAAAAGTTTCAGATCTTCTTCTAACAATTATCTTTTAGATAAATACTTTGCTTGAGTTGGTTTTTTAGATCTAATGTCCCAACTCCTCACTGAAGAGACCCATAGGTCGAAACCGGTCTGGGGATGGGGACAATCCAAGATAAAAATGATTTGAATGCCTTCTCTTGTAGTAGCATTTATCATAAATAAAAAAAAAAAATCTTGTTTAGAGTTATTAGCACACTCTTAATTTTACATATTTGTAAGTGCAAGCTATATACAAGTCATGTGATATCTGACTTGTTATTATTACTATTATTATTTTGCTGTTGTGGCTTTAGCTAAATTAAAGAGCTAAGCCTACTAATATATGGAGTATCTGAATTAAGTTCAGGCCCATATGATTTTTTCAGTTGGAGAGCTGACTTTAAAGACATGTAGATGTCTAAAAGTTTCAGATCTTCTTCTAACAATTATCTTTTAGATAAATGCTTTGCTTGAGTTGGTTTTTTAGATCTAATGTCCCAACTCCTCACTGAAGAGACCCATAGGTTGAAACCGGTCTGGGGATGGGGACAATCCAAGATAAAAATGATTTGAATGCCTTCTCTTGTAGTAGCATTTATCATAAATAAAAAAAAAAAAAAGCTTGTTTAGAGTTATTAGCACGCTCTTAATTTTACATATTTGTAAGTGCAAGCTATATACAAGTCATGTGATATCTGACTTGTTATTATTACTATTCTTATATATTATAATAAAGTCATCTATATCTTAATCTTATTACACAATTATTTTCCCAGTCCTGAAAGACTGTCTTAGTTCAATTATACTATCCATATATTATCCTATTTCATTATAAAGACCTAAACAGAAATAAGAAAATCTCTACTCCTTTCACCCCTTCCTTTTAAATTCCTCTCACTCTCCATACAATTTATTCTGATTCTCTGTTCAATACTCTCTTGACTCCACATAGCATCTACAATCCAAATCCTTATTCCATTTTTGCTTTCTTTCACCTGATATCTAAAAAAAAGGCTGCTTTTGCACCAAATAATAAAAAGTTCCCTCTAGTATAATTGTACAATCATTCATATTTTATATATATAAAAAAAATTATGTTTAAAATTCCAATCTGTTAGAGATCTTACAAGCCACCTTGTGACTAAATATACTTATCTTGTACTATATTAAGAAACAACAGATAAATTATAAGTGTTGCTGGGCAACAGATAATTTTAAAAATAAAGTGTACTTTTGATTTTTAATTTTTATGTAATAGACTGATGGATTTTAAGTTTTTTATCTTATCTAACTTCTAACAAGCCATTTTAAAATGCTAAATTATATTTCTGATTACAATTTTAGATAATTTTATTTTAGTATATACTGCATGTGACTGCATTGTCATTATTTTGAATTAATTGAACTAAATAGGTGCGTATATATATATGTAGGACTGGGATTTGAATCAGTTTGGTGGTGAGGGATCGAATAGGACTGTGAAATGCATGAAATGTAATCTGAATTTCAGATTCCATTTCAATAAATATAAATACTAAAAATATATATCAAATACATTTGATTTAACTTTCAAAATAATTAAAATAAGAATAACATTAAACAAAAAATAGAAGAGGATGCGATTTTTCTTTTATTGAAAAAATTTAAAATCAATCACACTTAAAGAATTCTAGAGATTTAATTATGATTTATTGATACAATCTTTTGTATTTAGCTTGATGGTTTTCTTTTGCCCTCTAAGTATAGTTTCATGATTGAAGATAACTCCAATATATATATATGAAAAACAAAAACAAGTTATAATCACGTAACTTGATATCACTTGTATTTATGATCAATAGATGATGCTTTATCAAAACCACCGAACAAGCGTATATTTGTTTACATAAATATCAAAAGAGTCAGAATTCACTATCTCTTTTGTTTACTCCCCCTTCAGATCAGCTGATTTCAAGCTAATTTGCTATCATCAGTGAAGGATAGGGCTAGAAACTGACAAAGAAACTAGATCTAAACACTGACTCCAAGTGTTTATGCAACAAGTTCCTATCAGTTTGCAAGCATGAATTTTTCAGACACATAATGTCTTCAAACCCAGCCTAATAAGCCAGATAGCTACATGGGTCTGATATCAGTTCAGTTTCACCACATAGTCAAAGCCTCTGCAATATATATCATTGCAAAAACCTTTAAAGGTACATTTATGAAAAACAAAAACAAGTTATAATCACGTAACTTGCTATCGTTTGTATTTATGATCAATAGATGGCACTTTACCAAAACCACCAAACAAGCATATATTTGTTTACATAAACATCAAAAGAGTCAGAATTCACTATCTCTTTCGTTTGCTCCGCCTTCAGATCAGCTGATTTCAAGCTAATTTGCTATCATCATTGAAGAATAGGGCTAGAAACTAATATACAAAGAAACTAGATGTAAACATATATATATTGTATCCTTTTATATTGGTACATCCAATAATAAATTAAATTAAAAGTAGATTTTAGTTGAATAATTTTAAATTTTATAAATAGTCATATTTGGTTATAAAGTTAGGATAATTAAGGGTCACCTTGGTTGTTTTGGGGTTTGAACTTAGGCTAATTTAAATTGAACTATGATTAATTCTATAAATCTTAATTAAATTATATATTTTAAAAGCATGTAAGTAGATAAAAATAATAAAATATAACTTAATAATGTTTATTAATTGTCAGTTTTTTAATAAGATTTACATTTGAAATCTGTAGTGGGGTTTAAATATAATATTATTTATAAATAGAAATATGAGGTGTAGGTATATATGATTTTGTTTGTGTGCATATTAGTTAATAAAAAAATAACTATTTCTGGTAAAATATTGATTTATTTTAAAAAAACAACTAAAATAATATTTATTTTATTATTTAAGTGATTTTATAAAATCAATTTAGGATTTATTTTATAAAAAATAAAATTTCAATTGTTTAAATTAGTTTTAATTTAACTGACTTTTAAGTATTTTATTAAAGATTTTTTTGTTGTTGTTGTTGTTAGTAAATATTTTGTTGTAATAATATTAGTTTAAAAAGATATTTAAAATGTTTTGTAACTAATTAAATATTCATTGTCAAATGATTTTGAGAATCAACTAATGAGCTATCACAGTCTCAAGTGTTTTGAAATCCAAGCAGAGGATGTTTTGGGAATTAATTGGAAAATTCACAGAAGGAAAATAAGTATTTTATTTTTTCCCCATACAATATGTTTATAAAATTATTAAAATATTATTTTTTTTAGTTTAAAAAGTAAAATAACTAACATTATTCATGAAGTTTCTTGAAAGTCATGGGGTAAAAAGAACTTAAAATCTCTGCTAGTGGTACAAAATATTCAGTCCTCTGAAGAATACAATAAGAATCATTATATTACCTAGTCCTAGAGTACTAAAATAATGGAAAGAAAAAGCTATAAATCTATTCAAGCATGTAATGAGATACAAAAAGAAATAGATTCCATAGAATAGTGAGTATTTATCCAATATGTTATAAAATGATTACAAAACAAACTTATTTAATTCTGCATTTTGTTGTTAATAAAAACTATAATGGGCATGTTTTAAATGTATTAACAGACAGAATGAAAAATATTCATGTTAGATTTAATAATGGAAACTTCAGTATAACAAAAAGTAACTCAGTAAATAATTTTTACTTAAGAAAACCTGAAGTTACTCCTACAGCAAATAAATTTTTTTATTTAATTTAGATCAGTCAAAATTCATTGGAATATTATTTATTGTATCATTAAGACAATAGTGTATGATTGATATTATAGCTGAATTTAATATAATGAATAAATGATATAAAAGTAAAAGAATATATTTTTGCAGAATGAACAAAATGAAAAAATAACTAGACTATTTTATCTATTTTTTAATATAAGACCAATGGAAAGTTTAAATTGCTTGTTAATGAGATATTATTAAAAAATATGACAAAGAAAACCAAATAAACACTTATGATAAATGATATAGTAAATAGATATAAATTTTGGTTGGAATGATTTAATGAACCTATGGAATAAATATATTAGAGTTCAAGATGTGTAAAATTTATATCCAAGATAATACCAATCTGCATATCACATGGAAGCTTGTATAAAATATTGGCTGATAAAAGGATAATACTTGAAAGAGATACCAATGGGATGAAATGAATTGTAAAATGTAATTAATAAATTTATGAAGAATGAATGTAATACTACAATAAAAATATATATTTAATAAAATAAGAAGAAATGTGATATGTTGGACTATTTCCATCATTTATGAGTGAATGTAGAATGTATAGAAAATTTTAAACTTTATTTAAATTTTCCAAATACAAACAACTTGTTAGTAATAACACCCAAATAGACAATACAGGTTAGTAATTACACAACATTTCAAATAGTATTATTCTCCACTCTTCTTCAGGTGTTGCTGGCCTATATGCATGGTGACAATATTTGCTTAGAAGTTGAACTCGCACCTTTAGATTCTTGAATACTGAATTTCAGGCAAACACTCTACCAACTGAGATATTCTGTCAAAGGCAACATATAGTAAAAATTTGATATATTTATATATGAGGGTTGGTTCAAATCCTCATGAGGCCTTCACTTTTTTTCTTTTTATAACGAGTCTAATTATTATTATCATTATTTTTTTAATATTATTTTTTCCTAACAGCAAGATTAATTAGAGGCTTCCATACATTGGGTATTGCCACACTGGGTTGACTTAAAGGATTATTTACCATTGTCATATGAGCAGTTTTCTTGAATTTTCTTCTATGCATTTTCCCCTCTTTATCCAATATCTTTGTATTTTCCCACTTAAGCATAAGGTCATTAGTATATACATGATCTGCTATGGTAGACACCTCTCTTTTTTCTCTTTTAACCATTAGTTTGTGCTTCTTCAATCGCTGTTCAACAGGGCAACTGGTCTCACCAATGTATTTCCTTCCACATTCACATGGTATTTCACAGATGCAGTTTTTGTTCTTCAGCATTTCCAGTTTAGGCTTAATAGAAGTAAGCATTCCTCGAAGTGTAGTACGGCTTTGGAAAGCAGTTCTAATGTTATATTGACTGCAGATTTTCTTTAATTTGTCCACTATTCCTAGTATGTATGGATACCCTACCATACAAATAAACTGTTTTCTCTCTCTTTGTGTTGTCTATTGAAGGTTTTTCTGATGACTGCTGATGGATAACCAATTCTTCATAAGCATTTGTTCTATGTAAATCTTTTTCCAAATCATTGGTTTTTGAACAAAGCTACTTTGCTCTGTTCCATAATGGTAGTACAATTCCTTGTTTAGTGCTTCTTGTATGATCGGATGTATATGCCTAGTATTTGCCAGTGTGTGTCAGTTTCCTATACACTGTTGTTTTTACTTTGCCCTGAGGGAGTCTTGTCACAAGAACATCCAAGAATGCCAATTTTTGTTCTTGTTCTGATTCCATCGTGAATTTAATTGTAGGAGATAGGTTGTTAATGTGCATCCAGAATGACTGTAATTTTACCTTGCCATGTGGCTATACCATAAATGTATCATCAACATATCGAAGCCACACTTTTGGTGGACATGGAGTAGAATTTATGGTTGTGGTTTCAAGTTCTTCCATGTATCACCCTTGCTCAGAAACATTTAATCATATTTAAAGAAATAATTTTATGCAAGATTTTAAGATCTCTTTAGAGTTTTTTCAGATGTAGAGAGATATACTGATTATTGTCCTTATATCCTTTGATATATATAATTGTGGAGCCATGAATATAAATATAAAAATATATAAAGCTGAAATTTATTTATCAAGTGCATAGTATGTATGTAATTAAATAGAAATGAATAGTAAATTGAAAGATTTCATGTATATTAATATATGAAAGAAACTAATAGATGTAAAAGTGAACAGAGTAACATCTTCACTCTCTCAAACCAAGACACTTCAGATTGACCTATATAAATCAGAATTTAGGTTAAAAATAAAACAGCCACTCTTATCTTTATAAAATCTCTATCTTGTGTTTGGGTTTGAGAGTTTTTGTGTATTCAGCACAGTAATGTTGAACTTACATAAATTAGTACAGCACATATGTGAACAGGTGAAAATCCTTTCTATATAATTAAATATGAAAATAGTAAAACTGAATCTTGAAAATTTATCAATAATGGATTTTGTCAATATCTATTTCAAATATCAGTTCCATATTCCATGACAAAAAATTCCAAAAGCATAATAAATTTAAATTTTGTTGAATAATTAAGCACATGTCTATTCTATAATTGGCCCTAATAATCTTAAAATTCTGTACAATAGTGGAAAAAACCATTAGTGTAAAATATAATCCTTAGGTATTTTTGATGGCTATTTGATTTAATTTTGGAACCATGAACATAGTATGAAAACAGAGAAAATTAGGATTTTCTAAAACATTTGATCTAATTTATTTTATTATTCTCCTGACATTTCAAGAAATTGTCTACATCCTTTGAAGTGAAACACAGTCTTTAATAGAGCAGATGCTTCTGCATAACAGGGTTGGGAGAATTCAAAACTATCTTTGGCAACATCAATACCTACATTGCATAATAAAGAAGCAAAATTATTATCTTAAGGTAATCCAATAATATAACAATATAGTAGTGACTATTTATTACTGATGTGCCTGAAAAAGAAATCAAACAGTTTAATCAGGGTTTTTTTTTTTTTGGATTGGGGGGGGGGTGATATATTTTATAATACAAATTATACAAAAATAGTTTTTATTAAAATTTCTATTTAAGTAATTTAAGTTAAAATACTCTGCATACTGCAGTGCAGTGGGAGAGTAGATGACTCTGGAGTTCAAAGTCCATGGATTGTAATCCAGCTCTGTCATTTCTGATGCTTGAATTTCTTATGAACACCCAAGTAATAACCAATTTTTAAATAATCTATAAGTTTAATCATTTTTGCTGTTATTACTATAAATAAATGCCAAAAAAACAAAATTAAGGTATTACTCAGCAAATTTTCTAACTAGTATTGAAGAGTCGAAAAAATTTCCAAATTTTATATAGTTTGGACTTAAACCCTACTTTATAAGCATAGTGGCAAATAAACTAACCACTACATCATGTAAATACACTAACTATACACATGTAATAGACACATATATCTCATGAATGTAAACATTTCTCTATATAAATTGTAATTTATATAATAAAAAATTATTTTTAAAAAATGAAACGATTTCCATTTAAAATATATTTTTTCCATTGAAAAAAAAAAAAGTAAAAGAAAAAGGAATCTTAACCTTGACCTTAAATTCAAAAGGAAATTACTTTATATACAATATGCATTAAATTAGCAAATCTATCATTGAATAAAATAAAAACTGAAAGCAGAAATAAGAAAAAATTCAAGTTCTATCGCTTGCCGCTGGGTAGAGCAGTTTGCTTCTTTATTATTTTTTTCGCAAGTATAACCTAAAAAGGCGGTAAAAAAATATTTGTTTAGATCAGTTGATAATTTTACACTTTTAAAAATAAGTCATGACGGATACATATATTTTAAAATACTATTTAGTAAATATATGTAAAATTTAAGTATTCTCAAATACAAAGTTATAAAATTTATTGAGAATTTAAAAATTATAGGTCATTATTTCAACAGGTTTTTTTAAATTCCTTAATCCATATAACTATTTTAAATTTAATGTAATTTTAAAAAATAATTTCATTCGACAAAAAATAAAACCTTTCTTTATAACGCATGAAACAAGACAAATGTTTAATTTGTTCATCATAATCATTATTAAATTGTAACGATTCACTGCAGGATGGAGGTCTCTCCATGTTTAATTCAGCTTCTCGTTTCTAGTCTCTCTTTTCCAAATCATATCAGCAAACTTCTTTATTTCATATGTGGTCTCTTTCTAGGTCTTTTACAATCGTTTGAAATCCAGTTTAACACTTCAACTCTCCATTTATAATCATTTCTTCTAGCAGTATGTCCAGCACAGCTCCATGTCAATGTTAATTCTTTCAATGATTCATTAATAACCTGTTTGTTGTCTCATTCATGCACTTCATTTCCAATCTCTTATTATTATTCCTATCAAACATCTACCCATACTTTGTTGAGTGATCTGAAGTCTCTATATTGCTCTCCTCTCATAAGTAAGAACTGGTAAAACGCATTTATTAAAAACTTTCCTGATCAAACGCATAGGCGTATTTCCTCTTAACATTAAGTTATTTCTTCAAAAAGTACTTCATCCAAGTTTACTTCTAAGATTCATTTGTCCTTTATGCTTTGATCTACATTAATAATCTGATGATGATATTTGTAGTTGTTAACTTCTAATTCATCAAAGTCAATTTTTTTAAAAAAAATCCATTGGACATTGATTTAATCTTTTTAACATTTATCTTTAGACATACTTTCATCTGATATGTCTTGCAACATTTCCTGAAACTCTGCACAATTTACAAAAATATCACAAGATGACTTAAATAATCTCCATTTGCTTATATTCCTTTAGCTTCCCATTTTAATTTACTAAATACTCTTGTAAAACTCCTAAAAAATGTTTTGAAAATATGGTATCATCCTGTTGTGCACTCTTTATCAATGCTAATCTTTTTAGTATCACCATATAATATAATCTTTGCTGTTGCATTTTGATAAATATTCTTTAGAATATGACAATATCCTAGATCTCTATCCTGATGATCAAATGCTTTAATCACTGTAGAAATACTTATAGAATCAAATGTGTTTTCATAATCTACAAATCCAAAGCATAATGGCAACTCATATTCATTAGTCCTTTCTATAAAATCTCTCAATATTTGGATGTGATCACAGTGCTAAAACCACTTTTAAATCCAGTTGTTCTGTTGATTGTTAAAATCCAAAATTTGCTACAGATAAGTTATAATTATCTTAGTAAAAATGTTATACAAACTGATAAAAGATAGTCAAGTCTGTATATTAATAATTTTTATTAGTCATTCATTAGATTAGAGATTATCCACTTAATGAATAATTTTTCAGTAGTGTAATTTTCACTACACCACTTTCAAGCAAGGCAGGGACTGGTTTCTATTCACTTTTAATACTTTGTGGAAAGATGTAATTATAAACATATGGCCAAAGACATGTGAAAAGGATGAATGATCCACAAGATGCAGTTTGCCCAGATCACAATCTCTTACACATATCTTTAACATTGTTCAATATATCTAGATAGCCAATTACTACAGTTTAATTGATGTGATTCATTTGGATGCTTCCATGTCCATTTCTGTTTAATAATTTTCTTAAAGGAAGAATTCATAGCATATGGTTTTTCCCTTTCTGCAAACTCCACACATCTGTGCTCTTTTCATATCCATCATCATAACCAAATTTATCCACAACACCATCTTTCAATCATTTACCAACTCCCATGATAATTTTAAAATATTACTTGATCTGATCAAAAGAATTTTGTATATCAATATAAAAATCTATTACTTTATCACAATGAGAACTTGTTGGGCAAAAAAATCCAAATATTTTTTTTATATTGTCACTAATTTCTTCTATTCAAGTATCCAAACAGTATTGTAAAAGGTTAATTAATTTTATAACGTTTTAAATAAACTCAAAATGTTCATTACCTCACATATATATGAATAAAAACATTTAAATGACTCCCAAGCTGTATTTCATGTTGGAACAAGTACTCTTAAGTTGGCCTAGGCCACAATTTCTTCATTTATTCAGTATTTATTAATATTAAACGTTACAATTTCATTTACAATTATCAAATCTTTCTATATTCACAACTTCGATATCATCTGTTTCAGATAGATTAATAATTATTACAATCATTTATTAGAATAATGACTATCACATCATTCTTAGTCGTGTAAATACTGTTAAAGAATAATTAATTGTTCTATATATTTACATTTAATTAAAAAGCAATAAAGTTTGACATTTATAAATCAAATTGCCATAATTTAATTTTATAAATATATTTAAAATAAATTATGTGATTAAGTCAATATTTTAAAAATATGATTATAAAAAGTCATACAATACCACTACAAAATTGTAGACATTCCATGACAGAATATTTTAAATATCATTTTATAATATATATAAATAAATATGATCAACCATGTACTTAAATGAATAAATTTATAGGTGCTATGGGATACTAGGGATATACAACTTAATGATATAATGAGCATGCTAATAGCCCTAAACAAGCTTTTCCAATAAGCAAGAGAAAGTGTTTAAAATCTCTATCTAGAATTATCCCTATCCCCAAATCGGTTTCGAACTAAGGACTCTCGTCAGTGAGGCACTAGAATATTCAGACCCTAGTTATAAAATACCAATTCAAGCACAGCATTTATCTAAGACTTTATTAAGTAGAAAATCTGATATTTTCAGACATCTATACGTCTTCAAATCCAGCTACCTAATTTAAATAGCTATATAGATCTGAATAATTTTCAGCTACACCATATATTAATAACCTTAGCAATATAACATTGTCAAAGTCTTAAAAGGCAAACTATAATAGTAAAAAAAAATCAAGTCATACATAATGTGATTTAACTTAATAAGCTTGTATTACGATTATAATATAATGAGTGTGTTAATAGCTCTAAACAAGCTTTTTCCAATAAATGCGGCAAGAGAAAGCATTTAAAATCTCTATCTCTAATTATCCCACCAAACTGCTTTCAAGCTAATGGCTCAAATCAGTGAGGCACTAGAATATTCAGACATGGGATTAGACTATTAATATATGGTGTAGCTAAAAATTATTCAGACCCATATAGCTATTTAAGTTAGATAACTAGATCTGAAGATATATAGATGTCTGAAAATTTCTGATTTTCTACTTAATAGTTATGCATCAGATAAATGCTGTGCTTGAATTGATATTTTAGATCTAGTGTCTGAATATTCTAGTGTCTTACAGATGAGAGCTATTATCTCCAAAACAGTTTGGGGATATGGATAATTCTAGATAGAGATTTTAAATGCTTTCTCTTGCCACATATACCAGAAAATCTTGTTTAGAGCTATTAGCACGCTCATTATATTATATTTGTAATACAAACTTAATTAAGTTAAATCACATGATGTATGACTTGTTTTAACAACTTAATGATATAAATAGCTCATTGAAGTTTATGATATAAATCAAATAATTGAGATAGTAGAATAAATTGGATTGAAAAATGGCTAGATATGAAAAACAACTACCAATGACATTTAAGTCCTATTACTTGGTTGAAGTAACTTACTGCTTAATTGCTTTCATTTACTGTCAGGCAAAAAATAAAATAAAGTTTTTAATCAAATTTTATTGTTCTATAAATAATAATCTATTTGATTATTAAATGTAAATAAATGAAATAATATTAGTAATGACAGATGCTTTAATATCTTGTAAAAGAGTACTTACTTAAAATGAAAAGTATTTTATACATGCAAGAGCTTAAATTTGACATGTAAACACCTTTGTCAGTTTTACAAAAGGTTTAAAAGACAAATAAATAAATTTCAGGAGCCAGTTACCTTCATTTATTACTTTCCAAAATCACGTTTTGAACTCACTAACATTTGAAACCAGATACATAACTTCCAGCTAAAAATAAGTATCCAATTATTGTCTCATATTGGATATTAAGCACTGACCTAAATTTGGTTATAGCTGACAATTATAAAAACATTTTCTATTTGAACCTTAAAACATCAACTGTCCTCATGCCTTTTGCTGATAATATGTCAGTGCATTATCTTTTGATAAATGAAAACATGATTACTCAAAAAAAAATAACACTCACTGTAAAATTTCATCCATGAGCCATCAGGCAATCAACATGATTATAGTGAGTGTTAAACGACCATCTACTATAGTTAATGAAAAGAAAGAGGTACCACTCATAAATAAATGTTTCATTAATAGTGTGTTTTGATAATCACAAGTTACAGACAAAGCCAAGATATTTTTTAAACTGAGGTTTAAAGTTTATATCTGTGCTAGAGATAATCTCTAGTTTTGAGATAATCTCTAGTTTCAATAATGATTAGTAATGGTCATTATTGTATTTATCTGAAATGGATGGCGTCAGAGTTGTGAGTGGAGGGAGTTTGATAGTGGTAATGAAAATGTAACAATATTTTTTTTTTTATTTCCAACATTTTTTTAATTTTATTTTTGTCACTATGCCATCTTTGACTGGGAATGACTATAGATAAAAATAATCAATTAATTGACTAGCAGTTCATAAGAAGTTTGAATATCACAAGTCATGAAGCAAAAGTACTAATGCGTGATGAACTTTGACCTCCAGAGTTTGTCATTCTATCACTGCACTTAAACTATGCAATTCACAAAGCCCTCCAGTAGATTATAATTCTAACCATTGATCTTTATATCTCTAAGAGATATCTGTTGTCATTATTACCACCATTTGAATATTATTCTCTAGATTAACTCATCACTTATTAATTGCCAAAAAAAGAATATGCTTAATGCATTTAGCTGTGAATCAATGTGTCGATCATCAGCCTCTATATTATCATGTCTCTCTTAAATATGTCTAATAACTTGATAGAAATGTTAATAGGAATAAAACTTTTTCTGTTCTTGGATATCTATAACAATAGTGACATTATTCCACTATTATATTAACATGAATGTTTTATTAACTGATTCTCTTGAATCTTGTTTGTCTTTATATATCTTGAAATTAACATATGATTGTTAGTAAACTTTGTTAATTTGTACATCAAATGTAGGATTCATATCTACTGCTTGCATCATATTTTTAATAAAGGTAATTTTTATATAGATGGGTGTAATAAAATTATATTCTTCTATTATAAATTATGGATGCATGTATTTTTTGTACTCAGTCGAGGAAAAAAATAGTAGAATGACATATTGGTTTAAAAAGTATTTTCTTTATTGAAATTTAATTATACAATACATAAAAAAAATTTCAACCATGATTAAAATATAATTGTAAACATAATATTTTAATGAAATACTTCATTCACATTGATTGGTGAAGAATGTGCCAATTTACATGAATAGTGTATGTTTTCACTGAAAGTTTATTTATACTCAATGAATATCTAAAACAAAATTATTGATTAGAAAAATAATTAATCACTTTAAGATTCACAAATCATGCAATTAAACTTTATCACAGTTTTCAATATTTATGGATACCAAATAGCTGGTTAAAAAAAGGCAGAAATTCACTAGCAAATTTTCAAATGAAACTTAACACTGTATGTAGAAGAGATGGAATATGAAATATTTAAAAATGATCCATTTAGAAGATTTAAATAAGTGGAATTTTAAAATGATACAAAAAAGTTTTAATGATGATGAATTTTCAAGGAAAGTTATAGAAAAGAACAGATGTCTCAAAAATATAACACAACATCTTGATAATAAAAGAAAAGTTATTTCAGAAATAACAAAAAAAGATGGCATTATTACTAGAAAAAAAGGACATTCTAAAATGTATGGAAAGATTCTATGAAGTACTATAAAAAGTAGATATAAAAATTACACTTTTGAAATGACAAGTAAATTAAGTGAATAAATGTATACAATCAGATGTATCAAGAATAAAAAAGCTCTAAGAAATGATGGAATTATTATTGATTTTAAAAAAAGCAAGAGACGAAAAACAGAAAACGCTTGCAAAACTATATAATAAATGTCTAAAAGAGAAAAATATTCCAGATAAGTGGGAAAATGGAATAGTGATTTTTCTATTTAATAAATGTGAAAAGAAGATATTAAAAATTTGAGACTTATCATCCTTTTGTCAGTTCTACACAATATTGTCATTAAGATCTTTATAACTCATCAGATAATTTTGGATTCAAACTGATCAAAAAAAACAAGTTGAATTTAAAATTGTTTTAGCACAGTAGATCACATAGAAGTATTGATATAAGTTATAAAAAAAAAAAGTAATGAGTATGTGTTGTGTTTCTAGATTATGAAAAGATATTTGATTCTATAAGTATATCTACAATAAATAATTAAAGCTTTGAAACATCATGATATAAACCCAGAGTATTATCAATTTTGACAAATATTTATCAAAATGCAACAGCAGTGATTAAATTATATGATAACACTAAAATGATCAATATTGTTAGGGATTATGTTTTCAAAACTTTTTTAGTTTTAATGGAAGAATTTTGTGAATTAAAATGAAAATAGAAATAAATGGATATTACTTAAATTACTAGACTTTGGATTGCTTTTGGAAATAATGCTTTAGAGATTTATAAAATGTTCAAAATTATCAGATGAAACCAAAAAAGCATGATTAAAGTTTAAATACTAGAAAAATTAAAACAATGTTCAATGGATTTTTGCAAAAGGAGGAAATAAAGACTGTCAGTAGCAAATTAGAAGTTAATAGCTAAAACTATCTTAGCCAGATTATTAATGCAGATGGAAATGTAATGGATGAATTAATCACAGAATTAAATTTGATAGAAATAATTTAATATTCAAAGGAAATATGTTTATGTGTTTGAAAAGGGAGATTTTAATAGATGTTTTATTTATACAAGAACATGAGATTTGAATGGTTAATAAAACAGCAATACAAAGATTTCATTCATATAACAGAGTATGGAGTGTTAATGTGAGACAGAAAGATAGATTGAAAACAAAATACACAGATAAAAGAACAAATAGATATTATTGACATTATTCAAAATATTAAAAAACTGAAATGAAGATGGATTAGACATATATCTAGAAGAGATTATATTAAATGGGCAATTGAATTCTTGAATTAGATATCACAAAAACTATAAAAGACATATATAAGATGAATAGATAAGAAAGTTTATTGATATGGAAAAGCTATAGATCATAGAAACTGGATTAAACTTATAAGATACCATCTATAGTGGATTGATAGTGAATGAAAATTATATATATGAGCATGTGGCTAAATGTAATAATATCATAAAATGCATCTTCAACAATAATATAGCTTAATATTATTAAAATTTGATCTGGTTCTTGTTCATGAAGTCATGTTAGAGTATGAAAGTGATAGAATGAGCATAACAGTTCCCTCAACTGAGAATCGATCTGTAAACTTTTAATATCTGAGTCTATTGTTGTCATAAACATAGTGGACATTTTGATGATATGTAAATTGGTAAATGAATTCTTAAACAACAGAAAATTTTAATATAAAACTTAAGGAAAATAAGATATACTGTATATTCAAAAGTTGCATAAATTCATTTACAGAATTTGCATGTGTGTGCATCCATCCATATGTATATAAGCTTATTTATTTATATAGTTTAAGTAAATTTTATATTATTTACCTAAACTATTTATTTAAAAAAAAAAATACTGGTTTAACTTTCATTATTGTTAATGGATCATTAAAATCTGGTTAAAACCTGTAATCATCCAGTTGTAAATAGATTTATTTAAATATTTTTAATAATATAAATACAGTAAATACTATGAATTATTTAATATGCTTGTTAGATATATAAAAAATTACTAGTGAATCACTCACATCATATCTACTACTTGAATATATATATATATTTAAAACATAATTACACACAGAAATATTTAAATTAATAGATTCAATGTTTTATAGAATTCAACAAAAGCTATCAAAAGATTAATTTTAATTGCTTACAATTTGTAATAAGTCTTTTTACATATACACATGTAGGACTGCTGCAGCATTTTGTTTTATCTTACCATTCTCCATCCCCTCAATCTTTATATCTTTTTTTAATGCTATTGTAAAGATAAATTTATATAATCCATTGATTTATTATTTGTAAAGACTTAATCATAGACATTGATTTAGAACTCTAGCCAAGCAGAAAACATATTTATTTATAATGTCACGAAAAGTTATATTTCATCTAAATGAAAAATTCCTATGTAATGGTTTATAGCATGATGCAAAATTAATATCGATTTTAAATGAATTTTTAAATGAACATTTTATTTTTGTATTAGGCTTACTAATTTTTACTTTCCTTTTTTTCCTTTTAACATGCAATTCAGACATTAAATATATTTAAAATCTGTCTATAATTGATAATGAAAATAAGATCTTTGGAATCATTAATCAATAGCATTAAGCATATCCTGAAGAGTTATAAAACATATATTCTGTATGTGACAAAGTTTTGAAAATTTTATCCAATAGTTTAATATTTTCTATGTGGCAATAACTTTTAAATCGAGGATACAAAATAAACAATTTTTATTCTGAAAGAAAATTTAAAAAAAAAGAATTTTTTTTTTTCATATGTCATAGCATCTGCCGGGACCCGAACCCACAACCGTTTGCAACCAACTACTTGCTTGCAAGGCGGCTGCGACGACCTCCCGGCTAACAACGCTTGACAAAAAAAAAAAAAGAATTTAAAAAAAGTTCTGTATAATGAAACTCAAAATCATCCTATATTCATAACATTTATTCTACCAAATCCATAAGCACCCACTAATTTCAACCATCATGCAATATTTCAAATCACAATACTATTGATTATTAAAGACAAATTTCATACAGTTACAAATATAGGATTAGTGGTAATGCAATCAACAAGACATCATCAAAAATTTGGTGTCAATACCCTAAGCCTTTTTATCAGAGATAAATACTAAAATATATCTCACACATACTTCATTTATAATACTAAGAATTTATTACATTTCTGTTAGTAAATATTAGTAGGGCAAATATATATATATAAATTTAAAGTGGTTTTTATTTCATTTAAAAAGATTGTTATAAAAAATCATTATTCATAGCTACAATTTATTTGTTATCTTCACTTCTTGATCCTTTATGCAATGATTATAAATATTCATATAATATCAATTAATACACAATTTGCTTTTTACAATGCAGTCAATTTTATTTATTCTTTGATAATATTTCTTTACAGTTTCAGCTGACCAGCATTATTTGTCAAAGCTTCTCTTAACTTACAAAATTTTAGGAATTAAATGAAGCTCTGATGAAGATTGTGGTCAGTTGAAACTGTAAGGAAATATCAAGAAATAAATAAAATTCATTGCATTGTAAAAAGTATATCAATAAGTTACTTTTCAGTCATTACTGAATCGCTCATTAGATGTCATGATTGCACTGTTAATACGTTGGCCTTTCTTTGCTACTTTGTAATTGTCTACAGTGTTAGTTTTCTAGTTCACATTTTTTTATGGTAGAAATTGAAATTAAAATTTTCTAATTGGAAAAAAACCTAAAGACATCAGTGTCATAGAATAGAATATAAATATTATGCAGATTTTCAAATTCAAAAGAGGCTGACAATGCCTAATTGGTTGTATCACAATGCTACTGATTGTAGACAGTTTGGCCTGTCTTTAGTGAGGGTGCTTTTTATTTTAGTATTACAGAAAGAAAAATTATAAATCTGCAGAGAAAGGTACGATGTAAAAAGAAAAGTTAAGGAGGTCTGCTTCATTGCGATGGATTGCAATGCCATCAACCGCAAGGACACATGCTTCGCGATCTCAAAGAAATGGAGTAATTAACTTTTGAACTTTGCATAATTTGCATATAATTACTTCATTCAGAGCTATGAAAATGAGAGCATGTCTCTTGAAAGCGCTTGCAGAATAATAGATTTTATTTTGTTTTTTAAGTAAAATGTAGCTTTGCGGTCAGGTGCAATAGCACCTATATCATTTTACAAATATATTTTCGCACGCAAAGTTTTCGATTTAGGTTTGCATTACAATAATTTATTTACATATTTAAGCTTATTTATACAACATTTTAGTAAAATAGTTATTTTAAACCAAAAAAAATATGATTACAATTAAATTTTAATTGAAAATCTTGTTAAAACCATAGTTATGATAAAGCAGAAGTTGTTATTACGTGCTAAAAAGACATGCTTTCATAAATACCAGTAAAGAAATTTTTTTGTGAAATTTTAAAAAGTGTGATCTTAAATTTTAAAACATATTTTCATTGTTTTATAATATCTCAATTAAAATTTATCTTCATTTTAAAAATAAAATTCAAATATATATTTTACTCAATAATTTTTATGATTAGGCAAAGATTATGATCCAATACAAAAAAAGCAATTGTTATCATGTACATTTTCAGTTTAGTACTTTATTTTTCTATTTAGCAAAGTTCAAATATTATTTTTTAGAATGTCTTTCATTTGTAAACTTATATTTGTAGTGAATAATGTAAAGCTTATTAAAATTAGTTATAAAATAAAGGTTTAATTGTATAACTAAAATATTGCAAATATAACAAAAATTGCCATTAGGATCTTTCAAACAAGAGTGGGAAGGGTTAGTTTTGAAGGAGTGTGAATTTGTTTAATAAATCATGTTATGAAATTTATTTTGTTTTAATAATTTTAACTTTACAAGTTGCTAATTCCAATCAGTGGGTAAAAAAATGGCAATAATAACAAACATTTTAATTAGAATAAAAAATAATTGTGCAGAAAACTCAGATTTAAGGAAATATTTCATTAAGTGATTCATCTGGAATTTATGGGGTCTTCATTTACCAGGAATGATTGCTCTTAAAAAAATCTGTTGAATAATTTCATCATAAATAGAAGTGATATTCCTGAACAAACAATACTAATAACATGTAACATAAATTGTAATATAATTATCATGTTATATACTTAATGCAATGAAGCAATGTATGCTATTGCTATCATCATTATTTTCAACTATTATTGACACAATGCAGAATGAAGGTTTCTACAAGTTTAATCTAGTTTCTCTAATCTCTAGTTTCTCTTTATAACAACACATCAGCAAACTTCCTTACTGCATCTATTCATCTTAAATGTGATCTGTATCTAAATCTTATAATTTCTTGAGATCCAGTTTAGAACTTCAACTGTCCATCTATTATCATTTCTTTTAACAAGATGTCCAACATAGCTCCATTTTAGCTTCTTAACTCTTTCAAAGAAGACAGTAGCACTTGATAGTCCTCTCACTCATATATTTTGTTTTCGATACCTTCATGTTATTCATAAAATACAACTTTCCTTAATTCTTTGAGTGTGTTGAACTCTCAGATCTATAAGTAAGAATTAGAAAACACATCTATTAAATTCTTTCCTTAATATTAAGTTATTTCTATCCAAGACATTCCATCCAAGCTTAATTCTTTGATTAATCTCATCCATTGTTTCCATGTGTATTATTAATCTGACAAAGTGTATTTGTAGTTGTTAACTTCTTCAAATTTAGGATTGGCAATGTTTATTTCATTTTTTTTTAGAAAATCCAGTAATTATTGTTTTAGTATTTTTAATATTTATCTTTAATCCTACTTTCCTAATTTCATCTAAGAACTCTTAACCATGCCTGAAGCTGTGAAACATTATTGGTAAAAACAACTACATCATCTTCAAAATTTAAATGATTTAAATAATCTCCATTTATTTTATTCCCTTCATTTTCCATATTAATCCATAAAATATTTTTAATAAAACTACTATAAAAAAATTTTTGGAAATAAGAAATCACTTTGCTGTATACCCTTCTCAAAGTTAATCTTATTATATCTTGAAGATCCGATGTTTAATTACTATAGAAATGCTCATAGAATCCAATGCCTTTTCATAATTTACAAATACAAAAAAAAAAAAAAGACAACATATATTCATTGATTCTTTTTAACTTCTCTCAATACTTGGATTTGATCTATTATGCTAAAACCATTTTTTAATCCAGCTTGTTGTTTTGGTAGGTAAAAATTCAGTTTTCTGCACACAAGTTGTGAATTATCTTAGTAAAGATTTAAAAACTGGTAAAAGACAGGTGGATGTATAATTTCTAATAGCCATTTCACCAATATTACTATTGAATTCTTTCAATTATTTGGTACAATTTTATCATTTAAACATTTGGAATACAATTTTATCAAAATTCTTCTATTTTTTCACCTGCTTATATTATGATATCAATTATAATTCTAAATTTCCTGCAGCTTTTCCTTTCTTCATAGATCTAATTGCATGTCTCATTTATTTAAAATGCTGGCCAATTCTAATTATAATGATATTTTTTTTATTACAATAGAATTATTTATAAAATTATTCCATCTATTTTATGATGTCATTTCTTTTTTTTTTTTTAGTAATAATTCCATCTTTTCTTCTTACTGCAGAAATAGTATTCCCTCCAATACCAAGATGTTGTTTACACACTTGAGATTTTTATTATCTTCTATAGCTTTCCTTGCCAACTCTCAATTATATTTTCTTATATCATTATTAATTCTTATTTGTATCATCTCATAAAACTTTAGGTGTTCAATTCTTCTTAATGAACCATTTTTATATATTTTCATATTCTTTCTGTTCTTCATACATTGTTTTGTCACAATGGAAAATTTTACTACAAAAATTGGCTCTTTTAATAACCAGATATCTTTGTTGAAGTTCTTAATAGTATAGGCATTATTTTCCTATTTATTTCCTTCAAATCTGAACTACCTTCAAACATTTGAAAATTCTAATTTAAATTCATTGGAATGTTTCTGAAGGGTTGGAATATCAAATGTTAACACGGATTTTTTAAAATAATTTTTGTTTGTTTAGTTTTACATTAACAAGTACATCTCACTAATCAATGTTTAATCTATAAAGAACATATCACTCTTCAGATATATATTTTTACTCAAAATATAATCCAATTCTACTATACATCCATTTGGATACTTCTATTTACATTTCAGTTTAATATACAAAAATTAACAAAGCGTATGACACACTTGAATGAGAAGCTATAAAGATACACAGAAATTATTACAAGCTAAGCGCCTTCGAGGCCTTTTGCCTCATATTCATAGCGGTACTGTGAGCTGCAGAACGAAGAAATAGGGCAAGGAAACAAAACAGTATGCAAAGCGTATGCAAATGAACTAGATAGTCCAACGCTTTGCATACTGTTTTGTTTCCTTGCCCTATTTCTTCATTCTGCAGCTCACAGTACCGCTATGAATATGAAGCAAAAGGCCTCGAAAGCGCTTAGCTTGTAATAATTTCTGTATATCTTTATAGCTTCTCATTCAAGTGTGTTATACGCTTTGTTAATTTTTGTATATTAAATTATCGAATAAGAAGTCTTAAAATCTTTAATATTTCAGTTTAATATTTTTCTCAAAAGAAAAAAAAATCATAATATAGTTTTTCTTTTTCTGTAATCTTCACAAGTATGTATCTTCTCTCATCACTATAACCAAATTGACGCATAACAATTTCATCTTTCAAGTGATTACCAATTCTAGCATAAGTCTCCCATGACAAGTTTAAAATATTATTTGGTCTAATCAAAAGCATTTTTTACATCCACAGAAAAATCATCTACTTTATCACAATGAGAATGTGTTGAGGCATAACTGAATTATCTGCATTTGGTACCTCTTTTTAAGTTGAATAATTTTATTAATTTGTCTGATATACACCTGGGTCTCATTTTATGTGGTAGATAGGTTCCTCAGAAAATGCGCACAAAAGAAATCGCACAAAAATAGACAACTTACCTTTCAGAATTCACATAAAAGCAAAGCAAGAAGAAAAAATGACTTTAAAATTCACATTAAAAAAAATAAGGAAATAAAGTATGTCTAATAAAAAATTTCAAATATTTGAAAAAAATATATATATATAAGACAAACTTTTTTACTTTTTTTATTAACTACAGTATTTAATTTTATATTTTTTCATACATATTTTAATCATTAGTGGTTATTTGGTCATTTCACAATATGCGTTCGTTTGTGAAATATTAAGAAATCAGATGTCATGTGACACACAACTAGCGCCACTTTTAGTCTTGAGCTATGTTAATTATTTTTTGTTTCTATATTTAAAAAATGAGATCATAATCAAATTAAAAAGATTATAGATTATCATTAGAAAAATTATTTTCAGTTTATAAAATCAATAAAATCTTTGTTATTATTTATTTTAAAAATCTAAAAAAATATTTATTTCTGTTATAATTAACAAAATACATTTTAAAAGTTTAAAAAAATTTGAATATTTATTGCAATATTATTATATGTAAATATAAATCTATTATTATTATTTATTCATTAGTATAAGTAGGTTATTTACATAAAAGTTAATATTCTAAATACATCTTCAGACCATATTCAGGTTAGCTGCTAATATAACGTTATATTTTTGAAAGAAAAAAAAGTATTTCAAGTCAAAATAAGTTATTAATAATTTAAATTTCTTGATATCTAATAAATATAGTGAAATATGAAAGATATTAAGAAGAAACATGAATCGCATAACTTCAAAATCACATTAAAATAATCTGCATAAAACGAAACCCAGGTGTACAATCAATCTCCAGAATGTCGGTCTTCTGCTCTTTATTTATAAAACGAATCTTATTTTAAAATATAAACATGAATAAAATAAACAAAAAGTTTAACGGGTTTTTTTTTCATGGTCAAAGCATCAACTGGGAAGCGAACCCGGGACAACTGATTGTAAGGCAGCTGTGCTGAACAAAAAGTTTAAAGTTTTAAATAAAAAACAATAAAATAAATACATTAAAATTACAAACACAAAGATAATATTTAATTTTTTCATTTGTTTTTTTTTAAATCTTTTTTGTCTATAATTATTCAGATAAAACATATCATTAACAACTGAATTCAGATTTAAATGCTATAAATGGATCTTTTTTTTTTAAAAAGATAAAATTTTCTGCAACATATATATATATATTCTAACAAGTGTGTTACATGGCACACAATAACATAGTGTGTGTACACAAATATATATATATATAAAGTTGAAAGGAAAAGTAGAAATAAACATGGACAAAAATTTTGTAGATATTTTCTTCATTTCCCTAGAATAAAATCATTGTAAAGAGTTCAAACAATTTTGGATTAAAAATAAAATTTTGTTATAAATTAATCAGTTAAAAAGGTCTAATTAATATTGTATTCTGATTTTAAAATTAAAAACAAGCATGTTTTATGTTAAAATAGAACTGATAATTGTAATCATTTCTATTATATATTTTTAAAAATCTTTGTAGATCATACTTGTGATAAAATTTCAAAAGTAGCTTTTAATTAAAGGGAATTGACATCATTAACTTTTTCAAATCAAGAGAGATAAAAAAACAATTTTTAATTAATGTATTTTTGTCACCCTACTATTAAAAAAAGGGTTGATAAAAAGATTAGATGAGTTGGCTAGTTTTTTGTAGTAGTTAGCAGTAATTAGCTAGCCAGAATAGCTAGCTGCAGTAGTTAGTGTTTGGAGAGTTATATAGAGCTCCCATGAAGATTTAAAAGAAGGCAAAGAGGCAAGTCCAGCAGCTGCTCTATAGTTCACGATAGTGGAATTTGAAATCAATGGATCAACTTCCAGCTACAAATGTGTTCTAGAAAACAGCTTGCTAGTTTAAAGTCAATCAAATCCTAGACAGAAGGGAGATCACTGCAGACCAACAATTACTTGATTATATCCATCCTGATGATGACAAGCCAGTCTACCAGCTTGCCCAAAGTCCATCAGCTTGATGAAGTAATTATACATATACTGCTTTATCTAGATGTAAGGAATCATAGATAAACACATTGCATTGTATTTATATAAAATGAGTTTTTTCAAGTAATTCATTTTAAAATAACATTTTAAAAGTGAGAGATATATATAGCACAATATTATTTTAAATTGTTTAAAAGTTATATTTTTAAAAAAAAAGAAAAAAAAAAAAATTTTGCTTGTATTAAAAATCTAAGAGTAAAGATTTAATTCATTGACCATCTTATTCTTTAAAAGAAAAAAAAAGACATTTTAAAATCTGTTTTGAATTTAGCAACTTGTAATAGTGATATCTATATCGAGACAGATATTTTAAATAATTTCATTAGTGAAAATGAATTTAAAAATCTATATATATTTTAAAAGATAAGTAAAATTTTGCGTAAATGAAATGATTGAATTCATTGACCATCTTATTTTTTTTTCTTATGTCAAATGCATTGACTGGGAAGCGAACCCAGGCCAGCTGCTGAGAAGGCTGCTGCGCTAACCACTAGGCCACCAATGGTTGACTGACCATCCTATTTTTAAAAAAAAGAAATTAAAAAAAAATTTAAAGATGTAATTAATTAATTGAGAATGGCCTGATAAAAAAAAAACTAATCATTAAACAGAACAGGTGAAATTTGTATACTTTCAATGTGGAGTCAACTGTGAAAAGTATTATATTTTAAAAATTGAGAATAATATTTTAAATAATTTCTCTGAGCTACATTCGTGCATAACAGTCTGATATATAAAAAGGGGGAGCATATTAGTATAGGGATTCCAGTTGAATTCTGGGTTGGCGCTAAGAATATATTCTTTAAAGACCACACACTACATCTTATTTTAGTTTAGTCTTTATTAGAAATTAAAGTTTATAGTTGGACAGTACACCAATAGTACTAAATGGCCAGAGCATTGATGATGATCAGCATGTTTTAATATCCCGGCATTATTGTTTTGATTATTATATCTGATAAATGAGCACTTAATTTGTGCATTCAAATTAGTGGTTTAAATAATTATCCCAAGCTGACAAAAGCTAAACAGTTGATCTGATCTATAGTAGACCCATTCCAAATCCAGTCACGAGATTGACTATTGATTTATTTTTTATTGATTATCATTCATGATGATGAATGAGTATTACTTTTACTTATTGATAATGCTGATGGATTTATTTAATTATACTTAAAATTACTCTATTGAGTTAACTGGACCAATCTCTTAGTGATATCAAGATCTCTCAGACTCTTATAATATATAACATTACTTATATATTTTTTGATATTAAACATTACTTATGTATTTTAAATTTATATTAAAAATCATTATTTGAAATATTTTATTAACTTGGGTTTGATTATGTTTAGCTATCACCCCAGGTTCACTCTATTATTACCCATCCCATTATAATATTGTACCAGTCACTTCTTCACTTCTTTTGATCACCGAAAATGCCACTAGGTCACTTACTACCTAAAAAAGTTAATTTATGGTGATCAAGAATTGATGGTGATGAATGCTACCAGCTAGATCCAGGGAGAGAAAGAGATCTTTAACATTGTTCAGTCAATTAAAAAAAGAATACAGAGCCAAATATCAGCCAAGATAATTTTCAATAACTTCATAATTTATTAAATTAAAAAAAAAAAAAAGAAATCCCGTGCAAACAAAATTATTAGGTTTGATCTAGATTTCTGTAGCACATTTATCAGAGAGTGTACATGAGAACTGAACATTAAACACATTGGCAGACAAGTTCGTTTTTTCATCTATGATCTTAAAAAAGATTTATAATTTCTTTTTGCTAGCAATTTATAAAACTAATCCCAGCTTCCTCCTCAGAGACTTCAAAACAAAGCGGTCTTGTAAAGAATATAACAAAAGAGCGGGACTAAGAATGTCATATGTCTGAAGAACAGCCCATGATAAACATATTCAAGATTATCAAGTTGATTCTGATACAAGCCAAGAGAATAGAACAAAAAAGATTACCATGTACATAATCTTAAATAGAAGAAACAAAATGTCTGATTTAGGAAAAACAGGACAACACACTCGATAAATCACCAGCCAAAAGATATACAATCTGTCGGAAATGCAAACCAAGTTTATTTAAATTAAATACAGTATAACCAAAAGAAAAAGGTGAGTTAAAATAAAATTATGAAGAGTTAGTAATATAAAAAAAAACACCAAGCATTTAAAATAGAAACACTCAATACCCTCCTGAATAAATGCATAATTAAAAAAAAATATTGAGTCTTAAAACTAAGAGTTCACTACATACACTAATAATAGAATACATAAGATAATTAAAACCATTAAAGAAATATTCAAAACTTATAATATAGACAAGTTTCGTTTAAAATTAAGCTGAGAACTTAGATATAAGTATGAAATTTAACCCTGGTTAAAATATGAAAATCTTTATCTAGAGTCCTAATGTAAAGTCTGTCAGATTATGCAAAGTCCTTTCTGACTTAAGTCCATCATGCAGGCTTTGGATTTATAACTCTTTGGTAGTGAGGGTGGAGGCTGGATTTTGATAAGTTATTATTTAGGCTCTTAAGACAGGATCTAGAAGGAACAATTCATGATTTGGGGCTCATCTTTGGGTTGATTTAGCACTGCATATTGTAGATATTGTCCATGCTGCATGTAGCTTTGGCATACTGCAGAGACGATCCTATTTAGCAAATAAGTAGATGGTAATTCAATCTCAGCAGACAGCAAAAGATAATATTAGCAATGGTCATATAAAGATGTGGACAGCAATCTTTGAAATTAAAGGCAGCACAGCAATTGAAATAGATATCATGAGCAGCAACCACAAGCTGAATCAATACTCATAACGAGCAAAAAAATGATAACCCAAATAATAATCAGTCTGAAACCTGGGGCTATTTATGTGCACTCTTATCTGCCAAGCCATCTTTAATTGAAGGTTTTTTGATCAGGGCAAATCTTAATCTCACACTTAATCTTAATTAAAACATTTGACCAGAGTTCTTATCTTATTCAAAATTAATTAATAAAAAAATGGTAGTTTTCTATTCTATCGTGTCAGCCATTTGATGGCATTGATGCTAATCAAAAACACATACATATTACGATTCTGGGCTGGGCCTGTGACTCTATATAGAGATCGGCTTTAGTTTTGTTATAGAAAATTATAGTAAATAATATTACTATTTAAAAAACAAAATTTAAAAATTCACATTAAATTTAAAAATGATACCCTAATAATTGACATTTTTAAATGGGTTGTTTTTGTTTGTATGTATCTATAAAAAGTTATGGTATTTTTTTAAGAGAAAATAATATGCAATTATACATTTTTCAATTTACACAAAATTTCTAAATCCAAGCTAAATTTAAAAATGATACCTGAATAATTTGCTTTTTTTTTTTTTGACAGTAATTAATCAGAAACTGGGTTCTTTTGTTAGTGTGTAGATATAAAAAGTACTGTTATTTAAATACTACATTTAAAATTATACCCGACTAATTTGCTTTTTTTTTTGGACAGTAATTAATCAGAAACTGGGTTGTTTTTGTTAGTGTGTAGATATCAAAAGTAATAATATTTAAATACTAAATTTAAAAATGATACCTGACTAATTTTTTTTTTTTTGGTATTGAGACTAATTAATCGGAAAGTGGATTGTTTTTCTTTCTGTGCATATATAAAAAGTTACTGTATTTTTTTAATAGAAAATAATACACAATTATACATTATTCAATTTACCCACAAAATTTCAAAAAGTAACACTAAATTTAAAAATGAGACCCAACTAATTTGCCTTTTTTTTTTTTTTGGACAGTAATTCATCAGAAAATGGGTTCTTTTTGTTAGTGTGTATATATAAAAAGGACCGTCATTTAAATATTCAGTTTAAAAATGATACCTCAATAATTTGATTTTTTTTGGACAGTAATTAATCAGAAAGTGGGTTCTTTTTGTTATTGTGTATATATAAAAAGTACTGTAATTCAAATCCTAAATTTAAAAATGATACCCAACTAATTTGCTTTTTTTATAGTAATTAATCAAAAACTGGGTTGTTTTTGTTAGTGTGTAGATATAAAAAGTAATATTATTTAAATAGTAAATGTAAAAATAATACCCGACTAATTTTCTTTTTGGCAGTAATTAATAATCAGACACTGGGTTATTTTTGTTTGTGCGTATATATAAAAAGTAACTTGTCATGGACAAATTCTCGCAAAAACGTTACTTTTCACGTGATCATCAAAATATTGCTCTGCCGCACCCTTAAAAGCTATTTTTAAAGGTTACACATTCATAATGTAACCTTCACAACATTGTTAATAAAGTTACAACATAACAGTAGGTTAGAGCACTTGAAAAAAAAAACCTTTGTAATGAAATTTTAAATAATTACGACAGGCTAAAATCCACACACTCTCACACCAAAGTATAGAGAAAATAGACATTCTAGCATTACGAGAAAGTTAATAACAACCAACTACAGAAGCCAATAAAGGCATTTGTCTGTGCTTTTAGCATACAAAAAAGCCAGAGTGGCTAGTCTGCGGGAACGCTTTCTGTGTTTTATGGTGGAAAGAAGCCTCTTAGGTTGGATGAGGCTGAAATGATATATTTCTAGGAATTGAACTAGAAATAGTACCATCATTCAGATGACACAATAGAATAGAAAACAACCAAAAAAAAACAAATGGAAAAAATAAGTCTCAGCTTTTTTTTTTCTTTTTTAAACAATAGATTGCAATCAAAATTAAAAGAAACAGGCATGCAATCAAAACTTAATTTTAAAATTAAAATGCTTTCTTTTTTTTTCTTAAAAGATTAAAACTTTTAAATTAGAATAGTTTTCTTTTTACAAATAGATAAAAAAAAAAAAAAAAGCAAGTATCAAAAGGAAAACTATATATGGAAAATAAAATCACAGAATTTAAAAATACAAATGATTATGTGTGCTATAACATACACAACTTTTAAATAGCTTTTCCCCAAAACTTTATAAAAATAAAAATTAGTTTTAATTTCACGATGGAACTTTTGAAGCGGATAAAGTATTCAGTTCAATATATATAGTCAAACTTTCATTATGCTTAAAAAATAGATCATCTTATTTGAAATAAATTCCTTACAGTATTTAATATTCACAAGTCTTGAAAGAAACTAAAATTTTCTGTTAATGAAGATTTGACAATATTTTTCAGGATTTTTCATAACCTAAAAAAATCTATTTCTTTTAAACACAATATGCAGAATCGGACAATGATATGTAATCTTTTAATACTTAGAAATAGAAAATACTTTTTTGTTTTTCTTGCTAAAGTTAATAGAGAAATAATTTTCATTTCATTTTGTTGAAATTAAATGTATAACATATTGACAAACTTCTATTAAATGTGTATTTGCATAATGCTTTTTCATGGAATCATTATATTTTTAAAATATAGATTTTACTTTCAGTTGATCATTATTTTTATCTAAATCCTAATTATGATATTAAGTAGTAAATTGTATTTTCAAATAACTGATACCTACATTTTCTTTACTAATACACTAAAAATATAACATTTTCTCTTAAATTTAGAAAGTACTTATTTTTTTCTGCAAGCAATCTGTGATTTCAATAAGGTTGCATTTCTGGTTTCTATGTAGCACTTCGTAATTTTGATTATCTATTTATATTTACTCCCATTTAGCTTCTTAGTTGAGAATTTCTCATTAAGTAACTTTAAATTTTAGTTTTAATCAATAGATGGAAATTCTAAATTTAAAAAAATATGTGTACTTGAAATTAAATCTGTTTTCTAGTAATTACTAATTGAAATGGAGTGATTTTTGATTCAGCTTGACATTTTTTGCTACAGTTTGACATAAACAATTACACTTTTTTAACTTCAATTATTCAGTATTTATTGCTGATTTATTATTTATTAAAAAAGGAATATATATTTAAATACTAAAAATATAATACTCAAAATGAAAGACACAAATGCTTTACATTTATTTTTTAAATAAATTTTAAATATGCTATAAAAATATCCCATTTTATTTTTATTTCAGAAGATATATATAAAATAAATATGCTAAAAAATAAATTTTTTATAAATACACTAATAAATTACATCTAAAATAATCATGTATAAACACAAAAATATTCACCAGAGAGAGTGATTTTCAGTAAATAATGCTACATTTACTATGTAAAATGCACTTCAATACCTTCACAAGGCTGAAAAAAATATATTGCTGTGCAATTACTTCATAATAATCATGTGAAATTATGTTGAATGAAGACATGATAAATGAAAATGTTCCCCTATATAGTTTTTGTATATTTTGCATAGAATAAATAATTACAATAATCAGAATGTTTTAGGGATGAAGATTTTGAAAAAAAAAAAAAAGAATAAATAAATAAATTTAAGAATAGAGAAATGCTAAAGAAAGAAATATATACATATTGACAAAAATAATATAAAAAAGATAAAATGTATTACAATTTATAAACATGCGCTATATAAAATAAATGCTTATAAATAAATGTATATTCTCTAAGATATTAGTTGAAATCACCTCCAATCAATTTTTAAAAAAAACTGCTTAATCACATTTTATAATGTCTATGAATATACTTAATTTTATGGGATGTGTGATAGGTAAAAAAAAAGAACAAATACAAGATTACTTAAATACATACTTATTATATGCAGGTAAAATTATTTTGTAACTTTTATAGACCTAAAAGTTTTTACTATCATGACCCTTCTTCCTCTTTCAACAAAAAAATAATTTTGAAAGTAATATAGGGTATATGAGCACAGACTTTCACACCACTCTCCACTCTATCTAATAACACTGATACACCTAAACACATATATGCTGAAAAGATAAATAATCACCAATAAGTGTATTTCATGCTAAACCAGCAATCATCAGTTGGTCCAGACTATCATCTTTACACACATATATAGTATAAGTGCTCAGATATATATTAAGATAGACAATCCTCATAGTTTACTGGACAGGCTTCAATCTACTCCACACTCCAATACCCCCCCCCCATGTTTATTATAATAATTTGCTTAATTTGTTTATCCAATCACTGAATTTGTTACCAGATAGTCTTACCCACAATCAAGTATTTGATATCAATATAAATGAAAGGGGGAAAGGGTTTCAAATATTGTGTATAAAACTAAATAAAAGTATAAATTGACATATACTTCAAAAGTACATTATTTATTTTAATATTTATTAATTCAAAAATTATTTAATTTCTTTTATATATAAAATTTAAATGAACAATAATTAGATAAAATATTAAGCATATCATAAGACAGGGGTGGCAAACCTTTTTAGATGTGCATATCAAAAATTTCCAAAAAAGTATTTACTGAATGCCATACAGTTATTAAATCAAAATATAAACAACTTAATTATTGCAGTTTCTTATAAGTTTATAAAACAAATAATAATAACAATAATAATTAAATAAAAATTTTAAATAAGCTAAATACAAGTGAATGATATTTATGTAGAAGAGCACAAGTAGAATAAAATATAAAAGAAAAAAATTAACATCTGATAGAAGAAAATATTTACATTTTTATACATTCTCCTTTTCTATCATTTTTATTCCACTTTCTTCATTCATCAATCTATTAATATCTTGTGTTGCTTCTTTGTATAAGCAAAGAACAATGATTCAAAAATTAGAGCATTTTATCAGTGAGTTCACGATCTATGATTGAATTCTCAGGTATGAAAATAAATAAAAAAAGTTTAGGTTAAAGAACTACATGTTAAGAATCTAAACTGAGCTCAGTCCAGCCAAAGATTGAGCTACATTAATTACAGCAAAAGATACAAACAGAAATCATAATCAACAGCTATGAAAAGCAAATCTGAAAAGGTAGAAGAAATTAGCACAAAATGAATGTATTTTCCTGACATGTATATTCATACTATGAATGAAAAATTATCGATTAATAACAATAAAATTACTAATAATGACCAAAATAGAATTAAAATGAAAAGAAAATATTAACTAATGAGATGACAAATAATATTATGAAATAAATATTGCAATAATCATACAAGAAATAACTTTCTAAGTATTTTAATTTGTAAGCCATACATATATAAAAGTATTTTGTTAGTAAGTAAATACACCACTGAAATAAATAAAAATGTTCAAGTCTAATCTAAATAATATAAACATTGAATTTTGATTTAAACAGTATTTTAAATTAATGAATTTTGAATTAAATAAATTATACTTTATCCTGATTTTTTGGTTAATAAAAAACCTACATCTTACATCTGAAAGCAAGTTTTAGATTTCTCAACAACTTAGATTATCAAACAAATAGCATATAAGAATTATTACCATTGCTTATCATTATCTCTATACAATATTTAGATAATAAGTGAATGGATTTATAAGTAATCAGTAAAATCAATCAACAATCCCATTAACAATAACAATCATCATTCTCAACTTGGTGTCAAGAAATCTCTTTTTAACAATAAAGGTGGAATGGTACTTTTATTTATGGTACAAAAAAATTTATGTAGATACTAAAGATTGCAACTTGACCACAGAGATTGAAATTTTTGACACAAAGAAGTTTAAATAAACCTTTTCAAACAGGCTAATGCAGACTAATACATACTCAATTATCACATTACAAACTGCAATTATAATTCTCAAATTGCACCCAAATTATTATTAAAATAATACTCAAGGCTAAATGAGTATATAAGTTATCATTAAAAACAGTCATAATTGACTATTTATTTATTAGTCAGCATTCAGAACAGGTTTTATTTACCTGTTTTAAGAGGTTTATTTAAACTTCTTTGTATTAATAATTTCAATCTCTGTGGTCATGATGCAATTTTTATTGTCTATATAAATATATTGGTCCATAAATAAAGGTGGGATTCCATCTTTTTTATTAAAAGGAAGTTGCCTTGACATCAGGCTGAGATTGTTGCTTGTTATTGATATTGGGATTGTCTAAGTGTTGACTGACTTTAATAATATATAGACAATATTAAAAAAGAATGCATACACAAGTAGTGTAGTGATTAAAACAGCTGCCTGCTATGCCTGAAACCTGGGTTTGAATACCAAAGTAAATCATGATATTTCCATTTCAAGGAGACTAGAGTTTTTTTTCAATGGCCAGTTTGTAGCCAATCCATCTAGATAACTAAATATGAGTAGGTGTCTGGTTCTAGAAAATAAAGTAAAGAAAAATTAGTTGTTTTCTATTCTATCATGTCAGCCGATTGACGGCATTGATGCTAATCAAAAACACAAACATATTATGATTCTGGGCCGGGCCTGTGACTGACCCAACCTTTAATCCTATCAGCTAGCAAAAATATCCTCTCTGTATTCCCCTTACAGAGCTACTAGAACTACCTAAAAGCTATGAAACTTAAACATCAGCAATGTACTAGTATTACATTATTTAATAAAAAGCAGAGTGTATTCAAATACTAAAAAAATATAAGACCATTACCAATAAAGTTTCTCATTATTCTGCCTGATTAATAAATTAAACTGCTATGATAATAAATCATATCATGTGATACATATGCTTATGGCACATGTATAACTAGATAGATATTTTTAAAAAAATTGATTTTAATTTATTTATAGTTATGCTTGTGTGCATATAAAAACACGTCACATTTCCTGTTATACAAGTCTTAACGACACACTCATAATTAATTATCAAAGATTTTTTTTTTTTTTTGAAGAAAAAAGATTAGCAACAAAGATATGAAATGGTAATGTGGCTTTCATATCATAAGTAGCAGCCATTTGAGATTGAATATGGCCATTTCAACTCCAAGAGAGACAAAAAAAGATAAAAATATAAACCAAAAAAAATAATACACAAGAGATATTGCAATGATTATAAAAATTAATTGGTCAACCATAAATATGCACACATATAGAACCCACTTAGATGCTGTCTTTAACTTCTGCTATAAACTTTTCTTTCTAAAATCCTTCACACAATGCATAATTGTATTTATATTCTTTGTTATATTTTCCTAAAAAAACAATCAATATTATTATACTTCTTTAGATAATATATTTAATATTTAAAACGAAACGTATAAAGACTTTGGTTTAAAAAATTAATGTTCAAGAATCAATCGGTGATGAAAACCTTTAGCAATTTTTAGCTTGGATGGTTATCAACTTGAGAAGGTAAATCATAAATAAATAAAAAAAAGCTTGTTTAGAGCTATTAGCACGCTCTTAATTTTACATATTTGTAAGTGCAAGCTATATATAAGTCATGTGACATCTGACTTGTTATTATTACTATTATTATTTTGCTGTTGTGGCTTTGGCTAAATTAAATGGCTAAGCCTACTAATATATGGAGTATCTGAATTAAGTTCAGGCCCATATGATTTTTTCAGTTGGAGAGCTGACTTTAAAGACATGTAGATGTCTAAAAGTTTCAGATCTTCTTCTAACAATTAACTTTTAGATAAATGCTTTGCTTGAGTTGGTTTTTTAAATCTAATGTCCCAACTCCTCACTGAAGAGACCCATAGGTCGAAACTGGTCTGGGGATGGGGACAATCCAAGATAAAAATGATTTGAATGTCTTCTCTTGTAGTAGCATTTATCATAAATAAAAAAAAGAAGCTTGTTTAGAGCTATTAGCATGCTCTTAATTTTACATATTTGTAAGTGCAAGCTATATATAAGTCATGTGACATCTGACTTGTTATTATTACTATTATATCTTTTTAAATAGAAAAATGAACTTAAATATTGAGGTGTAGCACAGACTTCAATGTGCTGCTATTGTTTTTAACAAGTTAAAAAATAATTCATCATAATGAAAGAATAATTGCAACCGACTTAGCTGTATATAAAACTGCTATTTTAATTAATATATTTAAATATCTTACTGACTGAAACTTAAAATCATTAGAAAATTTTTTTAAATGCAATGCCAAAATCATAAAACTAATCAATGTTCTTCAAATTGTTAGATTTGATACTACAGAGCCCATTATTACATCTTCACTGGATGTATAAAAGAAATTTACAGTAGTCTGAGTTCAAACCCTACATATTACATATCGGAGTGCAAGAATGAAAAATCCTCTACTGTAGAAAAAAATTGATATATTAAAATACAAGATATCCTAAAAAAATGTTGGTTTTTGTGGATCCCATTTACATTAATACGGCTTTAAATCATCATTGATAATATATTATAGCATTTACTACTTAAATCATCTTACTTCTAATTCTTTATAAATAGAAATATTTTATTACACATTTAAATATTGCTATAGCTGATAACATACTATAGTTTAAAAAACAAAAACAATTATCTCAATATGTATAAAAAAATTATTTTATCTTTAAAAAAAAAAAGACAATAAAAAAATGGGGAGTAAAAAAAAAGCCAAGTTTTTATTTTTATTGAGACGGATTTTCAGGACTGAATCAAACAAAAATGATAGTAAATACATTTATACTCCATAAATGCTTCAAAAGTATAGGGGATCAAAGAGAGAATTATGCTGATATATTATTCTGTTGTATAATAATTTTCTGATTATAATTCTAATGAATTTATTTTCATCTGAAAAATCTTAAAAAGAAAACACAAAAAGAATTATAATTATTTCTATTAATAAAATAATTCAAGCCAAGTACTGGTAGCCAGAGGCCAGAGCAGCTGCCTTGCAAGCAAGTTACTTGCAGACAGTTGTCGCGGTTTGACATATGGAAAAAAAGAAGAAAAAATCATTAATGTTAAATATTAAGTGTCCTGCTGATAGTGAATACATAAATGTTATTTGATACAATAATCAATACTTTTGGCTGTTTAGAAAGAAATTTAAAAATCAATACTTTTCTATCACAATACTAACATTGATTTACCTTAAAACAATAAATCAAATAATTAAATATCTACATTTATTAGCCAGTATTAAACTATATTGTGCTATATCTATCACACCTAAACACTTGTCTGGCAAAATAATTGAATAACTTTGAAAATGAGATTCATTACTAAATTTACTATGAATGATAAAGATAGTATTTAGGTATTCTATATGATAAAAATTAAAAAAATACAACTTCTGGAAAACATGTTGAAACATAGTGTTTTTCTATATGTTTTGGAAGATACATTTCAGAAAAAGGGGTAGATCATGGACATCTTAAAAAAAGTGAACTGGATATAATTCATATGAAAATATAGAGAGCATTGAATTACACGACTGCAGCAGCTAGTGACAGTATTTAGAAACTGATGACAATATCTGGAAAAATGATTTTAAGTGAGATGATGTTGTAGCATTTGGATATGCATTTTTTCAATTCTTAATAACAATGCTCCCTCTTGAACAGTTCTTATTTTATTTTATGCCATTGAAATATTTTAAAGTGGGATATTTAGATATCTTTATACTGTAATTATCAATAAAGCAAGTCATAAATACAGTGACCTTGCTTTTTGAGCTTGTATTTACAAAAACATAATATAGAGAGCTTACCAATAGCTCAAACAAGTTCTTAATTCATAAGTGCGGTAATAGAAAATATCTAAAATCTCTATCCAGAACATTCCTATCTCCAGACCAATTGGTTTTGAGCTTATGGCTCACCTCAGTGAAGAGATAGAATTTTCAGACACTAGATCTAAAATATCATCTCAAAACCCAGCACTTATTTCATATGTAATATTTAAATAGAAACTCTGAAGTTTTTGGACATGAAAATGTCTTTTACTCCTGCTATCTAACTTAAATAGCGATATTATTGCACTTATAAATTAAGTGATTGTTTGAGCTATTGATATGCTCTCGGTATAGTAATGATTATTCAGAATATTATAGGCAAAAAAAGTCTGAGTATCAAATTTTTTTAATATTCTAGATTCGATTCCATTTAATTCTGTATGTCATCATTTTAATCAAACTACTGTTTGTCTAACTTTATAAGTTTTAAAATTCCTATCTATAAAAAATTCTAAGAATGGATGATGCAAATTCTCAGTGACTAATAATGATGTTTTCTTATAATATAAATAGCTAAATTAGTCAAGACTAAATCAAATATTTTATTTAAAAAAGAATGATTAAACTCTCACTTCTATTTATACAAAACATTTTTCTATTCTTTCCATAGATGGGCCAAATCATAATTTTTTTTACAAATAATGGATTTCAATAACATTATTTTCTTGAGACCCTTTTACTTTCTATGTCAGCTGATCAACTTTTAAAATTAAATTATTTAGAATAGACAACATTTCATCACAAATAATCTGATAATTATTATTCTCCAAAAGTAGCTTTTGAAAAGTAATAGTAAAGTTGATTATAATTTTCTCCATTTTATTTAATTTTGGAAGATTACAAATGTAACAAGTAAGAGAATTATTTTCAGCCAACAATTGTGGAATTATCTTTTCTAGTTTAACACAATATGAAAAATATTTTTGAAATGATCCAGTGTAAGCAATAACAAATTGATTACTGTTAATTACTTTTTGCACTTCCCATAACGTTTTTCATCCTATAAATTTTAACAAAGATGACCTCCATTAAGTTTTTCATATAAAAGACAATATATGTTTGGTCCATTAAAAACACAAGAACTACTCCAATATAATCTAGATGAAATTTATTGTTACAATTTCCAACAAAAGAAATAAATTGTTGTTTTCTATAAGACTACTACAATAGTAAAAACACATATCTGTTAGATACAGCATATCAGGAAATATTTTTAATAATTGTTAATATATATGTTATCAGCAAATTGTGAAAAGCCAAAACAGTATAAAATGCCTAGAGATTTTATACAATGCATAGAAATTTCATTTTTTATTTTATTTTTTACACACCTTTTGTTTGGCAAAGTATGGAAAATATTTTTATTGAAAAGATACATGTGAAAATGGAACAAATACAAAATATAAAATATAGAATTTTTTCTATATAATAAAAAGACCAGTGCAAATTACTTGTTGCTATAAGATAAACTGGAATGGCATTTTCAATTGCACTTAACTGCCTTTTCCATCCAAAAGCACATCAAACTGTGATATTTGATTCTGCATGTACACCTCACAAACATTGCCACAAACCATGGACTGAGCATAAGTGGCTGACTACAGAGGTATTTCTTTGTCAGAAACATCTCCAACTCTCAGTAAGCCCTTGGGACATGAAGTAAATTGTGATCCCGTATAGAGTTGCTTCAAAATTCCTTGAGCAGTTTCAAGTTAGTAAAAACCAACATCTGTCATACTCATAACAACCACCAGTAGATTGGGTGAAACCCCTTATCCCTTGTCAACATCTGGGGTAGAACCTCGCACAGTGGTCCCCAAAAGTGCAAGAAAAATTTATCAGAAACCATTTTCATTTTCTTTTTGACCTGTATTTCCAAATTTAGCTTATATTGAATTTTACTTTCAACAGCATTCTCAATACTGAAGAAAAGAATACCCAACACATTAATATCATAACCTTCTATGTTCTCACACTCATTACTTTTATATCCACAGATAGCATGAATATTTCAGTGACAGTTTATGTATGCTTGTACACCAATGGTTTTCTTCAAACTGACGTAGCAGATAGCATAGCTGGAAACCTTTTAGATGAACATACATTCATCACCACTTTTGTTCCTTCCGTCATTGTAGTCTTGTCCATGTTTTGTGTTATAGAATCTTTATCTTGGATAGGGTGATGTTTCTTGTTGTATTGTTTGTATTTTTTCTATTACTTTTTGCAGCTGCTTCTCAATCTGTATGTCTTGTAAAAATCTTGGGTAAGGAAAACCTTATAAGACTCACTTTAGCTTTGCAGCTAAAGAGAGTTTCATATGGTGTTCTTTCAATTCCAGAATGAAATGCCTGCTTAGCAACATTATATATTATTGCTGAGAGTATTTTATATTTTACCGATTTGCCTTTAGCAATTTTATAGGATGCCTAAGAAATCTGGGAAATTCTAGGCACTGCATACTTGGTCTTCTCATATTTTAAAAAATATTGGTAGATTTAATTAATTTATGATTTAATAATTCTAAAATTACTCTGTCTGCTGCTTAATATATAAACTGACAAAAATGCTTTCTATCATGCATTTACAGGTAATCTTCCTATTATGCAAATTCGTTACATACATATATTTAAATATAAGTATATTGTCTATATTGAAAATGTTAACTAGAAAGGATTTACAGACTTCAAGCTCCCTTACAGCTATCCACTTCATCTTATACAATTGATACACATGTAGGGAGCTTGAAAGTTTGAGTTCAAATCCCTTCTAGTTACATCAAATTCAATATAGACAATACACTTGTATTTAAATACTATATAATCAGTCTGTATTCTGTATTCTTCCCATCCCTCTTCTATGTATTTAAATGGACATATTAAGATCCTATACATGCGGGGTCTGAATGATTTAAAAGACAATATGGGTATAACAAAAAGATTGATATCGAAAAGGGCTTTGAGCACTCCATCATCAGATTTTCAATGATATGGAATGGCTGAAGAATTTCAGGGTGGAGAAGATTGAAGCCTAGTATGAAAGATTTGCTATTTTAATATAAAATCAGCATTTATTAAGTATATATGAGTGAGAGATGATGATCTGGATCAATTGATGAGTGCTGGTTCAGCACGAAATATGGATACTGGAGATCATTTATCTTTTTCACATGTATGTCGAAATGTGTATCAGTTGTATAAGATGGAGTAGGTAACAACTTAACTTCTAGATATAGATATATATTAAGGTGATATATAGTTAGCATATCCTCCTGAAATTTGGATTCAAAGTAGTAAAATTTAAAATTTTTTCAGGTTCCAATAAGGCTTAGGATTTTTCTTTCATGTAGTTGCCTCATAGCCAAATCAAGCATTCAATATTAGTTAGTAAATGGATATTAATTATTTTCAGCAAATAAAAATAGGAAATATTCAAACTCTTATCAATAATTGGAAAATCTGATAAAAGTCTATTCTTCAATATTCCCTATGGGGAACCATTGAGAGATATCTTGGCTCTACAGTGGGCTATTTAAAAATGTTTTGTATTTTTTATACTTACACATGTGTATGTGAATGGGCATCCAATGTGCATGTAAATAATAAAGACGACATGTGTGTGTTCAGGTGTATCAGTGTTATGAGATAGTGTGGAGAGTGGTGGGTCATGTGAAAGTATGTGCTCATACCCTGTCTAATAAAGATTATTAAAATGTAGAGATACCATATATAAACATGTCCAGTTTCTTAGGGGAAAGAAATGAAATCACGATTGAACATAGCTGTGGCAAACCAAACATATTTTCCCATTGAATTGGGCGGAATCAAAAAAAAAGTTTTTCAATTAGAATTAATTCAGTAAACTTTAACTCATGATCTAGTTAATCTTTTTGTTCAAGAAAAGTAATGACATAATGTACAAGAATATTCTTTCTTTCTAAATATATTTTACGTGCTCTCATTTTTTATAACAACAGTAGGCAAGAACATATTATGACTCAAATGTATAGTTAAAAAACCTGTTCCTTCTTTTAACTAGGATATTATTCAGATTAAAAACAAAGAATCAAATGGTTAGTGGCATGGGAGATATTAAAATGTTCAAGCACTATCATTTATAAACCACTGCACTAAAGAATAAGAGTAGACTAAGAACAGTTTTTCATTTAACTGTAAACTTTTTTTTTAAGTGTCATGGCATCGGCCGGGACGCGAACCCGCAACCCGGGCAACTGCCTGCAAGTGCAAGGCAGTCGCGCTGACCTTTCGACCACCAATGCAAGACAACTGTAAACTATTTTAAATATAAAAATTCAATAATTGCTTACTGTATGCGTGTATGTGTGCACTGAATGGATACCATGAATGTGTGTACATACATACATAAAATATACAAATGTAGATAAAGATATATAGAACTATGTATATATGCAACTAAAGATTTAACTCGCACGACTATACAAATATTCAAGAACAATCTTTTAAAAAAGACATTATTTTTTTATATTATAAGTGCTTAGCTTTAAAACATTTAAATAACAAACAGGTTATTTTAATGATTGTGAAAAACCGATTAAAAGCTAATTAGTCATCAAATTAAATTGTATGCAAACCAATATTTATTCATTCCTCTTTTAAGAATGGAATTAAACACAATTTTGCCAACTGTATTAAACAGCAAGTTTGAAGGGAACAGCTGTAGCATTAATAATATTAATACAAATCAGGAAATAATCACAAAGCAAATTAAATAAAAAATTTGCAAATATTTTATTAATACTTAATAAAACATATAATTCAATTCAAATATTTAAACAATTAAGAAAAAATTATAATTAACATTTTAGAGAAAAAAAAAATTAAAGAAATATGTTAAAGTAATTTAACTAAAGTATATTTAAAATTTTAATAATATTGTTGTTGTTTTTTAACTTAATTTGCTAATTTAATTTGTAGAATTTTATTAACTATTACCTCTTTTTTTTTTTCTTCACACTAATTAAAAAAATTCTGATCAGAAACAATGTTTCAACCTTTTTATTAGCTTTTTATATTAAACATTGGAGATGTAGATTACCATTAATCCAAAAACCACTAATCCAATTTTTTTTACTATCCAGATAAAATTGCAAGTAGTGGCTAGCACAAATATAAGTATTTTAAAGTATTATATCATTATTAATTAAATAAATGCATACAATTTACAAAAAATATTTCATTTAAACTGAAGGGAAAACACGTGAGCTGTAATGTTGCAAGTCACAATTTGCAATTTATAAAAGTAAATCATGAGCTTAGTGTATTGCTATGCTGTTCTTTTTTATAGTAATGACATCTACATAACTTGCAATTGTTATCAGAAAAATGAATGTGTAATGGGATGTGGGGAATAGAAAACAGCCCATACTCTATTTAGCAATGGAATTTTATGAGATATCCACAAAAATGACAAAATTCAAATAATAAATTATAATTTTTAAAAATTCAGAGGAACATTTTATGTATATATATATATAAACATTTTGACTTGCACAAATCTTGAGTTATATAATATCTTATGGAATATATTAATTGCAAAAGTTAATGATTGCTCAAGCATTGTTAGCTGAGAAGTCAATGCAGCCGATTTGCAAGCAAGCAGTTGGTTGCAGACGGTTGTTGCGGGTTCGCCTCCCGGCCGATGCTATGACATATGGAAAAAAGTCAATGATTGCTTTTATTTAAAATGAACATTTTACTTATTGCATACAAATGTATAACTTGTACAATCTTAGTGATAATTTACCATCGTTTGAATAATGTATAAACATATTATTAATTATCTGTCAGGTTAAAAATTGTTATATTAATATTAATCCAGATATAGATATTAAGCTAAAGCTCTCTATCTAAAAGTGACATCACATAATCCCCATTCTTTATGCTTACACAAGCTGTTTAAATAGAGACTAAATTCTCCATACAGTAGCACAAGCTAAACTAATCAATGGATGAAAGCCATAAGCTAGAAACTAGTCTGGGGATATTGGATGAGTAGGAACTAGATAGGGATTTATGCACAAACCTTTTTGCATCTATTGATTACTCTGGCTCATACTGAATGGCACTACTGTATGGAGACTTTTATTTCTATGTGTCTATCTAAACATGCATGGCATTATTTCAACCTCCACTATTTTTCCACACATGCATATATTATTATACATATATATGTTTGTAAATTTACTACTTAATACTATCTTTAAACAAATGGTTACAGATATCAGATATTAGCCTCATCAGTTGGCCAATAAAGGAAACTATTTCAGCAGAGATAAATCTTCAGAAATTTTAATATCTCAGTAATTTATTTGAAGAATAATATTTAGAAGTAACATTACATATATAAATATTTGTAGCTGTGTCAGTTTTTTAAAAAAAAATTTTTTCATTTTTATATATTTTGTTTTTATAAGAAGATGAAAATGTTATCATTTTTATCACTTTAAAAGAAATGATTAAAAAATAAATAACTATATAAACAAAATTTATTTCCTTCTTAATTGGTAGAAATTCTGTCTAATCTATATCCAACACTTGGTAAATTCACACATCTCAAGATTATTAAGATAATAAAAATGTTAAAAATGGAAAAAAAAAATCATTTAGTTAATTTCTTCAAATACAAACTCTCCATACAATAGTACCACCCAGTGCAAGCCTTGATAATCAATGGATGCAGGAAGGTTTGTGCATAAAATCCCAATCTAATTACAGTTTGTGTAAGCATAGAAAATGGTGATCATATGTTGTTTTGGTGGTTAAAAATATATCATGAACTTGAAATGCATATATGCTAAATATAATTCTTTTTATCTGTTGATTATATTTTCTCATCTTTTATTAAACTCTATTTTGAATTTTAACTTCTCTCTTCTAAAAGACTTCATAAGAAAGGTTTTCAGCTTTTTTGTCTTACCTTTATTTTCTCCTTTGATTTGTTGTTGTTGTTTTTTCTATTTGTTCTGTTTACATTATGTTTCAATGTAACTTCAAAATTTTAATAAATTTTTCTCTGAACAATATAATTTAAAATAAATATATACAGAAAGTATATAGAGAAAATCTTTATTTAATCCTACAGCATTGTATGCTTTTGACTACCTGGTAGTCATATTCACAGTTAACTGAGGTTTTTGTGATATTTATTAAAGAATAAGCTAGACAAGGGATTTCCGTAGAATTTAAATAAAAGCAGATAAATAAAATCTGCATTGAAACTGCACCATTCCTGCCTTAAATTGCCTAATTAACAATACTAAAGACAATCTGCCTCCTGAGCTGAAGTCCCAAATGGTGTACAAAACTGGATGCAACAACATAAACTGCTATGGAGTTTATTATGGAGAATCACCATTTTATCTACAAGAATTAAAAAGCAAAGATACCAATATAATTGAGCTAAGGCAAACACGTAAGTTAAATCCATTTTCTTTGAACATAAGTCTAAGCTGGGCCACAGCTTTGAGACTACATCTCCCAGCAATGTCTACTCTGAAACAAACAATGCTGAATGTAAAGTTAAGGAGGCATGGCATATTGCACAATAAACAAAAAAGAATCCTGTGACCCCCTTTCAAAAAAGTGGCTAGTTCAAATGAACTTATTTGCAGCCTTTATTCAAATTTTATGTAAATCCCTGTCTTGCTTATTCTTTGACAAATGCCACAAACTCCTCAGACTATTGCTATGAATACGACTACCAGGAAGTCAAAAACATGCGAAGCAAACCATTCTATTGGGATTAAATAAAGCTTTTTTTCTATATACATTTTGTATGTATTTATTTTTAATTATGTTTCAGTATGAATAAACATATAATAGCAACATAAAATGATGATAGTGGCAGTTTAGCAATTGTGAAATTATGAATAACATAAATATTATTCATATGACATTTATTACTACTACTATTTTATTTATTTATTCAGAAAATTAGTAAATAACACAATCACATAAAAATTTTGGATGAGTTTAAAATATAACCAATAAAAAAAAACCATAAATGATCTTAAGATCCTACATATGGGGGATCAGACTGAATTACAGTCGACATGGATATAACAACAAAATTGGCAAACAAGGGCTTTGATCATGCCATCATCAGTTTTTCAATGATGTGGATGGCGGAAAAGTTGTAAATCAGAGAAGATTGAAGCCTGTCTATTAATTAAAGCTTGAAAATTTGTTATCTTAATATAAACTGAGCACTAATTACATATATGTATGGGTGATGATGATCCGGGCTAACTGATGAGTGCTGGTTCAGCACAATATATATATATTGGAGATCATTTATCCTTTTTACATGTGTGTGGTCATATATATCAATTCTTTAAGATGAAGTGGATGACTAACAGAAACTTAAAAGTCTGGGTTCAAATGCCCTCCAATTACATCTAGCTTAAGTATATATCCCAAACTTATATTTAAATATTATAAAAGCAATAAAATATATTGAAAATACATCCATTATTTAATATGACCATTAGAAAGCAGTCAACACTTAAACAATCACAATAAAGATAACAATCAAGAATTCCAAACTGTTGTCAAGGTAATCCTTTTTAAAAGCCAAATAACTGAGATTAATTAAATTAACAGATTATTATTGCACAAACACATTAAATAATTTGGGACTATTATAACTAAACTGCTTCTGATTAATAGTCTTAATATATTGGATTTGATTTGAGATCTCTTATAATAAATATCATGAATTACTCTGAATTGATATAGCATCTAGTATAGTATGAGATGAGTTCACAGATTTCAGTTCCAGAAATACTAAAACAGGAACCAATCTGAGAACCTCACATTCCAGTCTAACACCCTACTACTTCATTAAACTACACAGGTTTTTTTAACAAATGTACCATGAGATGTACTAAAAATAATATATCATTAATAAAATATACGCATAAAAAATTATATTTCTATAATTCAGTTGATTCTATTATTGAATATTAATCATTTTATTATTGAGTATTAATCACTTTATTTAGATTTTTTTCCTCCTCCAGATATCACTTACAAAAAATGTTCACATTAAGGGTTATATATTTTTTCCAACAAATTTGTTCAGAAAACAAAAAGTCTAAATATAAATGTAAACCAAAGTTTAATATCCACAGGAGTTTGACAATCCACCATTTCTGTTGAAGGCTATAGTAGCCAGCTATAGAATCTTTAATAACTAATACTGAAATGATAGCTGTATTAACTCTGGACCTGCTATGTAAAAGAAAAATCCTAAGCCTGCTTATGATCTGAATAAATTTCCAAGGTTCATCTATCCTGGGCTCAATCCTAGGCCATGACATACCAACTACAACAATCAAAATAAGGCTTCTTCAAAATCATAGTTCAAACTAATTTATTAAGAGATTGAATAAATTAAATTTTATAATATTTTTATAATGAAAGTATATGATATCCACATACAATCATATACGATAACAATATCATTATTGCAGTTATCTTATTTTCATTTTTTATGTCTTTTCTTATTATTTACATACAATTCTGGTAAATTATTATTGTTTAATTAAAATACTGTTAAATAGTATAGTCATACAAAAATATAAATAACTAAACAAATTTAGAAAATAGTATAGATATTTCTTTTAGTAACTATATTTTTATGAATAAGCAGAAGTATAAATTTATACTTCAGGATTTTATAGCCTATCATTTGTGTTTAGAATTGCTTATCTCTTTAACAGGAATATAACTTTTACTTTTCAGACAATTCCACTTTTTTTAAAGATTCAAATCAGATATTAAATTATTTAAAAACAGAGATTTTAGTCTTTATGTAAGGATAAAATATTCACAGCAAGAAATGGATCAGGCATCTATCTAAAATATATTTGTATTTTATTGCAAAATTTTAAAGTTATTTTTTCCTTTTTTTATAACAATAATTTGTAAAACATTTTGCTCTTGTAACATCACACACACAAAAAAAAGAACAAAAATTATTTTAATAATGTGTATGTGAAAAACTGAAAGTTTATAATATTTACCAAACTATTAAAATTGAAATATTTTTAAATAATTTTTTAAAAAGTTTTTTAGGTAAATCATTAAAATCGTATTGAGTTATTTTATACAAACAGTTATCCAGATTAACACTATAAATATTTAAATCACAATATCAGAAAAAGATAAATGACATCCAAAATATATTTTCCTAAAAGTTTGTGATGATGGTATTTTAGATGTTATAATATATTGTATTATTTCCATCATCAATCATTAAATGTAGAATGTCTAGAAAAATTGTAAATTTTATTTAAAATTTTATTACACAATATTTTGAAGTGCATTATTCTCCGCATTATTTCAGCTAATTAGTAATATATAAACATTTCTTCATGAAAACAAGAATTTTTCAAATAACCATCAAAATTCATGATAACATCACATGACCACTATTTCTTATGCTTAATTAAGCAATCTGTTAATACAATAGCAACTTTTTCCATACAATATTGCCATAGTAATCAATGGATACAACGAGCCATAGTAATCAATGGATGCTAAAAGTTTTGGACATCAAAATCCTTATCTAATGCCTTCTCATCCAATATCCCCAGATTAGTTTCTAACTTATGGCTTTCATCAGCAAAAAGCCTTGGATCAGAAAGCACTGCATTTAGATCATTGGATCTAATGCATCTCTCAACCAATCACCTTTTAACTTTTTAGTTAATTATAAAACTATGAGTCCAAACAGAAAACAATGTTTTCAATCCAACCTAATTCACTTTTAAAGTTATACCGATCTAAACCCAATTTGGTGTCAATATATTCTGATAATTTTGGTTATTAATAACCAGAGTCACCAACAACCTATGGCTATGATTATGTCAAAATACTATAACATCACATGATCCCTATTTCTTATGATTATACAATCTATTAACAAAAGTAACTTTGTCATACAATGTTGCTACCATTACAGGTCATAGTTCAGACTAGTTTCTAGCTTATGGCTTTCATCAGCACTGCCCATCTTCAGATAACGCATCCCTCCAGTAGCAACCTTTTATTTTTTTTGTTAACTATAAGACTATGATCCCAAAGTAAAAACACAATGATGTTTTCAATCCAAGCTAATTCTTTTGTATATTCATACAATCTAGAGCCAGTTCAGTATCTAAATATTTTAGTGTTTTTGGATAAGGATCAAATAAAGATTTTTACGCACAAACATAGCATCCATTGATTACTATGGCTTGCACTAGGTGACAATATTTTATAGATAAAGTAGCTATTGAGTTAATATTCGTGATCTAGAAAGAACTTCATTTAGAGCAATCACAATCCATCAATGAACCACCAAGATATTTTAAATTAACCACCTGAATTTTAAAAAAAAGTAATGGTAACTGATGTTCTATTAAGTAGATTATATATCTATACATAAAAAATATATATATTTATACAGAAGAGAATTGCTCTTCATAATTGAGGTGGTTGTGTGTTATCAGACACTTGTTAATAAATGGGTAACATGCCTTCATTCAAAATGTATGCTGATACATATGATGATTACAAATTCATCAGCTTGAATATGTTCACTGTACAATGCAAAGGAACAACTGAAAGCATCTGAAACATTCAGGTAACTAGAGGCCAATAATTGTCAAATAATTAGAAGCAGAAGTAATTGTACCTCGCAATGAGTTATATAGGCATCAACAAACTATAAAAAAATAGAATGATTATCAACATAGCTAAGAGATAGATTGGTATCATTTTATGTTTCATAATTTGTTGCCATTCACTTAACTCAATACAATTATTTCCATTTCAATTACATATAGTTAAGGCATGATTATTTATTATCCATATGGATATAAATTTGATTTTGATTAAAATTAATAGATACTAAGATTTTATTGCTTATTATATAATCTGACTAAAGATTTCTAAGAAGCCAAGTTTTTCATTAATCATGATTTATGAAATGACATAATATTTACCTTAAGAACAGGCAATATTGACACATTTAAAGACAATTTGACTATTGTATAAAAAATATATTTTCTGATCTACTATCTGCAAGTTTAATCATTAGCCTGATATAACATAATGTAAATACAATCACACACAATTTATAGAAAAAAATGTCATACATATATATTGTAATGCGATATGACCTTTGAATCCCAATCAAAGATTGGTGATAAGCATACTGAAAGGCTTTACCAGTTTCTAAATCTATTGCTGGTAATGTTAACCAAGCAGCAGTAATAATTACCACTCTACTGATATAATATCAATATAAATATGAGAATATGGTGACACCTGAGTTCTCTGGGTCTTTGTATTTGTTTTAGAGTAATATCATTTACCAATATCCAGCACAGCCCACCAGAAATCTGGGTTTAAAGCTTCATTCATTAAGTGGTCATCTCAGAAGCACTCAGCATAGCTTGGGATACAAGAAACTCAGCCATGATATTGCATTCTTAACTACTTAGTTTAAAACATCTTGTTGAATTGACGAAATGCAAGAATGAGAATTAAACAGAAGCCAAAATTTGAAATTCAACAATATTTTATTCCATGCAGTAGTAGTATTCCAAATATTCTTAAATAATAAACTCTGGCAGTATGGTGACTACAACCATCAATAAGCCGTTAAGATAATTTACTACAATATAATGGCATTTAATAACTTCCATTACACTCTATTTTAAAACAGAAGCAACTCTCCATACAGTAGTCTCACCCAGTGCATGCCATAGCAATCAAGGGATGCCAGAAGATTTTTGTATAAAATCTCTATCTAGTGCCTACTCATCCAAAATCATCAGTTTCTAGTTGCAACAATGAGGAGCCTTAGATTATAGAGCATTGCATACAGATCTTAGGATCTAATGCAACCTTTTCAGCAACCACCTTTTAATTATTTAGTTAACTACAGAATCCAAAATGAAAACAATAATGTTTTCAATCTAATTTGCTTGTGTAGTTATACAGATCTGGGCCAAGTTCAGTATCTATTCATTTTGGTGCCTTCAGTTTTTCAAAAACCACAATCACCAAATCCTATGAGCAATATTGGTGTAAAACCAGTAAAATATCACATGATTACCATTTCTTATGCTTACACAAGCTGTTTAAAACAATAACAAACTCTCCATACAGTACTCAGTGCAAGATATAATAATCTATGACTGTTAGAAGGTTTGTGCATAAAATAACTATTTAGTGCCTACTCACTAATATCCTGACTGTTTTTAGCCTGTGACTTTCATCGGTGAGGATGTTTTTATACTGAGCACATAGCTTTATAGTTGACTAAGTAGGTAAAAAATGGATGCTGGACAGTAGCATTATATTCTAAGATCTATATGCAGAGTTCTCAGATCCAAGGCTCCTTACTAATAAAAGCCACAAGATAGAAACTAGTCTAGAAATATTGGATGAGTAGGTACTAACAAGGATTTTATGTACAAACCTTCTAGCATCCATTAATTACTAAGGCTTGCACTAGGTGGCAGAATCATATAGAGAGTGATGTTTGAGAGGTTTTATTTTATTAATATAAGTTATGTCTCCTTATTTGTTTTCCCTATGCCTGATTGACGTTTCAATTATAACATATAAAAAAACATTAATAACCTCTTAAAATGCCATAAAAATGTTTATATTATTATTCTTTAGTGACTTTAATTCTACTGACATAGACTACAATAAATTAGTATTAAATATAATAATAATCAAATAAATGCTAATTCATGAATATATAATATTAAGACTTTGTCATATGTGCACCTATATATACACACACCGATTTTCTGTGAATTTCCAATTTTCAAATTTATTCCAAGTAGTTTATACTTGATAAAGTATATTTTATCCTTAGTGCTTCTGATTCCAGTCTGTCAAACAAATGGTTAAATCTATTTATTCCCTGAGGTGGGTAAACTGTTAGCAGTCTTCATGTTAGAATGATCAACAACAGTACGATTTTTACTTTATGATTTATTGCAGATAAAATTTTGAAAGAAACCAACAATTAATATTCAAATCTATAGCCAAGACAAATACATTCTTCAAATAATAATGGATATTTCTTTTTCTTCCAGGCTAAGATTTGATTTTTCAGACTTTCTTCTTCTAGGGAATTACATGCTTATGAAGAAATGAATCCCTGCTGGAAAAAATCTAGCCACTCTCTCTCTCTAAGGCATGAACCATAAAGCATATTTGGTCATTTCACATATGTTTAATCATAGTAAGAATATTCTGCTACCACTAGCAATATATTTTGCTATGAAGGATGCAATTAATCATTTGCTGTTCAATGACTACTTATCTGATATAATAAAGCAATCAATTTTAAATCAGTTCACTCTGTTAACAAAATAAGTTATTTCTGCAAATCAATTATCACAACCCTTATATAAATAATCACCATTGCTTTTAAAAAAACATATTGCCAACACCTTAATCTGTTTCCTTCAGAAGCATCTTATCTATTTTAAATCAATCTTTAATAACATTTCTTAATTGTGAAACAGAGACGGAAAAATATTGCCTTTCTACAAATTTGAATTTATTTCAAACAAATCATATTTAATTATTAATTTTAATAACTTGATAATTTTTTGTTGTTGTTTTTAATTTTAACTCTGATTTATTTCTTTAACAATCAGCAATATAGATCACGTACTATAATACCACATTCTTTTTTTTTTCAAGTGTCAAAGCATCAGCAGGGAACCGAGCCCACAAACCCGGGACAACTGCTTGTAAGGCAGCTGTGCTGATCACGCGACCACCAACACTTGACAATATATATAATACCACATTCGACCATAATTATGGGAATTCAATTAACTCTTCATTTACCCAGTCTAAATGATTATAATGATTTTCTTTTTATCTTTGTAGATATGTACGAAAAGTTACAATATGTATATGATTAAGTATATATATATATAATAATTTTATTATAAAATTGTGACAATAAATATATACAGATGGCAGTATTTATCACTTTTCTAATAAATTTTTGCGTAATAAAATTTGGGAAATTCATATCAAAACTTAATATGAATGACTTCTTAAAATGCAATGCTTAAAATATCATAACCTTTAAAAATTTTAAATTTCAAATCTCAATTATAAAAAAAAAATACTTTATAAATTATAAAAACTAAGTGTTGGCAAATTGAAACATAAGTTACATACTATAAAATTAAAAAATAAAAAATTTTGTGTGCAAATTTAAATATCTTAGTTGATGCTTACGTGATTAATATTTTAAACTTTATATATATATTACATTTATACATGCACTATATTATATATATATTTGAAAATATTGTTTTAGTAATTTTGTTTTTCAGATAAAAAATACTTAAGTTCATTTCTTTTGATAAAGAACTACTATTTTTACTCTCTCAAATACCTTTCTAGCACCCGAGAGGTCAGCGACAGCTGCTTTACAAACAGTTGTCCCGGATTAGCAGGTTCGCTTCCCGGCTGATGTTATGACCCATGGGGGAAAAAAATTAGTTTTTAAATTCATTAAATTTTACCCAAAATGACTATTTTCAATAATTATTCATATATTCAACACATTACATAATCAAAGCATTGCATAACATTCTTATTACAGTTTGACTGCAAGTGAATTTTTTTTTTACACAAACAGTTTTAAATGCATGTATTTGACAATAAACAAATACAATCCTAAATATTTCCTAAAATATTGTACACATATACTTACACAGCGAGCCTGTGAATACAAAGTTTCAGTAGCAGTTTTGCCCAATTTAAAGCAAATTTTAATATTGTTTTTTCGTGGGTTAATAATATATGAAACATATTACCATATTTCATGCCATACTCATGATCAAGACACAATAGCATTTTAAATCTTTTTTATAATGAAGTTATTTAACACATATATCAATTCAAAAATGGAATTGCAGATAGATTGAAAACAAAACTAGTACCCAATCACTTTTCTCTGGAACACACTGAGTCTGTGAATAAGCAGAATTATGGAAATGTAAATAACATTACACTCATATATAATAACATAATGCCTAACTAATGGAAGCTGTTATCAAGCATTGGTGGTCGAGTGGTCAGCACAACTGCCTTACAAGCAGTTGTCCTGGGTTAGCGGGTTCGCTTCCCGGTCGATGCTATGACACATGGGGAAAAAACAGATTTAATGTTTATTGACTTCACCAAAAAATAAAAAGTTGATTAATATTAATCTCTCGTTCAAGTTTTCGAACATTCATAATAATCCTTAAGATTATGTACCAATATTTTCTCTTATTTTTTTACTATTTCTTTAAACATATTCATCTTAATGTTTCTATCTTAAAGAACTTACTAATCTAATTCATCTTCTGACTCTTAATTTTGTCAATAAATACCCTCTTTTCTATACTTTTTCCACCCTTTTTTCTAATTTTCTCAGCTCTAGAGTTTAAGAAAATGATAATAATAATGAGTTAATTTATCCTGAGTAAGAAATTCTAACTATCATTTAACTTAAGTTTCATATCAATTTTAATGCTGCTATTATATTGATTTTCACAATGCCCAATTGCTGCACTCTCATGGTTACTATAGCATCTTTGAAGCTCTTTGTGTGCCCACTGTTACTACCTAAGCATTGGAGAGAGTTTTTTTTATCTCACATTTAATATTTCTAATTCTATATCAAACAATCTTATTAACTTTTTTGTGCAGATCAAAACAAACAATTGAGATTATTTTATAATAAAGTGAAGTTTAAACATAAAGTGGTTGTAAAACAGACAAAAAGTGGATTTTTTTGGCTTATGTGCCATCTATAAGTATGAAGTTAAAAAATATAATTGGTAAAGATTATAATATACGATATTGATAATCTTTGTGTTTAAATAGACTAATAAGTAATTCAAAGAAAAGTGGGGAAGAAATGAATAGTTATGAAGTGGTTTATTCAATTGCCTGCAGAAAAATGAGTTGTAATGCTATTTATTACGGTGAAACAAAAGCTAATATATTAATGCAATTGCAACAACATGTTTATCAATATAAAAAATTTAAAACTGATTCACAAGTTAATTGTTTTTTCAAATCATGAAAGTATTTATGGGCAGGAGTTTTATCCTTAAAATATCAGTACTGTGTGTAATGAATCAAACGATAGAAAAAGCTGAAAGACACTTGGTTTATTGTTAAGTCTAATAACATTGTTAATCAACATAACACTAATGTTCCACTGAGCATGCACTGGAACAGTTCAAATATATTGCCATGATTCTGGTATTCAGTACTGAAAGTGTTTGGCAAAATAGTATCAGTGTTTAATATTTTTTGAATTTTTTTCTACTCTGGTTATCACATTTTAAATGTGTGCAATAATTTACATTATTTGACAGAATTATTGTGTTATTTATTTCTATAATTATAGATAATTCTATGATTTAGTAAATTTAAAACAAAGTTTAAATTTCTTCCGTTTTTTTTCTTACTGATATGCTTAATTTCATTTCCAGTATTCATATTTTTTTTTTCTTAAATCAAGCTGTTATTGAAAAAATACTAATCCATCATTTGTTAAGGCAAGTCTTTAATAACAACAACCCAAGACTAAGATCTTTGCATATATAAAATTAAAGTATATAATATGCAATTCCCTTCATTTTTCTCTCTATTTCTATTTTACTAAATAACAATTATTATAAGAAAATGTTCAAATTACACATAATATGTATTTATTCCTACAAACTAATATATTAATATAATTTCCAGTTTGATTGTGCACTATATCATAATTTCATCTATTGACCTTATAAATTAGCTTTTGATATATTGCAATACTTTTTATTCTTTTCAGACATTTTATTATTATAGATTAGTTACTAAAAATATTTGAGCTAGAAATTAAAAATACTTAATTATTAGAGATTTTTATCAAATAACATTTTTTTTTAAAATGTGTATATCAGTTAATAATTATTTGCTATTATTTATGATTTTATTGGCCAAAACTAAATTGTACAAGATATCCCAATTATTAAGCATTCAACACAGATTCACGTGTACAACAACATGATAAATACTTCTGCAGCTTCACAAAATAAAAAGATCATAAAATAAAACTACTTCATAATGCATAAACAAAAAAAAAACTATGTAAGGCCATTTTCAGTTTATTACATTTTCAGTTTTATTTATAATATTGTAGTGTGTTATCAGTTAGTTACAATCTATCATCATAATCTTCTAATACTAAAAAATGTTATATTTATGGGCTTAAATGCAAAATTATAAGTTATCAAAAGTGGATGAAATGAAGCTACCTTCCATATAAAAATACAATTCACTATTTAGTCCACAATTTAGATTTATATAAAAAATAGTGATTAAGCAAAGTTTATATTTGAAATAATGAAGATTTGTGAAAAAAATATTTTCATAATTTTGATGAAATAAAATGAAAATATCACTTTCCATTAAATCTCTCAAAAATAACAATAAAACAATTATTTTCCTTTTTTAAAATAATATTTACTAAGGCTGTAACCTCAAGAATGTGTGTGTAAAAATGCGAGAGTAGGGACCTAATCACAAGCTTACGTTTTGGAAGAAAAGAGGGGAACCCTTCTTTACTTCAACCTACTTTCTATATAAATAGGTGAAGCTGAAGCGGTTAGATCTGAGAGCATGAAGCTATTCAATACTTCACTGATTAAGTCCACATTTCTTATTACACATTAATACTTGTGAAATCTTTTTATTTACAATGATCAATGGAAAGATCTTATAGTTAGAAATCTATTACGATAATTTAAAGTTGTAATTATAAATTTATTTATATGCACATTGATTATGTAAGTAATATTTACTAAGGCTATAACCTCAAGAATGTGAACATAAAAATGCGATAGTAGGGACCTCTACAGGTCTTGACTACAAGCTTACGTTTTGGAAAAAAAGAGGGGAGCCCTTTCTTTACTTCAACCTACTTTCTATATAAATAGGCAAAGCTGAAGCAGTTAGATCTGAGAGCTGAAGCAATTCAATACTTCACTGATTAAGTCCACATTTCTTATTACAAATTAATAAAAGATCATAAATGATTAAAGATACTAAAATAAAAATAAAAAAATATATTGTTTTTCACTTTAGAAAAGTTATTTGTTGAAAGTCTAATAATAATAAAAAAGACACTCATAGTTATGTCAAAGAAAATGTTCCCCTTTATTATAGCAAGAAAATGATCTCTTGGAATACAAAAATATTTCAAACTTTAATTGTTTAAGAAAAATCGTTTTCAAAGTATGAGTTCAAATTCAAAGTAAAACTGCAAATGGTACATTTTACTGGAATTATAACAGGCAAACAAGTACAGGTTAAGAAACAATAAATATTAAACTTATATGTAATTTTTATTTGATCTTACATATATTTATTAACATTTGTTAAAAATAAAAACTTTAATTTTTGTGTTTATTTAATTCTTATCTTTATTTATGTTTTAAATAAATGTATGTATAAAACAATATTAATATTTATATACTGCAATTAAACATTAAAGTTATTCTTATGGAAATCAGTTTCCACATTCATCATGTTATTTTTCTGTAATTAATCCATTTTGATAAATGAAGATTCCTGTACTCAAACATTTGTTAAATTATATCCCCCCACCATTGCAGCAAGAATTTTCTTTTGACTACTGATTTATTTTCTATCAAGAAGTCATAAGCATTGTAGTATTCTTCATACATAAATCATTTTTCATTTTATCTATATAATAAAATGATTTCAGTTCTTAGTTTTATCAGCAACTTTAGATGCTTTAGTATTTGAATATCCCACTTTTATTTTATTTTATATGCACTTCTACAATTCAGTCATCTATATTTGAATACATTCATTGATTATCAGTCAATTCCTAAGACTTTATTATGTATACAATGTTTTTCTTTTTAAAAAACGTTATCTCACTCACTACTAGTCAACAATAATAAAAACATCTGGTTTATAGTATATATTTAATAATTCTTTTTTCTTTATTCATTGGTCTAATCATTAAACTTACCTTTGCAACTTTTTTTTTCCAATTGTAATTTTTTTCTATTTTTTAAATACATTCTTAAAATTTAAATACATTTTCAACTAAGCATATAGTGAATAAAAGTTTATGATTAAAACTATATAATCATTTTGAAATTTATGAAGTTTGCCTGCTGAAAGCTTAGCCATTTTATTTTAAATAATTCATTTTCAGGGGTTTCTACACATGGCATAAACAATATGGTGTAGTATCGTATTCAATATTTATTTTTTTATTTATTTATTAAAATGATAAATAAAAGAAACATAAAAATCCAAAGGGTTGTAATTAATTTTTTTTTTTAAATGTAAATTCACTGCACCAGTTGTAAACTAATGTCAATGTATTCAAAAACGATATTTTGGAGCCTTCTAACTATTCCTTTCCAAACATGCCGCTGCATCTCCATTTGCACATAAAGGGTCATATCATGCCCATTGTAATAACAGACTTTTCAGGCAGGCACTATTCTGTAATTTTGAAAATATTCCATTGCATCTTGTTCTATCAATGTAAGATTCCAAATTTTAATCACATTTTCAAAAATGATAAGGAAAAAAAAAGGAATGTTAAAAAAATCACTACGAGTTAACAAATGTCAAAGAAACAGATTGTTTGCCTCATGTTAAGTATGCCCTACATGTTAACATTTGGAATTTATGTTGTGAATGGAATTTGTTAAAAAATATATTCAAATTTTTTAAAATTAACATTCAATTTAGAATACATTTGTTAATATTTTTTAAAGCTAAAAAACTACATAACTTTGAGAAAATAATTTTGAGAAAAAAAAATGTAAACAAATACCCTGAAAATTGTTTATATTTTTTTTCTCGAACACATATAGTTTTTTTAACTTTAAAAAATACTAACAAATGTTTTCTAAATTGAATGTTAATTTTTAAAAAAATTGAATACATTTTTTAATAAATTCCACTTACAACATAACATCCAAATGTTAACACATGGTGAACACTTAACAGAGATGTACAGATAACATGCGATTAAAATCATCTTTATTTTTATTTGATATTTTAACACATAGTGATTTTTTTAACAATCCTTTTTTGTCATATATCACTTTTGAAAATGTGATTAAAATTTGAAATCTTTTAGACATAGAACAAGAAGCAGTGGAATATTTTCAAAATTGCAGGATAGTGCCTGAAAGTGTGTTTCAATGGGCATGATATGATAGTTTGTGTGAATGGAGATGCAATGGCATATTTGGAAAGAAACTTGGTTAGAAGGCTTCAAAATATTATTTGTGAATACACTGAGATTAGTTTACAGTGGATGTAGTGAATTTACATTAAAAAAAATTTAATTACAACCCTTTGGCCTTTCTTTTATTTATCATTTTAATAAATAAACAAAAAAGTAAATATCGAATATGATATTCAGCTGTATTGTTTATACCATGTGTTGGAACTCCCTGAAAATTGACTATTTAAAACAAAATGGCTGGCAAGTTTTAGGCAGGCATACTATGTAAGTACCATCATTTTATTTCTTAATAACTATAATTATCCCATATCTATTAAAAATTGTACTTTGGCTTTAAAATATTAATATTAAAAATTAACCCAATAATCAATGCTAAATTTCTTTTAGATAATATTCAAATATAAACATATTAAAACTGTAAATGAAAACTGACTTCTTATTATGTTACATATTCCATAATTAAAAATATTCCACTAATTGATATAAATAAGCAAATTCCAACTTTGAGTCAGCAAATATTTTAAACTGTAAAGGTGGAGGGGGGGGGGTTAAAAATGCAATTTGACTATATCAGAATGTTTTAATTTAAATATATATTTAATAATATATAAATTGCTGTATTAAATTAATTTTAGGAAAGTATATTTACTTTCTAACTTTTTATAAATATTTTGGGTCGAATAAACAAACATTTTATTAATATACTAAGCTTACAAACTCTGCACTTAATAATGCTACATATCTATATCAGTCTTTATAATACAATTTGTTTACATATATCCATGAGTGACTCAAAAGAAAAAAAGAGATATAGAGGCTAAACATTGATTCATGATTCATTTCATAAATTCGATTCTTGATTAGATTATAAAATATATTTATAAATTTACAAATATGAGATAGTTATCTAATTAAACTACAAACAAATATCCTTATACTTTAAGGATATAATTACAGTACATAAAGATTACACAGTTTTCAATAAAAAATGGTCTAATTTATACCATCAAAATTACAATTACAATCAAGCCTTTAATATAGAATTTAAAAAAATAAGTTGTTTAATTCAACATTTTATTAATATATATATATAATTAAGAGAATAAAAGCTAGTCATCATTTAATGTAAGACCAACAATTTGTAAGAAGAAATATACAACACAAAAAAGTATTTAGAAAAAATGGCAGCAATTTGAGTATTTAACTTAATTTATATTTGCTATACATTGCTTATGGGATCTTTTGTTTGATATATTTTGCTTATGCATTTAGACAAAACTGTAATTATTTTTTAAAAATGAAAACCAGTGAATTATGGAATTGAGAATTAAAAGTTTAATACATATTCACTAATCATTTATATATATATGTTATTCGCAATGTGTAAAAAATGGGCATTGTATAGAATGCCCTAGACAATCTATACAATGTGTGACGTTTTCAGGCAAAGTATGAAATTTCATTTTTAGTTTAATTTTTTTATATTTTTCCCCCTAGATGGTGTATACAATATCTAGGCATTATAAAGAAAGCAAATAGTTTTTTGGCAAACTATGAAAAAGACTTTTATCAAAAAGATCCATAGTAAAATGTAGCAATACAAAATATAGGATTTTTCATATTTAACCTATCATGTAAAATACTACAACAAAAGAAACTATCAAAATAATACTTTTTTTTATTAAATAATAAATGTTTACATATATTTTGAATTTCTGATATTACAATGGAGTTTCACTTTCTTAATTTCACATATGGTAGGATTATTATTTCATACTGACAAGTAACTTTGATGAAAAAATATAATAATAACCAGTTTGTATGTGATGATGATAGTGAAATGCTGAATTTTATATAAATATTAAACAAGCAAAAAAATAATGGCGTTTTTACAGCATTACTTTGGAAGTAAAGTCACCAAGACTTAACTGCAAAATGTACCCATAACATTTAATAACAACTTCAATAATTAATTTTACTAAACGTGTTAAATGTGTGTAACTTAATGTTTACATTTTGTCTTTGCGGCAACAAACATTTTTGCTGGGAATATTTTATGCTTTGCTGATTTTCCTTTTGGCATTTTATAGAATGTCTAGGAAATGTGTGAAAAATCTTAAGGTTTTCATACTTGGATATCACACTTTTGGCATTATATAAAATTCCTAGGTATTTTTATACAATGCCAATTTTCACATTTTGCTGGTAACATATACAACTGAAAAGATGCAATATGAAATCAGTTATAAATTGGATTGATTCTTTACATCTTTAATCCAGTCTTTTCCATTGGTATATGTAATATAATTTATCTTCATTTATTAATGATTATTTTAATCCTTTATTTTCAAAAATTAAAACTGTTTTCGATTTTGTTTGTGGGTTTATTCTTTACAAATGACAATTGTTTTTTTTTTTTTCAAATTTAATCTTATTAAATTTCTATTATTATTTATCAAATTTTCTAAACATTTGAATACATTAACATAATGTATACAGTAATTTTATTTCCAGGTACTGTATATAATCTTTTGTTATTACCCTTATTTTTCAAACCTATAGTTACATCTACTCATGCTCTATTATTTTTAGCCAGATATTGAAGCTAAATATTTTTGAAATATCTAATAACATTGTTATACTGCCATCAACTATGGATAATTACATCTGTATGATTTTTAACTTCGTTGGTGGCCTAATGGTTAGCATAGCTGCTTTCCAAGCAGCTGGCCCGGGTTTGTTTCCCGGCAACGCATTTGGCATATGAAAAAAAAAAACCAATCTAAATGTATATATTATAAAATATAAAACAATTATGCTCCAGCCTTTATTCTGTTCTTCTATATTTTGTGATCCATATTAGAATTACACTAATCTTTTTTCCTTCCAGTTAACTAAAAAAACCTTTACAATTCATTTCAGATTAAAATGACAGACTCTAAAGATTTCTGGATAAATTCACAACTGCATAAAATTTTAAAAAAATAGTTCACTATTTGAACATAGGCTAAATTCTCCATACAGTAGTGCCACTCAGTGTAAACCAGAGTAATCAATGGATGCAAGAAGGTTTGTGTATAAAATCCCTATCTAATGTCTAATCCAATGTCTCCAGACTAGTTTCTAGCTTGTGGCTTTCATCAATGAGGAGCCTTGAATCTGAAAGCATTGCACCTAGATCTTAGGATTTAATGCAATCCTCCAGCAGCCACCTTTTAACTTATTACCTAATTATAAAGTTTTGAGTCCAAAATGAAAGCACAAAAATGTTTTCAATTCAAGCTCATTAGCTTGTATAGCTGTATAGATCTGAACTCAGTTCAGCATCCTTTCTTTTTGGTATCTTTGGTTCTTTAATAACCACAGTCACCATATTCCTATTGGGCAAGATTGGTATTAAACCACTAAACATCACGTGATCACCATTCTTTATGCTTAACAAGCTGTTTTTACAGAGGCTAAACTCTCCACACAATAGCACCCCTCAGTGTAAGCCACAGTAATCAATGGATGCAAGAAGAATAGTGATCATGTGATGCTTAGTGATTTAATACCAATCCTGCCCAATAGGATTATGGTGACTGTGATTATTAAAGAACCAAAGACATCAAAAAGTGTGGATGTTGAACTGAGTTCAGATCTAGACAACTATACAAGCTAATAACCTTGAATTGAAAACATGTTTGAGTATTTATTTTGGACACAAAGCTTTATAGTTAACCAATAAGATAAAATGAGACTACTGGAGGGTTCCATTAGATCCTAAGATCTAGGTGCAGTGCTCTCAGATCCAAGGCACCTCACTGATGAAAACCACAAGCTAGAAACTAGTTTGAGAATATTGGATGAGTAGGCACTAGATGGGGATTTTATGCCCAAATCTTCTTGCATTCATTGATTACTCTGGCTTGCACTGAGTGACACTACGGAATGGATAGTTTAGCCTCTGTGTAAACAGCTTGTGTAAGCATAAAGAATGGTGATCTTGTAATGTTTGATGGTTTAACTCTCTATTTGGTTGAATTCAACTTGCCAATTCTAAACATCACATGATTTCCCAAACAACTAACTAAATAATTATTTATTTATAAAAAAAAAATGTCCATTTATTTTTGATCAGATATTTTGAAAAATACACATTTTATATAATAATAATTTCTGTTAGGTGTGACATGTGTGTAGATAAATAAATAAAATGAAGGATGTAATTTCAATTGTTATTCTCATCGATCAGGAAATGATTATTAAATTTATTTTTGTTATAAAGTGAGAGCATGGATTTTAATAACACTTTAATTTGCACACAATGACTTCCTACAAATTTACTTAACTGTGTTTAAATATATTAATTCTTAAAGTTAAATTGAATGTTTAAATAAATATAGATTTGGCACAAATACTTGAAATATATACAGGCTTTTATAACTTTATCATACAGTTGCAATATTAAATTTCTTCAAAAAGCACAATAGCTGAAATTATAACAGCTAATCGCAATTATCAGAAGTACATGATGGTAGAAATAAATTGTGTATCATTACTTATGAACTTTTTGAAAAGCTGTTTGGATAATTAAAAAAAAACAGCAAACAAAATTCATTATTATGATAAAACTAATTCACATTGCACAATAAAATCCATAAAAAGAAAATAATTATAAAAGCTGAGTTTAATGAAATTACTAATGTTTGACTTTTGGGATTAGTTCCAAGTTATTTTTATACATGACTGAAGAATAGATGGTAATATATCTGTGAACCTGCGTGAATTACATACAAGCATATATACACACATATATTTATATCTACATATAACTATCACATCACCTATCTTAAATTTTCCAGCAGCATTAACTTGTAGTTACAAAGCTCCACATTAAGCAGAAGGAAATAGTTTTGATAGGAAGTTTAATAGTAGGCAGTATGATATTTGCATATTTAATTTCAGTACAGCTTTATGTATTTTCTATTATCTATATATGTATCAGAACAATATCTAAATATCCACACATAAAGCAATAACAGTTGCAATATATATATACAAATTTACATGGATACTATATACATACATAATAAAAGCATATATACATAAATATATGCACATGAAAAACGTTTCTAATTTGAATCATTATTTGTTTCTTGCAATGAGCCTATACATGCATTTCTTGTACATAGTTTTAATGTGAGTATTGTGTACAGACAGTTTAACATTACAAAGAAAAAATTTCATCAGTGCACTGCATTATTAAATAAAATATGTTTAAAAATTATTTAACAGCATTAATAAAAACAAAAACCAAAAAAAAAAAAAAAATGAAATGAAATTAACATTTTACTGTTAGTTTTCATAAAATTAATTATATTACTTGAAATTGCCTTACCTAATAAGGATAGATGCAAATATGTCCAAAAAAATTTTTTTTGTTTGTCTTATCATTTAAATTTAAATTTTACACAATTTACATTTCATCCCATACTTTGCAAAATTTTACAAGAAGAATTACAATGAATTGCGTTTATCATAAGAAGTATTAATGTTGAAATCAGATAGTGTTATGGGCTAGATCGGTAATATTGGTATGATTATTATTAGCAAATAGTAAATAATAAACCTAGTAGTAATAATTCTTGGTCTTATTACTGACTGATTCTTATTTGATACAATTTATTATGTCTTCAAGCTAGATATAAAAAATTATGTGATATCAAAAAGATAAAAAATTCTCCAAACACATAGAACAATATGTAAATATCATATGATCACCATTTCATATGCTTACACATGCTGTTGATAAGAGTATTAAACTCTCCATACCGTAATGCCACCAAGTGCAAGCTCTTATAATCAATAGATGCAGGAAGATTTGTGCATAAAATCCCTGTCTTGTGCCTACTCATTCAACAAGCCCAGACTACTTTCTAGCTTGCGGCTTTCATCAGTGAGAAGCCTTGGATTTAGAGCATTGCACTTAGATCTTAGGATCCAATGCAAACTTCCAGCAGCTAGCTTTTACATATTTGGTTAACTATAAAGATATGAGCCCAAGATGAAAACACCATAGCTTGTATAGTCAGATCCGAACTTAGTTCAGCATTTATATATTTTGGTGTCTTTGGCTTTTCAAAAATCAGTCATCATTATCCTATGCACAGATTGTTCTCAAATTCAAGACTCCTCCCTGATGCAAGCTACAAGCTAGAAACTGATCTTAGAATGTTGGATGAATAGGCACTAGATAGAGATTTTATGTATAAATCTTCCTGCTCCATTGATTATGAAAACTTGCAATTGATGGCACTACTATATGGAGAGTTTGATACTCTTATTAACAGTATGTGTTAGCATATGCAGTGGTGATGATGTGATGTTAGTTTTTGAAAAACCAAAGACACTAAAATGTATAGATGCTGAACTGAGTTCAGATCTATATGATTACACAAGTAGATGAGCTCAGGTTGGCTGCTAGAGTGCTGCATTGGATCCTAAGATCTCAGTGCAGTACTCTCAAATCCAAGGCTCTTCGCTGATAAAAACCACAAGCTAGAAACTAGTCTGGGGATTTTTGATGAGTAGGCATTAGATAGGGATTTTATGCACAAACTTTCCTGCATCTATGATTATGAAATCTTGTACTTGATAGTGCTACTGTATGGAGTTTGGTACTCTTACTAATATGTAAATAACTTTTAACTTCTCAATAGTTAAAAAAATATAAAAAAAAAAAAATTATAAATCCATGTGTATGTCTCCTACATAACTATTTCAAAGTAGAAAGACTTGGGATCCTATTATCTCATTAGATTCCCAAAAGAGCAGTGAGAATGACTATGTCAAGAGATTTGTTGATAATGAAAAAATGATAATTCATGCTTGCTCAGTTGTCACCCAGATCATCAAGAATCATTTCCTCTACTAAGCAATCAGAATAGGATAGAAAATTGGATACTGGATAGCAAAGATAATTAAATATTGGGAATAATATTGGGAAATAATGGATGGTTGGAACGGAGGGAGGAAATATATTATAAATAGAATGTTAAAAATGTTAGAATATTAGTAAATTGAAGTTTATGAGTCATAAACTAGAAAGGATTGGAGTATATTTTTGTAATTTGGTTTAAAAAAATACACAGACTGAAGATTAGAATACAATGGATGGACACATCATTATATTGTTTAGAATCATAAAGTAGGTAGGCATGTGAATTCATAAAGGGTTAGAATGTTAGCTTAAAATTCAGTATTCAAGAATCTAAAAATAATATCTATTGAAACAATATGTGCTATTACTAACATTTGAATGTATTTGGAATATTTAAATATTTTTTTTCTAGACATTCAATACTTATATCAAATGATGGAAATAATACTACATATAAATACGCCTAAAATACCATATATGTAATTAAGATGGAAGAAACTATCCTTTCAACCCATATGCTATGAATAGAAAATATAATTACATCATTTTAATTAACTTGTTTATGCATTATATAAGAGACATTATTCATTATTATGTTTCAAACACATGTAATAATTTATTATATAAATGATTATCATTTATTTTTATTTTTTAATTTTTATTTTCCTACACAAGCAAAATAGAATATTATAATTTACTATATAAATGATTACCAAGAAACTTTAAAGAAAATATTATACATTTTTCTTTTTTTTTTTTATGCATGCAAAATAGAATATTACAACTTATTAAAATTTAATTTCCCTTGGTAATATAAAAGCTGATTTAATTCTCTTTATTCTAATCCCCCCCCCTCCCAACAAAAAAAAAAAGATTAAAAATTTTTTTTAATCCAACCACAAACTATAATTCCAATAATAAATTAATAGTGTCAACTACTAGTTGCAAAGTAGTGATTATGTTGTTGACCTGTTAAATAAAAGAACATCTTCAAATAAAGCTACATTTAAAAGATAAAATCAAGTCTAGATAAGAATTTAAGTGACAATTTAATGATCACTTTTATCTTTAAAAAAAAAAACAAAAAAACAATGACTAGAATAATTGCGGTAAATATATTTTGTATACATAATATTTAATACACATAAGATATAAATAATCTAATAGATAGTTAATCAAACCATTCAATGTTTGAAGTATAAAAGTGAATCACCATAACATCCCTAAAGTTTACTAATCTCCAGCTCTGACAAAATCTGTATTTTATTTTATAAACAAAAATTTCTGATATCCTGAAGTCTAACATAAATTCATTATGTAAATAGAGAAGAACTACTAATCATCATACTATCACCATTCTTTAGACTTACACATGCTGTTTAAACAGAGGCAAATTCTCCACACAGCAATGCCACTCTGTGTAAGGCTAAATAATCAATGGATGCAGGAAGGCTTATGCATAAAATCTCTAACCAGTGCCTACTCATTTCCATATCCCCAGACTAGTTTCTAGCTTATAGCTTTCATCAGTGAAGAGTCTTGGATCTGAGAGCATTGAACCTAGATACCAGGCTAGTTTCTAGCCTGTGGTTTTCCTCAGTGAAGAGCCTTGGATCTGAGAGCACTGTACCTGTCTGTATCTTTTAGATACAGTGCTCTCAGATCCAGGGCTCTTCACTGATAAATGCCACAAGCTAGAAACTAGTCTGGGGATATTGGATGAGTAGGCACTAGATAGTGCATCCATTGTTTACTCTGGCTTGCACTGAGTGGTGCCACTGCATGGAGAATTTTGCCTCTGCTTATAAAGAGTAGTACATATATTAATGCAATATTCAAACATAGATATTTTGAAATGCACTATAAATATTAAACATCAAAGCAGAAAAATCTAAATCCCATTTATCAACAGGCACAATTATATGCTGAATGAACTCATTAACCATTCATTTATATCTAATGTATATATTGTAAACATTTAAAATTTTTTGATAACCAATGCTTTGAATTTCTCTGCTTTGTTGTTTAATTTATCACATTTTAAAAAATGTATATTTGAATATTTTCAACTTTAATTAAAATATTACACTGTTACTTTACAATCATATCATAGTGACCAGCATTTAATAAGGATTTCAGAGAAATCTATAGTCATAGAGAGGATGACCAGATATTATGTTTGATGTCACAAAATGAATTTTTGGTATTGGTTTTTGATTTTCAAACACTCATACTTTTTTGTTGATAAATATAAAAAATTCCTAATAAAATATTCATATTTCTTAAAGGTCATTGAAAAAACTATATTTTCTTTAAGCTCCTTATCTATTTCTATTGAAGCAGTCAATCTGATACTCAGATTGAGCTTCACAGCCCATTCAGAACCTCCCACCACCAAACCATATTCAAATTCAATCCTTATGCATATATACGCATTTGTTAATGCTTTTTTTTTGCTTAGTTATTAAAATAATCATTGACATATATATAAATATCTTAATCTAAATACCTTCAATAAATAAATATTTGATATTATTTTAATTTGTATATGTGCGTAATGGATACATATATATCATAGGTGAGGGGAGATTATTTGTAAAATGTTTACAATATCAAAATATTTTATATTAATTTGTATTTTTAAAATTATATTAAATTTTACCATTTATTTTATAATGGTGGTCAAAAAGGCTGATGTAATCCTGCTGAATATTCTTGAATGCAATTAAGTCAATTAACCGGAAATCCATTAGTCCAAATTAAAATGTTATAATTTTGTAAAAGTAATGTAAAATCCATTAGAGGAAATTTTGTTCATTTCAAATTTGTTTTAAAATCTAAGATTATATTTTAAAACAATCGTTCGAGAAATTCTTAGCAGGATTGCGTTGTCTTAAAACTTATAGGAACAAAGGTGTGCATCCGGTCTGCAAATTGCAGATCGATAAAGTGTATAAAATGCCTTAAGTCAAGTAGTTAAAAGCATTCCAGAACAACTTAAAAAATGGTATAAATAGTGCTGGATTTGAACACCCAAGGGGAGCAAATAATTTAATAATAATTATGGTAAACCAAAATCCACACTCGATTCGTCTCTGATTCAATGCACCATGCATAGATAAGCTTCACTTTTCTTGCCATTCCAAAATGCCATTTTCCCCAATATCATCACCCAGGATCCAGATACTCATGAACTATTACTATGAACCTATATGCTAAATAATGAAAGTGCTACCTGCCTGACCACATATAATAAAAACTAGATCTAGTCTACGATGGATGTTTCAAATCATCCAAGAAACTGTTGATAGTGAACAAGGTAACCAATTCATGTTGCTGCTATCATTAGTAAACTTACGTGAACAATCTCAATATTATGATAAATTTATTACCTAACCATTCCTTTAAATGTAATGTAATCTTTTAAATAATATAACTTGTAAACTATTACTTGATCTGTTAAAATATGTTCAACCCTCTATAAACTCTCTTAATATTTCTCCTATCATTGAACCTCTAGTAAATAATATTATTTTCTTATTTCATTTTCATGCAGCAACAATATTTCGTATTTTGATTATTATATTTTATATTTTTGTATTTTAAATAATATGCGAATAACTTCCTAAATTTGCAAGAATGTTCGCTCTTCTTTTAAATCCCTCCCCCCTTCTTTTCACAGGGAAATCAGTTTAGTTTCTTTTAATTAAAACAAGTTTGTTATTTCAATTACAGCTTACGCTTGCAAAGTTTGTGAAAACAACTTAATTATATTATAGTGTATTTATCGAAAAACAGTAGAAATTTGTCTTTCTAAGAATTTTTTTTTATTATTTAAAATAATAGCACTAATTCTAAAAGATCAAATCTGTTTTATGCGAAATTAAATCAATATTTCATTTTATGAAATCAATAACCACCACCTAACTGTTATATATATAATTTTGTGTACTATATCATCAAAGCATTTAGAACTGAATTTTCATGTTGTTTTAACATTTGTTGGAAGTTTTATATATAATTTAATGTAACAGGGGAAGGGGATTTCTATTTGAATATTTTGTCATTTTATTAATGAATTTAAGCTTTCCCTTACTGTTTAGTATTCAAATCATACCATTATGCTGGATATTTCATAATATATAGGTATTAATTAGGTATTCTTTTAAAGTTTTATACAAGTGTTGTTCCATGCGTTGCATGCATACAGTCTCCCTCGTTCATGTTTTCATATATATTGTGCTTCATTCCCTGGGTGTATCAGAAAGCTGAACCCCATCTTGCATCTCTAAGTCCAAGAACCAGGCTCTTAAATCCCCCTGGGAACTTACTTTTGTCACTTGATCAAACTGCACAGGAACACTCTGGGAAAAGCCCAGCCTATTGTAACTCACAGCAGACTGTTCTTCATTTCATTAGCCGGTCTTTTCATCTTCAATGAATTTTTTGGAAGCACTTCTAGGATCTGTGACTAGATCATGTAGATCACCATCATGCATGCACCATCCTTTTAGTTCTTGTTTCAAATAAAATCTGTACTGTTCTGATTCTACTAAGCAGATTTCTTTATAATATTTATTAATATTTTCATGTATGCGTCATTTTGTGACGCAATTATATATATTCTAAATTAACTCTCCCACACACATTTCTTACTCAGCATAAGTTGAGATTACTTCATTATTAATGATAATCATATTTCGATAATAAAATAATCGTTATTAGGTAAATTTAGTCAAGTGCTATAAATTGTTCTTTCTAGGGGTGGACGTAATACTCGTGTATATACTCATATATAGCGCTATTAAGATTGTATTTACAGATATTATAGTTCACCGATTATTGGCATATAAATCAGCCACAACATAATAATAGATTAATGGATACAGTTATCACTTCTTAAATAATAGGGGGGGGGGGATCTTATTATATAAATGTAAAGAGGTCAATGACGACTAATGGAGAAATATTGTCAAATAACTCGTATGTATTTTATTTAAATTAATAAATCATACATATATTCTAACTTGCAGAATCATTGTTTCATTTATTTAAAATATTATATTTTGATTAATAAATTATGCTTGCTCTGACTAGATGATCTCCCACTAATACTATATATATATAATTAACGTGAAAGGTCCAATGTTTTAGATATATCCAATCTTGTAATAAATGCTTCACTATACTATCATTCCAATTAGAGTCTCTTTGTGTCTCCACTTTGCGATGCCGGCGGTGAGAAATAAATTAGATCGGTATCATCGAGATTGTTGCTCATAAGTTGGCAGATCTGGAAAATAGGCAAATAGGGCAGAGTTCATGAATGTTTCTGACTTATGTATCTTGCGCATGATTGGACTTTAAGTACTTTTGCCTAGATGCTAGATCTTGTTATATGAACAGACAAAACCGACTGGTACACTATCTATAGTAATATGTCAAAAACTTTGAGTATATTTAGAAACAAAAATTGCATTTAATCTCTACTTCTCACAAGGTTTCAAGTGTGTGTATTCATACAGTGCAAAATTGCCCAGTATTGGGTTGACTGAAATGTGTACTGAATATATTTTACATAACAAAAAATAGCTGGAAAAGATGAAGGTAATCATAAAAGATCTTTAATTAACAATACTTAATAACATATTTACAATTGATATTATCAGTCTTAAAATATAGACAATGTTTCAAAGAGGAAATGTACTTTAAATGACAAAAATTCAGAAGAATGAATTTTATAATAACAATAAAAAAAGCTTCAATAAAAATTAATCAAAATGTGAGTTACATAATATTTACATTAATAACTAAATTTTAGAAAATAACTAACCAAAATATAAAATTTTTTTAATCATCATGTCTGTCAGGGCTAATGGTCAGTAAATTTTTCTACTGCACAGTGATTTATATGATGTAAATTCATGATATTATTTTAAACTATACACAATAAATTAATTGTTTGCTAAATATATTTGTAATTTAATTGTTACTAATTTTCCCTTTTTCTGAGCTAATGTAATATCTGGTAAATGAAAGTACATACAGAAAAGGTAGTTTTCTAAATAATATTTAGCTTTATTACTTCCCAGCATGCTTTCAATATATTTTTACTATTATCATATTCTTGGCATATAGTGGTGTATATGCTATGAATATGATATAGTAAAAATATATTGAAAGCATGCTAGGTAGTAATAAAACTAAATATTATTTTAAAAACTACCTTTTCTGTGTGTATTTTCATTTACCAGATATTAAATATATTTATAAAACACATAATCAATATCCAAGCTTGTTAAAATCAGACTTATAATATATTTTTCAAACATATTATTCTATCTACATATACAACATTTATTCATAATCAATAAATATAATGTAATGAAATTATGCCCACTAGGAATTGTATCAATTTTTTTGTTTTTGTTGAGCTCAACATTTGTACAATTCCTTTTTCTTCAGCATTCAAGTATCAATTCGATGTTAAGATTTTACATTGTTATTTTATTAAACTGTTGCACATGCGCTTTGGATTTTAAATATAAAATGAATAAATACTAACACTTCAACCAAATGATAAAGTCTTTGGAAAAGATAAAACATCGCGTTATATAAAATAATTGACTTATTGTTATTTTATGTATTCTCATAACTTTACATAAAAATATTACAAATACTAGTAGATCCTTTTGATAATATTAAATTTCCTTCATTTGTGCTTAATAATGGAGAAACCCAAATAAATGCTTAATGTATATGAATATTTTTTTCTTTGCTACATCCATCTTGCAATCTATGGATTAATTCTTCTTCAACTTTTTTTTATAGATATCATGAGTGTTTTGTTATATTGATGACACACAACCCTGACAATGGCAGATATAAGAGGCATTTACTTTATAACTATTTGGACATTAGTCTATACTACCAAAACTACATTCTGGAACAACAAGACAAACCCTAACTAGCTGTATTTTTATATTGGACTATTTCCATCATCTAATATGTGTGTTGAATGTCTTTAGAAAAGTTTAATTTTTAGTTAAATATTCCAAATGCATTCAACTGTTAGTAATATCACAGCAAACAGGTTAGTATATGCACCAACTGTTAGTAATATCACAGCAAACAAATGTTAATAATATCACAGCAAACAGGTTAGTATATGCACTAACTGTTAGTAATATCACAGCAAACAGGTTAGTATATGCACAACGTTTCGAGAGGTATTTTTCTCCCCTCTTCTTCAGGTGTTGCTGGCCTGACCAGTGACAGTACTAGCATGGGATTCGAACCTGGGTCCTTAGATTCTTGATTATTGAAATTTAAGGTAACGCTCTAACCAACTGTGCCTTTGGCAGGATGGCTCAGTTGGTTAGAGCGTTACCTTAAATTTCAATAATCAAGAATCTAAGGACCCAGGTTCGAATCCCATGCTAGTACTGTCACTGGTCAGGCCAGCAACACCTGAAGAAGAGGGGAGAAAAATACCTCTCGAAACGTTGTGCATATACTAACCTGTTTGCTGTGATATTACTAACAGTTAGTGCATATACTAACCTGTTTGCTGTGATATTATTAACATTTGTTTGCTGTGATATTACTAACAGTTGGTGCATATACTAACCTGTTTGCTGTGATATTACTAACAGTTGAATGCATTTGGAATATTTAACTAAAAATTAAACTTTTCTAAAGACATTCAACACACATATTAGATGATGGAAATAGTCCAATATAAAAATACAGCTAGAACACCATCATCACAAACCTTCAGAAAAACCCTAACTAGATCTCTACTCAGCCATAATAAATAAATGTGAATACAAATTATTAAAAGTCATCTTCACAGCAACTAATTGGTGAACTATATGAATTGGCAAGCTTTGAAAAACAAATCCCATTAGAATGTTGTTGTTTTTTTCAATTAACTAGCAACATTCAAAATATCAAGGACAATTTTTATAACAATAGAAGAGAGGAGAAAAAACGCTTCTATAGAATAATTCTCCCAGTGTCTATAGATTAATCTTTTGCTTTTTTTTTTTTAATAATTAACATTTAATATTTTAGAAAATAATTAATTTTATTTTCAGATCATATCGCAAAGGTTTATCTTAAAGTCTTACATACTAAATATCTTTACTTTAATTAAAAGAAGGCAAAAATATTTTAAACAACTACTCAAGATTAATAGTTTTTAATCTATTTCAGTTTATTTTCCTAATCCTTAGTTTATCTTCAATTGAACTAAAACTTGATCTAACTTTCATTAAACCAAAATTTTACCTCAATATCTTTCTATTTTTAAAAGGAAGCAGAAACAACTTTTCATTTCTTTCAATTTTATTTTTTTAAATTTATTATCCCATTATGGTTTGCTTTTTAGTTTTACACACATAAACCTTTCAAAAGTTTTAAAATACTTTTTTTTTTAATTTTTAAAAATTAAAACTAGCTAATCTTAGTTTTAGTTTTTTCTTAATATTTGTATTCATGTATATATGTAATTCATTACTGTGAGATTACAATATCAATAACACTTATATTGACATGTTTACATCTGTACTACCTTTTTATCACAGTGTTACTTATTATTTTCAAATAAAACATGTAGGTTAATATTTTTAAACACGTAATATATATACAAATAACAAAAACTGTATTAAAAGCAAAAACATTAACAATACTGTAGTGCTTATTAAGCTGATTGATAAATGTAGCAATGTTTGTATTAGAGATTGGGGAAAGATAAATCGTTTATTAATTTTATTCATTACATAATATTTAAATACATTATGCTATATAAAAAAAAATATTAATCAAAACTGGAAGCAAATTTTAGATCATTATTGTATTTACAATCATAAGGAAATTAATAGTAGAACATACCTTCAATGTGAAACATTAATAAATGAATGTATATAATGAACATATGTGTATATATAAAGACTTTCAACATCATCATCATTATCAAATCACTGCAGAATGAGGTATCTCCAAGTTTAATTCAGTTTCTGACTTTCAGCCTCTTCTCCATATCACAGAATAAATTTCTTTATTTCAATCTCTTATCTACAAATGGTTTATTTCTGTTATGATTTTTTAGTGTCTAATTCAAAACTCCAAATCTCCATCTATTGTCATTTTCTTCTAGCAATATATCCAGTGCAGCATTTCTGTCTTTCAATGATGTCAGTGACATCTGTTTGTTCTCTCAGCCATGTACAATGATTCTGAACTCTTTTTGTTACTTATAATATACATCTCTCTGTACTTCATTGAGTAGTATGAAGTGTCTTTATTGCTCTTCTGTTAAATGTCCAAATCTCAGATCCATAAATAATAATTCATAAAAGAAAAAAAATCAACTGATATTCTAGTTAAGCTATCAGGCAACCGAAAAAAAGAAAGATCATAGTGTTACCATGATTATCTTAAATTTAGAGTTAAAGAGTAAAAAAATAATAAACTCATCAAGCTGTATGATATGTGCTAATGAGTAGTCCATCAATATTTTTTTATATAACAATAATCATGGAGCAATAACAGATACTATAATAAAAAGGTATGAAGTGGAAATTAGAAATTTGCCCTACTCAGTTCCTTTAAGGTTTAAAAAAGAAATCAAAAGCTCTCTTTTCAATTAATACCAAATTTCTATCTACAATCAAGGACATTTGTTTATATACATTATCATCAACATTAGAAAATAAATACACTGATCTGATGAATTAAATATATGAGTGACTTATATGATAAAATAATAAATCTTTATTCATGTTATATTTAAAAAAACATCAGATATATAAGATTAAAATAATCTACACAATAATAATAAAAAGGTATAAAAGCTTTAAATGGAATAGAAAATGCCAAAGGAATAAAAATTGATGACCTAATTGAATTTTTAAAAAAATTTGGGGGGAAATAGTTTTGTTTAAATTAGTTCAGTAAAGTTGTACTATATTCCTTTCTATAGTCAAGATTTTGATGAAAAAAGGGTCTGATGCAATAAAATGTGTAGTTTTTATGAAGAATTTATTTAATTCCAAATACAATTAAGGTGGTGAAAGTCTTGACTGACTGAATTTCCAATGTTTACATCTAAAGAGCAATTTCAATTTAAAAAATACAGAGGACTAAAAGATAATACCTGAAGTATTGGCAACTATTATTAATATATATATAACAAAAATTTTAAAGAATACTCGTTTATTTACCTAAATGCACTAAAAAGTAAAAAATAAAATTTTCTTCAGTATTCTTGATACTACATCATCAGAAATAAAATATATGGGTGCTCATATTTAGAAATAGTCTAAGAATATTTTTGAACAAGAACACCTCAAGCTGTGAAAATTTATTTTTTAGAGTATATATATTATAACGCTCGGGGAAGAAGTGAAATATACCAGTCTTACCGTATCTGCCGTACAGGGCGCCACTAGGCCATTTGAACCTAGAAAATTTATAGAGTAGACAGATACGCGCTGTTAAGATCACGACCGCCAGCCCTTGCCACTAGCTCATGGGGTAGCAGAGTTTTAAAACATTTATTAAATATATTTCTTTTAATAAAGAATAATAAAAACAATCACTGTTAGTATTAATAACACAAAAAGATTTTATTCATGTATATATAAGTGACGACACCCAAACTTGAAAAATAATTATATACAAAAAAATTATGTTTGTTTCACTATTATTTACTATTATTTTTATTTGTTTTAACTTTTATTTTTAATCTTAGAAATGTTGAGTATAGATGAGCTCCCCAGACGACGCACTTAAAAAGACTTTCAAACATTTGATTCCAGGCTAAATGTCCGCAGCCACACCAACGTTCGTTTCCAGATATATATCAGCAACCAATGCAATGTGAACATGTTAGCATAGAATCACGCCGACAGAAATGTGCATCTGAACAGCGTGATATTATTTGAAGAAACATGACCTTCATCAGGACAAGAATTTACGTCTATCTGGCAAAGGAATCATGCATGTAATATAATAAAAGAATAACGCTTCATATGGATGGGAGAGCAGTCTATCTTGCCGTGCTTATCCTCCCAATCCATAGAGCTGAAATGGTTCAATGGCACAGGAAATACGTCTGCGTCCATTTCAACGATATGACTATCTCTTTGGGGTCATGCATTCAGTTGGACGTTCATATATCTCTCCACCAGCATTGACACAACTACAAAACAAATAGTCCGAAATCAAAACTCCCTTTAAAACTAACATATTTAAACGAGTCTAGCAGCCATCTACACTCAACTAACATTTAAATCATTTTATTAATTTAATTTTTAAAAAAAATCTTTAGTTTAAGGTTTTAAAATCATTTTAAAATGACACATTATATTTAACTTATTTTTTTACTACAAATATTATTTAACCTACTTTTCTTTTAAATTCAATAATGCACAAATAATGATATACGTTTCTATTTTTAAATTTAAGTTTGCAATCACAAACCCCTACCCTATTACAAATAGATATTAAGCATGAATAAATAAAAGAAAAACAATACATATTTTAAGAGATTACTTTTCAAACTTTAGATAAGATTTTTAAAATTTCAAAGTTTATAAAAATAAAGTTCAGATTTGGTCAAAAGAGAAAGTCAATAAGTCATCTTTAAATGAAAATAAAGTTTGGAGATTTTAAATTAAAGAGTTTATAGTTCATTTTTATCAATAATGTATACTTTCCTTTCTCCGTGCTCTTTCCTTCGCGATGAAGATCTAATTTACGCGAGGGCCCTGTCCTTGTGGACGATGACAATTTATGAAGCTTGACGGGATTTCTGCATATGGCACCAATAGTTCGATCCTGGGATCCATGAAGATGAAAGCTGCCTTCAGCCGGCCGCACCAAAGGAAATGCGATTAAACAGATTACATTTTGGTAACAGTGACAATATTTATTTTAACTTTTCAGCAACAATGAAACAAATTCAAAATTCTAATTCTCTGATTAATTATTTCTTTTGGATTTTTCTTTTTATAGTCCTCAGGCACCTTATCTCTGGAATGCACAGATCCATCAAACATATTTCATATCTATATTTCATTGGTTCATTGAGTTTGTGGCCAAGTAGATTTTGGGTTTGTGGCTAAGTAGATTTTGGTTTTCCACTGAGGTCTGTGTCTCTATCTCTGGGCGGGAAAAGCAAGTCTTTTGTTTCTATTCCTTGACTCTTTTATTTCTTTCTTAATCATCTTTTCAATGGTTATTTTGCCCTAAGGATCTGTTTGTAATTTTTATTTTTAAGATTAAAAACTCTCCTCGTTATTTTTAAAATTAAAAGGTTTTTTATTATATTTTATTTAAAGATTGGAATCTTTGTTTCGATTCTATAATTTTTTTAAAGATTATTTTATTTCAATATTTAAATTAAACATATTAATAAATTAATAATTCGTTATTTGTGTATTTTGAACATTCGTGCTTTTAATTCAGTATTAGATATTTACAAAAACATTAAGTGTAACTCATATATATATATCCCGTTACAATATAAATAAAGGCATTTCTTTATTTTGTTTTTTCTTCTTTAGAATTTATATATGGGCATTAATATAATTTCAATCAATTGGTTTTTGCTTTTACTTTTGCTCCCATGAGTATAGCAATCATACTAGGAAAATTAAGTTCATATTTCTTTAATTAAGATATATAAAATCAAATGTGATGATGAGATATAATTTAAAATGTTGAACCATTTTTTCAATGAATCATTCAGTTTTAAATTAGGAGTGACATTAAACAACCGTCATTTTAATTAAAGCAAAGAAGAAGATAGAGGTAAATAATATTAAAGAAAAATATTATTTAGTGATATAGAGATAAAAGTTTAAAAAGAAAAATTAAAGATAGTAAAGTAAAAGATGTTATATATTAGATAATTATAAAATAATATTAATAATATTTTAAAATAATATTAATAAAGAATAATATTTAAAAGGATTTTCAAAAAATAAAAATAAAAAATAGTTTCAAAAGGTAAAAAAATTTAAAAAAAAAAAAAGATCTATTGGATATGTTTTGTATTTTATATATGTGTAAGTAGAGTATACGTATAGATGTGTATTTATAAAGATATATGAGGATTGTATATATGTCTATGGGTTATGTATATCTGTGTGTACATATATGTTTAAAAGTGGTATGTGTATATATTGGATATGCATATGTGTATATAGATGTAGGTATGGATTATATATATATGTGTCTAGGGGTGATGTAGATTTATATGTATATGTATAAAGGGAATATAAGTGTATATTTTGATATATATATATATATGTGTATTTTATATATGTGTAAAATGATGATTATGTATTTTTTATATATATATAAAATGAGGGTTATGTATTTATATTATTGAAATCGTGTAGCTCTGATGAAGACTGCTGGACAGTCGAAACTGTAAGGAAAATAAAGAAGTTGTTAAGAAAATTTGTTGCATTAAAGTGTATAAAAAAGAAATGTTATAAGCAATATATAATGTAAGTGTTAAATACAAAAGTTTAAATTTTTCATTAATTTTTTGCTAAAATTGTTTTCAAAACTCTAAAAAAAAAAAAAATGTAATGCCATCAGAAATTCATATGCATGCAAAGTAATGGGAATTGGGAAGTGGATGAAAATTGGGTTTCAAATTTATTCAGATAGACTAAAAAAAAACAGATTAAAGTAAATAAAATCATATAAAAATATAAATGGAGGAAAAAAGAGAGCTTAATACTTATTTCAATAATCTTATAAAGGTATTTGATGGAATACATTTGATTACTTTACTGGATATTTTGAAAAACATATATATATATATTATAAAATGTAAATCAAAAAATATTTTTAAGTTAATAGTGTTTTTTTATAAAAGAGATGTGCTGAAAAAAAGTAAAGGCAGGGAAGTTGTGAATCTCCTCGTTTATTTAAAATATATATTTACGGTAATATTAAAGGAACAAGAATTTTACAATTGCTGAAGATAAACTTAGCAATATGTTATGTAGATATTACTAAAATTTGTAGAAGATTTGAGATGGAAAAAAAATAAAATAAAGCTAAAACAATGAAAACAAACCATGAACAGAAAATCATAGAACAGATTAATATTTTTAAATATTTAGTTAATTGAATAAATTAATCAAATAATAAAAAAAATAAGAATAAGAATTATCATATTTTAAATAAGCTTTTTAATACAAATAAGATATTATTTTGTAGTCCTCTAAAATTAGACTTAAGAAACTTATTAAATTTTTTATTTAATTATTTCTTTATATAAAACAGAGAGATGATAAATTAAAAAAGAAGAGAAAAATAGGAGATTTTAGAAATATGAATTTGAGAAAAAAATGAAATGGATAAATTGAAAGAATATAAGTAATGTAGAAGAAATGGAAAAAGTTTTTATGAAAATCCATAATAGGAAAAAAAAAATGAATTGGAGATGTGTACTGAAACAAAAAACAATGCTGTGAAGAATCTATAAATGATAAATAAAATAGAGGTAGGACAAAATAGAAATTGAGAGATGCACTGAAGAAAGAAGTAGTCATAATTTTGTAGAAGTAGAGAAAAGTAAAAAGATTTGGAAAAGGTGATCTCATTTTGTGTACAAGACCTAACCTTTGAAAGATATTTAATAATGATGATGATGTAGATATAAAACTTGAAAGCGACTGGGGGGGGGGGGGTACAACATTTTTAATTATATCAACTAATAATTTTTACTGCTACATCTTAAAATTTAATTTTAAAAATAAATTAAACTTCTATTATAAGCCATTTTAAATTTTTGGCATTTAAAATTTATATCAAATTATTGAAATAAATTTTTCTTTTGATTTGATTAATACTACTAAACAAGAATAGTTAGAAATTGTTTTCATAAATAAACATTTCTGTTCTGAAATTAATTTTCAAATAATTATAATATTTTTATTTATTCTTAAGTAATTTCTTGCCAGATGAGTCTCATAAATTAAATTTTAGCAAAAATAATTCAGAAATAAGGTACAAAATTACACATATATTTGGATATGTTATGAACAATATATAAATAACTAACTTATGAGGCAAAAAAGAGAGCTAATAATATACTTAATGATTTTTGATTGACTTTATCGATCTATGTTTCATATTTTTGAACTTATGTTTCATAGCATGTAATAAATTTCTAAATCTTCGATAGTATACAGAGGATTGTGAACTGGGGAAAGAATGTAGCCCCAAAATTTCATCACAAACTATTTCATTGTGGAAGTATTGTGTGAACAAACTTTGGTTAATATGAATATATACGCATAGATACATATGACACTTATATCATCGCAAAATTGACCAAAATGGATTTTATAAGCTTTACTACATGTAAATTTGTTGAAAATAGAAAGCTGATTTCCAACATAATCACAATAGTTTATTCTAATATGAGTATATCATGTATCAGATCACTAGAGAGAAAGACCTATGTTTTACAATGCAGAAACGTTATACATAACACTTAAATAATGTCATTTTAATGAGCAAATATAATATCATATAAATTATTGAACTTCAACTACACAATTAAACTAATTTATTTTTCTTTTTTTACAGATCTTAAAATTGTATTATATAATTACATTTTTGATAACGTTTGAAATATAACACAAAGCACAAATTTTAAACAGAAAAAATAAATATCAAGATTACATAATTCTTTTTCTATAATATCTTCCGCTTTCTAATCACTATGCCTCTGTCCACTGTTGAATGTTACTACAAATTTCTCAATCTATTCCCTTTTTTCAATCTATTTATTTTAGTAATCTTTTCCTTTATGCATGCCCATACCAGAACAACTGACTTGTTCTGATATAATTTACTATAGCATGTTTAACATTGATTATTTCTTAAATTCTTCTATTGCTTATACATTCTCTTCTTAACCTCTCTGCAGATTTTCATCAATAACCTATTTCTCTAGTCATCAATTACCTTTCCATTCTTTCCTTCAAATGTCAAATCTCACTTCAATATGTAATGATTCTTTTCACTATTGTGTCATATATTGTTCTTTATTGACTTTTACCCAGTATATTTCTTTCTCATATCATTATGTAAATTATTACTATAAAAAAAAAAGCACTAATATTAAAGAAATCTGAAAATTATTTTTTTAAAAACAAGAATTATTATTATTATTTTTTAAAAAACAAATTAAAAAAAATAATAATAATAAAATTATTCATCATTTTTAATTTGCTTTTAAAACTACTTCCACACATCTATAAAATTTTAGCTTATTCATATTGCAGACTTTTTTTAGACCTAATGAGTCATCCATACTTTGTTAATTTAAATGTTATGAGTCAACTGAGTCTCACCATCCCCTCCAAGATCAGATAGAATCAATTTAAAAATACCAATATGAAATATGTTTCATCTAGATGTCAACATAATACAAAATAAAATTATGCATATCTATTTACTTAAAAACCCAAATCAGAATGAAAATAATATTTAAAAAAATTATGAGAATAAAATAAGTGTGGTGTAAATGTATATTATAATGTTAATTTAAATATTAAATGTCGTAAATAAAATGATGAAAAAAATTAAACCAATTTATTTAGTTAGTTAATATACATTGTTATATGAATGGAAAGTGGTTATAAGTAAAAATATTTCATAATGCCGGTATATATAGAAACTGCATTATTAATAATTACTGTATAGTGTTCTATAATAGTAAATCTATTCTAGAAACCATTTTTCTATTATGTGTAAAGATAGACAGAAAGGATTCATGCAGAAAGATAAAGTTTCAACACACAAATAAAGATTTTCCATTGGTCACTCAAAGAGAAATAAGCTATTCAAAGAAAAAAAGTATCAGGCTGATGAACAACCATTGACCATTTTTATAGTATTTGGCATTATACCAGTTTGGTATTCACTATTTCAAACATAAGTACCATCTAAGGAATGAACCAGAAAAAAGCTTTCATTTTAAAAATGAGATATAAATCCAATACAAAAACATGTAATGACTTTATTCATAATGACCAAATTAGAATGATTTTACAAATATATATATATATAAGGCAATTTATGCAGAAGATTGCAATAATGAGTAATATATTAACTCTAGTGATTAATCAAAATAAAACTCAGTGGATGGTATCAGTATAATTGGAAAAAATAGACTAACATAAAATGTTTTCCCAACCATTACAAGAGGTTACGAGATGAAAACGTATATGCCCATGAAATCTGAACAGATACCATATAGGTAGTATTTAAAGTTTCTCCAATGCTGGCTCTGTCATATGTCATTAGATTAATGTAGTTTGGCATATTTTATGATTATGTGCCAAAAACATAAAAAGTAAAAAGTCAAGTAAAAAAAATTGGTTAAATACATAAAACACAAACTTCCCTGCCCACATACCAATTTCTTTACTTGATTTTTTACTTATGTTTGATATCTTGCCTTGGGCCTTTTAATTTTACAGACTTCAGTAATTTTTTTGATATCTTGCTTTAGGCATTTTAATTTTAATTTTCCATTGATTTCAGCCATTTTTGGATAGAAAGTTATCACTTGCATGCTTCTTGGTGGTTCTTGATGGTACTCCAGCATCACCTAGTGGTCACAGTACGCGTAACCAACAACTACCAAATTAAATATTAAAACAATATTCAAATTTTCAACTTAATTTTCAAAGTGGATTTTACAATAAATTCCATATTTTATATTTATAGAAATATTTTTATGCATCTGAAAGTGTAGCAACTTATAAGAGGTTTTATTTTACTTCTATTTTCTACAAGTAAGCAAATGTAACAGGATAATTTTAATAAATACGTTTTTTTTTCCTTTTTATATAAGTAATCTCTTTTATTAGAACAACTAATAAGAATGATAATTGATAATGAGATAATTAAATAAAGATTCACAATATATGTAGACAAATATACATGTCTATAATATATACATAAATTCATTACTTTTACAAGAAGAGCACATGATTTGGATATAACACATATAAAAAATACTTGATTGTAGATTGAATTGTATAGACAACATGAAGCTTTGGATAGACCTTTTATGTATTCACACATAAATATAATTGTATAATTACAAATTAAACAGTGTTTTCTATGCATATTTTTTAAATACAATGTTTTACTAATGTACCTTAACTTAATTTGTTGATAATTACACTAAAAGTGAAAAAATGACAGAAATAAAAAAATTACATCTATCATTCAAATATTATGTTGTTTTTCAGTCATATAAAGAAAAGAAAAACATTTTCAATCATCTAAAATATTTATAATCAATTGAAATAATACAGATATATATATATTTTTTATCTATTGATTATATTTCTTAAGTTAAATAGAAATCGATGGTCAAAATCTTTCATTATAATAGTATTTATTTTTCCATGTATCATATCATCGGCCGGGAAGCAAACCTGCTAACCCGGGACAACTGCTTGTAAGGCAGATGTGCTGACCTCTCGATATTTCTTCTATTTTACTTAGATTTTTTTATCTTTAAATTGTTTACATTTTTTAAACATCATATTAATAACATATAGTGGCTATAATGATATAGAATAATGCCTGTTGATTACCTATGAACTATGTCAACAGAAAAAAATTCAAATTGCATTTGAAAAAGCAATTATTAACTATTCCTGTGTATTATGATGAACATTTTATGAACAGCATTCATATGATCCCCTGAAGTAACTTCATAATAAACTTCTTTTATAAATACTCAATAAATTTTACAACAAAAATCAAATCATTTTGTTTTTAAAAACAAATTAAATTAATTTTTTAACAAGAATAACAAATAACATCTCCTTTTATAAGGCAGACTAGAGGGTGAGAATAAAACATGAAATATTTAATAAATGTGATAATCACAAAGCAAAAACTATAGCCTAAAAAGTAAAATAATACAATAAATCAAAATAAATAGAGCACTTTTAATTTTTAAATGTATTTTTCTATTAAAACAAAATAAAAATAATTATATGATGGAAAAATAAAAACATAGTAAAACTGAATTCATTTATTTTTTTGTATTATAATATTTGGTGATTCAAAAAAAAAATATTAGTAAAGGTATTGCATCATCCAATACACAAAACAGTTTACTAATTATACATTAGCTATATAGCACCATGTTTACATTAATAAAAAAATTCATTAGAAAAATATTTATGAGCATAAATTTTATTCAGAATCTTTTATTTTAATGAAAGTAGTGCATATCATGTCCAACTTTAATTTCACCCTCTTTTGTATTTTATTATCAGACATTACTGATAATAAAGACAATTTAAAAGCGTACATTAATTCACATGTATTTTGTTATATGAATTTAATTGAATGCAGATACATTTTTTGGTTAATTTTTATTTTCTTTGATTCAAAAGTTAAAAAAATAAACATAGGTAGAATCTATGGAGGATGCACAGAACATTTATTAAGCAGAAGTTTTGAAAAATTAGTAATCTTTTTTTTTTCAATATAAAAAAAATACTAGTAGATTAATATTGCATTAATTTTCAACAAAATTTATCTCAGGAATTGTTGGATAATGACATGACAATAACTTAAGTAAAACAATAAATAATTAAAATATTTGCTACTGAATATATTTATGATAATATTAAATAGTGCTATCATACTTATAACATAAAGTTGTATAATTAATATCAATTAGTCAATTAAAATGGCGGAGCGCTTTCGAGAAACTGTACTTCTCATAATCATAGCCAGTTCTGACTCGTTTGTTGAAATCATTCTATCAGTATAATATGCAAACTCTATGCAAATGAATCAATTAGACCATCTTTTTGATATAGCAAAACATGCTTCTTTACGATTAATGGCAAAGGAGTCCTCTGCTATGAAGTAAGCCTTCTTTCCTTATGCTTAACATTAATCGTAAAGAAGCATGTTTTGCTATATCAAAAAGATGGTCTAATTGACTCATTTGCATAGAGTTTGCATATTATACTGATAGAATGATTTCAACGAATGAGTCAGAACCAGCTATGATTATGAGAAGTACAGTTTCTTGAAAGCGCTCAGCCATTTTAATTGACTAATTGATATTAATTATACAGCTTTACATTGTAAGTGTGATAGCACTATTTAATATTATCATAATTTGGACAAGCGTAAAATCATAAATCTACAAGTTATTACTGAATATATTTATAAAAACTGAATGAAAAATAATCACCTCATTTCAAAACTTATATTGGGGGAAGGGGGGGGAGGTATGCATATTATAAACAAAATATGGGAATTTTATTGTTGACATTTTATTTATTTTTTTAACAATTTAATAAGTTATGGTAGTGAAGTAATAATATTTTTTGAAAAAAGACTACTAACACAAAAGTTTTCTATAGATTGGTTCTTCAAAAATAAGTTCCCAACAAAGTAGAAAAACTTTTCAAACTGTAGCAGCATTTTGGTGTAGATTAAAATATTTTTGGATACTCAAAATATTTTTATCAGAAAATTAAATAAAACACCAATCTTTTTCATGCAATTATATATAAAAAAAATTGACATGCAAACAAATTGTAATCACTGGAAGAAATTGCATAGTGTGCTAGATAAGTATTTCATTCCTGTCTACCAAAGTGCTGACATTGCAATTTCTGGATAATTACAAACCATGACATTTCAATTTTATTACTGATAAACTTGACATTATGAATAGAGATTATTTATTTATATAATTAATATAGTAGCTATTCCAGAATCCAGTTTATTAAGAATTCATTCATTCTATTACACACTTAAATATTTGTGTTTAAGGATAATTCATTCCAGGGTCATAATTTATAGCAAACCATCCAATACAAATACTTGGAAAAATATCATATTAAATCAAAAATACAACTATAAAAATATTGCCAGATTTATTCAATTTTTATACACAATACATTAACTTTTCATAACAAAAAATCTAATGCATGTGAAAAGCAAAAAAAAAATCTTTCTTAAATTATCTACTCTAAGGTTTGTTTAGTCTATTTTGTTGATTCATGACTTAGGTATATATGTAACAGAATACATAATTAAATATCATAATTTCAGTGCTAATGGCACAAATAAGCAAGTAATTGAACTAAAACTGATAAATAATAAACTTTACAAACTATAACAAAAATAATGACATATTCTAATCAAAGTAATAAGACCCCCCCAGAAAAAATATGTAAATGCATGTTACTTCAGCCAATAGTAGACTTCTATTTAGTTACAAGTTTATATCATAACTTTTATTCATTATAGGATCATTTAATATTCTATGTTTTGATTAAAAGCAATTTTTGAAATCTTAGTAAAATAAACCAGCATGAAACATGGATTATAAAATGTTCATGGATAAAAACTGAATTTCACATGTGCTCTATGCAATCCACATTTGCATGTATATTAATTGTTTAAAAGAAGAAAAAACAACTTAAAATGGCACTAACAAAATCGGTAAATCTAATTAGTTCTGTGGGTAGCTTTGATTTTTTAAGGTGTGTAGTTAATTAATCTATTAAAAGTAATGATTAAATTAAATTAACAATGCATTATAATCAAAGCAAGCAAGAGCTAGCACCATTAGGCTTTGTTATTATATATATGTGTGTGGGGGTTAGGAAGTAAGAAAGTGTTTTTATATAATCTTTAAATAACTTCAATTAATCGTATTTTATATCTCAGTCAAAGCTACTTTCAGTCTTAGAATCTAATAATAATTTTAAACATTTGTGATAATATATTTGTATACTAATTAAAAAAAAAAGACAGTTTTAAAAAAGTCAGCAGAAATAACCTAATTTTTATTTTTAGACACAAGAGCTAATATAATATAAAAATCTTTCTAGACCTAATTTATTTTTCTGGTTCTAACTAGTTACAAAGTTAACTAACAGGTTAGAATTCTTTTAGGGTAAATCTGTAGACTAATTATCGATTTTCTAATCAATTGAATAATTTTAATTATTTATTTATATTAAGTCACTGACAATAAATAGCTGTAAAATTTGGATCAGGAGAATAGGGCATATAATGAGCTGCTTAACTCATTATAATTTTTAATTTATTCATGTGAAAAAAAAATTATTCAAGTAAAAATTTTAATAAGACTACTAAAAGATGTTCAATCAAATCTATAAATATATTTTGGGCATTTTTAATAATAATAAAAACCTCATGGTTCAATCAATTAAATATTATGAAGGCAATATATATTGCTGGTGGTTGCAGAAAGGAGTTAGCCAATAACTAAAAGACCACCCTTTGATTCCTATTTGCTACCTTAAACGTACTTGAGCAGGGAAAATTCCAAATGTCCACCCAATGTTTTTTTGCTGCTGCAGCTGCTATTACTATATGATTATTCATATAATACATGACCATGGATAGACTGCTTATCATCATACATCAACCCAGCAAGGTTTTAATTTATTTAAGATAATGGTCTTTCTTCTCAGTTGATAGATCTTAACTGAAATATTAGTTGAGTTTTCTTGAAAACAGAATGAATATGTGGGTGAATGTTCTTTTTTTTTTAATGGGTATTTACAATTATGACTGACAAAAACTAAATTATAACCCTTCTTCCCAGGAGTTTGTAAAGCCACCAGACAAGACTAAAATAGATGGTCAAAGACAGAAGAGGGTATTAAGAATCTCCTGATTGTGGACTGAGATTATAGTTAGACAGTGATATTTTATTTAGGTACATACAATTGTATATCACTTTCAAATATAAGATGGTTGCAAGAATCAGAACTGTCTAATCTTAAATTGGATATTGATAGACTTTGTGAAGTTAGAAAAAAGGGTGAAGAGACAATTTATTTAAAAAATGAACATATTCTATGCTACAAAAATATACACATTGGAAACTCAAGTGGAATAAAAAAAATGAGAAAACAACATTGTGGAGATTAATAGTATATCACACTCAGCATCAAGATTAGTTATTCATTATAATTCGGGTTTATTGTGATGAAGAAGTAGAGGATTTTATATGGATGTACAAAAGGCTTTTAATCAGTCTAAACATTTTAAAATTGTTATGGGAGACTTTAATGCTAGAAATGATAAACAATGAAAGATGAAAGTGCTATGGGTAAACTTGATTATAATGATAGAAATGAAAGTGGACACAGATTTGTAAAATTTGAAGAAAAACTTTATATTGTAAATTCTTTCTTTGAGAAAAATGCTAAGTGGAAATGGACATGGAAGCATCCACATGAAAGTATAGCAGAATTGGATAATAAGTACTTCAAGATAGTAATGGTCTTAATAAATTCAACATAGAAAGTGATCATCAATTAATGAGATGTAAGATATGTGTTAATGCAAAATTAGAGTCAAAAATTATTTAAAAAAACACTATTCACCACTGATATTTCTAATCTTCAGAAACATTCCAATGAATTTAAATTAAAACTTTGTAAATCATTTTAAAATATTACCAGATTTTGAAGAGAATGCAATCAATAGAAAAATAACTGCAACAAAGATAAATGGTATAAAAAAGTAGCAACAGATTAGTAAAATTTCTACTGAGGCAAGACAATTTATGAAGAAAAGAAAAAACACAAAATTATAAAAATGATACATTAAAAAGAATTGAATATCTACAATTTTGTAAAATGGTACAAAAAGGGGTTAATAACAATACAGAAGAGAGTAAAAATCTCAAAAGCATAAAACAATATCTTGTATTGGTAGGTAATTTATTTCTGCACTAAGAATAAAAGATGAAATATTTATTAAATAGAGATGTGATATCATGAAATGTGTCGAAGAGTTCTATAAAGAAATATGTAGGAATAAAGAATAAGATAAAGTATCCTCTATACTGTTCAGACTTTTAAACAAAAAGGCGAGACATGCAATTAAATCTATGAAGATAAAAAAAGTTCCAGGTAATGATGGAATTATAATCGATATCTTAAAGAAAGGAGATGAAAAAATAAAAAAATTATTGGCAAAGTTATATATCAAATGTCTAAATAATAAAGATGTACCAAGTGATTGGAAGAATGCAATACTAATATTAATATTTAGAAAGGGTAAGAAAGAAGATATGAATTACAGACATCAGTATTTTATCAATTCTATACAAAATTTTTATACCAAGATAATTGCGACTCATCTACAGTGAATTTTGGATTTAACCAACCCAGAGAACAAGCAAAATTTAAAAGTGACTTTAGCATAGTGGATCACATCCAAGTAATTAGAGAAGTTATAGAAAAGACTAATGAATGTGAGTTGCCATTATATTTTGGATTTGTAGATTATGAAAATGCATTTGATTCATAAGCATTTCTTCAATTATTAAAACATTGGATCATAAAAATATTGTCATATTTGGAAGAATATTTAGAAAAATGCAGCAGCAATGATTAGATTACATAGTTATACTAGAAAGATTAATATTGAGAAGGGTGATCATCGATTAGTAAGGTGTAAGTTATGTGTTAATGTAAAACTAGAGAGACAAAAATTATTAAGAAAAACAATATTTACAGTCGATATTCCTAATCTTCAGAAACATTCTAATGAATTTAAATTATAACTTACAAATAGGTTTCAAGTGTTAGGAGATTTTCAATATGATTCAGATTTGAATGAAATTAATATGAAAATAACTGATACACTTTTAAAAACTGCAACAAACATAGCTGGTAGAAAAAAGCAGCAATTGACTAATAAAATTTCTACTGAGACTAGAGAATTTATGAAGAAAAGAAGGAATATGAAGATATACAAAAATGATGTATTAAAAAGAATTGAATATCTCGAATTTTGTAAAATGATACGGAAAAGAGTTGAAAATGATATAAGAAACTATAACTGTGAAATAGCAAGGAAAGCTGTAGAAGAAAATAAAAGTCTCAAGAATGTTAAACAACATGTTGGTATTGGTAGGAAATTTATATCTGCAATAAGAAAAAAAAATGGAATTATTACTAAAAAGAGAGATGACATCATGAAATTGGTAGAAGATTTTTATCAAGAATTATATTGTAATAAAGAACAAGTACCTCCTATATCTATTACATCTTCCAAATTGCCCAGAATTTTAAATGAAGAAGTGAGACATGCAATTAAATGTATGAAGAAAGGAAAGGCTCCAGGAAATGATGGAATTATAATTGATATATTAAAAGAAGCAGGTGAAGAAATAGAAACAATTTTAGCAAAGTTATATACCAAATGTCTAAATGATAAAGATGTACCGGAAGATTGGAAGACTGCAGTAATAATATTAATATTTAAAAAAGGTGATAAAGAAGATATTAGAAATTACAGATCTATCAGCCTTTTATCAGTTTTGTATAAAATTTTTACCAAAATAATTAAAACTCGTCTACAGAGAACTTTGGATTTTCACCAACCAAGAGAACAAGCTGGATTTAAAAGTGGTTTTAGTACAATAGATCATATCCAGGTATTGAAAGAAGTCATAGAAAGGACAAATGAATATGAGTTGTCATTATGTTTTGGATTTGTAGATTATGAAAAAGCATTCGATTCTATACACATTTCTTCAGTGATTAAAGCATTGGATCATCAGGGTATAGATCCAGGATATTGTCATATGTTAAAGAATATTTATAAAAATGCAACAGCAACAATTAGATTACATAATGATACTGGAAAAATCAACATTGAGAAAGGTGTAAGACAAGGTGACTCCATATCTCCAAAACTTTTTACAGCAGTGCTGCAAGAAGTATTTTGTGGATTAAAATGGGAAACTAAAGGAATGAAAGTAAATGGAGAGTATTTAAGTCATTTAGATTTTGAAGATGATGTAGTTGTTTTTGCAAATAATGCTTCAGAGCTGCAGGAAATGTTGCAGGAGTTAGCAGATGAAAGTAGAAAAGTAGGACTAAAGATAAATGTTAAAAAGACTAAAGTAATGTTTAATTGATTTGCTCAAAATATGAAAATAAAGATTGATTATGATGAATTAGAAGAAGTTAACAGTTACAAATATCTTGGTCAGATTATTAATACAGATGGAAACATAATGGAGGAAATTAATCATAGAATTAAACTTGGTTGGAGTGCTTTTGGTAGAAATAACTTGATACTAAAAGGAAATATGCCTATGTGTTTGAAAAGAATTAACAAATGTGTTTTACCAGTTCTTACTTATGGATCTGAGACTTGGACACTTAATAGAAGAGCAATACAGAGACTTCAGACCACTCAAAGGAATATGGAGAGATGTATGTTGGGAGTAACAAGAAGAGATCGAAAACACAATGTATGGGTAAGACAACAAACAGGTGTTACTGACCTTATTGAAAAAATTAAAAGATTGAAATGGAGTTGGGCTGGACATATTGCTAGAAGAAATGATAATAGATGGACAATTGAAATTTTAAACTGGATTCCAAGAGATTGTAAAAGACCCAGAAAGAGACCACATGTGAGATGGATGGATGAAATAAGAAAATGTGCAGGGGTGTTGTGGAAAAAAGAAGCTAAAGATCGGAGAAGATGGATTAAACTTGGAGAGACATTCATCCTGCAGTGGATTGATAATGATTGATGATGATGATGATGATGATACATCAGGCTAAATCCATATCTCCAAAAATTTTTACAGCAGTTTTGTAAGAAATATTTTGTGGATTAAAATGGGAAACTAGAGAGTAAAAATAAATGGAGATTACTTAAATCATCTACATTTTGCAGATGATATAACTGTTTTTGCATATAATGTTTCAAAGCTTCAGGAAATATTGCACTAAAGTAAATGCTGAAACGCTGAATGTAATGTTCAATGGATTTTCTCAAAAAAAGAACATAAAAATTACTAATGATGAATTAGAAAAAGTTTACTACTACAATTACTTTGGTCAGATTATTAATATACATGGAAATATGAATGAAATTAATCACAGAATTAAACTTGGAGTGCTTTTGATAGAAACAACTTAATATTAAAAAGAAATATGCTTATATGTTTGAAAAAAGGTTTTAATACAAATGTTTTATCAGTTTTTATTTCTAGATCTAAGACTTGGACACTTAACGAATAACAGTACACAGACTTTAACCAAATTGAGACATACGTATTAGGAGTATCAAGAAGAAATTGAAAATAAAATGCATGGGTGTGAGAAAAAAAATGATATTGACATCATTAAAAGACTGAAGTGGAACTAGACTAAACATATTGCTAGAAGAGATGATAATAGATAGATAATTGAAAAGTTAAACTAGATTCCAAGAGATTATAAAAGACCTAGAAAAAAACCACATGTGAGATGGAAGGATGAAATAAAGGAATGTAATGGGGTAATGCATATTGCTAGAAGAGATGCCAATAGATAGATAATTGAAAAGTTAAACTAGATTCCAAGAGATTATAAAAGACCTAGAAAAAAACCACATGAGATGGAAGGATGAAATAAGGGAATGTAATGGGGTAATGTGGAGAAGTGATGCTAGAGGTAAACAGGATTAAACTTGGAAAGATCTTCAGCCTGAAGTGAATTGATAATGGTTGAAAATGATGATATTGTTGACATTATTATTATTTCTGCAAGTAGTAATATTGTTGTCATACATCTTTTGCATCAAGCATACTCCATTTACTTTTCAGGTTCATCACCTTTATTCCATTTCTTAATTTGTGTTTCAAACTATAACACATGATTTATTTTCCTTTAAAATGTTGAAATATATATATATTTATATTTTTCTTATAACATTCAGTAAAATGAAATATATTTAATTATCCTAACTTATAAATAATGATTACAAATGAAAACATTATTTCATAGCAAAAATTTTTTAGTAGTAACAACAGGTTAAGAGAATGTTCAAATGGAAAATGAACTTAACTTTTAGTTTTTCTTGCTAAAAAATTACATGAAATTGTGAATGAAAGAATGTAGAGAATGGATTTTTTTAAAAATTAATGTTACAAAAAAAAAAATCAAGTCGGATATCACATGACCTAATTTAATAAGCTTGTATTACAAATGTCATATATAGGGCTCGCAAATAAGTTCTTAATAAGCACTGCAGAATATCCCCAAACTGGTTTCTGCTACTAGTGTCCTCAATGAGGTGCTAGGATATTTAAGCATTAGATTAAAATACCAGGACAAGCCTAGTTGTATAATTATTAAGTAGAAAATCTGAAATTTTCAGATATCCATATGTCTTCCAATCCAGCTATCTAACTTAAATAGCCATTTTGAACTGAACTAAGTTCAAATACCCTATATATTAATAGCTTTAGCAATATAAAATCGTCAAAGCCCTAATAGGTCATATGACATCTGACTTGATTTTTTTGTAATTTTATTTTTTGCTATTAAGGCTTTGGTGATTTTATATTGCTAAAGCTATTAATATATGGTGTATCTGAACTTAGTTCAGTCTCATATGGCTATTTAAGTTAGATATCTGAAAAATTCAGATTTTCTACTTAATAGTTATTAGATAAAGTGATAAAGTGCTGGGCTTGTCTTCATATTTTTAATCTAATGCTTGAACATCCTAGCACCTCACTGATGACACCAGTAGCAGAAACATTTGTAATATAAGCTTATTAAATTAGGTCATGTGATCTCTGACTTGATTTTTTTGGAATTTTATTTTTTGCTATTAAGGCTTTGGTGATTTTATATTGCTATTAATATATGTTGTATCTGAACTTAGTTCAGTACCATATGGCTATTTATGTTAGATAGATGGATTGGAAGACATATGGATGTCTGAAAATTTCAGATTTTCTACTTAATAGTTACACAGCTGGGCTTGTCCTGGTATTTTTAATCTAATGTTTGAATATACTAGCACCTCACTGAGGACGCCAGTAGCAGAAAAAGTCAGGGGTTGGGGATATTCTGAAAAGCTTGTTAAGAGCTTATTTGCGAGCTCTATATATAAAATTAATGTTATCGACTTGGAATCATCTAGAATTATTTTGAAGTTTTTTTTATTAAAATTCAAATCTTATTTAAACTTTTCAAATACATTCAACTGTTAGTATTAACAAGAGATTAATGTATAACACAACATTTTGAATGGTATTATCATCATCATTTCTTCAAATAATGATGATCTGACTAGTGCAGTACAAGTATGGAAGTTAAACCTGGAACATTTAAATTCATAAATACTAAACCCAAAAGCAACATTATAACAGAATATCATAATTGGATAGAGTTGTCACTTTAAATTCAATATTTATGAATCAAAAGATTTCAAGTTCAACTCCCATATTAGTTCTGACTCTTATCAGACTAGCAGCACCTGAAAAAAAAGAGAGTAATACCCTTCAAAAGACATTGTGTTATGCACTAACATGTGCATTATTACTAACAGTTGAATGTATATGAAAATTCTAAATAAAGTGTAAATTTTTCTAAAGACATTTAACAATTATATTCTAGATGATGAAAATTACAAGTAAAATTTTATCATCACAAATTTTCAGACAAACAATGTTATCAATTAATATGTAATAAATAACGCAATACAGTAATTATTATTTTATTATTATTATTATTACTATTTACAATTTTTCTAAGGAATAAATGATATTAAATTATATTTACTCAGTATTTTTTCTATCTAAAAAAAATTCTTATACATTTACAACTATTAATTATTACTATTATCATCATCATCATTATCATTTGGTATTTGTTTATTTTATTTTTTCTTAATGTCTAATTATCAATATTTCTGGTAGAAAACAGTAATTTGAAATAATTTTGGTGAATGTTTGTTAATGATTAATATCATTTTAAACTAAACAGACAACTATCATAAACATTTGTGAATAATGTAGAATATCATTTATAAAGTTGTCAAAAAAACTAATATCAAATTGATAGAAATTTATACATAAAATTTTATTTCTATTTTTTTTTACTAGAATCCAATTTTTCATTGAATTAAAAAACAAACTTCAAATTAATTTGACCGTTGTCATTAATATTAATAATTATTATTAGTCTAGTTTCATTAGAAATACACTGTTTATATCAGCTATTGAAATCACATAGCAGTCAATGAAGCTGTTAATTTACATACAATATGCTTTTTACCTAAAATCTTCTGACAGTTTAATATAGACTAACAGAAAAAATAAATGTGAATCTAGCAAAGTTGTGTTCCAGTGAATTATTGCCTATGTAATAATTTTTCTCTTGCAATTATGAATATGTAATTTTTTTAAAGTTCATACAAAAATAAATACATTTCACAGACTTTATTCTATTAAAATTTAATCAAACCTGATGAATGAAGTAAATTTCTAATAACAATTAAATATTATAACTTTAATCATACTTGATTCAGTCTTAAAATAAAACTATTTATGTCAAGCATTGTTAGCTGAGAGGTTATCGCAGCGGCCTTGCAAGCAAGTAGTTGGTTGCAGACGGTTGTAGGTTCGCGTCCCGGCCGATGCTATGACATATGAAAAAAAAACACACTACTTATCATAGAGTAGCAAACTCTCCATAATGGTGATCATGTGATGTTATACTGGTTTTAAAACTACCTATCCAGAATGTTTACAAATTGATTAACATTTATAATCATTTATTGACATTGAAATTACAAAATCTTACAATATTTTGAGATGTATCATTTCATCATCAAAATTCACACAAGATTTTTGAAAACAATAGTTCCATATATCTTACCATCCACAATTAATGACTTTCAGTATTAAGCTACAGTTAGTAAATCAGAAAAAGTGATTCAGTTTAAAAAATATGTTTTATAAAATATATATTGGAATTTATAAATATTTTAAAAAAAAATATTACACCAAGCTCAACTAATAGGCTTATTAACAACATGAAAGATACCATAGCTTTGGATCAGACCTCACAGGCCGTGTATAGGGTGGCATGCCCTCACAATGGATGCAAAGCTTCATACTATGATGAAACCAGAGCCACCATAACTACTAGGTTATCACAGCATAAGTATAGATATAATAAGTCACATACTAATCCAGAATGTACTTCAATTTTTGCACAACATCAAAAAGTATCAGGACATAAGTAAGAACCCACATCTACAAAATTGGTTTGTACTGAGAGGCATGATGTTAAGCGTAAGGTAAAGAAGGTTTACTTCATAGCAGAGGACTCCTTTGCCATTAATCGTAAAGAAGCATGTTTTGCTATATCAAAAAGATGGTCTAATTGACTCATTTGCATAGAGTTTGCATATTATACTGATAGAATGATTTCAACGAATGAGTCATAACTGGTTATGATTATGAGAAGTACAGTTTCTCGAAAGTGCTCAGCCATTTTAATTGACTAATTGATATTAATTATACAGCTTTACCTTATAAGTGTGATAGCACTATTTAATATTATCATAAACTAATTATAATATACTCAACTATATTTACAATAAATGTGATTACATAAACAATATCATTAAATATTCAGATTGAAGATTTAAAACAGTTATTAAATACATTAATCACTATTTTTCATATATTTTATATCTCCATTAAGCTATGGAATTTCAAACTTAATCTAGGAGTTATCTTATTGCCTGCCAATAAATATACAATAATGTTCAAATTATATGAATTAAGACAGTCTCACTGAATATAACTTTCTATATTCTTAAACTGATATAATCCAGAATATTTAATTTAATGGAGTAAACATTGAATGAATTAGAATGCATTTCACTGAATACAAGATTCAATATTCTTGGAAAGACATAATCTAGAGTTTAATTTACTTTAATTACTTGAGTAATATTTACTAAGGCTGTAACCTTAGTAAAGTGTAATCAAAATTACTTGAGTGAATATTTACATTTTGATAATAAACTTTATGCAATGACTAAAATTCAAAATAAATGCATGTGCATGCACATATAAAAAAATCAAAAAAATCTAACATTCAGATATTACTTATGCTGTTATTTTGATATCTATCTAAATAAATATATTTTTGAAGTAAAAGCATAAAAATATTATCAATATTTAAAATCTATATCAAATTATTTGCTGTTCAAATTAATGATTTAAATAGTCACATAAAGGCATGTTATCATTTATTTACTTAACAAAAATAATATTTGTGTTGGACAATGATATATCAAAAGATAGCATCACTATATCAATTATCTTTTTTTTTTTATTTCAAAGTTTATATATATATAGATAAATTACACACACATTGTGCATACGTGTATGCATATCATTTTATTGATTAAAAATGATTACCAATAAATAAAAAAAGATAAGTGAAACTTTATATATTTTTATAATGATTACTAGATGAATAATTTAGAATGAACATTACTTGTTAAGCCTTTAATTGACAATAATTGTAAAAAGACCTCTCCTTTTGTTTTGTTTTTAATCTCTGGACTCTTGAAACAAACGTTACAGAATTTAGATTAGCTAAAATTATAGTATTTAACAAATAACAATAATTGGAATATAATATTTAAAGTGATGTTACTCATTCAAATATCATTGTATAAGCAGGACAATTTGAGTACTTGATAAAAGTAACAATTAAATAAAAAAGATATTAGCAAAATGCCAAAATAAAAGTACATATTAAATTATTTTTGGTTACAGAAAAGTATTCTATTAACTGAAGGAAGAGACTTTGATTTCTCTTCCAGTCCTTAAATGAGTGAGGCGAATTTTTAATAACCACTTCATACATTCTTGTCATTGCAGCTTGTATGCAAACATGGACTTGCAGCTCACCAATATGTATGAGCCAGTGTGGTGAGTTTATTGGCTTTTTACCTCTGGATTTAAAATCAAACAGCATCATGGTCTTTCTTCTCAAATGCCTGAAAGCTCTTAACTAAAATATTAATTGAGTTTTCTTGATAGCAGAATGAATGTGTGTGTAAATGTATTTTTATAGATATTTACAATCATGGCAAGCAAAACAAAATTATGAACCTTATTCTTAGAAGCTTGTAAAGTTGAAAGCCAAGGCAGAGATTGGTGATCAAAGGCAGAAGGTGCTATAAATCTCCTGATTATTGACCAGACTGTTGTTTTATAAATTGCAGTTCACTTTCAAGTGAAAGAAGAATGCAAGAATTGGAATAACTCTCTAATATTAAATGGGACATTGTTAGACATGGTGAAGTTAAAAGAAAAAGTGAAGACAATTTATTTTAAAAATGAATATATGTAGTATATACAAAAACACTAATATTGAAGGTGGAAATGGAATAAGACTCATTATAAATATACTTAAAAAGTGGAAGAACAACATTATGAAGATTAATGGTATATGAAACTGAGCGTCAAGATTAGTTATTCAATGTAATTGAAGATAATGCAGATAATTTGGGTTTACTGTGATGAGTAAGTACAGGATTTTTTATATGGATGTACAAAAGGCTTTTGATTAAGCCAAACAACATTTTTAAGTTGTCATGAGAGACTTTAAAGCTAGAATTTGTAAACAAGCAAAAGATGAATGCACTGTGGGTAAATTTGGTTATGGTGATGGAAATGAGAGAGGACACAGATTTGTGGAGTTTGCAGAAAAACTTTATATTATGAATTCTTGAAATAAATTGTTAAACAGAAATGGACATGATAGCATCCAAATGAAAGAACAACAGAGTTGGATTATTTTTGACCAACATAAAAGACATATTTAAAGATTGTAGTTCTTAATAAATTGAACACGAAAGTGATCATTGATTAGTGATAAATGTAAGATACATGTTATTGCAAAAGTAGATAGACAAAAATTATTAAGAAAAATAATATTCACAATTGATATTCCTAATCTTCAGAAAAATTTCAATGAATTTAAATTAGAACTTGCAAATCATTTTAGTCCAAATTTGAAAGAAATCAATAGGAAAATAATTGAGTCAAGATACTGGTACAAAAAAGCAGCAATTGACCAGTGAAATTTCTAATAAGACAAGACAATGCATGAAGACAAGAAGAAATATGAAAATATATATAAATGAGGCATTAAAAGGATTAAATATTTAGAATTTTGTAAAATGTTATGAAAAGAAGTTAATAACTATATATAAAAAAATATAATTGTGAATTAACAAGGAAAGCTACAGAAGAAAAAGAAAATTTAAAAAATGTAAAACATCTTGGTATTGCTAGGGAACATATTTCTGTAATTAGAAAAAAAAATGAAACTATTACTAAATTCCACAAGATTTTAAATAAAGATATGATATATGCAATTAAAGCTACTGAGAAAGGAAAAACTTCAAGTAATTATAATAGATATCTTAAAAGAAGCAAATAAAGAAATAGAAAAATTGTTGGCAAAGTTATATATCAAATTTCCAAGTAATAAAGATGTACCAGATGATTGGAAAAATATATTTTTAAAAGGTGATAAAGAAGATAGTAAAAATTACTGATATATCAGTCTTTTATCAATTCTAAAAAAACTTTCATCAATATAATTACAACTTGTCTAGAGTAAACTTTGGATTTTAACAAACTAAAAAAATAAGCTGGATTTAAGTGTTTTTATACAGTGGGTCATATCCAGTATTGAGAGAAGTTATAGAAAGAACCAATGAATATGAGTTTGATTCTATAAGCATTTCTACTGTGATTAAAGTGTTGGATCTCTAAGATATAGCCAGGATATCATCATATTCTGAAGAATATTTGGCAAAATGCAACAGCAATGACCAGATTACATAGTGATCGTAAGAAGATTAATACTGAAAAGGGAGTACAACAGAGTGACTCTATGTCTCCAAAACTATTTGGTTTTAAATGGGAATCTAAGGGAGTAAAAATAAATTCTGATTATTTAAATCATATAGATTTTGCAGATGATGTAATTGTTTTTGCAAATAATGCTTTAGAGCTTTAGGAAATGTTGCAAGAGTTATCAGATGAAACAAAATAAAGAGGACTAGAGGTAAATGCTAAAGTGCCAAAAATAGTGTTCTATGGATTTTTTCAAACGGAGAAAATAAAGATTAATAATGATAAATTAGAAGAAGTTTACTATTACAATTACCTTGGTGAGATAATAGATGAAATTAATCATAGAATTAAATTTGGATGGAGTGCTTTTGGTAAAACAATTTAATATTAAAAGAAATTATGCCTGTCTATTTGAAAAAGTTCTTATTTATAGATTTGGGACTTGGAAACTTAACAGAAGAACAATACAGAGATGTCAGACCACTCTATAAAATATGGATAGATGTTAGGAGTAACAAAAAGGTATTGAAAATGAAGTACATGGATGAGAGAACAAAAAGGTATTACTCATATCATTGAAAAAATTAAAAAAGATTGAAATGGAGCTAGGTTGGACATATTGCTAGAAGAGATAACAGCAGATGGACAGTTGAAACCTTAAACTAGAGTCCAAGAGAGTATAAAAGGGCTAGAAAAAGATCACATGAGAGACAAATGGATGAAATAAGGAAGAGTGCAGAGATGATGTAGAAAAGAGAGGCTAGAGATCAGAGAAATTTGACTAAACTTGGAAAGACTTTCATCCTGCAGTGTATCGATAATAGTTGAAAATGATGATTAAATTATTTCCATTTTAGCCATAAGATATGTCCTGAGAGGTTTATCACAGTGCCAGAGTGGGAGATTCAAAAATTAAAAGTCACTGACAGATAATAAAAAAATCATTGTGGTTATTTTCATGTCACATGACTTCATAAACAACTAATTGTACAATTTAATATTTGAAATGACTGCTTTATGGAATGAAAAACATTGTAATTGAAAGATTTAGATTTAGTTACATAGTCAAACATTTATTTAATGAAATTTAGCTAAAGAATATTTGTTTATTTGAACTGATGAGCTAATAAAGTAAGAATAAACCAGATAAAACTAATGATGTAATAGATAATACTCTCTGATCATAATGAAAAACCACTTGAAGAAATTGCTGTAGAAATTACTATCAAGTAGTCCTGCTTAGCATCAGGAAATTCTAGAAACAGCTTTAGTTATGAAAATAAATCAAAATTCATAAAAAAAAGTTTATGACAATTTAAATAATAATATACAATTCAATTCATATATTTAATTTTTTTCCAAATTATATAAAAATGAAACAAAAAATAATAATTATATTAGAAAGCAGACTATAGATAATAAGTGAAATCAAATTGATATGTTAACTGAAGTATTTAATTGGCCTAAGGATACTAATATTTAAAAAAAACAGAGGAAAGAAATGACAAATTAGAATTAATCAGAAAAACAAATGCTAGTTATAACAACTACTATGATCTTGTCAGCAGTAGAGATCTGCATTTCAATTATATAATTCTATCAAATAATATAAAAGGCAAGAAAAAGATTTTTACACATAAAATAATTATAAGGTTTGAAATGCCAGGCACTCTGGAGCCTAATTGTAAATATAGGGGATTTGAACTCAGATTTTCAAGCCCTTCACTATCTCATACTATTAAATAAATTGATAGCAAATCTATTCCTGGTGCAGTTTATAAGATTACTTGCAGTAGTTATACAATTTATATAGGTCAAAGTAAAGTAAGTCTTAATGAAAGAGTTAAATTTCATAAGTATAGAGTTAAAAATAGATATCATAATTCATCTTTGTATATTCATGAACTGAAGTTATCTTTTATGAAAGAAATGAACTAAAAAAAGAGTAAAAGAAACTATCACTCTCATGAACATATTCTTTGATGTTAAAGGAAGTTGGTTTTTGAAGTGAATGATGGGAAAGACTATTTTGTTTTGTCTATATATGTTGTTTTAACTTGTTGAATTTCACTTGAAAAGGTTTATTTGTTAATAGATAAAACCATAGTCATGGAAAAATTTTAGTAAAAAAATTTTTTTGGAAGGGATGGACTAGTAATGTAATGTTATATAATTTTATATTTTATTTATCATTACTAGTGATATGCAGTATTTAATTCTTATTTATATATAAAAAAATATTTAAATTATTTGAATTTTTAAAATAACTATCTAGCAAAATAATAAGAAAAAGAGAAAGAAAGAATAAAAATGATAAAATAAATCTTCCAAATTATAGATATATTTATGTTTTCAGAAAAAAATGAAATATTATTATTTAAAGATGATAAACTTATCTGCAAAAACAATTTAGCTACAATGTATTAATAAGACAACATTTTCCAATATTCTTGATATTTTTCAAAAGCCCCTTTCAAATCAAGACTTATGATTATTATTGTTTAACTTTTCTCATCATACGGCAGCTTTTACTCCAAATCGATTAATAGCCCTTTTTTCCCCCTAACTGAAGACATTTTCTTATAATTATCTCATTATAAACTCATCTACATTTTTTTTACATTGTTCTCAGTCAAAAAATGACTGATTTTCTCTCCACGTTGCCTGAAGTGCCATCTCTGGATCAACACATCTTACTTAGTAACATAGTTCATCTATATGCCACAAGAAAATGTCAGACAATAAAATAAGTGTGCTTGGATCACAAGTTACAATTTACAAATGTGTTTCACACTTTTGTAGATTTTTTCAGTGTTTCCCTTGCCATGGTGAAATCTTAACAAACCAGTTGAAAAGTTCTTGCAACTCATGGCTTCACTGCCATACACCATATGAGTTACTTCACAAGTTTTAGTAGCAGTTTGGCTCAATTTATAACAAAATTTAATCTTGGGGTATTCTTTGATTGTAGAATAAGATACAAAACATACTGTCATATTTCCTTTCAAAACTCATAATCAGACATTCTAGCACTTTACATTTTTTTATGGTGACTAGATAAACTATGTTGCTATGTAACATGTATCGATTCAGAGATAGTGCTTGAGAAAGTTTGAAGAGAAAATGTTAAGTCACTTTTTCATTGAGACATACTATGTATAAAATAAAATATTAATATTTATTTTTTGTTGGAAGCTTCTTTTCCATTACTAACTCTTTCAATTATTTTAGAATGATTTTCCAATTGTTATTTGATACATTCGTTACGCATTCCTCTGATTTTGCCTCATCATGATCTATAAGTTATCACTCTGCTAAGTATCCCAAAAAAGTCAGATTTTGATTAATTCTTTTTAAACTTTTTACTTTATATTTGCACAATTCATTGTAATCTTCTTCTTTCCTTACATAGGTTCTCTTCTACTATACCTTAACTAGTAGTCTCTCTATGCTGTATGTATATATCATCATAACTAAAATTGTTTGTATATCATAGCAAATTATTTTAGAATATAATTTTAAAAAATTCCGTTTTTAAAAGTATTTTGTAAATATTAATGCAAAAAATTATTGTTAAAAGTTAGTTATATTGATCATAGAAAGTACACTTCTATTATGGAGTGCCACTACATTCAGTAGCACTAAACAATGTAAAACGTACTGATAAAACATTAATCAAGCATATTAGAGTTGTATAATATTTATGGCATCAGTTAAAAAAGTAACATTATTATCAAGTAATCCTTATCTTTCCATCTCAAACTCTTATAATTTTTATCTTCAAATAAGTATTCTTCTATCCAACAAGACTAGATAATTAATTGAATTACAGTATGACTTACTAACTCAATATGTAATCTTCAAAAAGATATAATGCAATTATGTGAAGATCTTCATTGTCCTCTTTCATATTTCATAACTTTGGGCCAATTGTGACATATCACACAATTTATAGCCAATGACTTGACTAAACTGATTTGTCTAAAAGCATTGAAAATCGGTCACATGGATGATGAGCTTGAACTTTTTAATGACAAGCTTTTCTATAATGTTGGATTTCCTCACTATGTGTCCAAAATATGCCATTATCTATCCTACTCATTGAATTTAAATCCTCAAGTAAATGCATTAGCCCTATGAGCAATACAGGGAATTAGAAGCATACTCTAATAGCTCTTCATCTCAAATACATCCATCTCTTTTCCATTTGTTTTTGAATGTCCATGTTGGCATATAAGTAACATTTGCCATACTTCAGTCTTTCCATATTTTAGACAGTCTTGTCATTGCTGTTCTTGGTATCCAATTCTTCTGCATATTTCCTGATCACACTGACCATTATAACTACAGTGAAACCTCCAATAATTTCAAAACCTGCAACACTTCTAATAAGGGAGTGGGGAAAAATTGTTATTGTCACATTTCGAGATCATGCTGATTGCTTTCCTCTGATAATTTTTCCATTATATTTGTTAATTTCTCATCAATAGTCAAAACAAAAATATTGTCAAGTTTCAAATAATTTATAAATCTCTCATCTACTACTATATCACTCCCATCCTTCACAGACATTGCACATGATAATCTCACTACAAGAATTTTAAAAATTTGGTGAAATATATATCCTAGTAGTAACAATTACCTTCCTGCATTTTAAATTCTATTGATATAATTTTATCTACTTTGATATTAGCAGAATAAATTCATAGAGATTTTGCATGAAATTGTGTCAGATGTAGAGGTAATCCCAAATCCAAGAGTATCTTCCACAGCCTTTTCCATTATTTCATCAAGAGCTTTTTTGAGATCCAGAAAATATACATACATATTAGCATTCTATTTCCTAGCTTTATCAATCATCTGACAATCATTTAATACCTGTTCTCTAATGCCTCTTCGACACATAAATCCTGACGGCTCATCAATATTTGTAGAAGCATAAATGCTCTTAGACATTCACATTAAATATGCTGAGAATAGTTTTACTTTCATGTAAAATTTAGATTCTTGTTTTGTAGTTAATATCACAGATGGATTGCTTTTCTTTTAACTGGGATAAAGTTGAGAGGCATCATTCTTTTGGTCATGGTCTAGTTCTCCAAATCCTCTGACAATGTTGATGGATGTTTGTTAATAATTTTTATTAATCATTCATTAGACTAAAGATTATCCAATAATGTATATTTCTACAGTGTTTCACTACATTAATCTCAAAGTGTTAGAAGTGGATAGAAACCAATCCCTATCTTGCATGAATGTGGGGTAACGAAAACACTACAGAAATATTCATTGATAGATATTTCTCTTTCACCTGGTTCCATCTCTTTTATAATTTCAGTTATTATTATAATCTATATTAGAAGCCTTTTTTTATACAACTTTATTTATAGTGTTACCTATTTCTGAACTAAGAATATCTAGTTCTAGATAATTTACTTCAATTATTCTCTATGTATGTGCTTGGAATAATGCCAATAGTTATTTCAGTAGTGTCAGTCACAATATTTCCTTGAAAATTTTTAATTATTTGTTTTATGAGTTTTAATTTGTGAGATAAATATATTTTATCATATAATTCTGATAATTTATTGTTATTAGCATGTAGCTCTACTCCCTGAAAAATTTTCATAGAATAGAGGTTCTTAGCTCTCTGGCAATCTGTTTAATTTTATAATTGATTTTCCATATTCTTTCAGTCTTGCATTCCATATTATCATGTGACAAAATTATATTTCATCAATCCTCATTTAAATCAAGTGTCACATTAGACATCCAATGTCTTTGTTTTTGAGACATGATGGTATAAATCTTAACTGGACATCTCATAATTTTTTGCTTGTTGTTTTTATTTATATGACTTAGTTTTACTTTTAAATCTATCTGAAGAAATCAATAATCAAAGCTAAACTCTGCATTACACACAGTCTTAAACATATTCTATGATTTTTATAAGTATTATTGAATACTATACAAGTAAAGAGGTGGTAAACATGGTATTAAAATATCATTTCTTTATTATGAAATGCATTTTAATTTCATGAGCCATTTTCCCTTGTACTTCTCTTACCTATTCAATATTTTTTTCCACCACATTCTTTAGATGATCACATGCTTTTATCTCTCATTTTTTCTATGTCAATTAGAATAACTATTTCTTTTCTCTCTCAATCTAATTATATCTTTTGAATCTTGTGTAACACAGGTAAGTAGACCTAAACTATGTGGAGTCTACATCATTTTATTGATAATGTAATAATCAATACTTCATCATTTTACTGGATTGTAAGCCCCAACAAAATGAACTAATTTTTTCTTCATAAGATACCCATTTCTCTGTTTTTATCCAGTTGATGAACTTTCTGAAAAACATATCACGATTTGTCAAGTGGTGGTCACTTCCTCGCTAATGCATTTTTGATAATCCACAAATAAAAAATATTTTGTTTAATTGCTTCTTATTCAAAATTATAAAACTTTTCTATTTGCAGTATTCTTCTTACATTCTCTGTAATAATAATGAATTATTCTTTACTTGTGTTTATTTAACATAATTTGTGTAAGTAGCAAATTTATCATATGTTGCCTGATCTTCTGACTCTGTGCATCCAGTCACTAATTTCACATCATCCAACCTGAATTCAAATTGATCCCAATCACTATTGGAATCACAGGACATATTAAATATTCCATGTTTCTTCATCATTGCAAACTTTGGGGAAAATACTAGGGTAGTTACCATTGTTTTGTTCAAGTTATATGCATTTCACTAAATCTAGCCAGTTATTCTACCAAAAGAGAAAGGTAGCACCCTGATTTGATTTGGTATTTCCTCCTCCTAGTTTGCTTTCTTTGCACTTGACAAGACTTATCTTTCTGTCCTGGTCAGGTTACTTTTCTCTGGGCAAAAAAAAACTTGGAGCATGCATGAAGCAGAAGTGCCAATCTTGAAATGGAATGGAATCTTAGTTTAAGCAACTTCCATTTAAAATTGAATCCCAGGTCTTGGCTTTGCAGACAAATGACCTAATTCTTGTACCTTAATATTCTGATTATAGTATAATAAATATATTAAAGTTGGAATAATAATATATAAAATGAGATTTCAAACAAATACTATTTAAAAAGGTCAAATTTTTATTTTATTATTTGCTTTAGTTGAGTTTATTTATTTTTAAAAAATGTTCTTTTGGAGTACAGGACATTATCATGACCTTATGAGCTTAAATAACTAATTGCCCCAAAAGAGCTGAAAAAATAAATGCTAAAATCACACTTAACATCACAATTGAAAATTGTGACATTATAAAATACTATACTTCAATTTAAAAATTCAAATACTTAATACTTAAATTGCCAATTTTCTTTTCACCTGCTTTCCTAATTCCAAACTAAACTTCTATTTTTTCATAAATATAATTAACTTTCAATATTTTTGCACAAAATAATTCTATCCCCCTTTCCCCTGTTTTTACATTTAATTTACGATTTTCATTAGCTTGATTGTAATTGTATTGTTATTTATTTTTTATATGAAAGAATGACAGACATCTCTTGAAATTATTTGTTTCTTTTACTTGATGCAAGCCTCACTTGACTTTAAAAAATCAGCTACTTCCTGCTTATATATATGGTAGCAAGTACCTTAGACACAAAGAGACTAGAAACATATTAGTGGTTAGAAAATCTATCTGAAAGTTCTGGGAAGAACTGGATTTCCTTTTCAACATACTTTGAGCTTTTCTTTCAAATAACTAACTGGTCAATCCAACTATCCAACTAAAATTGGGTAAAAGATATCTTAGCACCAACATGAAACGATTTGGGAAAGCCTAATGAGAAATACTTTCTTTTTATTCCCATTAAAAAGGCCTTTGCTCTGTAGCAAGGTTTGATCCTTTTTTTAATCTTAAGAAATATCAGTAGAAAGTAATAATTTAAAAAATGTAACATTTTGTGCATTTTACATCTCTTTATATTATATTTAAGCCAAAAAACATCACATGACCACCATCTCTTATGCAAGCTGCAGTGCTCTCAGATCCAAGGCTCCTCACTGACGAAGGCCACAAGCCAGAAACTAGTCTGGGGATATTGGATGAGTAGGCATTAGATGGGGATTTTATGCACAAGCCTTCTGGTATCCATTGATTACTCTAGCTTGCTGTGTGTGGCATGCGTATAGTGAGTTTTGCCTGTTTTTATATTATATGTATGTAATGCATGTAAATATGTGTTATAACGTATCTAAAAATATAGATATTATTTATCTTATTAAATTACACAACACATAAATTGCAATAATTAAAAACTAAGAACTAGCAATGAACTATAGTAAATAAAGTCACATATAGCTGAATTAAACTTGAATGACATACATTAAGATTTAAAAATTACAAGTTCATTTATCTTTAGACAGATAAGATTTTGTATTTATTTAAAGTATTTATTATATTTTAGTTATGCAACTCACAGTAAAATTAATAATTTTTTTTTATAAAAAAAGCAGATTAGTGTTACTGAAATATTTATGGGATCGTTTTCTACTATTTTACATTTAATAATTTAAATTTGAAATTAAAAAATAAAAAAAATTCTAAAATGTAAATTTAAATTTTCTGCATCCTTTAACATATATATATATTTTAAATATTTCTGTTCAAAGTTTAAACTTTTATTTCAAATTATCTAACAAAATGAATTTGTGGGTTTTTGTTTTTTTTTCACTTTTTATATTTTCAATTACTTTGATTTTTGAAAAGTTAAAAATAATAATAGTATATATTATTTGGTGACCATATATACAATATTGATTTATTTTGATCAATTATCAATAGACAAGAAAATAAAAAAAATTACAATTTCTTCATTATGTGTGTGTGTATATATATGCACTCATGCAAATGTATAACAACCATTGATCATCCAAAGATATATAGAACATAAAAATAATCAAAAACCCAATTAATGAAATCAAAGTAAAAGTGAAGATAAAGTAGAAGTATATTATTAACCAATCTGAAAAAAAATATTCAGCATATCATCATCATCATCATCATCATCAACCATTATCAATCCACTGCAGGATGAAGGTCTCTCCAAGTTTAATCCATCTTCTCCGATCTTTAGCTTCTCTTCTCCACAACACCCCTGCACATTTTCTTATTTCATCCATCCATCTCACATGTGGTCTCTTTCTGGGTCGTTTACAATCTCTTGGAATCCAGTTTAAAATTTCAATTGTCCATCTATTATCATCTCTTCTAGCAATATGTCCAGCCCAACTCCATTTCAATCTTTTAATTTTATCAATAAGGTCAGTAACATCTGTTTGTTGTCTTACCCATACATTGCGTTTTCGATCTCTTCTTGTTACTCCCAACATACATCTCTCCATACTCCTTTGAGTGGCCTGAAGTCTCTGTATTGCTCTTCTATTAAGTGTCCAAGTCTCAGATCCATAAGTAAGAACTGGTAAAACACATTTGTTAAAAACCATCCTTTTCAAACACATAGGCATATTTCCTTTTAGTATCAAGTTATTTCTACCAAAGGCACTCCAACCAAGTTTAATTCTATGATTAATTTCCTCCATTATGTTTCCATCTGTATTAATAATCTGACCAAGGTATTTGTAACTGTTAACTTCTTCTAATTCTTCATAATCAATCTTTATTTTCATATTTTGAGCAAATCGATTAAACATTACTTTAGTCTTTTTAACATTTATCTTTAGTCCTACTTTTCTACTTTCATCTGCTAACTCCTGCAACATTTCCTGCAGCTCTGAAGCATTATTTGCAAAAACAACTACATCATCTGCAAAATCTAAATGACTTAAATACTCTCCATTTACTTTCCCTCCTTTAGTTTCCCATTTTAATCCACAAAATACTTCTTGCAGCACTGCTGTAAAGAGTTTTGGAGATATGGAGTCACCTTGTCTTACACCTTTTTCAATGTTGATTTTTCCAGTATCATTATGTAATCTAATTGTTGCTGTTGCATTTTTATAAATATTCTTTAAAATATGACAATATCCTGGATCTATACCTTGATGATCCAATGCTTTAATCACTGAAGAAATGTGTATAGAATCGAATGCCTTTTCATAATCTACAAATCCAAAACATAATGACAACTCATATTCGTTTGTCCTTTCTATGACTTCTCTCAATACCTGGATATGATCTATTGTACTAAAACCACTTTTAAATCCAGCTTGTTCTCTTGGTTGGTGGAAATCCAAAGTTCTCTGTAGACGAGTTGTAATTATCTTGGTAAAAATTTTATATAAAACTGATAAAAGGCTGATAGGTCTGTAATTTCTAATATCTTCTTTATCACCTTTTTTAAATATTAATATCATTACTGCATTCTTCCAATCTTCCAGTACATCTTTATCATTTAGACATTTGGTATATAACTTTGCTAAAATTGTTTCTATTTCTTCACCTGCTTCTTTTAATATATCAATTATAATTCCATCATTTCCTGGAGCCTTTCCTTTCTTCATACACTTAATTGCATGTCTCACTTCTTCATTTAAAATTCTGGGCAATTCGGAAGATGTAATAGATATAGGAGGTACTTGTTCTTTATTACTATATAATTCTTGATAAAAATCTACCAATTTCATGATGTCATCTCTCTTTTTAGTAATAATTCCATCTTTTTTTCTTATTGCAGATATAAATTTCCTACCAATACCAAAATGTTGTTTAACATTTTTGAGACTTTTATTTTCTTCTACAGCTTTCCTTGCTATTTCACAGTTATACTTTCTTATATCATTTTCAACTCTTTTCCGTACCATTTTACAAAATTCGAGATATTCAATTCTTTTTAATACATCATTTTTGTATATCTTCATATTCCTTCTTTTCTTCATAAATTCTCTAGTCTCAGTAGAAATTTTATTAGTCAATTGCTGCTTTTTTCTACCAGCTATGTTTGTTGCAGTTTTTAAAAGTGTATCAGTTATTTTCATATTAATTTCATTCAGCATATAACTACGAATATATATTAACAAATATGTTGTACACACTACAAGTAGTTAATTTCTTTTAGCCCATTTTTCTGAGGATCTGATAACTTTTAATTGTGCAATTAATATTTGATTAAAAATATTCATTTCTCAGTTTTCATCAGTTTTTTCTTTTCACATTCCTTTCGAAAAACACTGTCATACAAAACAGTTATAATAAAAATAATAAAATTTTTAATCAAAAATATATTTTAGGTTTAAATACTTTATGCTTAGCCACCATAAAAATCATACATACTTTATTTTAATAACTATGGTGAATGTAAAAAAATTACTTTTACTGAAGACAACTAAGATGAAAAAGTAACAGTAATTGTTAAAATAATAATGATATTAAAAAAAATAATATGAATAAGAGATACAATAACACATCAAAAGCTAAAAGTGCTGAAATTTTAGAACCAATTGCAAACAAAATACATTCTAAAACAATGTCAATTAACATTTACGTCTCATTTAAGTGAAAGAAAAAAAAATAAAAGAATAAAAATCCTCAATGAGTAAAGAGAAGATATGCCATCAAGTGTTTGGTGGCCAAGTGGTTAGCACAGCTGTCTTACAAGCAGTTGTCTCGAGGTTCACTTGCGAACCCCTTCCTGGTTGATGCTTTGACACATAAAAAAGAAAAGATATGCTAAACTTTATGTTAAAGTTTTAAAATCTACAAATATATGGCAAGAAATTTGGAATTTTTAAGATGAGATTATATTATTGAAATAAATAGTTTGGCAACTTCTTACAATTTATAATTCCATTATGAGAAATGCTCTTATTTACATTGAAATACTGACTGTTAAATGTAACACAATATATATATAAGAAATATGCTGTGATAATGGCAAAATACATTTAAATATTAAGTTTTTTGAATCTTTTTGAAATGAGCAACAGCACTAATATAAATTGTAAATTATAATTTTAAAAAACAAACAAACACTTTTTAAATCTACAGATTGATTTATAAACAATAATGCATATACACACATGTATATATAATTGCATGTAAAACAGTATAGGCCTTTTGACTACATAAAGATATCTTCACAAAAACAAAATAATTAAATTCCATGAGTATTCAGATCAAATAATAAAGTTTAACAATTTACCAATTAAAAAAATTTTTCTGCAAATTTTTGCAGGAAAATATTGTATTATAACAATGAAAAAGCTATAAGTTTAAAACTTATTCCAACAATATATATATAAACATTTTAACAAGTAATTGTTTTAAGAAATTAATAATTACTTTTATAAAATTTTATATATTCTTTAGTTATCAATCAAAATTCAGATTAAATTTTGTTGCATTTCATTAGAGATATATATATTCTTAAAGAATATTTGCTTATGGTCATAATAAAAAAACAACTGTTCATAAATAATGTGTAGAATCAAAATTCATCAAAATTTTGCAACAAAATTTTGAATATATTGGCAAATTGAATGTTAGTTACAAAATTTTGAAATATATAAGAACGTGAGTTTTTTTTCTCATATATATTCATTTAATTTTTGTTATAATTTTGTATTGACTTGAATGTTGGAAAATGTTTTAGCTACCTTTACTTATATTTTCAATAAATAACTTTTAATTTCATACAAGCCTTCAAGTTCATAAACATGTTACAGGCATACTGTTTCAGCCTTATAATATCAAATTTAAAATGTCTAGATGATTAAATTATATCAAGTGTAAAGGTAAAATCACATCTCCATTCAGAGTCAGTTAAATCATCATTGTCCATCATTTCTAAAAATAATGCAATTTCTTCTTTTAATTCCCAACATCTTTCAAAAATGTGTCCCAAGTTTAACTATCAAAAGTTACTATGATACAATATAATTTTATTTAAACGCACATTTATTACGTAAGTAATATTTACTAAGGCTGTAACCTCAAAAATGTGCACGTAAAAATGCGATAGTAGGGACCTCTACAGATCTTAACCACAAGCTTCCAAAATGTAAGATGGGGTTAAGACCTGTAGAGGTCCCTACTATTGTATTTTTACATGCACATTCTTGAGGTTATAGCCTTAGCAAACATTACTTATGATACAATATATAAATGTTTTGTATCTGATTCCTCTAGAAATATAACAAATTGTCAATTATTCAATTCTTTTGATTATACATAATTAACAACTTTAATTATTGTTGGTATAACTTAATTTACTTAGAAATAATTATTGGGTGGCAACTTATACTTTTCCAAACAATTTTTTTTTGCTTTTTCCAAAATATAAATTCCAATTGTTTGTGACTTTGTTGATTTTTTTTTTTTTTTTCAAAAAATTCTTCATTTTTATTCAAATAAAAAGCAAATAAAAGTAAGTGAGCTATGTGTGTTTTGTCTGTACTTTCACCTACTGCAATGGAATACCATATTATTTTATTTTTTAGATTAGTTATTAATTGACTATTCAAATTTTCTCTAATAATTTCAACTCATTGTATGATTGTCTTTAAATGATTTAATTGCATTGGCTATTTTTTAAGCAATAACAAATTTCTCACAATCACCATCTCTTATGCTAGCACATAACTGTTATTAAACAGGCAAAACTCTCCACACAGTAGTGCCACCCTGTGCCAACGAGAGTAATCAATGGATGCCAGAAGGCTTCAATAACAAATTTGTTTTACAAGAACTTCAGATTTTGTTTAATAAAATGACTTTGCTGGGTTAATAAATTTTTTACACTCAACTGTTAAATATGAATTGTAATTTGAATATTTTGTATAAAAATGCCTCTTTATGTTATATTCTTTAAATGAAAATAAACTTTTTTGAAAAATAAGTGAAATTGCTTTATTCTTAACTTGTATAAAAAAAATATTTTATTCACGATTTATAATTGAAGAGTAGATTTTCTTGTTCTATTTTTATTTTTTTTGTTCATCTTAAAAATGATAATTTAATCATTTAAAATTTGAAATAACAACTAAAATCATGCTTGTTTATAAAATTGCACAAATATTGATCTTGAGATAATACATAAACAATGAAATTATGAACATGTATTTTGTTAGCTCAATTGGAATTTGGTAATATTGACCAAAATGATATTTATATAAGGCGATATTAGTGAACTTTGCCCACATGAATGATGAAATGATATAGATTGTCATTAATTTTAAATCAGATCCATTAAATTAAATTTATTAAAATGAGTAAAAAAAAAAAAATTAGATAAGAGTGAATGAATAAAAATGTTACTAATCATATTATTATAAAAATAATATTCATCTGTCAGTACATAAACAATTTATTGATAACTAATACAGTTTCTGGACATATTTTTTAGCAATGATTTTAAAAAAAATTTATCATAAAACTCAGCAGTCATATTTATTTTTTAAAGAGAGCAATATGTGGTTGCAGTCTGCTGTTTTCCCATTCCTATTCTATATTGCAAGGATAACTGATTTCAGACTTTACACTAAGATATTAAAGGAGTGTGTGTAATTTATTGTCTTATTTTCTCTCTTATACTCTAAAACAAAAATAATATAATACATTGTATTTAACATTAAAAAAAAAAAAAAAATTTTGTCTACAAAATGAAAGCCAATTTTAAAAAAAAATATTCACATAATTATTTTTTAATTACTAAAATTATATAAATGCAACGTCGATTATATATCTATATCTATATGGTGGTTAGTATATTTCCTTGCCATGCTCATGATATGGGACAGAAATGATATTTTCAGATACTAAATTGGTAACAGAACTGCAGCCAATCCAGTTAGCTAGTCATTTTATTAATTATTTTTAACTCTAAGGTAAAGCAAGAAAGAAAAACAAATGAGTATTTCTTCTTTACTATTTCTTTTTACAATGTTTTTATACTAAAATGGATTAATTTATCTATATATATAATATTAAATTAATGAAAAATAAGCAATAATAATATGAATTACTTTTTTTATGCAAATGAAATATTATATATAATAGATTCAGCTACTAAACACATTTAACATGTTGAATTATTGTTGAAGAATTGACTTTTACAAAAATACTTTAAGCATCAGTATTCTAAAATATTCACTTACAGTATATCTTTAAGCTTGTGTGTTCATTTTAAAAAAATAGGCATAATTATTATTAATTTAAAATATATAGTTGCCAAAGATTACATAACTTATGACTGATAACTTATTATGTCTTTGTATATGTATCTATACATATATTTTAAATTCTCTGCCAGAAAACATATATTCAGAATTAAAACTTCTTGCAATACACTTCAATGATCAAACAAAATTGGTCATCTTTTTCTGGTTGCTTGCCATTTCTTAAAACAAATTATTAAAGATCAAACAGAGCAGATTCTAAGATCATTACGTCAGGAAAGCAAATAAAACTTTAGAAATATTTTGACTTTTAGTAGATATAGAAAATAGACGCTCACTTATATTTATTTATATTCTATTATATTAAAGCAATAATTATTTAGTTTCTATCTTTATTTCATCTGAAATCATCTTTAATATTTGAAATTGGAAATAGCACTAGAAGCAACACATGCATGTGAGCATTTATATAAACAAAATACTAGTGTGCATATACATGTATGTACAGTTATTTAATTATCAACCCAGCTTTCATCTCGTATGTACAAGTATGTGCTCATGTAGATATATACTCAAATATATATATACAATTAAACACACTTTGAAAATATATTTGTTACTATTTGCTTTCAAGGAATAAAAATAATGCTTCAAACCTTGAACCAATATTTAAGATTAATGAGCTATTGTATCATAAAGCTAAGATCATCTAGTTACCAATAATATGACCTATATCTACTTACAATTTAAATTTAAAATGCACAATCTAGAATTATAACAATGAAGAAGTGTCAAGTGTTGTTAGCTGAGAGGTCAGCGCAACAACCTTGCAAGCAAGAAGTTGGTTGCAGACGGTTGTTGCGGGTTCGCCTCCCAGCCAATGCTACGACATATGGAAAAAAAAAGAAAAAAGCTTGCAGTTTGATAATCATTTGCAATTTAATTGGATTTAATTATAAAATATTAAAAATATAATCCATATCTCTACCAATACATTTAATCATGAACAAAGATGTAAATATAATTTATTCACTGTACTTAAAATACTTTTTAGCAAAAACCTTTTTATTGTACATAACATGCATACTCAATCTTACGTCTCGACTACCCTGCATTCTTCTTCAGAGCTATGATATAATGAACAAAATAAAATACATAACTATATGAATAATACCATAAAAAATTTAAACAATAATAAAACATCATAGCTCTGAAGAAGACTGCAGGACAGTCGAAACGTAAGATTGTGTATGCATATACGTACAATAAAAGATTTTTGCTAAAAAGTGTTTAAAGTACAATGAATAAATTGCATTTATAAAAGATAGTATAGCAAAATAAAGGAAGTGATGAATTTTGGTAATATTTCCAAACAAAGAAATAGACAGAGTTTGCAAAGGATGCTTTTCTATACAATTTTTTTTATATCAAGTAATATTTTAAAAATTCAACTGTTCTGCTTATGACTAATTAGAATGTATCAAATTTTTTAAAAATTGTTATAAAATATTAAGATCCTTAAAACATTATATTAAAAAATTAGCAAGAATGATAAGCTACTACAGATGATAATCAATTATGATTGCTTTATTATATTGCCCTAATTACCTCAGGCAAATATTGAACATAGAAGTTAACTTGCGATATAAAAGTTGGCTGCATATCAGTGTTGAAAAGTTCATGCATGAAGCATGATTTTGAATGTTTTTTCTAATTCATTTTGAATAATTTATTATATAACTACATTGAATGAAGAAGCAATGTTAATCTAAATTATAATTATAATTTTTTAAAAAAATATTTATTTGTTTCTGAGCAATTTGCTGTAACTAACTAGCTAGAATTATAAAAATAAAAAACTATGAGTACTCCTTCACTAAATTATAATAAATTAAAGCTAGTAGTAATACTGCTTCATATGAGGAGAAAATATTGAAAACATTAAATAAAATTTTAATGCATTTTCTTGTCAAAAGGTGTTACATTCAAAATATTCCAGGTTTTATTTTGAATTGACAAAGGTATTCAGCACTGAAAATCAAAAAGTTATATTTAATGTTTTCAGTATTTTTTCCATATATAATGCATTATTAGTACTATCTTTAATTACAAAAGAAGCAATATACCCAATTTGTTCAAATAGTATTTACCTACTGTTTGTTTTAGAGAATATTACCAATTAGTCAAAAGTAAAACAGTATTAAATAATATATTAATGCAAAATATTTCTCAAGAATGATTCTAAAGAAAAAATGTGAAGGAGAAAACAACACTAAACAAGCTAGTCAACAACCAATGAATATTTGTTATTTTCATACCTACTTTATTCATTAACTATTAATGGCTAAATATCCATTTTCCATGTCAGTTACCTTAAAAAAAAAATCTACACTTATTTATGAATATTCAATTACCTAAATAAAATGTCTCAACTCCAGTTAGCTATGATAGATAGTTGCACTAGCCACTACATCATGTGGCTCTTAAAAATTTATACATACATATATATATATTAGCATATTTCAAATACACATGCAAATAGATATATAGATTACATGCAGATATCTGGTATACATATACATTTACATTTAAAAAAATAGAAAACAGAAAAATATGTGTGAAGCTTCTTCTTTGCTTGAAAGATTTCTCTAAATATAAATGACATTTTTTTTTCTTTTATGTGCTTTTTTTTCCCTGTGTCATAGCATCGGTCGGGAAGCAAACCCGCTAACACGGGACAACTGCTTGTAAGGCAGCTGTGCTGACCTCTTGACCACCAACGCTTGCTTTTTTTTTTCTTTTTGAGATTTTAGTATATATATATTACATCCATTTAAGAGAGATTGAAAAGAAATATGTAAGAGAACAAACATGCATATTAGTGGCATCAATAAAGATATTTTAGAGTGAAATGAAATTGACCTGGACATGTCTTTAGAAAAGATAATAAAATGACAGTCAAATTTACTCAACAAATTATAAAAGATCTAGAAAAAGTTGCATGAGCAATAGATAGGTAAAATAATGAAGTTTATTGGAGTTTTATGGCGGGGGGGGGGGGGACATTGCTTGGAGAAACTGAATTAAACTTGGAGATGAGTTGAAAATGATAATGAAACACAAATATATCCATATCCATATAGTCTTAAAATATTATGTATATTAAATATATAAAATACAATAAATATATAAAATACAAAGTACATACATTTATACATAAACACACACTACTTATTTTTTTAATACTAATTGTGACATTTAAAGACAAAAATATCTTCCATGACATACAATTCTAATTTTGAAACCACAATGCATTTGCCAAACTTTTCATTCCTAAAAATCAGAATAAATAACTACAGTAGAATATACATGTCTTTCTCTTTGACTGATTTAAAATCAGCTATTTCTTTAAATGTCAAAAGTTCTCAGTGGATTTTTTTTAAAAAAAAATATTTTTTTTTCATATATTGAGGGGAAAAAAAATACAATAGAAAATGCCATTACTTTTCAAGAAATTATTATAAATTTATTTTCCAAAGATTAATTTCTAATAATAGAAAATATTTCCATAATTTTAATGAAACTCATATAATAGTCTACTTAATTAATGTTTATAATTATTTGCTGATGACAAATAGACAATGAACCTGATAAACAAATGATCAGCATTTCAATAGAGGTTTCTATTACATGTGTGCTTTTTTTCAGGCTACTTAAAGGCACATTCATAATTATGATGATGAAATGTATCCATCTCATTATATCAAGTATTAAATATGTATATCAATAGAGAGAGATCACCCTAACAGGTTTCCTGATTTAGGTGCTATTGATTGATTTTTGTCTTCCTAACATTTTTTTCCATACATCCTAGCATTGGCAGGGAAGCGAACCCACAACAACCGTCTGCAACCAACTGCTTGCTTGCAAGGTGGCTGCGATGACCTCTCGGCTAACAACGCTTGATGTCTTCCTAACATTTCATCAACAATCATCAACAATCGTTCTGATCTTCAGTGGCAAAATAAAAGCTTGGAAAATATTTTTAGATAGTTTAATTAATAACCGAGTGTAAAGTTTAGACAAAATCATTATTCTCATTTTCAATTATTATCAACCCACTGCAGAATGAAGACTTCGTCAAATTTAATCTAGTTACTCTGGGCATCTAGAACCTCTTCTGAACACACCAGAAAACTTCATATTCCATCTATCTATCTCACATGTGATATCTTTCTAGATCTTTTACAATCTCTTAGAATCCAATTTAAAACTTTGACTGTCCACCTATTATCATCTCTTCTATCAATATTTCCACTCAGTTCCATTTCAATTGTAATTCTTTCAATGATATTGATGCCTGTTTGCTCTCTTAATCATGCATTTTCATTTTTGATCCTTTATTGTTACCCCTAACATACTTCTCTTCAGTTTAAGTATCCTATGTCTCAGATATTTAAGTCAAACTGGTAAAATACATCTATTAAAAACTATCCCAAAAAAAAAAGTCAATAAAAAATAAATAAAAATATTAAAATTGTAAACATAAAATTTTTTATAATAAGGTAGCCATATGCAATCATATTTATTAACGACATTTCTTCAGCTTACACTTAAAGCACTTACACTTTATTTGACATTTTATTATCCTTTCTGAATTTGATATGTTTTTTAAGCGGAGAGCTAAAAGTTTTGTAAAAAATTATAAATTATTCTTATATTGCTTCAGAAAGCTTAAAGTTTGAAGAGTTTAAATGTAAATATCAAATGGATAACAATAAGTAGAGATGACTGTATAGACTCATAAATCAATTTGGACTATAGTCTGCTCATAATGAGATTGCTGCTTTGTTTCTATACCAAAAACAAAAAAAAAAAAGATATTGAAGAAAGAAGACAGTATCCAGAAGAATGTATTTTAAATGAGATAAAAGTTTGATATTTCACTGGGCATTTTATTTTAAAAAAATAAAATTTATTATTTTTTGAGTGAATGCGAATAAGTGAACATACACACAGTAAATATTATTATTAATAATCAATTCAACTGAAATAAATAACTAATATTAAATAATTATTTTATTCTACTGGTTTTCAGACAATATTAATATTAGATATTTATTTCAATTGAGTTGAATTGATTATTAATAATTATAAAAACAACACTATGGACAAATTCGGTATAATATTTATTATATTTGACCATTATTAAGAATATACACAGTAAATATTTATGCAAATGTGACTTCTCAATTTATTATTAATAAACATATTTTTTAAATTTTGTTTATACTATAATCTTAATTTATATAAGCTTATTATACATAGATAAGTATCTGTTTTATATATGTGTGCATGTTGAAAGCACACATGCAATTCAGAAATCATTACATATTCTATTGTACTCAAAGATTATCAATAATATATAAGCTATTATATGTGGCATATGACTTATGTGAGGAATACATAAAACAAAATATAACAGATATAGTGAATTCTAATGTATTCACAAACTGATGTAAACTATTCAAGAAATGTTTCATTTTACTACAAATAAAAGATCCACTTAAGGTACAATAAAGTTTGTATTTGTAACATTAATTAATTAAATCAATTTGAAAAATCAATCTAAATCATAACATATACTTCTGCTGGCTGATCATAATCTATTCAAAGATATTCAAAGTTTGACGAATGTTTTACCTGTTACGCCAATTTGCATACAAGTTATAGAAATATATAAGGATTCTTATAATTTTAATATAAAAAAGGGCAAGCTTATAGTTATCTAAAACTTAAGAGTATTGTTTTATGTTTTATTGTAATGAAATAGGTTAGAGAATGATCAAGGTATTAGTAACTTTAATAATTTCTCATCTAAACACCTAGAAAACAATATATTTTGCTTCCTTGATGGTGCAAATTTTGGTTGTTTTACAATAGTGTGTTGAAACCACCGGAGGGCGTTATTTCTATGCTAGCGCACAGAAATGCCGTTTAGGTGGCCGCCTCCGCTGCTATCGAACATTCTATTTCTAACGCATAAGCCTAGAAATAGTCCGTTCATATGGGGGAGGGCACCAGCTGACTGTGTTTATTTCTATGCCAATGCACAGAAACGTGAACATTTAGCCAATCTTGCCGCAGAAGCTATCGTGTCAGCTTACGGCTCAGATTCGGGCTAAGCATTTCGGACTAGCGATCATATTTCACTTTTGTTTACAATATTGTCTGAGGGTGTCTGGAATTACGATTGTCGAAACTACTTTAATATTCATTAAGACCACCTCCCCCTCTATCTTGCATCTTTTAGGAAGGTCTACTAATAATTATCATCAGAGTCTCATGCTTCCCTAGCCCCCATTTCCTGCTGAAAAAATGGGCCAAGTGTAGTTCAAAGCGCGCTTCCCATCAAATCATGCTCTAAGTCACGTTTCGTGCGACAACAACTGCGAGCTGATTAATCGAATAGCTGCAAAAAATAGGACAACTTGTTTTGCCGAATGTCAAAGAAAGAACAAGGATTCTTCTCTGACTGCTGGAACCAGCGGTGGTTTATCAAACAAAACACCTTGAAGCTGCATGCCTGCTGTGTTTTTTTTTTTTTTGCCTGAAGAGCCCAAAAAGTTTATTTTAATTGCCGTATAGATTGATGTTTTTTGAGGGGGAATTACCGTCAAAACTTGGTCAATCTTCGAGTTGTTGGCTTTCCGTTCTGTTAGCAATTGCAAACACCCTTCCCTTTCCCCCCCTCTCCCAAAGTTGGACTTTGGCTTGTAAATGTTACCATTAAACGGACAATAGATTTATTTATCAAAATAAAAACAAAACAAACCGAAAAAAAGAAAGAAGAAGAAGTAGTTGAATCGGATGATTTTTTGTTTGTCGTACAATACCGAACCAAAAATAGAAAAGGGTTTAATGAGAATTAAATCAAAACAAACAAAAAATCGGTTAACTACTTTTTAAAAATCATTGGTTTTAATCGATCCGGTTTTTTTTGTTGTTGTTGTTTGGGGTAGCCAAAATAGATTTGATAGCCGCCGTACTTTTATTTTAAATGTGATAAACAACAACAACAAAAAAAAAATACGTAGACGGTAAAAAAAAAAACAAAAAACTCATCCCCTTTGAAAATATAAATAATAAAAAAAAAGAATCAAAAGCCAAAAAAATAAAGTACTTTTTTGTTGTAAATTCATTTATTTGTAATTTTTTTGTTTATGCATTTGTTTATTTTTTTTTTTTTGTTTTGGTCATGTTTAAACAAAAAATTTGATTTGATATTACTTTTATAAATGTGATAAACAAAAAAAAATCAAAAAACCAAAGCCAACCAAAAAAAAAGAGAAAAGAAACTCAGTCCCGGCAACATTATATTTATCTTTGTTTACAAACCGAGCCCGCCCTCCAGCGGTTTCAACACGCTATTGTAAAACAACCCAAATTTTAAATCTTATACCTATTTACTCATAATTTATTTAGCAAATAAAAAAAATCAATAAATTTTTCCTTGAAGATAACTAATCATAAATTAGTTTATTCTTTGGTAATTTATTTATTTTTTATCAGAAATATGTAGTCTAAAATTTAGATGCAGAACAAAATTTCTTCTTAAGCTTTTGTTTTGTTTCTTCATCTTTCCATTTAAAACTATTATAAAAATTGAAGTTTAATCATTATTAATATAAAACATAAATTTTACAATTATTAACTCTTAGAACTTTTCATTGCTTTTATGATCAGACAATATTAATTTTTAATAACTATTTTAAATGTTTAAAAGGATAATGAAATAGGTTATTAATTAAATTTTGAATTTATTTCTGCAACAAAGGCAAGAAACTGATATAGTTTGATTATTATTTTGCCTTTTGTTTTAGTTTTGATTAATTTATTTTCAAATATTTATTATATTTGTTAATGATAACTCATTCACATTAATGGTGCTTCGTGCAAATATTACACAGGATTACCTGTTTTAACATTAAAAAGTTCAGGATATAATTTCCATGAGAACATTGTGTATGGTGGCCAATCTTGAATTACCATATAAACTTATATTTAAATATAGCCCTTATTCTACATAATATGGTCATTCTCCACAAAATTACGTGAGCATGTGCATATTAGTTTCCTATTATGTATGTCTGATAGTTTTAAATAAAAGAAGCACTAAAATGTTTGTGTTAAAAGTTGACAAACTACAACTAATAGTAATTAATTAAATTAATCATAATAGTTTATTATTAGAATTAGTTTGGGCAGAAAACTTACATAAATTTGAGAAAACTGATTTAATGACTTTATTTGAAACAATAAAATATACTGACAATATTTTAAATGTTAGTTTTCATTAAAAAAAAAAAAAAAATTCATTACATGTTTTGAAGTTTAAGAATCTGCGTAATCTTCCTTTCAGAAGTTTTTGCTGCTGTTGTGTGTGTGTATGTGTATGTACTTTAGCAAAATAGATATGGAAGCATTGATTTGAATCAAGATTTACAATTTTTTTTAATAGCATTCTATATCCAATTATAGAAGTGAAAATAAAGAAAAGTATATAATTAAATATATAAAAAGTTCGTGTTTAATAAGAAAGAATAAAGAATATAAATACCTATAAATTCACATGTAGCACATACATTGTGAATCCTCATGTGACAATTGGGACAGAAATGAAACAAATTACAAATTTGCTTACAGTGGTAGCTTAATTGCATATAAATAATGAACAAAAGATTTAATGAAATTGAAACGCAATAAATTAAGATAATTTTCTAGAGTGCACATTTTAACAGAGGTAATAATAAATTATCATACAGTATAATAAAATGCTTAATAAATGACACTGAGATATATGCTAATTAGATTGTTACAAAAATGATCTGATAACAAGTGATAAACTGCAAGTTGAGTAGTAATAAAGTTCTTGCAAGAGAGAAAAGAAGCATTGGGCTAAGTCAGAACTATATATATATAGATTTAAAATGCACATATAAGTGAAAATGGTCAGCCTAAGTTAAAGACTGATAAAAATTGATGTTTAACCATTGTCTGAAAAGTTATCATATTGCATATGTAAAATACTACTTAACTGAAACTTGGTTTATATTTATGTATGGATAATGTGTGAAAATAATATATCCCCCATATGTCAAATGGTTAATAATCACTTTTCTAAAGTAGTGTGAACTCTATTATAATTTTCATTACAAGTAGATAAACCTATTGTTGAGTTTGAAAGTTTGTCTTAGTATTAATTTATTTTATATTTGATGCTTGCTCAGGTGATATTATTGAAAATATCCCAAGTAGCAAGCAGAATGACATCAACTGACAGCAGAATTTATTTGTGGGAAAGAGACAGAAGATTTGTCATAACAATACAATCTGCGTATGTGTTAACCAAGTGGAATCAAGTAAACATTAATCATGATATTGACAAGTCATAATATTCCTAAATTTGACGTCAATAACACAGTAACATGGAATACATATATTAAGCATTACAAGTTCATAAAAAATGTCAAGAATGACAAAGTATCTACTCTTTTATTTTATGAGGATAGTGATGTTTTATAGATAGCTAAACAACTATGCAATCTTAAACCTTCTGAAGGCATTCCATATCAAGATTTAATTGAAAACTTGAATGTGTATTTTCAGCCAGTAGTGTCTAAATAGATGACTATATACATTCTTGAATGAGAAAACAGTCATTTCATGAGTGGTATCACAATTATAATTTAGCACAGTGAACACTTTCTAAACAATGCAAATTTGTTTCCAAGCTAGAAAACATGTTGTTGAACCAACTGTTGTTTGGAATGTTGGGTCATAACTTCAGAAAAATTTTACTAAATGAACCAGATTTGATGTATAAAATAGAAATTGCAAAGTGTATTGGAGAAGAGGTTATGTTATGTAATGCATCAGAATTTCAAGCTTCAATGAGTGTCCAGAATAACATTATGCATGTGAATAACATAGCAAAAGTTGTAAAGCATAACCTGATTTGTTATTCGTATGGTGAGAAAGACCACATTAAAAATTTTTAGATTTAAAACAGAAAACTGTCATACTTGTAGTACAATAGGACATTTAGCTCATTTCTGCCATCAAAAAGAGCATAAAAGTTAAACCAAATCCAAACTTTAAATGAGGAGATAAAGCATGAAAATATTGTCAGAAAAATAAATTACACTAATTACGACCGTATTACACCAGATGTGACCACCTGTGACAGAAAAATAAATATGGAAGTTGACAGCAGTGCAGGGTTATTAATATCATTAAAAGATTGGAATATTATTAATAGTAAAAATAAAGAAGTGGAAATACATGTGTACTAGCCATGGATGTAAACAGTAACAAAATAGATATATGCAGTAAAGTGATAGAACAAATAAAATTCAAAGCCAGAATTAAATTACTACCTTTATTTATCGTGAAGAAAAATATACGCCCTTTACTAAGCAGAAACTGATTCAAATCTCTTGGAATTCTAATTGTGAGAATGAATAGATAATTTATAAGAGCATTGCAAATCGTGGGGAAGAGTCTAACTCAGGAAACATGTTAACAATATCAGGAAAAGGAATTGCAAAATTGATACAGTAAAAAATGGCTCTGAATGCCAGTCTAGAACAGATTTGCCTAAAAAGTTTCTTCAATAATAGAACCATTGCAGAGGATTTATATAAATTTTGTTGATTCAATAAATGGATGGCTGTTCCTAATTGTTATAGATTTTTATGCTCATTGGCCTGACTACAAGCTTGTAACAAACACAAGCACAGAATGTACAATTAGATCCCTCCAAGAAGTTTTTGCTAGCCACAATTATCTTCAAACTCCAGCAATCAACAATGGAACTGGATTTACCTCTCTAGCGTTTTAAAAATATTTGGCAGATGAAGAAATACACCATATTTTGATTCTACCCTATCATCTGGAATAAATAGATTGATTGAGAAAGCTGAGCAATATTTAAAGTTAATGTTCAAGAAAACATCAACTAGAAATATTATGGAAGCAATGGTAAAGGCTATGTTTTACTAATACTTCATCCCAAGTGCATCTACTATGAAACTATGGCAGAATTACTATTGGGTCAAAAGTGTTACCTTCATTTATCAAAGATATTGCCAGCAGATAATGTAATTAGAAAAAATATTTTAGATGAAAATTCCAAAGTAAATTTTGGAAATTTAAAGTGGGTAACACCTTATGGGCCAGAAATCTGTTAAAACAGAAATAGATTCCTGGTAGCATTATTGAGGTTGTATCTGAAGTAATTAGAGTAATCAAATTGGAAAATGGATTACATGTCAGAAGACATATTGATTATCTATGTTTAAATATATGTGATACATCAAACAGTTAATATCAAAGCCAATAGAAAACAGGAATCCAGTGAAAGTGAAGAGCATACTGATGCTTTCTCAGAAGAACAAATGTGGAAATGCCTATTGATAGTCAAGCTGATGAAGTAAATACCCAATCAAACCATGGTACAGCAGAACTAGGGGAGAATGTTTTATAGCCAAGACTGTCATATTAAGCTGACATAATTGCCAATTGTAATGAAAAGAGACCTATACCTTTTTACCTGGATATGCAAGAAATCATGGAAAACCTGAGCGATTAGAATATTTTCTAGAGTGAGGGCAGATGTAGATTGTCTGTGTACATATCTATTTATTATTGCAAATAAAGTTTACAGAAAATTTGTAATCATAAGCAGACAGTGCATTACTATTACTACTCTGTTAAAATGTGAACTCTAGAAAATTAGCACACAGTATAATAAAATGTAAAATAAATTAGGCTGAGATATACTAATTAGATTGTTACAAAAATGAACTGATAACAGTCAATAGACTCTGAGTTGAGTAGTAATAAAGTTTTTGCAAGAGAAAAAAAAAAACATTGGACTAAGTCAAAGCTATATATATATATTTAAAATACACAGATAAGTAAAAATGGTCAGCCTAAGCTAAAGATAGATAAAAATTGATGTTTAGATATCTGAGAAGTTATCATATTGGGTGTATAAAATACTAGTTAATGGAAACTCAAGATATATGGATTATATTTATATATGTGAGGACAATCTAACCCCACATATCAAATGATTATTAATCACTTTCCAAAGTAAAGTTAATTCTACTATAATGTTTATTTATTGTTATTCTCATTAATTCAGTACAAGTAGATAAACTTATTGTTGAGTATGAAAGTTTGTCTTAGTGTTACTTTATTTTATTTTTGATGCTTGCCTGGCTGGTGTTATTGAAATATCTCTGAGTACACTGCAGTTATTAATTATATCTAGTTAATTTTGAAGAGTCAATTTTAATTCTGACAATTTATGTTTGCAAAATTTCCTAACCTATTTGTCTTAGTTTTCTTTATGAATTGTATCCTAGTGACTTTTAATATTATATTCTCTGGAAGCTGCAATAGAGTTTCTACATATCAGACATAAAATTTATTTTTTTCTTTGAATACAAAATATTTTAATTCCCATTTTTCTTAAAAAGTAAAGTATGATTTTTTTTTTTCAAATTAATAAGTTTAGTCATATTCATAGAGGACTTGAAATTATTTTAGTAAATTTTCAATTAATTACAAAGAAAACTAACATATCCTAATGTAAGAATATTTCGAATGAACTCTGATTAAAATAATAATTTGTTAAGAATATTTCGAATGAACTCTGATTAAAATAATAATTTGTTAAAAAAAATAATAACAAAGAATGGATAAAATAAAAATTACTTTGTCATGGGATTTAGCTCACTGTTTATACTACATTTTAATTCACATAAAGGATATGCATACATTAAAATCAAAATCGCATAGTAGATTGATGCATATTTTAACTCTTAATAAAAATGTTAATTTTGATATTATTTTAATAAATTCTTAATTAATCACAAAGAAAGTACACTTTTAAATGTAGGAATATTTTGAATAAAGCATGATTAAAATCTGAAGTCAAAGTAATAATGATTTGTTTTAAAAAACACAATTAATAAGTCAAGCATTGGTGGCCGAGTGATTAGCACATCTTCCTTTCAAGCAGTTGTCTCGGGGTTTGCTTCCCAACCAACACATTGACACATAAAAAAAAAAAGTAACAATGGATGAATAAAATAATTTCTACTGTCACATTAGCCATAGCTCACTGTGATGTTCTTGTTTTTGTATTTGATACATATGCATTAAAATTGATCAGAAAATTGATATACATTTTGTTGATTTGTTGAAATGTGTTTATGCTTATTTAATTCATGAATGTATTTATAACTTTAATTTTAAAAAAACCAGGCAGCCATGGTCCTCATATTTGATATGCCTACTCTAGATATATATTTGATTCTCCCTAATGAATCATTTTTATATATTTTCATATTCTTTTACTTTATATAACATCTTGTCTCAGTAAAAAGAATTACTGGTAAATTGCTATTTTTTTTGTACCAACTATCTTTGTTGCAGTTCTTAATAGTGTATCAGTTATCTCCCTATTGATTTCATTCAAATCTGAACCATCATCAAAATTTGTTAATAGTTTTCAATGAACTACAAGTTCTAATTCAAAGTCACTAGGAGGTTTCTGGAGATTAAGAATATCAACTGTGAATATTGTTTTCTTTAATAATTTTTGTCTCTCTAGTTTTGTATTATTGTGTTTCTCATATCTCCCTAATGAATGATCATTTTCTGTATTGAATCTATTAAGAATATTACAATCATGAAATAAATATTTTCTGTTAGTTAAAATATAATCCACAACCATAAATGAAAACATCCACAGAAAAGGTAATTTTTTAAAAAGAATATTCAGCTTTAATACTGCCTTGTATGCTTTCAATATAACATGTATATCATATTTATGGCTTATAATAACATTATTATATGCATGTTATATTGAAAGCATGCTAGGCAATAATAAAACTGAATATATTTTTTTTTAAAACGTACTTTTCTGTGGATGTTTTCATTAACAGTTGTGTATTACATTAGCTCAAAAAAGGAAGAAATTATTTAGTCGAATTAAAATATAATCCAATCGGCTGTTCTTAATTTCCTGATACTTCCATGTCCATTTCAGTTTAGGACTTTTTTCAAAAAAAGAATTTATAATATATAGTTTTTCCTTTTTCTGAAAACTTCATCAGTCTGTATCCTCTCACATTTTTATCACCATAATTAAATTGATCCACAGCGCTTCTACCTTTCAATTGTTTATCAATTCTAGTATTAAAATCTTCCAGAACAATTATAAATTGTTGTTAGTTTTGATCAAATGCTCATTCTACATCTGTATAAAAATTCCGTAATTCTTCATCATAATGAGAACTTGTTAGATGTAAATGTGAATTATTTGCATATGGTATCTTCTTATCGCTCTGTCTGATACATCATCTCCACAATGTTGTCCTTCCACTTTTTCTTTATAAAGAACTTGTACTTTGTAGAATGTCCAATTTTAAATTCAATTCTTATCTTTTCTTCTAACTTCACAAAGTCCAACAATGTCCCATTTAATATTACAGTTTTTCTTCCAATTTATGCAATCTTCATGCAGTTGTAAATATCTAAATAAAGATTGTCATCAAATGCCAATACTTTATTCTAAAATTTAAACAAAAAGAAAAAAAAAAGTTTCTTATTTTTTTTCTAATAAATGTTTTATTTTATATTCTCAAGCTTGTGGTTAAGACCTGTAGAGTCCCTACTATTGCATTTTTACATGCACATTCTTGAGGTTACAGCCTTGGTAAATATCACTATTAATTGTAGAAGTTTTTTTTAAAAAAAGTATCGTTTTTACTACTATAATTATTAATATATAAAAAATCAAAACATTCATTTTGATTTGTTCTTAAACTTCATTTTTGCTGAAATAAATCTTGTGAATAAATCAATCTAATGTGAACAAAATATGTTACATATTATTTAATATATATTCAAAGTTAATATTTCAAAAATATATTTGTAAAAAAAAAAACAACAACATAAGAAATGCACTAAATATATATAAATACACAAATATTTTTGCTATAAATAAGCTAAACTTTTAAGTACAAATTTTAAACAAATGAAAATAAATTGAGAAGTCCTGCAGAATATATAGTTTGTACAATATATAAATTGCACAGTGTGTCTTAAAACAGGAAAAACTCACTATACATATTGCGACTCACAGCAAGCTAGAGTAATGAATGGATGCTAGAAGGCTTGTGCATAAAATCACCATCTAGTGCCTACTCATCCAATATTCCCAGACTAGTTTCTGGCTTGTGGCATTCATCAGTGATCCCCAGACTAGTTTCTGCCTTGTGGCCTTCATCGTGATGAGTAGGCACTAGATGGAAATTTTATACACAAGCCTTCTGGCATCCATTGATTACTCTAGCTTGCTGTGAGTGACAATATGTATAGTGAGTTTTACCTGTTTTAATAACAGTTATAAACAAGCATAAGAAATGGTGATCATGTGATGTTTATTGACAGTGTGTCTTATTAGGTTAAAACTATGACTGCCAAATCATACAATGATTTATCACATTCAAATTATCAACTTCATTTTTCAAAGCCTTCTAATCTCTGGATATCACAATAATTATCTTAATAAACATAAGACAATTAGTCTTATGCAGTATTTGAGATATTACATTTATTTTCTCAGAGATCCCTATAAGCAAATGTATTTTAAGTTAAAAAAGTTAAACATTCAATATAACTATAAAAAAAAAAAAAAGTGTAAAATTAATTTTTCATATAAGTGACTTTTAGTCGAAATAAAGTTATAAGACAGAATAAAATTATTTTTAAGCTTAATTACTGGTAAAGACATCATTAGAAAAATAAAAACATTTTAAAACTTTGAAATAATTTTTTTTTAAAGGCTTTTATCTTTAAACTTTGACACTGATTCCAAACAAGTCCTACTATAATCCTAAAAATAAAATGGCTAAATTTAATAAATGTAAATGAAAATTTTTCGTTTAATTATTATTAAAAATCATTGTTAGAAATAATGAAAATATATTAAAAACTGTGAAATATATACAAAAAAGCCTATCTTCATACTTTATTAATGCATCCTGATATGATGTTTCAGAGAAAATGGTTACATTAATGAACATAAAAGTTATGATGATTATCATTAACTGACACAACATGCAAGTCATTTTCATTTATTCATCAAACATATTTATAATATTCTTTAAGTATTGATGTAGCTGTCATTTGTTTATTTTTAGCAGTGAAAGGTCATATTTTTAAAAAAAATATTCTATAAACATAATGTAAAATAACTTTAATCATGAGAAGGAAAAATAGAGAGAATGAAATTGGATAGTAAATTGTTGAAGGATATTAATAACAGTGACAGAGATGGGAGTAAAAAAAAATTGGAAATACCTTAAAAGAAGGAATGTAAGGGAGAGAAAATAGTATGACTAGATGATGAGGGAATACAGTGTAGCTCTAGAGAAGAATCAGAGATAATCTTAAATAAATATGTAATGGATATGAAATGATGTTAGATAAGAAGGACAGAGTGATAACAAACATGTAAGCATATAGTGATGGGAATATTAGATTTACAGAAAGTGAAATGAATGAGGCAGATAAGAAAGTGAAAAGGCAAGAAGTTTGTATGGATGGGCAGCAAATATGGTAATGAATTTAGGGCATAGGGCAAAATTAAAATTATCATGTTTTAATAAGATGGCACAGAAGAGAGATTTTCCAGGTATTTGGAGTAATACAAGAGTAAAGCTACTATTTAAACGAAAGGGTAAGCATCATAGAAAGTTAAACAATTATAGACTGATAGCAGTAATGCCAGTGCTATATAAAATTTTCTCATATAGTAGCTGGAAGTATTGCAAAATGGATGGAAAAAAATAATATAGTGGGAGAAATGTAAGGAGGTTTTTGATCAGATAGGCATATAGGAGATAGTTTATTTGTAGTTACACAACTTATGGATATGAGTAGGAATACAGGTGGACAGTTACATATGGTTTTATAGATAGAGAGAAGGCATATGATAGAGAAAATAGAAATAGATTATGGGTTAGTTAAGTAAATTTGGTAATGGATGGAGCATTAGTGGATTGTTTAGGATTTGAATTAAAGCTCTGTGTATTATTTTATTACTATAGACATTATCTAATAAGACATTGCTTATATGATTTATTTCATCTTCGAGATTTATCTGAAAAAAGGTTAATAGCTCTAGACAGAAAAGTTTTTGCTGCAGAAAAGGTTTGAGCTTGATGATAATGTGATGAAAATTTTATATATCTATCAGTGTATAGATTTTCTGAACATCGAAAATGATAAAAGATTATTCCTTTTCTTAGTAACAAGTACATTAAGAAAAGGAAGTTTCCCATCAGTTTATTAGGCAGTATACTATTTATATGTGTAAAAAAATCATATAATTTGTCTTTACCATGTTTCCAGATGATAAATGTTTCATCTATTTATCTGAGAAAAACAGGAGGTTTTAAAGATGCTGACTCTAAAGCATGAATTTTTATATATTCCATAAACAAATCAACTATTACCCCTGAGACTGTTAGGCCCATCAGAGAAGCCATTGAGATTTTTAAAAGACTAGATTGTATCAATAAATGTGATAATACATGCAAATTACCTTCTATTTGGAAATTTTTTTTTAAAAATTTTATATTTATTATTTATTTTCTACTAAAATTTCATTATTGTTATACACCAATGTTTACAGTACTTCAAAATTATTTTATAATATTTGATATCTGTATTTCTTTGAAATTAACTATTAATAATTACAGTAATATATATAAAGTACAACTTTAAAAACTTTTATCCACCTAGGAATGCTTTCGACTACCTTCATAGTTTTTGTCAACTAACACTAATTTGAAACACTTTCAAAGTCTAACCTTCCCACAAGTCAATGATTTTAATGTTTGCTGCCTGTCTCTTTATTAAGTCATGCTTACATTTATATATTCTTATTTGATATCTGTATTTTTCTGAAGTTATATAAAGGCAGCAACCATAAAAATCAATTAATTGTGGGAAGGTTAGACTTTGAAAGTGTGTTTCCAAAAGCGCTCCTAGGTGGATAAAAGTTTTTAAAGTTGTACTTATATATATTTATGTTGTTGTATTTATTAATATTTAATAACAAGATTACACATATAACTTCAAATAAATAGATATTGAATAAGAATATATAAATGTAAGCATAACTTAATAAACAGACAGGCAGAAAGTAAAAATCCATGAATTGTGGGAAGATTAGATTTTTAAAGTGTGTTTCAAATTAGTGTTAGTTGACAAAGATTAAAAAGCTAGTTGAAAGCACTAATACATGGATAAAAGTTTTTAAAGTTGTACTTTATATATATTTATGTTACTGTATTTATAAAAATATTTAATTACAAGATTACATATATATTAATCTATAAAATTATAATTTGGATTACTTTTCAATAGTTTAGCCAATAGTTAAAACCAATTTCTGTAATTAAATATATTTTATTCCGATATAATGAACTGATTAAAGTTTATAAGATAATTCTAATTAGTGACATAATAGAAAAAACTAGATTAAAATGTAGAAATCAATGCAAACTATCTTTGATAATGATCAAATGTTGCCTATTTATTTTCACCTGCCCTCAGGCAAACAATTTAACATACATATATATACAAATTTAAGTGAGGCTAGTATATTGCCAAATGATAGCTAAAATAGTAATAATTTTTTTCTTCTCATGTGTCATAGCATCAGCTGGGAAGCGAAGCCGCTAACCGGGACAACTGCTTGTAAAGCAGCTGTCACTGACCTCTCGACCACCAATGCTTGACACTAATAATTTTTACTTTTTAAAAGTAATAAAATTATAACGATAATTCATTTAAGAATGACACATGAATCATTATATCAAGTCTTCATGGATATCAAATTTACAATTATTTCCACTCTGATACAATTTCTGTTACAGTATAAACTAGTTTTAAAATAAGACATTTACTGCCTTAAGACCTTTTCTAATTGTGTTAATAAGAATGGCATTCTACAATCAACAATAATTTCTTGGATCTAATATCCCCAAACTATTTTCAGGCAGAGAACATATATATCTTTTCTCTGTAATTCATTAATAAAAAATTAAAATAAATACACACACACACATTGAGCATTTATTCATAGACATGCATCACACAATTCGTTTCCAAACTCTAATATAGAATATATTTTAAAATCTAACAGAGAAAAACTGGAAAAATTAATGTAAACGATTAAATTCAGTTCTATTTTTTTTTCCTGCTACTATGCAAAAAAATGATCTTTAACTAAATTCATCATCAAATGATGACTAATTGAAAATTGGGTTTTTTACATAACAAGAAAAGTGAACTTATCAAATAAAGAAGAAACAATTTAAATCTAATTTTCAAACAGACATTAGTTTGAGAGAAAGAACAAACCAAAATCTTGCAAATATTGAACTGTATATATGTAATATAAAATGTACTTAAAATACTAAAAATAACAATAAAAACCAACTATTATATATAAATTGAATGAAAAAAAAAAAAGATATGCACAAATCAAATTGTGTAATTTCATATATGTTAATGTTTGTTACAGAAAACATTTATATAAAAACATATCCACTTAATCTCAAGTTTGATGCTTCTGTATTATTTCTTTACTCTCTATTCTTCAGAACAACTAACAAAGCATTAATAAATATAATTTCACATTTTTATCCATCATTATTGCTGACAAAAATTGTATGTTTAGGCAGCCTTACTTGGAATTTCCCTGCCTATGATACAGAAAGGATCTAGAAAATGTGATCTAAAAATAGCCAGTCTCACACAGTCTGGCTAGATTGTCATGTTTGATGGATTACTCATACAGTGATATCATTAATAATATCAATAGTAGTGGTAAAGCATGGAGTAGTGGACATGGAAAATGCTAACTTTATTTGATAAACTCTTTAAAACCATAATGGATGATAACACTGATAACAAAGAAGTTTTAAGATTGATATAACTGCTTTTTGTCCAACTCATCTTCCAGAAGAAGAAAGTTTAATAGAACAGATAGACAGCTTCCAAGTTTTCTTGGAAAGGTATATCAAACAATGAAATGAGAATGCATGATAGTGGATTTGCTGTAAAGTCTAATTTAGTATCCTTGAAATTCCCTGTGTCACAACTTGGTTTGCACAATAATAGTAGTTCTCATTTTATTACTGCACAGGCTCCAATTCAGAGAACTCAAAAGAAAGAAAACTTTTCCCTTGCTGGATATTAAAAGATCTTTTTTTTTTTTTAATTTAATGCACAAGTTGATACAAATAGGAGACTTTAGCCACAAGTTATTGGTGCTTTAAATGTAGATAGTTCTATTATTATTGAAGTGTTGCACAACTCATGAATTGACTATCATAAACATTTTCTTTAAGAAGAAAACTCTTTATAAAAAAATGCATATTCAAAACAATGGCATCATAATTAGGAGTCACAATACAAGAGAAGCTCATATTATGCAAATACTTACAAGAACAGGTTATGACATTAAAAAATAGATCTTATACCAATTTTATTTGCAAAAAAATTAATATTACATTTTTAGAAGTATCTATTACATGGCTAATTTCAATAACTATTCCTATTAAAAGGGTTAATTTGGACTTTCGGAACTAATGATAATTACTGAAGTGTGAGATTCTCTTAAGGAGTGTGTTATCTATTCATGGACTGATAAAAAAGAAAAGTTTATGACTGTTTTTCTAATAATGGTCTTATTATTAATAATTTGTTTGGCAGAGCAATAAATTTAATATTGAGCTTCATAATAAATATAGAGATTTAAAGGCAGAAATTCAATGAGTGATAAAAAGGTTTAAAAATAATTAGTAGATTAAAATTACAAAGGAGATATAGATAAGTACTGATTAGGGTTATTTGGGGGGAGGGGTTGTTTGGGTAGACTGAAATTCAGAAATGTGTTTGATATAATAATAATAATAATGATAGTCTGAACAGATAGAAAGAATATTAAGATCATCTTTTGAATAATGATACAAGAATAGATATGTTGCCTTATCATGATATATTCATTTTTAATACTCATTTAGATTTATTCAGTTCAAGGAAATCAAAACAGCATGTTATTTTGAAAATGGAAAGTCAGTAGGTCTTAATGAGATACTTGGAAAAGTTTTAAAATATAGCAATGATATAATACCTTCAAAATATTGGAAATTTTTAGTAATATTATAAATTTGTGAAGTTGTGCCACTTGATCATAAGAATCCTGTTATTGTTACCATTTCGAAAAATAAAGAGAATAAATAAAATTATAGTAATTATTATGGAAATATCATTACTATCCACTACAGCAAAAATATTTTCACAGATTTTGTTGAACAGATTGCTTTCAATTATAGATGAATAATTACCAGAGACTAAATGTGATTTTAGAAAATCAAGAAATAGACTATAAACATGATATCTGTTCCCAGGAAAATGCAGATTTATGCAATTATTTGAAATTACTTAGTTCTCTACCAAAGTTAATTTATATTATATAGCATCTATATGATGGAATGAGAGAAGTGTTTTAATACAGGTGAAAAATCAGAATTATTTGAAATGAAAACTCATGTTAAACAAAAACGTATACTTATTCTAATTATTGCTTTTGATTTTTATGACAGCAGTCTTTGGAATTGTTTGTAGACAGTTCAAAAGACAATCTACAAAATGAACTTAATGTTATAAATGCAATATATGAAGTTTGATTTAATAATTAATGTTTAAAACCTCAAATTCTTTATCAACCAGTGATGGAAGAAAAAAATCTTCAGTAATTTGAAAATGTAAATGAAATTAAATATTTTGTAGTTTTACGAGTAAAAAGATAAACTTAAATCATGAGGTTTAGCACTTTTTACCATGTTCAAAAATAACGATATTTCATCATAAGAAAATAACCACTGCTAAATTAGTTTTATAGAATTATTATTTTATCTGATTTATTGCATGAAGTGAGAGTTCTGTAAAATTTTAAAAATAAAAATGCTAAGACCATAAAACCAATCAATACATTCTTCAATTTTCTAAATACAGTTCCCTATTAGAAAATCACACTCTAGTTTTATTGAACAATATGAGACTTCCTAAAAGAATGTTTGTGAATAATTTGAGCATGGTTTTCACAGAAGAAATAAACATTTAAATTATAAAAATTACCTCACCCATTTATAAGCCTACAACAATTAAAAATATTTCATAGGAGCCTCTAGAAAACAAGAATACAGAAAAAAAAACCATTTTATTAAGTGTTGGCATTCTAATGCTAACATTATTTATTAGAAAAATTTTTTAATGAGCGTTGACTGTTTAATGCCTTACATTAGTTTTTGGACAATTTTAATCAGTTCCGGACTCCTAAATTTTTACAATTTAAAATTAAATTTAAAACATTTTCCCCTTTCTTAAATATTAAATAATTAAATTTTTTAAAGCTAAGTAAAGAAAATTAGCTACTTTCAAGTGCACAATACTTAAAAATATAACAGCCACTAGAGAACAAGAGCACAGGAAAATTTTTTTATATCTAAAATTGGTTTGATGCTGACATTATTGGGAAACTTTATCAATTGCAATTTTTTATCAATTCTTGATTGTTAAATTTTTATAATTTGAGTTAAATGTAAAATATTTTTTGCTCTCATAAATATCAAATAATTATTATTTTTTTAAAGCTGAATAAAGAAACTAAACTATCTATAAATATACAATAATTAAAATTATTGCAAAGGGAGCCCCTAGTAATAATATAAGAATCTTAGCATTATAATCAAGACAAGAAAATAAAAGCGACAAAAATTATAAATGAGATTAAATAAATTATCAAAACAATAACTACTGATTAAATAGCTAACAAAATTACTCTGCGTGGTTTAGTACAGTAATAGAGTGGCAGACTTAGATGGTCATGGTTCCACCTCTGTCATTTCTGAAATTAAAACTTCTTATAAACTCCTGAGCAATAAATCACTCTTTTTTTTAATTATTCACACTTGACAAACATATGTATAGCTGTCATCAAAATAAGTATAACAATGAGTGAATTCATCCAACTATTTTGCAAATTGACTTCTTTTATCTTCAATTTTTCCTAGTATTGTATGCTTTTCCAAAGAGTTGTATCAACTTGTAATATGTTCAGAATAAGATAACTTGAGATTATATATTTATATTTCAAATAAAAGTTTAGATTTGATGCAAGATATCTATTTTTAAAGCTATGTTATCCTTACAAATCTTTCTCAAGATCACAACTTAAAAACATTAATATATCTCATATCCCATTTTTTGATGTTCAAATTTCATATCTAAAAAATCACCTCTGTTTTTATTTCTTATATTCTTATCAAAAAGTTCTGTTTAAAGTTGATGTTTCATATTTTCTAAGTGTATTTTTTATTAAGAATAATGATATGACTTTACTGCTTGGGAATTCATAAAAAGTTTGAACACCACTAAGTGTTAGAACTAAAATTAGTCCAAGGATCTTAAGCTCCGTAGTCAGAAGAGCTGCACTAAACCAATCGGGGCAAAAAGAACAAAAGCTATAAGTAATTTTTGCTTTACCATCAACTTTAAAACCATCATCATTCCATCTATTATATCTTCAGATTTTTTTTTTTTAATTTTTTTTAAATGTCATAGCATCTGCCAGGACGTGAACCCGCAACCCGGGCAACTGCCTGCTAGTGCAAGGCAGTCGCAGATTTAATAGTATTTTTTTTTTATTTTTAGTTACAATTGTAAAATACATTAAAGCTTACTTCTGCATCAACTTTAAATTCATGTTTCCTTTCTTACACATATTTTTTTTTCTTTCACCTAGGAAAAATATATTTAAAATATCCCCTCTTTTCTTCCAAAATGTAAGCTTGTGGTTAAGACCTGTAGAGGTCCTTACTATCACATTTTTACGCGCACATTCTTCAGGTTACAACCTTAGTAAATATTACTTTTCAAGTAAAATATTTTTAATATCTTTCCATTTACACTTGCAATGTGATAACCTGGCTGCTTATTTATAGTAAATTATAAAAAAAAATTATCAATAGATATATAAGAATATTATGGAGAAGAATTTGTTCTCAATAGATAATTCAAAACAGTGATTAGAATATAATTCCTATTAACTATTTTTAGACATAAAGTTCTAAGTTTTTTTGCAGCTTTTTTATCTATTTGGGGGAATGGATGTAATAAAAAAATTTTATAAATGTAATTTTATCAAATAAAACAACAACAAAAAATTCATTAAAAATATTTATTTTTTATTCCTGTTATTCTGAGAAGGGAAAAATATTTACATATTTAATATTAATAAAAATAAAAATAAAATACTAAGAATATTTTTTTTTCTCATGTGTCATAGCATCAGCCGGAAGCGAAGCTGAGACTCGACCACCAATGCTTGACTAATATTAAGAATATTATATATAATGTTACAAGTATTTTCAAAAATAATTTTGCACAGGAATCAGAATATTTTGAAATTACTTAAATGCTGTCTGCTTAAAAACAGTACGATGAATCTACTTAATAGACACTAATTAAACCATAATCCTTGGCCATCATTTGTATTACGTGGAAATGGATATCACAAAATTCCCAATAAAAACCAACTATAACCATGAAAAAAGGTTATTTAGGTTGGTTAAAAATAAAAAATCCATGAAATCAGATTAATCAAAATATTTCTTTATGTTCAAATGGATTGATTCAAGACACAAAAAAAGATTGTAAACTTTTAATTTTCATTGTAATCAAGATCATCTTTACAATCACTTTAAAAAAATTTCAATATAAAAAATATTTTCTATTTATAAAATTGACTATGATCACTCAATAATAATTTGAACATTTGGATCTTCTCTTTCTACAATATATACGTGTATGTATAAAATCCCACTAAATGCAAATCTTTGAAATCACCATCATCATTTTCAACCATTATCAATCCACTGCATAATAAAGATTTCTCTAAGTTTAATCCAGTTTCTTTGATCCATACTCTATCTTCTTCACAAATTACTAAAAAAACTTAACTTATTTCATTCACCATACATGTGGTCTCTTTCTAGGCTTTTTACAACTTTTTGGGACCCAGTTTAACATTTCAACTATCCATTTATTATCATTTCTTCTAGCAATATATCAAGCATAATTTCATTTCATTCTCTTAATTCTTTCAATGAAATCTGTTTGTTCTTTCACCCAATAGTTCTAGGCTTTTTACAACTTTTTGGGACCCAGTTTAACATTTCAACTATCCATTTATTATCATTTCTTCTAGCAATATATCAAGCATAATTTCATTTCATTCTCTTAATTCTTTCAATGAAATCTGTTTGTTCTTTCACCCAATAGTTTCATTTTTGATCCTTTCTTGTTACTACCAACATATATTCACATTTCATCGAAGGATCTGAAGTCCCTGGGTTGCTCTAAGCAAGAAATGGTAAGATACAACTATTAAAAACTTCCCATTTCAAACATATGGGCATATTTCCTTTTAATATTAAATAATTTCCATAAAAAGCACTTCAGTCAAGTTTAATTCTATGATTAATTTCATCCTTATATTCCTACGTATATTAATAATCTGACTAAAGTATTTGTAATTGTTAACTTCTATGTTTCAAACAATAAATATGATTAACAATCTTTGTTTTCTTTTTTCTGAGAAAAGCCATTGAACATTACTTAAGTATTTTTATCTTTTAGGTAATCACAATAAAATGCAATCTAAAATTAAAATCCATTGTCAAGCGTTGGTAGCCGAGTGGTCAGCACAGCTGCCTTACAAGCAGATGTCACGAGTTTGAGTTCGCAGGGGGAGTTCGCTTCCCTGCCGATGCTTTGACACATGAGAAAAAAAAAATTAAAATCCAATAAAAATAAGCATTACAAATAACAATTTATAAAATGACTATAAATATTGAAAAATAAATTCAATATCTTATATAATAAAATAGTATACTTAAATATTATAGTTTCTAAATGGAATTTTTGATCATTACATATTTATACGAATTATAATAAATTTATACCCTAAGTAAATATAATTATATAACCTTGTCTCTATTGCAGAATACTATAAAATTACAAATAGATTAATAAACAGATTGTGCCCAAAGTTCAGACCAGCAAATGTGAAGAAAGTTTTCTTATACATACATATAATTTATCCATTCTAATATACATTACAAACAAATTAATGCATATATTTAGATATTAAAAAAAATTAATTAATACATGAAGACTTAATCAGAAATTTTAAGTTTTTTTCATATGTCATAGCATCTGCCAGGGACGCGAATTCACAACCGTCTGTAACCAACTACTTGCTTGCAAGGCGTCTGACATGACCCCTCGGCTAACAACGCTTGACAAATTTTAAGTTTTCACTCATATAATAAGCTATTTTCACATAGTCTGACACACACACACACACACACACACACATAAATAGCAAATCACAATAGTTTTAATTTTTATATATAAACAATTATTTTATAAATCTGCTTTAAAAATAAAAATATCCCAAGCTTTTTATTATTAAATCAATAGAAAGAAAAAAAGAGTAAATGTCAGATTAAAATTTATGACAAATATATATATCTTATTTTATAAAGGTGTTAAATTCCACTCTAAACTAGCTGAAATTCTAAAGTACATGTACATTAATAAGAAAAAAGTTATAACCTTTACAGTTTAAATCAACTCTGTGAAATGACCTTCATTTGAAATACCATGGATATTTTAATACTCAATTTAAAATTCTAGTCACTGAAAAAATAAGTTATATGATAATAAGTTAAATAAAAAATATACAGGTCAGTAAAAATCTTCCATATTTTTAATTCTCAATTTTCTGGCAAAATCAACTACAAGAGACATTTTAAGACTACATAGTTATCTTAATTTTCATAAAAACTATTTATAAATTTTAAGACTTTTTAAATTGCAAATAAATTTTCTCTGGATCTGTAATAGATGTAGTTGAAAATGTATTATTGTATATTGGATTTTTATACTTGGCTTGAAAAATTATTCAATTTCTGAAAGTACAAATACAGCTGATGTGTCAAATCTAAAGCCCAAGAACAATCTGAAAATAATAACATGATTTACCAAAATATTGTTGACTTTTATTTACCAGAAAATATAAGTAATATTTATTTTAAATTGTGATAAAGAAAAATACACAATACTTCAGTACTTCCTATGATTCAAAAAATTGTAGCACTACATAAAAAGGAAGTCATTTTTATTAATAAAATTAGACAAATAAAAATATTAATAAATAAATAATGATTAAGCTTAGAGGAAATATTTTTTATTAAATTAAAACATTTTTAAAATATAAAAAATAATATACAAAAAAATATAGATAAATGTATTAATATGATCAATGGTTTGATAAAATTGGGAGGGGAATGGTCACTGATAGATAACTGGAAGTGATAATATGAAAGTATAGAACCTTTAAACATCACACGATCACTATCTCCCATGCTTGATCATAACTGTTGTTAAAATTGGCAAAACTCTCTCCATATAATAGATCCTAAGATCTAGGTGCAGTGCTCTCCGATCCAAGGCTTCTCACTGATGAAGGCCACAAGCCAGAAACTAGTTTGGGGATATTGGATGAATATGCAATAGATAGGGATTTTATACACAACCCTTCTGACATCCATTGATTACTCTGTCTTGCTTTGAGTGGCACTACTGCATGGAGAGAGTTTTGCCAACTTTAAAATGAAAGTATAGATATGTATATGTATTGATAGTTTAAGACAGAAATTGTTTGTTTGAAAAAAAGAGAAATAAGACAATGTATAGTAGATGTATATATATTAATAGGGTCAATAGATCGATAAAACTGAGAGGGAAGTTATCAAAGTTAGCAAATTGGAAGCTGTAATATATGTGTACATATATGTCTTGATAGTATAAGATGGAAATTAATTGTTGGTTTGATAATAGATAGTGGTTATAAGGTAGGAAAAGATGAATAAGAGAATGTATAATGGATATTTTTATATTGGACTATTTCCATCAACTAATGTATGTGTTGAATGTCTTTAGAAAAATGTGTTAGAGCATTACCTTAAAATTCAATAATTAAAAATCTAAGGGCCTAGGTTTGAATCCCATGCTAGAAGGGAGAATAATACCTCTCGAAACATTGTGCATATACTGACCTGTTTATATTACTAACAGTTAGTGCATACACTAACCTGTTTGCTGTGATATTACTAACAGTTGGTACATATACTAACTTGTTTGCTGTGATATTACTAATAGTTGGTGCATATATTAACCTGTTTGCTGTGATATTACTAACAGTTGAATGTATTTGAAATATTAAAATAAAATTGAATTTTTCTAAAGACATTCAATACATGCATTAGATGATGGAGATAGTCCCATATAAAAATACAACTAGAACACCATCATAAACAAACCTTCAGGAAAACACTACAATGGATATATATATATACGAGTAAATTTATATAAAAAATAATAATAATGTTTTTATTTTTTCATGAATTTATTTCTAATGATGACCACTAGAGTATATAAAGCTATACAACATTCGTTGTCACATGATTAATTTTTAAAAAAAAACCGGCATCTTGAAAAGTTTCATTTTGTGAATGAAAATTGATTTGCTGATATTAAATTAGATTGAATGTAAATTCGATTTTCGATTTATTTATAATTCCACTAAATGAAAAATATATATATATATCAATTGCATGCAATAATTTAATATAATTACTACATTATTTGCATTTTATTATAGTTGAAAAAGTAATTGTTCCAATGAAAAATTTTCCAAATACAAACATGTTAATCACAGGGCATCCATTACTATTATCATTCTATTATTATAAATAAAATGTTCTAAATATTTACTCTTTATAAAATAGTTCAAGAATAGAATATACTAGTGTTTTTTTGAAGGTTTGTGATGATAATATTTTAGTTGTATTTATATAATGGACTATTTCCACCATCTCGATAAAGTACTGAACGTCTTTAGAAAAATTAACTTTATTTAAATTTTCTAATTACATTCAACTGTTAGTAAAAGAATACAAGTGGAGATTGATGGTGTATCAGACAGAGTGGCAAGATTAGTTATTCAACTTAATAATGGATACCAAATACAGATAATTCAGGTTTATGCCCCAACAAATTCTCATAGTGATGAAGTAGTAGAAGATTTTTATATGGATATACAAAAGATTTTTGATCAGACTAAACAACATTTTAAAATTGTTGTGGGAGACTTTAATGCTAGAATTGGTAAACAAATGAAAGATGAAAATGCTGTAGGTAAATTTGATTATAGTAATAGAAATGAGAGAAGATATAGACTTGTGGAGTTTGCAGAAAAAGAAAAACCTTTATAATATGAATTCTTTTTTTGAAAAAAATGTTAAAAGAAAATGGACATGGAAGCATCCAAATGAAGGTACAGTAAAACTGGATTATATTTTGACTAACAGAAAATACATATTTCAAGATTTTAATGTTCTTAATAAATTTAAAACAGGAAGTGATCATCGATTAGTAAGATGTAAGATACGTGTTATTGCAAAACTAGAGAAACAAAAATTATTAAGAAAAATAATACTTATAGTTGATATTCCTAATCTTCAGAAACATTCTAATGAATTTAAATTAAAACTTGCAAATTAGTTTCAAGTATTAGTAGATTTTTAATATGATTCAGATTTGACTGAAATTAATAAGAAAATAACTGATACATTTTTAAAAATTGCAACAAAGACAGCTGGTAGAAAAAATCAGAAAATGACCAATAAAATTTCTACTGAAACTAGAGAATTTATGAAAAATAGAAAGAATATGAAGATACATAAAAATGATGTATTAAAAAGGATTGAATATCTCGAATGTTGTAAAATAGTGTGAAAAGAGTTGATAATGACATAAGAAAGTATAATTGTGAACTAGCAAGGAAAGATGTAGAAGAGAATAAAAGTCTCAAGAGTATAAAACAACATTTTGGTATTGGTATGAAACTTATATATGCAATAAGAAAAAAAGATGAAACTATTACTAATAAGAGAGATGACAACATGAGTTCTATCAAAAAATATATAGTAATAAAGAACAAATACTTCCTACATCTATTACATTTTCTGAATTTTCCAGAATTTTAAATGAAGAAGTAAGACATGCAATTAAATTTATTAAGAAAGAAAAAGCTCCAAGTAATGATAGAATTATAATCAATGTATTAAAAAAAAGCAGGTAAAGATATAGAAAAACTTTTGGCAAAGTTATATACCAAATGTCTAAGTGATAAAGATGTACCAGATGATTGAATTATGCATTATTAATATTAATATTTTAAAAAAGTGATAAAGAAGATATTAGAAATTACAGGCCTGTCAACCTTTTATCAGTTTTATACAAAATTTTTACTAAGATAATTACAACTCATCTACAGAGAACATTGGATTTCAATCAACCAAAAGAACAAGCTGGATTTAAAAGTGGTTTTAGTACAGTAGATCATATCCAAGTATTTAGAGAAGTTATTGAAAAGACCAATGAATAAAAATTGCCATTATACTTTGGATTTGTAGATTATGAAAAGACATTTGATTCTATAAGCACTTCTTCAGTGATTAAAGCATTGGACTGTCAAGGTGTAGACCTAGGATATTACCAACAGCAACAATTAGATTACATAATGATACTAGGAAGGTTAACATTGAAAAGGGTGTAAGACACGGTGACTCCATATCTCCAAAACTTTTTACAGCAGTGCTGAGAAGTATTTTATGGATTAAAATGAGAAGCTAAAGAAGTAAAAGTAAATGGAGATTATTTAAGTCATTTAGTTTTTTCAGATGATGTAGTTGTTTTGGCAAATAATGCTTCAGAGCTTCAAGAAATGTTGCAAGAGTTATCAAATGAAAGTAAGAAAGTAGGCCTAAAGGTAAATGTTTAAAAGGCTAAAGTAATGTCTAATGTATTTTCTCAAAAGATGAAAATAAAGATTGATTATGATGAGTTAGAAGAAGCTAATAGCTATAAATACCTTGGACAGATTATTACTGTAGATAGAAACATAATGGATGAAATTAATCATAGAATTAAACTTGGTTGGAGTGAATTTAGTAGAAATAAATACTAAAAGGAAATATACCTATGTGTTTGAAAAGGAAGGTTTTTAATAAATGTACTTTACCAGTTCTTACTTATGGATCTGACACTTGCACACTTAATAGAAGAGCAATACAGAGACTTCAGATCACTCAAAGAAGTATGAAGAGATGCATGTTAGAAGTAACAAGAAGAGATCGAAAATGCATTATATGGGTAAGAGAACAAATGAGTGTTACTAACATCATTGAATGCATTAAAAGACTGAAGTGGAGTTGGGCAGGATATAATTGCTAGAAGAGATGATAATAGATGGACAATTGAAATCTTAAACTGGATTTCAATAGTAAAAGACCCAAATAAAGACCACATATGAGATAGATAGATGAAATAAGAACGTGTGTAGGGATGATGTGGGGAAGAGAGGCTAGAGATCAGAGAAAATGGATTGAACTTGGAGAGACTTTCATCCTACAGTGGATTGCTAATGTTTGACAATGATCATGATGATTTATGAAGAATATACTATTTTTTCATTTTTTTTTTACCTGATGTAGAATATCCAAATATAGAATAAATAAAAATTATTGCAAATGATAGTGCTCAAAAATAATAAAGATTGACAATGGGGGGAGGGGGGATTTTTTTAAACTCTGTTTCATTTACAAAATTTTTACAAGGAAAGGCATAAATTAAATAAAATAAATTCATTACACTATTGCAAGAGAAATAATGCAATGTAATTTATCAATGCAATATACTAATTTGTTCCAAATATTCAAAAATAATTACAGCCAAAATTAGCCCTAGCCAAACCAAAGAAATAGACAAAATTTAGAAATAAATTAGTGGCCCAAATTAAAAAATCTAATGTTTAGTAAATAAATAATTATTTGTCAGTGTTTGAAAAAATGGAAACTTTTTTTAAGTTTCCAGAATGTGAGAAAACATGTTCTAAAATTCATTATTATCATTAAAAACCATTCTATATTAAAAAATGAATCTGATCTACTCTTAAAGAAAAAGAAAAAAAAAGATGAACAAAAAATTAAAAATGAATGTTGTAATGACTATACAAGCCAATTCATGACCCAAATATGTCCACATTTATTATATGTTGCTCCCTTAATATATTCATTTGATATCTTGCAATGTAATGAACTTATTATTTAGTGAAATACTTAATACTGCTTAATTAGTATTACAACTTTTTAATTCACTAAAAGATATTTTTTACATGACCAGTAGATTCAATAAACTCAAATCTTGCAATTTGAAGAAAATACTGACTGGTCTTATGATCTTACTATTATATTTCCCAAATACTATGAAGCATATTTTAACTTTTAGGTTAAATCAATAGAATATACATATCTCATTTACATATGATAAATTTGGCAGATTAGTATCTCTATATGCAATTAATTTGGTTGCAGTAGTTATATAACTACAATAGTCTGAATTTTAACTTGTTAAATATAGCAGTAACTCAATGCAGTCTGTGTTGTGTCTCAACATATGAATCTATAAGTTATCTTACTGGTAAGAATGGCTGGCTAGAAGGCTTAAAAATCCTCAAAAAATATTCCACTGAAAAAAAAAAAAAATAGAATTGCTATATTTTGCTTAACTATTTTAGTGTTTCAACATCCAGATCTTTAATTTAATCTTCCAACATCTCAAGATCTTCAAAAAATGACTATACAATAAATAATTATATTATTATAGTTAAATAAAAGTAGCAAAAAAAATTAAAGAAAATAATTTTAACAATGCATTTGCAATATAAATATTTATTATAGAACATGACATCATCAATCCAGCTGGCAAAATGTATTTCCTTTTTATTGCTTCTCAGAAAATAGCAGCAAGTAAGAGATATTTAAGCCTGTTAATAAAAATAAATGACTATTTATTCACAGGTATTTAAAAAAAACAGCTAATTAAGAATAGTTAATAATGTAATTTTTTCAAGTTGGCAAATCATATATATATAATTTCTGATCTTGATATGAACACTGTTAATAAGCATTCTTTTACTTATTAGATTTCTCATTTAATGCAAAATAAATAAAGTGTTTATTGTTTTTTTTTTCATGTGTCATAGCGTCTGCTGGGACGTGAACCCACAACCATCTGCAACCAACTACTTGCTTGCAAGGCGGTTGCGATGATCTCTTGGCTAACAACGCTTGACAAAGTGTTTATTGTTATATGCAAAAATATATTAATTATCTAAAAAAAAAAAAAATTATCTGAAAAACATAACCCCGATAAGCTTATTAATAATACAAAAGATAAAAGAAACATTGAAGAACCCCCCCCCAGGTGGTATATAGAATTGTGTGCCCTCAAATGGGGTGTGATCCTGTTTATTATGGAGAAACTCGTAGCACAATTGGCAATAGATTGGATCAACACAAATACATATATACAAGAGCAACAACCAAAAAAGGCAGTTCTGTATTTGCTGACCATCAGCACGAGCTCAACCACAGGTTTGAACCCTCCAAAGCTGATATATTATGCACAGTAAGGAATGACATCAAGAGAAAAATTAAGGAAACTTGTTTTATCACCAGTGATGTCAAATCAATTAACAGAAAGAACACTTGTTTTGCCATTTCCAGAAAATGGATAGTATAGAAATAATTTCGCATACATTTGCATATAATAACATTAATAATATAGAGACTATGATTATGGAGCGGCAAGGGTTCTGGAAGTGCTTAGTCTGTAGAAATTATAATAAAAAAAAAGCCTACAAATTATATAAAAGTTTCACTGCAATGCAGCAGTGTATTATTAATAATAAATAAACAAAAAATGAAAACCATTGCTGTAATGATGAATTATTTTCAGTTTTTTTTTATTACCCATATTTACCAAATAATTATTTTTTAATATAACTCAAAAGTTTTGATTCCAAGAAGAAATAATTCATTTATATGTTTACATATAATAAATAAATGAATCAGTTTGTTTATTAACAGTACTACATCAAAACTTTGCATAAAGAAGTCATTCTTGCTCTTCCGGCAGGGCATCCAGGTCTTACTGCCACAGCATTTGTTTATTTTTAGTCTGTTTCTTTTAATTTATCAGATTTGCCAGAGAATTTTTTTTTACAAAATCATAAAACTGTACATATCAAAATAAATAATTTTTTATTACATTTATTAAAAAATTAATTTTGTTTACCTACTTATGATGAAATATTGTAATTCATCATCATTTTGTTAATTTATTTTTATGAATATAATAAATAAAACAAAAATGATAATACAAAGATTAATAACAGTGGAAATCAGTTATACTGATTTACTTGAAGATTACTTTGACTAGCATGCAGATTATCTAATATTCATTTCCAAGTATGTCATGAATTTTTCTGTACAGTTATGCTTAAGAGAGTATAAGCTTTTGTTTGTGCCGTCATTGTTTTATTTTGAAAATAACCTTTTCTAATGATACAAATATATGTTATCATAGAGCTTTAGATATAATAAAACAATAAATTCATGTTGGTATTTGGAATCTATTCAAAAACCCATCAATTGTTAATGTGTTGAACATTGTATTAGTTAATTAAGCTGTATGACGTACATTTTGGCAATAGTATAGTTAGCAATATAAATAAAAGATTATTTACTTTTACATCAAATCTGGATTATTTGAAATTAAAACTGTGACAGCAATGTAAAATCATTTTAAAAATGAGAATAAACATAAATAAAAGCAAATTAAAATAAATCAATTTGAACTTAAAATATTTATATAAAAAAGATTAACCTAGCCTGTTAATGTCAGCAGAAAAAATAGAATGAAGATATTAAAATAAATTTAAAATACTTTTGCTAGGGGGTTTAAAAAGATTATGCATGTTTAAAATGGAAAGTATTAATCAATGTGTTATCAGTTGAATTTCAAATACTTTTGATATAATAAAAATTTATTACTTAAAGTAATTATTTTTTTAAAAAATGCAAAAATTCTCAATCTGTAAGTAAAACTGTTTTATAATCTGAATTATCTAGATGCTTGGGAAATCATGTAATGCTTGGGCAGCAAATGATGGCGTTGCACTTTGATCTAGGAATCATTAGTACTCAAGTTTAACATTTTACCATTACACTAAGGTGACTGAATCAAAATATAATTATAATTTTATATTTCATTTTGATAATACTATTATAAAATATATCAAAATGTAATTAGTTGTTGCATCTTTAATAGAAAAAAAAAATCACAGGCTACAAGTTTTAAAGTTTCAAAAAAGTTTAATAAAAGTTAGACTGTCACAGTTAATCACAAATGATCTCCAAGTAAAAAAAATTTGCTTGAAGCTGTCTTTTAACACAATAATAATATATATATTTACAAATATAACATTATATAATTATATATATTTATTTACAAAAAAAAAAAAATATTGTATTAACAGATGTTCAGATGTGCAAATATAAAATTTGTGATTATAGTGGCTACATTTAAACTCACCATCTGTATAAATATTAATAGCTATATATCATCAAAAATGATAAATATGTTTCAAAGATAATTGTTTTTGTCAGATGCCTTGATACTAAATATATATTCTATTCTTATAGTCTCTGCTTCATAAGTGATAACCAATGTTAAAACATTGCGAAAAAGAATGTCTCACTTTTGTAATATTAAAACTCAAGTTTCTCCACAAATATCAGAAGCTGATTGCACAATAAGGAAATTTTTTTTTAAAAGAAGTTTTAAATGTAAAAATAAAGTTTCTTTTAATCTTAAAGGAACTATTATAATAATATCAATATGCAGAAATACATTTTAAAATGTTAAGTTTTAAAATAATTTATTTTTTTTCTACCAAAACATAAGCTTGTGGTTAAGACCTGTAGAGATCCCTACTATCACATTTTTACACACACATTCTTGAGGTTACAGCCTTAGTAAATATTACTTATAATTTATCACAAATTTAAAAAAAAAGTTTTATGGAAAACATTTATTCATTTTATTTTTCTGCAGATTTAAATTAGTAGCATAAAACTGTCATTGAAGTAAATTTTGGGGTTTTGATTTATTAATTAATGACAGCCTATAAATATTTTTTCTAAATTATGTGATCTATTTATTCTTAACTTAAAAGATTCACATTTCGAAGCCATTAAATATAAACTGAATGTATGAAGGATAAGTTCTCTAAATAAAGATAAAGTATTACAATCAAGTGATAAAATTTGATCACTGGTGGTAGTAGTTTGGTAACTTTTGAAAATAATTTATTCTAGAAATTAAAGTTTAAACCTATAACTATATTGTAAATAAGAAACTTTCTAAATGACCTGCAGAAAGCAAAAAGTAGATTTTCTAGCATTCATCATCGATAATTTTTAGAAAAAATATCAATATATAAATATTTTATTTTGATTTTAAATATAATTTGTTTAAATAAAATATAGCACCACAGAAATGCCAATTGTTTTATCAAGAAATAATGAAGTGTGGTAAAAGTATAACAGCACAACACAGAGACTTAACATTTATACATTCATCTTATACCATCACTGTAATAATTTTTACAAACAAGTAATGTGGCAAAGGGTTGTAAAACCTGTGATTTCCTAACATTTACTTTGCTTATTGGCTTGAGTCTCTGTAGTGTTTCATCAGTTCGCTTCAGCTGATTGGTTGAAATTTTGCTTTCTTTTTTAAATTGCATTAAAACCATAAGCATGGTGTCAATAGAAATCCTAGAATTCATTGCTGCTTAGTTCCATCTTTCAAATGATGTATCTTACATTGATATTGGATAAAATTTGAATTTTTTATGAATTTTTTTAGAAGTAGACGAATTTATTTTCTGGTCAATTTACACGGAGTGATAAAGGCAGAAAATCTTTAATGGCCTTATAACCCTAATATAATGAATTAAAAATTTGCCAATAATTCAAATATGAAGGCTTTCAACACAATATAAACGTAATCGCGTAATCACAGAATATCGTAAGTTATTAATTTTAATTTTTAATATTTTAATTTTTTTACATTATTTGATGAAACAGTATATTACTTTGTTTGTATTGGTGTGTGTGTTTTAGTATATAAATTATATAATATTAAAGAATTTATGCTCTTTATTATATAGTATATAAATTTGTATTCAAATATAACAAAAGTGGTTTTTGTATCGTGTAATTTTGGGCCTCTAATCTAAGGTTAAAGCAACCTTATTTTATAGATATAATGATTCTCAAAAGGTTTAATAATTTATTTTACTATGTTTATATTTGTATTATTGTGTATGCTCTTGCATCATGTTTGTATAACAAGTAATGATTTACATATATAGAGCAGTGAAATGTAAATTTTAAAAACTGATAACCAAAGGTTGTAGATTGCAATTGATAAAGCAATCACAAAATTTACTGGGCATAGTACCATGTGAAAATATAAACACTTTAAATCAACAGAAATTTCAAATGACATGTGTGCAGTGGTAGCCACCTGGTTATGCATATGCCACATGGAATTGTATGCAGGAAAAGAATCAAATTCTGATTCTTGCCTATGGCTTGATGCTCATACTGTGGAGTCAGTAGTTTTGCCACATCTTGCATTTCATTATTTTCAAGTCTATAGCTAGAAAATGGGCTATATGCAAATAAATTATATCTCTGTGGAACAATAAATAGAACAAAATAGCATTACTGGTATGCATAAAGAATATAAACATCACTGATGTACACAAAAAATATATAATGAAGAGATGAAACTCATTTATCAGTGATACAGACAGTAGCCTACAATTTCTAGTTTTAGATAGACAAGAAGCTAATTGCTATGATGACAAATGCATATCTACCTTCTGAAAATGATTTGCTTTGTATCTTTTATTAGGATGTTTTCTTATAGATGCCTTTGAGATTTGTCAACTTTTGGAATACAAGATAAAAATGAAAAATTCTTATGTGAACACTTTTGGAGATTCTGAAGCTACGGATTATCTCAGGTAAGAAGTATTATATAAGGTTTGAAAGATAATTTTGTGAGGAATACAAAGAAATTATCAATGAAGATGTAATTTAAACTTAGTTAATGATAAATTAGAAATTATGAACAAACAATAAAGTAATAATTATGTCGGATGTTGAAATTTCTTTTTTACCTTATTTTTTAAATGGTTATTACTATTTGTCTTAGACTTATTGTTTTCCTTAGTTTTTCTAGTTTCTATCAATGTAAAGTTTTTTGCTCAAACATTATTAAAACTTAAGTTATTGTGAAAATTGTGTCTCAGGTCAATTGTTTTAAAAAATTCAATATGGCATCTGGAGAATCAACCAGTTATATAATTTTATGGAAATACAAGATATTTGATGAGAAATGTGCAGATAATATTCAATATGGTATTATATAGTCACTATTTCCACTATACTCTCAATTTATATTTAGAATTTTTGTTCAATAATTATACCTCACGAGCTGAAATCTGCTAACCATAAATGCAAAAAAAGTCATTGAATTCTCTTCAATTATGATCAGAGCTTTTAATTATTAATTGGAATTGGTTAAAGTTTTCAAATCAAGCTAATGAGATACTTGTAATAAATGTCTGTACTATAATACTGGAAAATAGCTATATGGCTTCCATTTAGAAATTGAAACAAAACAGAATGTAAAATTTCACTCACTTATCACTGACTTGTCACCTGCTAGTAATATATGGCATAAATAATTAACTATTACAAATTATGGCATGTATAAAAGACTATTTGATAGAAGGGAATTACTCATAAATTACAGCTCTAATCAATCCTTGACTCATTGTGTTATACTGCCCTCATTTAACTTAGCATTGGACTCATGAAAGACATAATTTCAACTACTGTTTATTAGCTTGTTGCAATACTTTACAGTTTTAAATATTGCCTGTGATTAACACATTTCTCTATCTAAACCAATAAGTTCAATTATACTACTCTATCTATAATAAATACTAATGTATTCTTAAAACAATTATTGCCAAACACATTCTAGTTTAATATGATTTGAAATATAAGACAATCATTAGTATAGTGACATATCTCTCCGAAAATTATCCAACTGCAAAAACTGTGGCAAGTTATGTTGAAAATTCCATAACTTTCAATTCTATTCTTTGTTTAACATGAAGTATGTAAATAGTCTGCTGAATAAATCCCTTAAATACTATTTGTCCTTGTAGATTTCATTAATTTTACTGCAGTAATCTTATTTAGATTGAGTTGTATAGGGATAAGATTATTACCACATTTCAAATGTTCAATTAGCATGTATCTACATATAAAACCAGCTATTTTTACTTTAAAACTAAACTTCATCTTCTGATAAATTAATGGTTAACATTAAAGATAGTAATATAAAGTCAGAAAACAAAAACTAAAATTTCTATAAAAAAAATTAAACCCAGCAGGATTACCAAAGTAAGGCCCCAGAACTAAAATAAAAAATGATTATATTGTGTTAACTATGGAATATTTTAAAAGCCAAGAAAACCTCTAAGAGTGATCTTTATATTTAAATTAGAATTTTACTTCAATTAAATATTGAGGATGTCCTTTAAAGAATAAAAATAAAATAAAAATGATGTTTTGCTCTCAGAAAAGTAAAATAAAATGAATCAAATGTTTCCTGCTTATAGATAAATTATTTCCCTTGGCATTCATTTGACAATTAAATCTGATCCTAGAAAAATTTATTTTACCTCAAATAAATAATTTTGAATAGCTAACTGACTGGTCAGGGATTTAAAAAAATATTCAATACTAACCCAGACTTGAATTTGAAGTCATAGGCATTACACATTATGGACTAACATATTTACCATTACCTTATAACATCCTGCATTATGACATATGTATTATTCCATGTTAATCAAACACAATTTGGTATCAGTTTAGTGAATAATAATACTAAATATAATTTTCCTAATGTGCTTTTTATAAGACATGAACAACACATTTCTTGCCAGTCAAACATTTATTTTATACTTTACAATTACTAATATATTAGCACACACTGTCATGTAGATATAGGTTATTAAATATACAAATTCTTCCAAAAATGAATGTAACATTTCTTTCCAGTACTAACAAATGAATATTGCCAATAATTTCTCTAAATAAATTTTATTATATTTCATAAATATGAAGAAACAATTTTACACTAAAAATAAACATAAGCATCTAGTATTACTTTTTAATAAATGTGGATATTAATTTACAAATTTACCCATTATATAATTTTATTTTTAAGTATCTAAAAACATTAACTAGCTAAAAAAAAAAATGTGTAAGTAAAACATCTGTTTGACATTATATCAAATTATTTTTTCAATATTTTAGTAAACTACCAGATAAAAAAATATATAACTATGTAACAATTTGATAATGTTTAGATAATAAATATTGGTATATGTGTGCATAAGTATATATATATAATAATAGAAAAAAAAGTTAGCAACATCAAGTGCTTATATCTTTCAGTCTTCTTTGGATTTGTAAAGAATATCAATTATGTATTATCAGGGCAAGTCTTTATAGACATAGAGTGATTACATATATGAATTTATTTTTGATATTATCATCATTAATTATCAACTAAGAATATCCATCCTCTATTCTGTCAAATTCTTGCTTCTTCAACATTTCACCCTTTTATAATTTCATAATCCTGTCAAATATATACTTCAGGGATCCCCAACCCTATGCCTGCAGGCACCATGGTGCCCGCAGACCATTTTACATGTGCCCGCCACTATCTGAACACGATAAAAAATTATTTATCTGATACAAATACATTTAATTTTTAAAATTTCTTATAAATATTTTATTATATTGTAATCAAATTGTAGGGCATACTATACTTTTACAGCATAAAAGAGTCTATCTCTCAGTCTGCCAAGTGTATTATTAACGATATCCAACTATAAATTTACATTGAAAAAATAAATGGCGCCCACCACCTGGACGGTATTATAGAATGTGCTCTTAAGTGCAAAAAAATTGAGGACCCCTGATATACTTCATAATACTTTTATCTTTAACTATATTGGCCAATCTAATTTCATTTCTTCACAATTTTTTTTTAATAAATAAACTTTATTTATTTAGTGTTTTCAATGTATTTTTAATATTATCCTTCCAACTTATTTTCCCCATTTCTTAAATACCTAATTCTTTGCTTTATATGAAGCTACACCTCAATTAAATTCTTAATAAGCTTCTTTCTTATATATAATTTTAATAAGATTCAGAAAAATTACTCTTATCAAAGGTAAACGAAAAGAACAAATTGTATAAGATTTTTAAAAAGTTATCTTCTAATGAAAATTTGAGAGCAAGTCCTATATAATAAATCTGATTAAATCTAAAATGTTTATCTATTTTGCTCAAATTGATTCTTTGAAATCAACTAAATGGTCTGCAGTTAAAAAATATATTTGAAAGGAAAGCTTTTCATAGTTTTCTAGATTAAAGATGAATGAAGTATCTGGTAATGAATAATTCAAAGTCATAGCTGATTGCTTCATTCACTATTTTGGACATAGTATGGAATTGTTAATGAATAATTTTACTAATAATTGTAAATCTCATTATATTTTTGATTATGAGAAATATGTCAGGAATTCTTTATTTTTAAAGACATTGAAGATTTTAAATGTTAGAATCTCAATATAAAATAAGACATAAAAAAAAAGTCAAGCGTTGGTGGTTGAGTGGTCAGTACAGCTACCTTACAAGCAGTTTTCCCAGGTTTGTGGGTTCGCTTCCCGGTCAATGCTTTGATGCAGGAAAAAAAAATGTTTTGGTTTGGAAGATATTTCTCAAAATATTAATTGGAAATGATTCAATTTTATTATCAGTTTTATTCTTTTTTGTTCAATTTCCAGATTGCTTAAATTCTTCTGCTATTAAATCTACTTATATAATGGAGACAGAGAATGTTTGGAAAACTACTGGTCAATTTTTATTTTATCAACATTATCCTAAATTTTGGGCATGTGTATTAAAAATAAGAGTGTATTTTCACATATAGAATTTGTTTTTTAATAAGAAAATTGTTTTTTTTTTTTAACTAGGCAAATCTATAGAATGACTTTATCTAAACATGCTTCTGATATCACTTTATCTTTAGAAAAAGATCATAATAAATATTGGTGTAATTGGATTTATGAAAAGCATTTGACTGTGTTCCTCATGATTTATTATTAATTAAATTAAATTATTTGGGTATGAGGGATAACATGTTTGAATTGTTTAAATTTTATTTAAACAATATGATCCAGTTTGCCAAAATTAATAAATTTTGAGTATTTCTGAAATAATCAGATGTAGACTTCATCAGTCTTCAGTCCTTGAATCTTTTGTTGTTCACTATTTACATTAATGATTTATTGAATCTTTTTCTAATTCAAACATTTTTTGTTTGTGGGTGATACTGTCCTTATGCTATTTCATATAGTCTACTAGAGAAAAGTGTATATGAGGATTTGAAAAATAGCTTAATGAATGAATAAAAATAAATTTATAAATATATATTATACTTTTTGAAAAATATTTTAGTAAAAGACAATTTAATTGAAATATCTCGTCTAAATCAATCTACATTTCAAAACATTATTATATTTACAATATTACCAGTTTGGTTTTGAATGAACAGTCATTCATATTGGGATAAACACATTTCTCTCTTCAATAAAGCTTGTTAGAGCAATTAGCACCGCTCATTATTTACATTTCATAAACTATTAAAATTCTCACATAAATTTTCCTTTCAACTAAAGACATAATCAATGAGCCATCCCACACATAAATGTTGTATCTTATAATCACCCACAAATATTTTAAATAAATGTAGCAAACTTCAAATGTTTAATTAAATATCTTATTAAAAAAAAAAAAAAAGTGTTACAGTTTTAATTAGAAACAGAACCAATATAAAAACAGAAACTTAGTCAAGCATCGGTGGTCAAAAAGTCAGCGACGGCTGCTTTACAAACAGTTGTCCCAGGTTAGCGGGTTCACTTCCTGGCTGATGCTATGACACATGAAAAAAAAAAAACAGTAACTTAAAACTATGAAATATCTACTGACATTTAATAATTTTTATTAGACGTTCATTAGGCTAGAAATTTTCCAATAATTAATAATGAGATATTACTTTATATAGCGCTGTTTTATGTAATAGTAATATTAGCAATTAAGCCAATGCACATGCGCTTTAAAGATAAATTATAAATGAATACTCATTTTTCCAGACTCGAGATATAGTATTTTAGAAAGAATGAAATGAATCCACCCATTCTTTCGACCTAAACGTTTAAGTATGAGCAAATTGTAAAGATTTCGTTAGTGTCATTCATTCAAACATAACAAATGTAATTTAAAGTGAACACTTTCCCGCTCTTATTTACATACACTTAAGATTTTCCCATACTTAAACGTTTGGGTCGAAAGAATGGGTGGATTCATTTCATTCTTTCTAAAATAATATATCTCATGTCTGAAAAATGAGTATTCATTTATAATAATTAATAATATTTATGTAGTGTAATTTTCACTACATCACTCTCATGGAAGATAGGGTATTTTAGCACCTTGTGTGGAAATGTAATCATAAACATCAAAAGATGTGAAAAAAATATATGATCCCTAAGATGTACATTCGTAATGACCCAGCACTTATCAGTTGGCCCAGACCATAACTCTTGCACATATTTTTATGACTGTTCAGTGTAGATAAATAGCAAATTACTACAGTTTGTTTGATAAGTTTCAAACTACCTGCCCTCACAACTCTGACACAAACCACTTAATGAAAGTGTATTAATAATTTTTATTAATCATTCATTAGATTAGAAATTATCCAATGACATCAAGTAAATTGTAGTAATTTGCTATCTGCATACACTGAACAGTGATAACGATATGTGTAAGAAATTGTGGTCTGGGCTAACTGATGAGTGCTAATTCAGCACAAAATGTGCATCTTGAGATCATACTTTTTTTTTACATATCTTTGTCGATATGTTTATAATTACATCTTCCACAAGGTGTTAAAAGTGAATAGAAATGAGTCCCTACCTTACTGTGAAAGTAGTATAGTGAAATTACATTATAGAAATATACTTTTTTTAAAAATTTAACTTTAAATTTCAGTTATGTAGATTTTGGTTTAAAGAAAAGGTGGTGATGATGAAATGTATTGTTATGATTTAATGACAATACCCCTTGAAAATCCAATTGTAGTCAATCATCTCACTTATGTATTTATATTACTGAATGTTAAAAAATAACTTCAATAAAAATAACTGAAAATAAATCTATTTATTTTATCTTTTAATCTAGTTAAATTCATAAGAGAATCATAAAATGACAAATAATGAGTGTAATTAATACTGTAATAAATTAATTGCAGTTTAATGTTTAATAGCAGAATAAAATTTTATAGTTTCAATTAAGATATCAAAAATAATGATATGTCAAAATGCCCTGAAACAATACACAACTGTAAAAATTGAAAAATTAGAATGAAATTATTTAGTTTAATATTCTAATTAGAAAAAAATATATAATGCTAGTTGAGTAAAATTTTAAAAATTATCATATTTATCTTGACAACTACCATAACAAATGCTGCACAACTATTATAAACATCAAAACTTTAAACACACAAATATTTAACTATATACATTTGCAAAGAAAATATGCATATACATCATGGAAAATTTATGAAGCTTTCTCTTAATCTTTGTTTGAAACATATAAATGAATAAAAAGTTCACATTATTGAATCTTAAATATATACACATAAAATGTCATGCTTCTACTAAGCTTTAGTTGCACTTTCATGTAGAAATTGTCATAAATAGGTTATATATTTACACTTTTTTTGATTTTAAATATAATGCAAATACATAAATTATAATAAACAATTACATTTACATAATAAAATATTAATTGCATCACATTATAAAGCTATATATATACACTGATATCTACTAAATTGCTATTTTTTTTCTTTAATATAGTTTTTAATTTATTTCCTTATAATATTATGAATTTTTTAATTCAGTAGATAAATTATTGAATAATTTAGGAAATTACTGATTTTTTTTTATCTTAGTTCTATATTTATTACAATAATCTGCAACTATGTATGAATCTGACTTCCTTAAAAATCATTTCAAATTGTATTAAAGTATATACATTTACATTTCTACATACACTATTATCATCCCTATCAGTTATCTGCCCAAAAAAGATCCCACATCACAATTCAGATCACTTTCTCTATAAAGGTTCTGGTTTTTCTTTTTGAAAACTCATCTGTTCTTTTTTTTTTTTTTTTAAATCAGATAAAAGTTTTTTCTTTAATCACTTTTTTTTTTTGTTAAATTTTCCACAATTCTTACCAAAACACTTAACAACCATCCACCCCAATCAATTAATCTTTTAATTTATTCTTTTGAAAACATGTATATGTCTAATCTTATCTTTACAATTATCTTCACCATTATTCTTCACACCCACATCTTTAAAATCCACTCTTTTTTCCTCCTTCTTTTTAATTATTTGTTACAAATTAAAATAAACAAATTTTTTTTTTAAAAAAAGTGCAATAAAATGTTTTTAAATGCAATGTTAAATATATTATTCAATATTTAAAAAAAGATTATCGATTTGATGTTATATTTAAAATAAACAATATACATATAAGGTAACTAACTGTTTTTCTTAGCAGATCAAATTAAAATCAAGATTAAAATAAATTTAACATTTTAATTTTTAATAAATAAATAAAAAACTATATTTTCTAGGCATTTTAATATTAGTAAAATTATTGTTGGCGAAAAATAAAACTTGTTATATATAAAATATCAAATGCCAGAAACTATATAATTTTATATTAGCTAATGATTTAATTTTGAATTGGTATATTTTTGTTTATATGGGAGTAAATCAAAAATTATTTGCACTCCAGTTATATTAAAACTTCTGTTGGCTGCATTGATTTATAAGCAAATCACATATGAGGTTGCTGTTTCTCCAGTTACTACTGTGAATTTTGACCATGTTATGCCAGCCTCCCATCTGTGATTTGCATGAAACAAGAGCAACATGCAGTGATTAACTTTTGTAGTCTGAGAAGGTGTCTGATGGATATTTATCAAAGATTTTGTACACGGTATGAAGAAAGTATTCCATCACAAGTAAGTGTGTGCGGATAGACAGAGAAGCTCAAAGAAGACTGCATAAGTGTCAACCATGAAAGAGCTGAATACTATAACCAAGCCTGATGACAATAATAAGTGTGCATATGAACTAATGCTGTTGGATAAACAAGCGACAATGAATTATGCGGCAAATCACCATGGTTCTTCCTATGCAATAATCTAACAGGAGTTTTGAAGTTTGGGTGAGATGGGTACCTAAACAACTCCCAGAAAAGCAAAAACAGAAACATTTAGACATTTCTAACAAAATTTGGATCAATACCCCAAGGAAGAAGAAAAATTCTTAAAAAGAATTGTTATTACTAATGAGACATGAATTTATCAGTAGGAGCCTGATAATAAATGTCTGATAAAAAAATGAAGACTATGCATTTTTGACTCAAAGCTCAGCCTAAAACATTTTTTAAAAAGCATGTTGAAAGTTGGACAAAGTTTACTGAAAATCAGGGAGATTATTTTGAAAATGATACATTTGTCTATTTTGAAAATATTATAGCATTTGAAACCCTTCATAGCTATATTATTCCAGCCACACTCCTCCTTTAAATAAAGAAAGCTCAAATTTTAGCATTATATTGATATATAGCAATACTTTTCACCAGCATTCATATGGTAGAGAGATTAATATAATAGAAATAATAATAAATTAATCTCAAAAAATTGAAAGTTAAACAAAAATAAGCAAAACTTTATATAAGGGCAATTTCAAAATAATAAGGTATTGTTCTATTAGCTGGTGTCAGCCGCTTGATGACATTATTTCTATGTAAAAACAGAGAAATATGCTGTTTATGTGGCTGCCGCCGATGGCCTTATTTCTATGCAAAAGCACAGAAAGAGGCCCTTTAACGCATCTGCCAGTGCCTCTATCATTATTTCTATGCTAAAAGCACAGAAAGATGTCATTTTGGCGGATGGCCTGCTGCTTTTGTGTTACGGTTATCCCAATGCTCATAGTTCACTACAGTATCGTGTGAGGGTATCTGGAATTCTGGCTATCACAACTCTTCAAATATGCATGTCAAAATAATTAGCTTACAACTCATCTGACCTACTATTACCTACTAACAATTGTAATCCCATCGCATCGCTTCCCTAGTCAATGTGGAACCTTCAAAAAATTCGGAAAGAGTATGGACAAGCAGGATTTCGACCAGCTCACGCAAAAAGTCACTTTTGCATGAGAACACGTCTTTGACAAATAAAGTGGCTGACTTTAAAATGGACAATTTCAAATTGTGACAACTGCTGTCCACAGAAGCCGGTGCGGTGAGGACATGCACAAATCTGGGTAAAGAGATGGGGATTAAGTTTAGTGATAACGCTTTAATTACAGAACTGTATTTTAATTTAGGACTGTGCCAGGAAATTGGCGAATTCTTTCTTGCAGCCAATCCATCATGCTCTGCAGCCACCCTTCTGCAGGCCATACACGAGAATGTGAAGCCCAGATCAACCAGCTATTCTGACTGCTCAAAGAGCTACAGAACCTCGGAGCTGCATGTTTCCAGCACATGACCATTAACCACTGCTACAACTTTTGCAGACCCCACTGCAGGTAACCTGGGGCTCGCTCAATTGGTGCAACAAAAAGCAGCACAGAACAGTCAGGAAATCCCTGGACAACTACCTGTGCAAGTTCATGTGGCGATGTTATCACAAAGCTGAAAACATGTTCGTGGCCATCTTGGTAGAGATGAATCTAGCCAGAAAATAGTTTTTGTTTGGATTCACTGCGTTAAATTGACTGTTGTTGTTGTTTGCAAGTTGATTGAATGATCCGCCCCATGTGGTTGTTGAAAAAAAATGACACAATTGTTTCCAATCAATAAACAGATCAAGATTATTTATTTCTTTAGTATTTATTTCTTAATATTACTTTTTTTGCAATTTATTTATTTATTTAGTATTTATTTCTTAAATATTATTTATTTTAATTTTGTTAAAAGGAAAAGAAAAATTAGTTTTTTTCCGCCAGCATCCCAGTAACATTATATTTCTGTGTTTTTTGTATAGCAACAACATCATCAAGTGCTTGATACCCGCTAATAAAACAGTACCAATAATAATAATAATAATAATTATATTGAAATGGTCATACAATATATCTTACAAAAAAAAACAGACTGAAAATTATCAAAATGGATAAACCTAGAAAACTGAGGGAAAAATAGCATGGTCAATGGAGAAATTTCATCAAGAGATGTGACATATAGAAGGAAAATTATTATCAACTTTAATTTAAAATGAAACATTTATTACAAATAATGACATATATATATTTAGCAAAATGTTTATTCATTAATTGAAGATTTTTATCAATTTCAAACTCTATTTTTTTAATCTGATTTTTATATATTTAGAATTTAAGATTTCCACCATAAAAAAAATTGCCTTTTTTTTTTTTTTACACAAAATCTTTGATTTATTAGATATTTTGGGAAACTAAATGAACTCATTGTCCAGAGTAAAAGTATGCTAGGAAAATTATATAAAAGGCACAGTTTGGAAAATTTTACACTATAAATAATTAAAAGGTACATGAAGAAAAGAAAAAAACAAATCTTTAAAAAGGAAAATTATGAAAAATAAAAAACTAGAAAATTCAGAAGTTAGATGTGGATGAAATACAAAATTTTGTTGCTGACAAAATAGATCACTTTTGATATGAATTAATAATCTCAACCACATTAAAGTTCTACATGTAATCTCATTCATGTTTCCATCTTATAAAATATTACATTTTTGCATGATGTCTTATAAATTAAGACCAATAAAACATCATGCATGTTACTATTTTTATTATCTAATTGAAAAACTTGATTACTATTTTAGATTAATATCAGTAAATTTTAATAAAATATGTACAGTATATCAAAGTATTGCTGGCTCTAAGACAATTCAAGTACTATTTGAGGACAGAACTTCACCAGGGTGGCAATTAATTAAAATTTACTTATGGGCAGCTATAATAGAAGAACGAATAGTAAAATGGGTAATGTTATCAACAGTATAAGAATTGGCACAAAATTTGAATTATAAAATAATTTGATTTTCTTTGCAAAAAAAAAAAAAATAGAAAAGTGAATATATAAATATATGAAATGTTTTCTCATAAAAATTTTTTTGTTAAATCAGTTAAGTTTTAATGACAACACTAGAAAGGGAGTGAGAATGGGACATATCCTCATGACATCTCTGATAGTTTATAAACATATATATATGTGTGTGTGGGTGCACATGTGCACTTTTGTAATTACTACTACTTACAGTATCTATGGTCAGCTGTAACTTTTAACAAATAAACAGTCTCTACATTTAAACTATCAGATTAAAAAAACATACACAATTCACTAATGATTATATTATACATACAGGTGAATCATTAAAAACTATAATCACAAAGCTAAGCAAAGTTTCTATTAGAAAAAGTATTTCTTTCATTTATAATTAAGTGTCAGATTACTCTTACTTTAATTAGCTATATATAAAATATATATCTTTTACATAAATAAAACAATGTAATATTTATAAAAAATAGAGTCATAGATCACATGACCCAATTCTCTTAAGCTTGTAAGATATAAACAATGAGCATTGACAATTGCTGAACAAGCTTTGTGATAAATGCTTAGCCAGAGAAAGCATTTAAAATATCTCTGTCAAGAAACCCCCCCGAAATCTCTGACCATGGTTTCATGCTTTGGCACTCATCAGAAGCGCTAGCATAGCTTCAGACACTAGATCTAAAAATACCAACCCAAAGCCAGCATTTATCTAACAGTTATCTATTGAGTGGTAAATCTGAAATTTTCAGACACCTACATGTTTTCAAACCCAGCTATCCAACTCAAATAGCTATATGGGGCTGAGAGATCTTCAGCCATACCATAGCTTGTTAAGTAATTGGCAATGCTCATTGTTTATATCTTACAAGCTGAAGAGAATTAGGTCATGTAATCTATGACTATTTTTTATTTGACTATTTATAGTCTCTGCTTTAGTCTTATGTGATGTTATATTGCTAAGTATTATGTGATGTTATATTGCTAAGACTAATAATATTTGGTATGGCTGAAGATCTCTCAGCTCCATATAGCTATTTGAGTTGGATAACTGGCTTTGAAGACATGTACGTGTCTGAAAATTTCAGATTTTCCATTCAATAGATAACTTTTAGATAAATGCTGGCTTTAAGTTGGTATTTTTAGATCTAGTGTCTGAAGCTATCCTAGCACCTCTCTGAGAAGTGCCAAAGCACAAAACCATGGTCAGAGGTTTGGGGGGGGGGGAGCTTCCTGACAGATATTTTAAATGCTTTCTCTGGATAAGCATTTATCACAAAGCTCGTTGAGGAATTGCAATGCTCATTGTTTATAATGTAATATCTACGTCTTTATAAATTTAAAAGTTTATATTGAATATTTTTAACTGTTTTAAAAAACTTAAAAACTTTATAAGATGGGCATTTACCATTTATAATGTTGTTGTTTTTTAATTATTTAAAAATGATTTATATATTATAAAAAATGCTTTTATTTAAATTCATCAGTAATAATGTACTAAACATCAAAAAAAAAATGTTTTCTTCAACCACAATTTTGGTTATATTTAATTGGAAACAAAAGTATGTGGGGAGAGGGGATAATTATCTAATGGTTAAATTAATTAATTTATTACTCATCAATAAGTTTTTTATAAAATATTTTATATATCATTTTTTATTTTCAGTATCCAAATATTTTTTAAACAATGTCGCTATATTTGTATATTTGAAATGAAATTCACTTGTTAAAAATTTTTTACAAGATTTTTTAATTTAATGAGGGCAGTGTTTTTAAAGAAGCAAGCTTTAATTAATCAATCAATAGAATCATCCTTCATTTCTTTTTCTCTCCATTTTAATTAATTGTAAATGCTTTTTAATGAATGTTATAAAATTAAATGAAAGCATATTTTTTAAAAATATACTGCCATTGAACTGATATCAACATGGTTTAAAATTCAGCATACCAACACCATTAGAGTGGATAACCAGCTAGACAATTCTGAAATATTGCACTGTAATAATGCCTAAAGTGTTTAAAATTTGAAAAAAATCCATATATGATAGAAGTAAGTTAAAATTTGGTGATAACAGTAGATCCAAATAAACAAAGGAGAATTTCTAAGTTAAATAAAAGTATTTAAAACCAAACTGAACATTAACTAAAATGTCAGTTAAATTTGTATAGATATTGACAGTCTTTAAATAGCCGATACCAGGCAAAGATTTTTTAAATAGAATTCACAATGAAACAATGAAGACATTACTTATCAGCTTTGCCAATTTGTAATTGATAATGATTTGAAAGTTTTCTGAACATGGCTTTATTTTCTAGCTAAAAATAGTAAGCTGAGAATGACTAAAGCCAACTATCTGAAGAAATAATCCTAAGCTTGATGGGAACTTGAAAAAAAATTCAAGTTTTATATGGCCAGAATTCAAACCCAGATTGCAAATACAGCAAGTGGAAGCACTATCAGTACAGCCTAAGACATACTTCATCTTTTTATAATGTGTACATATACATATATATTTATATACAATGATGAGCAATAAAAGTGGTAAATCTTCAAAAAAATAGATTTTTAATTATACTTATACAGAAATATTTTGGGGGATGAAAAATATTCTTTCAAAAGTAATTACTTTGAATAAAACAGAAAACTAATACAATTTTAGACTTTAACATATTATCATGCCTTTCATATTTTAGACATGTTCAAAAAGCAAAAGGATCAGAATTATTATTTAGTAAATAAATAATTTGGCAAATGAAGAGGGTAAAATGTTAGCAACATATATTCTTTCTCGAATATTAGCAAGAGTACACCAAATAGTCTAATAATTTCATGAATATAATAGTGGACAGTAAATTTTTGAGAAATAAAACTTAATATTTTTCTTGAATTAAAACTAAATCTATCAAAGCATAACTCTAAATGATTTTATCTTATCATTCTATATTGGATTTGTTAATATCAAGTTGCAACTTTATTTGTAAGAACACAATTATATTAAAATTGTAAAACCATTGAGAAAAAAGCATACTTCCTAAAACATTTCTTCATCTCTACATCCTTACAATTTTGTGGTGAATTTGCAGTAGAAATCTAAAATTTAGTGACAAACTTGATTATGTCTAATTAATGATCCTTTTTGATAAAGCTTTAATAAGCTGAAATAAATTCAAGTTCTAACATCATGTGCAATAGCATTTCATTTCTAGCATATATCAATAAATAAAAAAAAACTGGTATGTTTTCTTGAATTCATGGTTGCCACCATTTAATAATAATATAGAAAAAAATGGATTTCAATAAAGTTAACCTATTTCCTTGAATATTTATCATCACAGAGGTTAATAATTTCATCAGTTTTAAAATTAATTGAAAGATAATTCTGAATTTATATATTATATAATATTTTTATTTCACATTTTTGCATTATACAATACTTTTATTTCACATTTCTTTTCATCTTGAAAATTTTAAAAAATTACAGTAATACTTCTGATTAAAATTATAAAATGAAAATCTTACAAATAAAATAACTTGCATATTTTAAGTTTCAATTTTTACTGTCTTGTTTTAAGAATAGATTCATTCTGTAAAGTTTTCCAGGATAATTATTTTCAATGTTTGTCAATATATAAACATTTATACATTTATGCACACAGAATAAATAATTAAAATATATATATAAGAATGTAATATAATGTTTTCTACTTTATAATGACTTATTTTGTTTGTTGTTGTTTTTTTAATTAAGAAATAGAAAACAGTTGGTTGCAGACGGTTGTGGGTTCGCCTCCCGGCCGATGCTATGACATATGAAAAAAAACAAATAGAAAACTTTTTTTTAAAGAATAAGATCATGGTATTTAGTTCCACCAAAAAGTTTAAGTAATCCTAAGGCTGCATGATGTTAATTCTGCTTTATTATTAAATTTAACATTATTTAATCTCAAAACAGGTTTTATATTTTAGTATCAATTAAAACAAGTTATGTACAATCATAAGCCTTCAGGTGATATTTATATAAGAAATCTAACCTCTCTAATAATACAGCAGCAGAATTTTCACCATTTGAGATCTTTGATTTAACACACATCTCATATTACAAATGGATATCTATGATGTTATCTATCCAAAAAGTCTATATGGCTTGTCAAGCGTTGTTAGCCGAGAGGTCATCGCAGAGGCCTTGCAAGCAAGTAGTTGGTTGCAGACGGTTGTGGGTTCACGTCCCGGCGATGCTATGACATATGGGAAAAAAGTCTATATGGCTTACTTAAATAAAAATATTAATTTTTCAATTGAAATGAACCAAATTTAAAACCAACAGCGATTGCTTAACCAGTAAAGCACCTTTCACAAATTTAGCACCAATTATTCCTAGTTAATGGATAATAATTTATACATGAAATATATATTTTAAGTAATAACTATGACTACTTCTCTACCATGTATCAACACTAATAGAAATCATCAAGTCTACTTTTTTATATACCATCTCTCTGCTAGTTAGCCTAAGAGTAATGTGCTGATGATTTGAATTTATTGCCAGTGCCAGCAATAACTTTCAAATCTATCCCCCAAAACATATTCATTATGTCCCATAATGCTAATAGTTTTTCAACAGGTCTAATTAATAAATTGATATCCAATTACCACATATAAAATAATGAAGTTTAATAGAGTATACTATCACCGATGATGCATAGAATAAAGATAGTCAATGACTTTTATGTTTTAATAAAACAAAATTATCTTAATAAAATAATAGTAAATATTAACAAGATCACGTTTGATTGATTATTTATTTAATATTAACAAGAGTTTGAATGTAGTATAAATGAGCATTTTAGTATATGATACAACTTTTAAGATTTATATCATATTCCAGCTGCAATTTTATCAAAATAATCAGATTTAATGTATTTATATAATATAAATATATATATATATAATGTAAAATGTCTACTAAGAAAATATATGCATGCAACAAAAAAAATGTTTACAATATACTATCTTCTATCCTAAAACAATAGATAAGATTAAGTAATAATTTTAGAAATGCTTTATAAATTAATATTAAGAAATAAAAATTGACTATAAATTATATGAAATAAAATTCTCATCTAGTTATCTCGGACTTTTAATTTTTGAGCTCAAAAAATAAAAACTTAGTACCGTTTTAGAATAATCTTGAACAATTTGACTTTTCATGCACATGCATGAGATTCTTTCTAGATTATTTCAGTGTTTCTATGAACAAATAGGTCTTGTCTTCTTCCTTGAAGTTCGTTTGTGAATATTTTTCCCTTTTTCTTACTATTCTTTTCAAATTTTACTACTTTAATTTTCTCTCGTTTCATATCATTCCCAACTTCATGCATAAAGTTGAAAGCAAGTATTTGCTACTGATCAAATACATTTATAAATGTGACAAGGCATTCAAAATTAAGGCATATTATCTGGTAAAATCAACAGGATTTCATTAGGCAGACTTCCGAAAGTTTTCCATCTAGATAGGTTTTACATTAAGCTTAAATTCTGTAAGATTGGAAGAACTAGTAATGGTTTAAATTTAGTGGTCAATTCTTAAATTTCCAATAATAAGATAAAGTTTTTTCATAATACTATAATAGTGAATCTCTTCTTATTCTGCTTAAAATATCAGAAATTTCTTTAACTTCAAAGAGTCTAACAATTCAACTGCAGAATAAAGTTTGACTTGCCATATGTTGACCACTAAAAACAACTTACATGGAGCTCTTAAGGCAATTGTTTTCCTCACAATTGTCTAATCACTTCTCTGCTTTTTGAAACTGGGCTTTATATACTTTCTCATTCATGACATAGCCCTAAATCAAAAAACAAATCCTTATTTTTTGATAGTCAGTTAATTTTATACACTTGATTGTTTTTTTTTTTAAAAAGATTACAAACTTAATTATAATTTATTCTTTTTTTTTTTTCCTTTTCTTTTAAAAAACAAATTAATTACCTTTAATTAACTTACACAACTTTAATAAACAAGATAATCATTTTGAAAAATAAAATTATAATTGAAGTTTATAATTTTGTTCTTTCTTTTAAAGTAAAAACAGACATATTTATACAATTTTCATTATCATTTTCAACCAGTGTCAATCCACTGCAAGATAGTCTCTTCAAGATCAACTCATCTTCTCCGATCTCTAGCCTCTTTTGTCCACATCATTCCAGCACACTTCTTTATTTTCCATCCATCTCACATGTGATCTCTTTCTAGATCTTTTACAATCTTTTGGAATCCATCTATTATCATCTCTTCTAATAATATGTTCAGCCCAATTCCATTTCAGTCTCTTAATTCTTTCAATGATGTCAGTAACACCTGTTTGTTTTATCACTAATGTATTTCATTTTTGACCTCATCTTGTTATTCCTATTATACATCTCTCCATACTTCACTGAATTGTGTGAAATGTTTGTATTGCTCTTTTGTTAAGTGTCTAAGTCTCAGATCCATAAGTCGGAACTGTAACACACATTTATTAAAAAACCTTCCTTTTAATATTAAGTTATTTATTCCAAAAGCACTCCAACTAAGTTTAATTCTATGATTAATTTCATCCATTATGTTTCCAGCTGTAGTAATAATCTGACCAAGATATTTAAAGTTGTTAACTTCTTCTAACCCATCATTATCAATCTTTGTTTTTTTTGTTGTTGTTGTTGTTTTTGAGAAAATCCATTGAACATTACTTTAGTCCCCTTAACATTTATCTTTAATTCTACTTTCTTACTTGCAACATTTCCTGAAGCAATAAAGCATTATTTTCAAAAACCATTACATCTTCTGAAAAATCTAGATGATTTACATGATCTCCATATTCACTTAGCTTCCCATTTTAATTGACAAAATATTTCTTGCAAAAGTGGTGTAAAAAGTATTGGAGATATGGAGTCACCCTCCGGTACATGTTTCTCAATGTTAATCTTTTTAGTATCATTACATAATCTAATTGTTGCAATTGCATTTTTATAAATATTCTTCAAAATATGACAATATCCTGGGTCTATTCATTATATATATAATCCAATTTTCATAAACTTATTAAAATTTATCAAAAATTAGGATGTATATTAAGGTTGTCATATTCAGTTTTTTACATTTTAACTCAGTTTAATATTTATTTATTTCTATATATATTGCTTATAATACTTCTTTCATATACACTTCAATGCAAACAAATTTTCTTAAAAAACTTCTTTATTTTCCTTACAGTTTCGACTGTCCAGCAGTCTTCATCAGAGCTTGAACAGTCCTCCTTTTTATTTATTTCTAAGTATTACATTACTTAACATTTATTTTTATAAAAACAACACACATTTATGTGAAAAGATTACACAAATTTATTCAACCTTTGATTCAACAGATATGTGCAAAACATATATATGTGTGCAATATATTATTATTAAACTGTATGCGCTAACGTTAATCTAGCAATAATATATAATTAAATTATTTTTAATAAAGTTTAAATCCCATCAACCAATAAATTTACAATACAAATTTTTGCTAACTTTGACATAACACTAAAATAACTAACAAATTAGATCTACCAGAATGATCATTTCATGGTTTATACCACCATTTATTTGATAGCATCTTAATGTAATATCAAAGATCTTCTACTTATAAATAGCAACTTTAAGACAAATTATGTTTTACAGAAAAAACTGATCATAAATCTCAAATATTAAGCATTTAAATATTTTGGTAAATGAGTCTAAGGCAAAGTTTAAAATATTTACAAATTATTTCCTTAAAAATTATTATTTTTAACTAATAATCAACTACATAATAAAAAAATACACAAATGATAAACTAGTAATATATATAAGCAAATTGCCTTTTCAATTTAAATCACACCAGCCATCAAACTCACATTAAAAACTCTTACCAATTTTTACATTACATCAAAATAAATAAGAAATCAGTTCTTCCAAAATAATCATTTCATGGCTTACACTTCTATTTATCAGTTGAGTGTAAAACAATCTGATAACATTCCAATTTAATGTACAAAGATATTAAGAGATCATTCATGCTGATTGGGTATTTGTGCAATTTCATTTCTAGCCTTCAATTTAAAGCACAGCATTCCTCCAATATATATAAATATATTTATGTATTACAGGATGTATAAGAATATAAGTATACATTTTTTAGTTGTTGTTTTTTTATTTATTAAATCTTTATTTTTTTTTATTTTTGGAGAAAAATGATCAAAATCACTTACGAATGACTTCAAATGATGATGAAAATGACTATCATATGACCAGTCAGTTTCTCAGAAATATGAGCCCACCACCCATAAACTGCTCACAATGCTAATATTTCCCTATTTACCAAATAAAAATTCTTCCTTTTATTTAATGATTGCTCAACTTGTGTTTTGTTTAATAATACTCCAATTTACTTTCTTATTGCCATTTTCATTATCTTTTGTGAACATATAATAATTGTGTTCTACATCCGGGGACTATAATAATATTAAACATTCATGATATTTAATATCATCTGATTTTTTTTTGCTTTATTTTTAAAAAAAACAGTAACATCTCTTGCAACTCTGAATCACATGTAAAGTATTGAAAAAAATCATTGGCCAACTGATTATGCAATATGACTCTCAAGTTTCAAATAATTTATCTTTTGTTTGAAGGCATTAAATTGCATTGGCATCAAATATGCAATTAATCTATTTAATGCCTAAAATGTGAATTCTGAAATCAGAAGAAATATCAGTCAATAACGAAATCAATGGTATTTTATTCAACTTAAATGCAAATTATATTGATCCCAATAAACCTTATCACTATGACAATGAAATTTTTCAAAATATATACATATATAAAAACATATCATGCATATTTTATTTAAAATATATAAAAAATGTATTAGTGTATAAAAATAGTAGTCAACTAGAAACAACTCAAATATTCTTAAAAATTCATAAAAAATGTATTAAGCAAAAAAAGGGTGTCCATAGAAATAGATATTTACTGTATACATTATATTATTCTTATCAGGAGAGAAAAAATTAAATATTTAAATTTTTAATTTTTCTCTATAAATAAACTATGGAATAAATTTCATTAAAGAGATTTTTTTAAAAAAAAAGAACATTTTAAAATAAATGCAAATTATGTAAATATATTTTAATTTTTTTAAAAAAAAAAAGTTTAAGAACTAAAAATAATGTTTCATGACTATAGTTTATTAAACATCAATATTTTTTTTTTCATTTTCTGTTAATATCAAATGAATTAAATAGACTACATGCAACATTAAAACCAAGTCAATTTTCTCCAAAACTTTAAATAAGATTGCATGTTAAAAAATTTTTTTTATGTATACACTTATTTTATTATATAGTTCTAAACATTAGAAATTATTAATGTTTATGATGTAGCTGTATATTGTGAAATGCTAAAATACACTGTGTAATCGAATGGCAACTAATAGCAAATATCAAATAGAAAACTGGCTTATTTATGTATTCTGTCTTTATTATTAAATTTATCTTGCAACAATTTGATGTAATATATATGTTGATCATAATTTCTAAAAATGTGTCTGAGTTTATATGCATTCTCTGTAAATAAATTGAACATATATTTTACTATAAGAACACAAATATTGGAGATACATGTAAAGTGGAATTCACTGAAATAGAAAATATTATACATAAAAGACAGAAAAATAGTACTGCTGAAAGAGGAAGTATATTTAGAGAGAGTGGCAAGATTTATTCAACTTACTGAAAGATACCAAATACTGATAATTAAGATTTTAATGAAAAAGAAAGTGATTGTAAAAAATATTTTAAACAAACTAAACAAATTTTAAAATTTTCATGGTGGATTTTAAAACTAGAATCAGAAAATATCTGAACAGAAATTAGAAGTTAATTTGGATGTGGAGACAAGATATATAATGAAATTTGTAGAAAAAAAAAAAAAAGATTTTTGAAGGAATAAGAAACCATTCATATGAAGTCTCAATGGAATAGGATTAGGGTAATCAATGGATACACAAGCTAGAAACTAGTCTAGGAATATTAGATGAGTAAGCACTAGATAGGGATTTTATGCATAAATCTTGCTTTATGCATTGATTATTCTGGCTTGCACTGAATGGCCCTACTGTATGGAGAATTTTGCCTCTGTGTAAACAGTTTATACATATAGAAAAAAAAAAAAATAAGGAAAGTCAAAAGTAAATTTTCTAATAAAATAAGGAAAATTATTTAATGATTCTTTTAGCAAAATTTAAAAGGTGAAATTCTGTAAAATGATAGTGAAGAATTAATGTCACCTTTACTCTCTGCCTCAATGGAAGCCTATGTGTTACCTTTGACCTTTTCAGACCACCTGGTGTTAGAGGTCCGGATTGGCCACATGGAGAGTGCTCAAACTATAAGTGACCTCAAAAGAATGATTAGAATGTTAACAAGGGGCAATGCATCTACAAAACTGATCTCTGAGACATATATTGAATTTAATAAGGTTAGGCTCCTGAGCCTCCCAGCAGAAATTGTGCGGAAAAAGTTTACTAAAATATTAAATGAGTGCACGGGGGTAAATAAAGGGCCTGTGCATCTATCTAGTTAGAGCATTAGACTTTATTGTGAAGGAACTGTACTCCCTACCCCTTCAGGAACAGAATATACCAAGAATAATGGACTTAAAATCCAAGTATAGGGAGAAATAGAAGGCGGTTGCCGAATATCTCTCGATTAAGAGAGTGCAGCAATATTTAGATCTTCAGCACTGCTGGAACAGGGGCTACCTTCAGTGGGCCCTTGGATGTGGTAGGAGCTTCCATGCTCCGAGGTTGATTGAGGGCAACCGATATATGGGAACTCCATCCTTCTCAGGATCAGGAAATATTATGCAGAAAAATTCAATCCTTTCTGCACTCTTATGTCCCATAGATCCTTCTCGACCAGTGGGTCCAATTCACATAACATCACAGAATCACATAGCCTTGCTAGGATCAAAGCATTTCAGGACAGGACCCATCCTGGTTTGCATGGAGTACCCAAGTTCCTTCTAGTCCACCTGAGGTCCTGTGAAGAACATGGTGGACCTTCTTGCTGACGGATGCTGAGAAATCAGTGGGATCTACTCCATTGCTACGGTGCCCTTCTGAAAAAAACAGAAGGCCTAAGTGATTTGGGGGATTTAAGACCCATCTCCATGAACTCATGATCCCATTGCTGATAGATGATTGAGTGTATCATCAAGAATGACATCCAGCAAAACATTGTCCAGTAAGTGTCCTCTTATGAGTTCACCAAGAAGGGAAGCTCGACTGCCAATGCCGTCTGCTGGTTCTGCCTCATAATTGAACAAGTACATAAGAGAAGAATGAATTGGCCAGTTGTGGTACAATTGGACTTTGCCGGTGCTTTTGATTGTGTCAGAATAGAAGTGCTACTCAGTGCTCGGAAGGGACTAAAAGTGCCTAAGGCATACCTCCAAATCGTGGAAAACCTCCTGTGAAATTGGGAGATTTTTCTGTCTTTGGATGGTCGAGTCACTCCAGGCTTTTGGCCCTGTGTTACCATCCCCCAGGGCTCGCCACTGAGTGCGCTCCTTTTCAAGGCATACCTCCAAATCATGGAGAACCTCCTGTGAAATTGGGAGATTTTTCTGTCTTTGGATGGTCGAGTCGCTCCAGGCTTTTGTCCCTGTGTTTCCATCCCCCAGAGCTCACCACTTTAAACACTCCACTTCATGGCTTACATCAACCCTCTCCTGTTGTGCATCGAGGCTGCCTTACCTGGGATTTTCATTCCAGTGCTGAGAGAGAGCATTCACGACATTTCCTATATGGATGATGTGTTGGTGTTTCTCTCTTCACAGGTGGTGGTCTGTCAGCTAGAAAAGATACTGGACCAGAATGCCTGCGATTACAGTCTAAAAGTTAATGAGGAGAAACCGACCATATGGTCGATCAGAACCGGGTAACAAATCCCAGGGAATTTAAAGCTCCCCCGCACTCGGCTTTCGACTGTCTTCTGGAGGAGGCCTTATTTGTAAAGGCCAAGAAAACAGTGAAGTCATTATGGATGGTCCCCTTTCATTGTTGGGGAAGGTCGTGTTATTAAATGCTGTGGTGCTGCCAAAGATTACTTACTCTTTGGTAGACTTTTCCCCAACAAGGGTACTCATCAAAAGGATAGAGACTCAATTTAGAAAGCTGTGCTGGGAGAGACATCAGTAATCTGCATAAGGATTCTTCAAAAACCAAAGCAGTTGTATAGTTTGGACCTACACCTCATTCAAAATTTTCTTCTGCAATGGACCTATAACATCTTGGTCAGGTTGTTTTGGGAAAACGAGAAAGTTAGTGTCCCTTACCAAGTATTGATGTATAGCCCATGAATTAACCACCTCCAATTAAAAGAGGTTTTTGGTTGCAGCAATGGGTCATGATAGTGATCAATAACATCAAGACTTCCAGTGCCTTGTTTGCTGGAAAGTTATCCTATTGAGACATGTATGGACTAACACATAAAGATAAGGCAGAAGAAGAAACAAAACCCTTACTTGGTATATCAAGATTTGCAGGGCTGACCAAGAGGCTAAAATTAGATCCTAATTTGGTAGACTTTCTGCTCAAGGTCAGCCTCAGAATCCTTCCCACTAGATCATTCCTGAATTACATGAGGGGGGTTAAAATGGACACTATCTGACCCTCTGTAACAAAGCTGAAGATTTTAACCATATTATGGCAGATTGTGGATGATGAAATGCTATACAGAAGTGGGTTTCAATTGCAGACCACATGATGGTTATTGACATTCCCAAAGCAATCAAGAAAAGTGGATTCAGGATGATCAGACTTGCAATGCAAGTGAACTTTGCTATATAGTCAACCCGAAACATAAAAAATCTTTCAAGAGGGAACAGGGTACAACTGAAGAAACATTTATCAAGAAAATTAAAGAACTTAGAAGGAAAAGGAATAAAAGACATACCAGCAATGGTTGGCCAACCAAACCTGGTCCAGGGTCAAACTCACCAGGACAATGGTAACTCAATAAATTACCTCAAAGAACTTAATGAACTTCTCCAAACTAAGAACTTTGATTAGGTTTATCTGTACTTCTCCAAACTAAGAACTTTGACTAGGTTTATCTGTATATCCCCAAGGTAATAAAAATGATACAATTAAATTGCCAGTCATTGCTAATCCCATGCGTTCCCGCAGTGTAATTGAAGAATTACACGTATCTGGATGGATGATGGAATGCTGGATTATCTTCCTTTAAATTAAGCTCATTCGTCTCAAATTATCAAAACAATTCCAAGTAACGTGTCCCCAATTGGGCCTTGAGAAACATTTGCGTATTAAGTTAGTACACTTCCAACCACTGAATGAAAGACAGTGCCTAATGGGTACTCCAGGACTGCTGAATGATGGAATGCAGTCGCAGCAGACCTGGATGGACAAAAACCAACTTTATTATTTATATTGTAAAGATTTTATTATATTATATAGGTATTTTGATTGAACATTAGTAACCTAGGTACATTCATACTGAAATGATTTGTGACCCGGATGCGCAGGAGTTGGATTGAAGTCCCTGCATGACTGGACATAACAACAATTAATGAAAATATTAAAAAAAGTATAATCGAGAAATGGCAAGGAAAAAGACACCGTCTTTAAGAAATGTTATTTCGCAGATAAAATCATGTAAAAAAATTCTCTTAACAATTATAAAACTACAAGAAATAGAAAAACAAATTAGCTCATAAAATAGTAATACCCACTGAAATGTACAACAATCTAAATAAAACAAATACAGAAAAACACAAAGAAATTATGGAATCAATATAGATTTTTAAGGTCAAAAAATAAAAAAATTATTGGTAAAATTAACAAAATGTTTAAATTATAAAGAATATTGCCAGAATATTGCCAGAAGATTAGAATACCTTATATTAGTTATATATAAAACATTTAATATAATCATTAAATAAATAAAAATAAATTAAATAAATGGGCTGATGGTTATGTGACATTTGAGATTTGTTAAGATAACTGAATGAAACTACTTAGTTTCGATCCATCATTCTCAATAATATCTAGAGAGCACTAAGATAATTACAGTCTCAGAAAACTTTGGATCTCAAATCAAACAAACACTGTATCTAAAAATGACTATAATATAAAACATATCCAAATATTAAGCTAAGTTAAGTCATTTGCAATCGATTTGTAATTACAAAAAGGAATTTGAATTTATGAAAAGGTCTGTTGTGATGAAACTTTGAAACCTCAAACATAGGCATGAATCCTTAAGAACATTTATCATAATGCAATAAGTGATTAAACTAATGTTTCACTAAATTGATTCCATATCTCCAAATTTATTACAATGGTAACAATCAAACTTTAAGCTATCTTCTTTATCACCTTTTTTAAATATTAATATTATTACTGCATTCTTCCAATCATCTGGTACATCTTTATCATTTAGACATTTGGTATATAACCTTGCTAAAAAAAATTCTATTTCTTCACCTGCTTCTTTTAATATACCAATTATAATTCCATCATTACCTGTAGCCTTTCTTTTCTTCATACATTTAATTGCATATCTCACTTCTTCATTTAAAATTCTGGGCAATTCGGAAGATGAATAGATATAGGAGGTACTTGTTTATTACTATATAATTCTTGATAAAAGACTTCTACCCATTTCATGATGTCATCTCTCTTTTTAGTAATAATTCCATCTTTTTTTCTTTTTTTTTCTTATGCAATAACAGTGATTAAACTAATGTTTCACTAAATTGATTTCATTTCTCCAAATTTATTACAATGGTAACAATCAAACTTTAAAGTATCAACAATCTCAACCCCTGGTCAAGCGCTGTTAGCCAAGAGGTCATCGCAGCTGCCTTGCAGGCAAATAGTTGGTTGCAGACGGTTGTGGGTTCACCTCCTGGACGATGCTATGACATACGAAAAAAAAAAAAAAATCTCAACCTGTGGTTGAGAGAGTTTGAGGGCGTATATAGTCTAAGGGTTGATTGTTATCACCTACGTTTTTAAAGCCTTGAGTAACTGGCTTTATTGTCTTATTACAATGGTTTTACAATTCATATTTTGTAGACTAAAAAGAGAAGCAAAAAGATTAAAAATAAATAGTTACTATTTAAATCATTTGTATGTTAAAGATGATTTGATTTTAAATGTTTTAGAAATTCAAGAAATTCTATAAAAGATAACACAGATAAGAAAAAATAAAGACTAAAAGTAAGTAATGTTTAATGTGTTTTCATTAGAAAAAAAGTAAAGGAAATAAAGATTGACAGTAATAAAATAAAAGATTTTACCCATTATAAATATCATGATCAAATTACTAATATGAATAGAAAAAAATGAATGATATTAATAACAGAATTAAACTTAGATGGAGTATTTTTAATAGACATATTAGAAGAAAATATATATCTGAGAGAGAAAAAATTAATATTAAACCTGTTCTAATTAAAGGATATAAAACTTATATATTTAGTACAAAAAAAAATATTAAACCTGTTCTAATTTAAAAAAAAACAATATAGAGACTAAAGATTACTCAGTGAAGCATATAGAAATGTAAGTTAGAATTAAAAAGAAAAACTTAAAACATGAATAAAAAAACTAAAAGTATCACAAGAATTAATAATTGAAAGAATTAAGACAAACTGAGCTAGATAGATAATGCTTCTAAAAAAAAAATACATGAACAACTGAAAAGATTTCAATACATACTGTGTAAGATAAAAAAATTTACTGGATTGATGTTTAAGAAAAAAAGCTTCCAAAATGTCAGAGTTTAAATATATGTATATAATGAGATGGAAATGTCTCAATAATAACAACGGATTAATATAAGCCATGCTGGTGTTTAAACCAAGCCTAATATGACAGATGAATGAGTTGTGATAAAATTTGGAGAAAAGAAATGATTACAATTATTATAAAGAGTCAACATTACTATATATTATCAAAAGTTTAAAATCATTAAAAGCAAATCATAAAAATTAGAAAGTGCAATATTGAATCTTGATTGGCATTAAGAGAAAGATAATTAATTAATTAGTTTATCTGAAGTTAATTAAGAAAAAACTTTTAATTATCAGATTAAGATAAATAATATTTTCAAATAAAACTAACTGGTTGAAAATAGGCTATAATATAATCAGATTATTCCAGCTCAGAACTTTACTTCTTCAGGTTATCCGAGCTATATCATCACACTAAAGTTGGAGAGTGGAAAATTAATTTAGAAGTCCAGAGAAAAAAGGGAATAAGTCAAAATTGCCCCCAAGATAACCAATTGTTGCAGCAAGTGTTTATATCATATCTCAACAAGTGGATAAAAATTACCAAAATGACTGTCTAATAGCACTCTCTTTTTGAATTATTTGCTTCCAATTATATAACTCTGCAATAAGTGTGAAGAAAGGACATCCAGATGTATTTCTAAATACTTAAAAAGGAAATGCCATTCCCTGATAAATCATGATGTTGAAAAATAATAGATCCATTTAGAATATATTGTCTATTACAAGATTTTGGATAGGAAAGAGATCACAAAAACACAAGGGTAAATACTAAAAAACTATTAGTAAATAAAAATCTTATGTGTAAAGGCAACAAATTAACTGAATTGAAAAGTATACATAATATTGGAACAAGTATGGGAAACATATAAAAACTCAGAAGATAAGCAAAATTGGAGTCTTACTACTCACTCACATTGCTGGAACTTATCGTTGCAGAGAGAAGATAAAGAATGGCCTGAGTGTAAGAAGGACTACGGGGGGACCCTGTGAACTCCACCACTGAATGCACCAAAGTGGACCTAGGGACTATACAAGTCACAACGCCTTTATTATAATTTATGTAAGGCTTGTTAACCATGTATTTCATAAGTAATAATATTGTTATTAATAATTTGTAAATATATTAAGGGTATTGGTAAAATCTTACTATTAGTAACTTGTGGCAATAAAGTCAGTATTTAGTTATAAAACCATGTTTCCAAATTACATTTATTTCTGTATGTCAGCCACCTTTACCCAGACAGCAGTAGTCGTGGTGCCTGCACACAGCAAATGGATAATTCTACTTTGAATAATAATAAAAAGATTTTTATTCTTCTTTCATACAAGCAAACAACTTTTACTAGTTATTAATTTTTTTCAATGCAATGCATTTACTATTTTTATGACAAATTTATTTTAAATTCTAATAGTAGAAACAAATAAGTTATATGAAACATTTTCAAACGCAAAAATATATCACAAATATATGCTTAGACTTCCTCAAACAAGAATTACTGCAATGTTGTTGTTGTTGTTTTTTTTAAAAAAGCTTACTTTTTTAAATTATTATACTTTTTATTATATTTTTTAAATACTTTAAATAGACTTGCCATAATTTATAAAATACAATTCTAAAATCTCCCTTCTATATTTATTTTATTATTGAATTATGGAAATGATTTGATTGTTTTAAAATTTGATTGTTTCTTTAAAATTAATTGGCTGTATTTTTCCAAAAGCTAATTGATAATTAAAATGCAGTTTTTAATTTAAATGTCTCAGACTTTCTAAAATACTTTCACGTTTGTACTTAACACTTATAAATAATTACTCTTCCTATGATAAATCTATAATCAAGTAAATTTCTGAGCATATATATCCCAATGATAAATCTATAAACAGTAAGTTTGGTTTGTATCCTATTTACCCTAGGAGCAGTAAATAAATAGAATTAAAAAACGTTTAAGACTACATCAAATACAACAAAAATATAGTCAAAGCTCCATTTATGCAGTTTCAAGTTATATAATTTTAGGTTTATGTAATTTTCCATAATAATTTTTTTTTCCAGGATCAGTGGATGGAAGACAAATACAATACATATACTATTTGATACCTGCATTCATAAAATATTCAGAACAGCCAATTTGAGAAGGTTGGCCCTAATTTATTTTTTAAAACTGCAGAGAAAAATTTTATCCACTGAATATGTATAAAACTTTTTACTTAAAACGATAATGAATTTTAATGGAATAAATTTGTAATAAATTATAAGATTTTTATAAACTTATTCATGGTCCAAAAATATTACAATGACAATTCAAAAGTCAAATTTCCAAAGAATCATTTAAATGAACTTGCAAATAACAACGTATTCTTATATCAATGCCAATCTATTTATCAGATAAAAAAAATGATGTTTTCCTTCGCAATCTGCTTGTGAATTATCATAATGTTTTTGGACAACAGATTTATATTATCAGCATTAATTATTTGATAAGCCATAACTTATTTATAGGTTCATTAAAATTATAAGAAATTTTTTATAATATATATATTCTGCATATTATGAATATATATAAAAAAAAATACAAATATAAATGGATAAACTTTTTTTTTAAGTTAAAAAATTTAATTCTGAAATTTTCCAGAACAGACTTTTAAATATATATATATATACATATTTGAAGTTGCTATCCTTTGTCTCCATGGCTTCATTTGCTTTAGTAAAAAATTACCAATGTTTTAAAAAATAAAGTAACATAAAACAAAAAGCCATAGCCTAGTAAACAAACTTTTCAAATGTATATATGTAAGGATATGGATAAAGGAAAGGATAAAAAAAATTACCAGTAACTTATGCATAATTCTTTAATTTAAATATTCCTGAATCATTTGTCTCAGTACTCTAGTATTTATCCTGGTTGTAGACTGTAAATCTTTTAATACTTTTTGAAATATTTAAATTATACTATAACACCTATTGCTGATATTCACATTAGACAAACAATCAGTCCCTCAAACATGGTTTTTCTAAATTACTTACTTCTAAAAATAATAACAGTGTGCATAATAAATTAGCAATCAATCTACTACAATATTTTTAATAATCTTCATATTATGTTTTTATTAATCTTATATATATAAATTTGAATAATTATTTTTTGTTACTTAATAACTCTACAAATATTGCTAAATCTTCTTAGTACATACAATTTTTTTTTTCAGTGATTGAAAATATTACTACTTTTAATGATGAAAAAATTCCCTAAATGTCACTATTAATATCCATGGCTTTGTTCACAGTAGGAGTACATTTCTCAATTTTTTCAAACAATTGAGAACTACTGAGCAAAAATCCATAGACTATATAATTATCCAAAAAAAAAAGAAAGAAAATCATGCAAGATTCATCAAGATTGGTGCAATATTTGTCGAGTTATTAGATATTAAATAAACTTTCAAATTTATATATATAATAGATATTATTCAACATTTAGGATAATATAAAACTTGTTGATTATATAACTAATTTTAAATAATAATAAAAAGTGGTGGTGCAATATTTGTCGAGTTATTAAATATTAAATAAACTTTCCAATTTATATATATAATAGATATTATTCAACATTTAGGATAATATAAAACTTGTTGATTATATAACTAATTTTAAATAATAATAAAAAGTAGTGTTTATTAGTTCTACATAGTATAAACCAAATTGAAAATTAATAATTTTGTATTATTATTTATAACTTATTAGGTAATTATAGTAGTGTGATTAAATGGCTCTTTATATCAATGTTTAATTAACTTTTCATGAATTTAATTTTAATTTAAAATTTAAATTTGAATATTTAAATAGCCCATTTCTTTGAAATGTGTACACTTGGGTTTTTTTTTTTTTTGTTAATAGAAAAACGGACATCAGCTATTGCACATGCTTCTTTAATCTTCCGCTTTCTATCCTCCCTCTCTCTGTGTATGTACACTAACTCTGCTTTTGTTAGTTCAGATCTACGATCAAAGCAGAGATAGTGTACACAGAGAGGATAGAAAGCTGAAGATTAAGGAAGCATGTGCAATAGCTGCTGACTGTTTTTCTATCAACAAAAAAAAAACCAAGTGTATCCATTTAAAAAAAAATGGGCTATTTAAAAATTCAAATTTAAATTAAAATTAAATTTGTGAACAGTTAATTAAACATTGATATAAAGAGCCATTTAATCACACCACTATATGCTATGAATATAATATAAAGCCAAATATTATTAAAAAAAACTATCTTATCTGTATGTATTTTCATTTTAATAATTTTATATAAAATAATGTATTTTAATGTTTGTATTTTTATGTGTGTTCAAATTTTGTAGATCTGATGAAGACTGCATGGTACAGTCGAAACTGTAATCAATAATAAAAGTTTTTTTGCTGAAAAATGAAATGTGTTAAGATTTTTGAAATTCAATATTATATATTTTCATTTTACCAAATACTACATTGGCAAGAAAAGAAGAAAATTAGTAACAATTGAATTACAAATAATAATGATATCTTCTTGTAGGCACAATGTGTTTACAATAATTCAAAATTTTCATTATTATAATTGGAAGCGAGTTAGCAAATCGTCATGATAATATAAATACAGACAACATTCATTCATCAGATATTGATGATGACAAGTAGATTCATATAATAAATACAAATAAAAACATGGATACCATATGAAAAATAATAATTTTATCTTGTAGTCATAAAAAAAATTGACTCTGTACATCTAGACATATTACAATAACTGATAGTTAGCCACAAATTACCATTGATAATAAATATTAAGCACTATAAGTCCTTCATACAAAAAGGCAAAAATAAGTTTTACAAATTCAGAGTTCATATCACAACAGTATTTTTTCCTCCTTTGGCATGCATAAAAATTAATGAATAATAAAAAAGCTCCAGATGTTAATTAATGTATCCAAATTATAGTAAATAGTGATGAACTTATTATCATTTAGATAAATATTTTGTTCAATAATATTTATTTAAATACCAAAGAATACATTTTTCTGTGAAAAGCATTGTAAGACTTTCACTGTAAATATATTTAAAATATTAAATTAACTGTACATTATTTGTTGCAAAATTCTCATTCCAATAAAATTATAACAATTTTTATTTATAAGGATATGTTTACAATTGTATTGAGTTATTGTATTACTTTTTAAAAACTATTAACAATTTTATTTAAAACAGGCAAAACTCACTATACGTATTGCCACACACAGCAAGCTAGAGTAATTAATGGATGCCAGAAGGCTTGTGCATAAAATCCCCATCTAGTGCCTACTCATCCAATATCCCCAGACTAGTTTCTGGCTTGTGGCCTTCGTCAGTGAGGAGTCTTGGATCTGAGAGCACTGCATCTAGATCTTAGGATCTACTGCAACTTTCCAGCAGCCACCTTTTATCTCCATTCAATTACAAAACTATGAGTCTTAAACTGAAAACATCTTAATGTTTTCAATCCAAGCTCATTAGCTTATATAGTGGTGGTCATGTGATGTTTATTGGCTTAAAACAATTTTATTTAACACTGATACTACTTTTGTGAGAGTATATACAATATTATGATTCAGAAATAAATATTTTCTTCTTTACATTTGTCATTAGCAGTATTTTTGTTTTCTTTTTTCAAGAATTGAAAAGTATTTGAGTATTAGTTTATTGGTGGTTGAGTTTCAGATCCTCAAATTATTTCCAGTTCTAGCACTTTTGGGGTTCAAACTTTTATGAATTTGAGCAAGAAAGCAATTCAATTATTTTTATCATCTATAAAAAGATATTCACATGTTTATCATTACATTTTGGGAGAAATAAAATAATTGACTTTCTTCTATTTTTAAGGTAAATTTTTTGGGTTGATAAAAATATTTCCTAAGGTTTTCATTGAAGTTATTTTTGGAATTTAAAATAATAAAACTACATTTTATAAATGTAAAAAAAAAAAAAAAATTTAAAATATTTTTCTGGCCTGAGATCAAAATAGAAAAATCATTTTACAGAATTGAAATATCAGCAGAAAAACACTAGCTTTTCCATGTTGATTAAATATATTATAGCTATTAAATACTGTAATAACTTTAATAAAATTTATCAAACTAATTTAATATTAATAACTATCAAATACAAGTTTAAAAAAGAGACGTCTTGCTAGACTATTAAAAGCAAGACTATTAAAATATCATTCATAAATTAATTTCATACTTAATTGACATACAAGATTCAAAAATAAATATTTTATTACACTTCAAAATATCCAATCTAAACCTATTATCATTATATTCTCTATTAACAAAAAAAAAAATTTGACACAAATTAATTTTAATTTCAAAGTTTTGTGTCCTAATTTGATTTTTTAAAATCTTGCAGACAGTACTTTTTTGTAGGAATGAAAAAAAAATATAATGAAAAAAAATATTAAATGAAAATAATACAAAGAAATATTCAGTATGAAACATTATGAAATTTATATTTTTCTTAAATGCAGAAATTGAGCAGCACATTAAAGCTTATACAAACAATTATTTTACACTTTCACATATATATATATATATTGTTTTCCTGAAGGTTTGTGATGATGGTATTTTAATTGTATTTATATAGTGGACTATTTCCACCAACTAATATGAGTCATGAATGTCTTTAGAAAATTTTAATTTTATTTAAATATTCCAAATACATTCAACTGTTACTCACCTGTGTGCTATTAGTAACAGTTGAATGTATTTGGAATATTTAAATTTTCCTAAAGACATTCAATACTCATATTAGATGATGGAAATAGTTCAATATATAAATACAACTTTCATATATACATCTTTTAAAAGTTATTGAAGCAACAAAATGCATCTCAGTAAAAAAAGAAGTCTGGTTCGCCCCAGGTTGCCTGCCTGAAGTGTAATAGCATCTGGATCATGATTTGTGATGTAATCTGCCAGTGCGTTTCACGTCTTTATCCATGATTAAACTTAATGGTAAATTTTGTTTAAAATTGGATAGATCCACTATTGAAATGTTTGAAATAATTCAAATGAATATATTATACCAATGAAGCCATAAATCACAATACATTTTCAAGTGGTTTTCAAAATTTCATGATGGCAAGAACAATCTACGAAGATATGAAACACATATTGTAACTTGTGATCCAGACACACTAGTGGCTTAAAATTTTTGTAGTGAGCAGTTAAACTAACTTACTTTGTCACACATACATTACAAATGGCATTGCAGAGAGTTTAGAGGAAGAACCAGTCACGTTAAACACAGGTATTCCAATTATAAATTCCTTAGCAATATTTAGTGATTGTAATTTATAATTATCTTGATTTGCATTTGTTTTATGGTCTTGTAGTGTATGAGGATTTTACAGACACATCTTTTTCAAATCGTTTAAAACAATAGTATATATTACATGTAAATAGATGATCAATTCTGAAACATATTTGGCATTCTGTGAACATTTAATAAGGGTGTGAAGAACTGTGTTTTTTTTATTTCCCAGTTCATGTGGGCATTTCTATATATATATCTAAATAGATTCAAACATATCTAAATAAACAATTGACAAAGAAGTGTGTGTATATTGATACAATGATCCATAATTTTTATTTTTTACTAACAGAAAAAAAAAACAAAACCATAAATCGGTTGAATCATTACAAATTACCAATCAAACCTATACTTTGTTCAAATGAAACTAGTTTATGCTGCATTATTAAACTGGTATTAAAGATTATTTGAAATAGTACAATAAAAAATATCTCTACATATAATCTAAGATACACAAAGTTAATATATATATATATATTTGTATAATTTAGAACTATTTTCCTTAAGCTTTGAATATATTTCATTTAACTGCAAATTAATTTTAATAAAAATCCAAAGAATATGAAAATAAAAAAATGAAGGAATAAAATTTTAGTGTACAAATTTGTTTTAATGAAGCCTGTTCATTAAAGTATGAGGATTTGCTATCTTAATATAAACTGAGCACTGATTATATATATATGTGGGAGATGATAATCTGGACCCACTGATGAGTGCTGGTTTAGCATGAAATATGTACATTGGTGATTATTTATCTTTCCTATATGTATGTGGTCATGTGTATTAGTTGTACGAGATAGTGTAGATAGTTGAAGGGTGCTTGAAAGTCTGAGTTCAAATCCCTAGATTTATAATTTGGATGATAAATTTCTGATGAAATTTGCTCTATTAAATAATTTCATTATAAATCTCTTCTAAGCTCTTTGAAAAATGAATGCATTTTGCACAATAGTCTTAAATGCTTCAATAAGTAAATGTTCTTAATGCCCAATTTAACATGATCTTTTTATATCTTTCTGAATACTTAGAAAATCTAGATAAACTGTGCATAATCAATGCCATTTCATTATAAAATAAGAAAAGCTTTGATAGCAATATAATACCATTCAAAAATGTAGCATTAAATGACAATATTACATTCTTCTTGTTTCAACAAAGAAACTTTCATAAAACTGATAGATAATTAAGCTAAAAATTGTCAACAACATGAATTAACTCTTAACATATTCTATGCATGCACTAATGTGTAACTCATGCCAGTTAAAGATTAAGATGATAAATTATAAGGCAATTCAACAATTAGGAGGAAGGGGGCAAGCTGCTTTTACTGCTACCATCAACAGAAGAATATAAAACTGTTTTCATTTTGATAAATATTTCTCTCAGAGTAATAGGAATTAAACAGAAATAGTTAAGCACTATACAAGAAGTGAGATGAACTAGCAAAAAGAAGTAATAAAAAAACTGTATACTATAGGTATAATTATAAGCTTCCAATTAATATAATTGCATATTGCTCATTGGATAATATTTTGTCTGATCTATCAAGTTCTTAATTGGTAGGTTTATGTGAAACAAGAGGACATACATATAGTCCAAGTGATTTGTATATAAATAGATACAGAAGAAAACAATTGTTAGAAAAGACATTATATTACTTCAAAATGTATTCTTTTTCTTCACAATCAACCAATGGAATCCACTCCTGCTAAGATATAATAGTATTAATTTTTAACAATGATGTTTAGTCTCACTCTTGCAATTTTAAATGAAATACTGATAAATAAACTCTCTTAATAGTAATTTTTTTTTTGCATAAAGCTAAGATATGAATACAAGCAGTCCTCAACATATGTACCTAATTGGTTTCTCAAACATGTACAAAAGTTAAAATGTAAGAAAATAGAGCAATGTTACCCACCCCCATCAAAAAATGGTTTTAAAGTATTTTTTACATAATCTAATATTTGGTTTTAAAGTATTTTTTAATGAGGTGTAATAGCATATATATGCGGTCCTCTACTTTTTTTAATTTATTATCTTAAATTTTATTACATTGTTAATGAAATAATTAGAGTGATAGAAATAAATTGTTTAAAGTTAAAAATTATACAAATGTAATATAACACACACACATATATATTAAAAACATAAAACAGTTTATGCAAAAAAATTTAGTCAAAAATATGAATAAGATAAAATATTAATATTTATAAAATTATTAAAAATGTGTAAGGATACATAGTTATTTGGTTCCTTAAAAAAATTATATGGTAAAAATATTTATAAGTAAATTGCTTTGCTTATTTTTCAGAAAGTTTAAAATTCAATACTCTTTTCATTGGGTATAAATAAAGTTTGCATAGGCTTTTCTTATTCATAATTGCATTTTAGATTTTATGTTTTCTGAAACAGGATTTATTCTATGAAAAATTAATTGCTGTGATCACATATGATGGAAGAACCAAAATCTATTAAGTTTTTATGTGATTGATGAGGAGAATTCATTAAGAATAAAAATAATTAAAAGCCATCTCAAATTAATAAAAATAAAATTATTATGATTTTAAAAGTAAAATTAATAATAATAATGCACAAGGCTAAAACTTTCAACAGAAGCACCTTAAAAATGCTTATGTGACAGCCAATCAAATGTAATAATGACTGCACGTGGAATTCTCAATTCAAAAACCCAAGCCAGATCACAAGAAAAAGATGGGACCCTTGTGTTCTTGAATTGAGAGTTCCACGTGCAGTCATTATTACATCTGATTGACTGTCATATAAGCATTTTTAAGGTGCTTCTGTTAAAGATTTTAGCCTTGTACATTATTACTAGATATCGGCTAGCGCTTAATAAATTTATATATTTAAAATTAATAATACTAAAAAGATATAAATTAATATTATATAAAAATGTAAATCATTATTTTCTACATATATATATAAGTACTGATTGATGATTACAATATAATAGACTCACAGATAAGAATAAAACTTGAATCTACAGTACATAAATAATACTTTATTATTAGTAGCTGGTGTTTTCTTTATAAGTTTATCAAGAGATAATTCAATTGTACTCTTCTCTTTCTTTTCTTGATAAAAAATTCTATAACATGCTGTGTCTTTTTCAATTGCCCCTTGTATGAATTAGTGAATTGTATGAAAGTAGAGGACCCCCTATATAGTTCTCAGTGGATTTACTCCTATAGCAAAAATTCAATTGTGGAAATGATTTTTATCGTTTTGGTACCACTAAAATTTTAATTTTTTGTTTATAAGGCAATTTAGTATAAACTAGGAAACTGAAGACCCATGGGTGCTCTGTTTTTATTTCTGCTGCTCAAACCTCTTATGAATCCCTCAGTAATAAAGCATTTATTATTCAGTTATTAATGTACATCTTTTTATATTATTTACGTGCAACAAAAAAGGCTTAAATAATGACTTTAAGGGTAGAAAATAATATAATAAATGACTGGATAAAATTGTGATAGGAATATATATTCATTTATTTATGAATCTGTTGTAAATAAAAGTGTACCACATTAATATAGGATAAAGCTGTTCTCTACTAATTAATTCAACAATTTCACAAATATAAGCACATACACATATATGTGAGAAATGTGTGTATTTCAAAAAGTGTCAAAAAATAAAACTGCAGTGGTCAATAAAATGTTTAATTACTAATTAAACTAAAATAAAAAACAAATTTCAATTTTGTGTGGATCTTTATTTAATAGTTTAGAGATTATGAATGCCTTAATTAACACAATCATTAAACAAACCAGGAAGGATATTACTAGTTAATATTAGTACTCCAATTGAGTTAACTTCAAACATATTTAAATCACCATACTAAAAACGTATTAAGCATAATATTATAAAATAAAAAAAAACAATTGTTGTATAAAAATAATAATAATTTGAACATATACATATCAAGAGAAAATAATAATAAATAGCTAGTAATAGTATTTTTGTCTTCTCTTATTTAAATTCTACTTCATTGGGCAGTTATATTTCTGTAATCATAATATCTCTCTAAATTTATAAGTTAATTTGTATTATATACATACAATACTACTCACCAACACACACAAATGGATTTCTAATTTGTTATTTCTATCAATAAGTTACATGTATATCTTGCAGTATACATCTATTCCTCAAAAAGTTTTATAAACACCTGCTTATATATTATTAACTATTACAAAAAAAAATAAAGTCCGATGTCACATGACCTAATTTAATAAGCTTGTGTTTACAAATGTTATACATAGAGCTTGCAAAATAAGCTCTTAATAACCTTTGAGAACATCCCCAACTTCAGATTGGTTTCTGCTACTGGTGTTGTCAGTGAGGTGCTAGGATACTCAAACATTAGATTAAAAATACCAGGACAAGCCCAGCACTTTATCTAATGTATAACTATTAAGTAGAAAATCCGAAATTTTTCAAACATCCATATATCTTCCAATCCAGCTATTTAACTTAAATAGCTATACGGGATTGAACTAACTTCAGATACACCATATTGCTATTTAAGTTAGATAGCTTGATTGGAAGACATATGGATGTCTGAAATTTTCAGATTTTCTACTTAATAGATAAAGTGCCGGGCTTGTCCTGGTATTTTAAATCTAATGCTTGAATATCCTAGCACCTCAATGACAACGCCAGGAGCAGAAAGCAGTCTGGGGTTGGGGATATTCTCAAAGCTTGTTAAGAGCTTATTTTGTGAGCTCTATATATAACATTTGTAAACATAAGCTTATTAAATTAGGTCATGTGACATCTGACTTGATTTTTTTGTAATTTTTATTTTTTGCTATTAAGGCTTTGGCAATTTTATATTGCTAAAGCTATTAATACATGGTGGGTCTGAACTTAGTTCAGTCCCATATAACTATTTAAGTTAGATAGCTGGATTGGAAGACATATGGATGTCTGAAAATTTCAGATTTTCTACTTAATAGTTATACATTAGATAAAGTGCTGGGCTTGCCCTGGTATTTTTAATTTAATGCTTGAATATCCTAGCATCTCACTGATGATGCCCCAGTAGCAGAAACCTGTCTGAGTTGAGGATATTCTCAAAGCTTGTTTGAGCTTATTTTGCGAGTTCTATATATATCATTATTAACTATATACATATAATGAAATGGATTCCAATACAGTAGCCAATGAATCTACTTTTATCAGACCATCAAATAATAAAGATATTAAAGTGAGATAAAAGAGTTAACAGTTAAAAATAATACTAATAACTTAATACAGTGAGTTAAGTCTTTTGCATTTCATTTATAGAAAGAGAAAGCTAATAAATCCATAAATAACAATTATATTGGATTACACATAACATAAATGACTGTAAAAGAATGCATAAATTTATAAATTTTCAATTTTGTTAAGCATTAAAAAAAGTAACATTAATTCAACATGTTAATATAATGAATACTAAACAATAGTTTCTGATACATGAATATATATATATATTCATTATATAAAAGAATTATTATATAAAGTTAATCAAATGCAAAGTTAGGTTTAAGATATCATCCTAAGATATTATATAAAAGTAATAAAAGAGTTTAAGGAATCTTTTCTTTCTCTCTTATTTAGAACAGAAGCTGTTAAAGGTGAGTAAAAAAAATCAACTATTTCTTTATAACAATTATTTCTCATTACAAACATAAAAACATCTCTATTTTGTTAGATATTACAATTTAATAATATGGGAATTTATCATTACACATTCATAGAATGAATTAGTAAGGTGAAATTCTTCTTTCTCTATATACAAATACAAATACCATTCAAACAATTCATCATTATTTTGTTTAAAAAAAAAAAAAAATGGAACTAGAAATAAATTTTTCCTAAAGAAGAAATCCTTACCAATAAAAATTATCCTATTTTTATGATCATTGCATATGTAAAAACTGGGAATTGCCAACAATTGTGAAAATCTAACTTCCTTAAATAATAATGCTAACCATGAGATCTCATAGACACAAAGTAATGTCCAAACCATATGTATGCCCACTGAAAGGAATAATGTCAATAACTGAATCATTTAATCAAGTAAGTTGACTTTCTATAATTTATTTTATACTCCAATAATAATAATTGTGATGTTAAATACAATATTTACCTGTGAAGTTAACCCTCAATATCTGTCAAAAATTCAAACCAAAGAAAAAAGAGCCACCACCCATTTTTAATATTTCAACACATACACTTATGAATAAATAATATAATTATATTTGTCATTTATAATATTGAAAAAATTACTTCCTTTAAGTTAAATAAAATTAGACTTTGATGATAAATATCAAGAAATTACAGTATTAATAAAATATAACATTCTCTTTACATTCCGCAATGCCTGATAATGCTACAATGATTATTTATTCTTTTTTTTATGTGAAAGATTGCATTATTAAAATGTGTTGATTTAGATTTTAGGAATATAAAATCCTTAATAATGTATCCTTAATACATTATAATGGATCAGACCCACAGAATAATGAAAAGTAAAAATCCACCGGATAACTCATTTTATTTTTCTTTGTTGATAAATATGCCAAAAGAACATAATTGATACTACATAACAAAAGCTGAACAATATAGTCTTAAGTGATAATATCCCAATTCATGAAGCATATATTTTCTTTAAAAACAAGTCAACACTTAGACAATCCCAATATCAATAATAATCAACAATTTCAAACTGTTGTCAAGGTAACCTCCTTTTAACAATAAAGACGGAATCCACCTTCATTAATGGACTAATATACTTATATATACACTAAAGCTTGCAACTTGACTACAATAGATTGAAATTATTGATACAAAGAAGTTTAAATAAATCTCTTTAAACAGGTAAATATAACCTATTCTGAATGCAAACTAATAAATATTCAATTATAACAGTACAAACTGCAATTATAAATTTCAAATTACACCCAAAGTATTACTTAAATAATAAGTGTAATAATGCTCAAGGCTAACTAGGTTTGTAAGTAATCATTAAAAACCAGTTAACACTGAAATAATCCCAGTTTGAAATTGTTGATTGTTATTGATATTGGGATTGTCTAAGTATTGATTGATTTTTAATGATTACTTACAAACCCATTTAGCTGTGAACATTATTACATTTATATTTTATAGATTCACTCTCTTTTATTGTTATTATTATATTCTGACAATCTGTTGAAACTGTATCCATTTATTAAATATTTTTGAGCTCAACAAACAATGAAAATACAATGTAAGTGAAAACATTTATGATGTTAATTGTTTGACTTGATTACAATGAAATAGAAATTACTTTCCCTTTTTCTAATATTACATTATTTTAAAATATGAAAATAAAAATGATTTAATATACAAATATATTTTGCACATGATGAACTTATGAAATATCATCATGTGCATTCTAATATATAAAAGAACAAATATTAATAAATTCTTTTATTATTATTTCATAGTAAAATCATCTCATGAATTAAGAAAGAGATATAAAACTCATTCTGCATTAAGGAATAAAGCTGCACGTAATATAATTTTAAATACTGAGAAACAATGCATAATACTAACTAAAATCTCTATAAAATATTTTAAACACCCTGCAGGTATATTGATCCAGATCTAATTTGCAAATATTATTTTCATACTTCTTGTTTAAATTAGCTTGAATTTTAATATATATAAGACCATTGCAGTATACATTCAAGAGAAATTCTTTTTGAATGAGCTGTAAAATTCAAGTTTTTCTTAATATAAGGGGGATATGTGGCTGAAATATTATAGCTGAGGGGCATTTTAAAAAGGGTAAATATATATAATTATTATGTTCATTACAAGGTTGACAACTTAATGTTGATTTAAATATATACTTATCTATACCTAAATCCATGTTATAATATGAATAAATATTTAAATAATAGAATCACAGACAATTCTATGGTGAGGGGTCAATAAATGTAATGTTGAATAAGGAAATTAAGAAAAGTTAATTTTTTTATGTTCTTGTTTATAATCAATTTCAGAATAAATTGTTTAATTATTAAAAAGAAACTTGCATCAATCTTTGCTTATTAATATCAAATTAAGCTAAAAACATGAACATGTCTTAATGCTTTTCCATCATAAATGTATTCTTCTTCAGGGCCTTAAAGGAACTAAGAGGACAAATTTCTAATGTCCATTCCTTGCATTTCTGTTGTGGCTATTATTACTATACGATTATTCATATAGTATATGAATATGGAGGTTGCTCACCAACATGCATCTGCCAGCATAGTAAATTTACTGAGTTTTTTTAACCTCTGAGTTTAAGATCAAAAAACATCATGATCTTTCTTATCAGGTGCTTGATAACTATTAACTAAAATATCAGCTTTTTCTTGAAAGGAACATGCATATGTGAATGAACTTTTTTAAATAAATATTCATAATCATGACAGATGAAACTAAATTATGATCCTTATTTCCAGGAAGTTATAAGGTTGCCAGCCAAGGCAGTGGTTGGTGGCAAAAGGTAGAGAATGCTAAGAATCCCGATAGTAGACCTAGTCTGCCACTGTACTTACAATTGCAGATCATTTTCAAGTGAAAGAAAATTCTATGAATTGAAAGAACTGTACATTATTAAATGTTAATTTTTAGGACTTTGGGAAGTTACAAAAAAAAGTGAAAGGATACTTGATTTAAAAAATGAATGTGTATTATATTACAAAGACACAATTATTGAAAACACAAGTGGAGTTGGGATTCATTACAAATAAAAAGTGGAAGAACAACATTGAGTAGTTTAATGATGTATCAGAAAAAATGGAAGGTTAATTATTCAACCTAATGAAAGATACCAAATGCAAATAGTTCAGATTAATGCACCAACAAATTCTCATTATGATGAAGAAGTAGAGGATTTTTATACGGATGTACAAGGCTTTTGATCAGACCAAATAATATTTTAAAATTGTCATGGGAATCTTTCATCTTTCAGTTGTTTACCAATTCTAGCATTAAAGTGCTGTGGGTAAATTTATGTATGGTGATAGAAATGAGAAAAGACACAGATTTGTGGAATTTGCAGAAAAATAAAAACTTTATATTACAAATTCTTTCTTTAACAAAAGTGCTAAATGAAAATGGAAATCAAAACATACAAATTAAGATACAGTAGAATTGAATTATATTTTGACTCTGAGAAAATATGTATTTCAAGATTGTAGTTGTACTTAATAAATTCAACATAGAAAATGATCATCAATTAGTGAGATGTAAGATACATGTTAATGCAAAACTAGAGATAAAAATTAAGAAAAATAATATTGACAGTTGATATTTCTAATCTTCAGAAGCATTCCAATGAATTTAAATTAGAAATTACAAATCAATTTAAAATATCAACAGATTTTGAAGATGGTTCAGATTTGAATGAGATCAATAGAAAGATAACTGATAGACTATTAAGAACTGCAATAAAGATTGCTTTTACAAAAATACAGCAATAGACCAGTAAAATTTCTGCCATTATAAAGAATTGAACATTTAGAATTTTGTAAAAGGGTGTGAAAGAGAGTTAGTAACGATATAAAAAAATATAATTGCGAATTAGCAAAGAAAGCTACAGAAGACAATAAAACTATTAAAAGTGTAAAACAGCATCTTGATATTGGTAAGAAACTTATTTCTGTAATACAAAATAATGCTGGAATTATTATTAAAAAGAGTATTGACATCGTAAAATGTGTATAAGAGTTTCTATAAAGAATTATATAGCAATAAAGATCAAGAAAAATATCCCTTACAAATACTACATCTGAATTGCCCAGGATTATAAATGAAGAATGAGAAATCTAATTAAATCTATGAAAAAAGGAAAAGCTTCAGGTAATGATAGGTATCTTAAAAGAAGCAGATGAAAAAATAGAATAACTATTGGCAAAGTTATATACTAAATATTTAAACGATAAATATATACCAGATGAATGGAAGACTACAGTATTAATATTAATATTTAAAAAGGGTGATAAAAAGATATTAGAAATTATACATCTATCAGTTTTTTATTAGTTTTATACAAAATTTTTACTAAAATAATTATAACTAGTCTATAGAAAACTTTAGATTTTAACCAACCAAAAGAACAAGCTGGATTTAAATTTGATTTTAACACAGTGAATCACATCCAATTATTGAGAGAAGTTTATGAAAGAACCAAAAAATATAAATTGCCATTATGCTTTGGATTCATAGATTATGAAAAAGCATTTGATTCTAAAATGATTTCTTCTGTGATTAAAACATTGGATCATCAAGTTATAAGCTTAGTAAGTCATATTCTGAAGAATATTTATCAAAATACAACTGCAATAATTAGATTATATAGAGATATTAGGAAAATTAACATTAAGAAGCATGTGTGATATGGTGATTTCATATCTCCAAAACTTTTTACAACAGTTTTGCAAGAAGTATTTTGTGGATTAAAATGGGAAGCAAGGGGAGTAAAAGTAAATAGAGATTATTTAAGTCATCTAGATTTTTCAGATGATGCAATTGTTTTGAAGATAATGCTTCAGAGCTTCAAGTAATATTGCAAGAGTTATCAGATGAAAGTAAGAAAGTAGGACTAATGGTAAATGCTAAAAAGCTGAAAAAAATGTTCAATGTATTTTCTCAGAAAAAGAAAATAAAGATTGATAATAATGAATTAGAAATTAATAACTACAAATATCTTGGTCAGATTATTCATACAGATGGAAACAAAATAGATGAAATTCATCATAGAATTAAATTTGGATGAAGTTTTCTTGTAAAAATAAGTTAATATTAAAAGAAAATATGCCTATATGTTTAAAAAGAAAGTTTTTTATTAAATGTGTTTTACTGGTTCTTATATATGGATCTGAGACTTGAACACTTAATAGAAGAGCAATAAAAAGACTTCATGCCACTCAAAAAAGTATGGATTAGAGTATGTTAGGAGTAACAAAAAGATATCAAAAACGAAATATATTGATGAGAGAACAAACAAGTATTATTGGCATCACTGAAAAAATTAAGAGACTGAAGTGGAACTAGGCAAGATATATTTCTATAAGAGATGATAGTAGATAAACAGTTAAAATCTTAAACTGGATTCCAAGAGATTGTAAAATACTTAGAATGAGACCACGTGAGATTGATGGATGAAATAAGGAAACATGCTTAAATGATGTGGAGATAAATGCTAGATCAGAGAAACAGGATTAAGCTTGGAGAGACCTTTAACCTGTAGTAGAATGATAATAATTGAAAATGATGATGACAACTCATATTTCACATGTGCTCTGTTTCTTTGGATGATCACTAAATTAAATTTGGAACTAATAATGATAGTTTGTCTATGCATGGAGCTAGAAGACTTGAGATCCGAGATGCCAAAAGCATTATCATAATTAACATTAATAATTATACAGCAAATTTTGGATTAATATATATATATACTACACAAGTAACAGATAAATAATAAAATGATCTAAATAATTCAATTAGTTAATAAAATTCACATACATATATTTTGAAACTTATCTATTCACATTACCATTGACAATACTAATGTATATTTTTATATATGCTCTATATTTAATTTTACTCAGCTAAGAATTAATCTATCACTGTAGTATAGCATAGGCCTGATTTAATTAATGTTAAAAAAATAAATTTTAAGAATGAATAAAGATATTATTTAACACATTTTGAATATTATTATTCCTCAAATTTATAGAAATGTAGGAGAATACATTGATTATTCATTATTTTCAAATCATGTTCAAAACTCGATCTCATCATATTGGCTGTCACCTATGAACTATCTTATTAAGTTGACTGTTTTGTTTTAATTAAATGTCATTGTAATTTAAAAGTAAAAAGTTTTTTAAATAAACCTTAAAAATAGTATATGTTAATATGTTGTTATTTATTATTTATTTTCCTTTTTTTAACATAAACATAAATTCAGAAATACTTATTTTGTCTTTTTCAGAAATTAAAAAAACTTTGAAATAGAAAAACCTTAAAGACATTTATTAGAGTAATCATGTTATTACTTTATAAAATAAATAACACAAACAGAAAAAATATTAACAGTTTACATTTTTATTTGCAGTATTTACACTGAAAAATCAAAAAAACGTAAAAAAAATTTAGTTAGTGTTAAATTTTTGATTATTGATGGCCACAATCATTTTAAACTTATTTATTATTTTGCAACATTATAAATAAAGAAATTATTTCACAAAAATATCTTCTTATAAAAACTTTTATGCTTCATAAATAATCTTAATGTTTAATAATAGTTATAGAAATCAGCTTGAAATATACATAGTTGTATTGCTGAATCCAAATAAGGGTTGAGTATTATTACATTTATTATTGAAATAATAATTTGGGTACAATTTGAAAATTATAATAGCAGTTTGTAAATTTATCATTGACTATTTATTAGTCAACATTCAGAACGGATTATATTTAACTGTTTAAAGAGGTTTATTTAAACTTCTTTGCATCAAAATTTCAATCCCTGTGATCAAATTGCAATATTTAGTGTCTATATGCTTTGACAATACGTTGAGATTGTTTATTGTTATTGCTATTAAGAGTCTAAATAGTTAGTGATTTTAATGAAATGATAAAGAATAAACATTAACATTATAGATGTTTGATGAATTTTTATGTTACTTTTGATAACTTAGTTTACAAATTTAAATCTAGTATTAAACATATTTTTAATTAATAATAAAATATTAAACTGCAAAATTATAAAATTAATACTAGTTATTCCAATAAATTTCTCACTAGTATATATATATTCAATTATTATTATAGGCAGTATATAAAGAAAAGATATGAGCTTTTAAATAATTCACTGCAGGGCAAAAACATTTCTAATAACCCCTCCCCTTTTCACTTCAGAAAAGAACAATGAAGAAATAAGCATTATTTATTACACTTTGAAACTGCTATATGGTAGGAGCGTTAATTTTTCCAGATAAAGATCCATTTGCCAACAATTATTTGGATGGCTAATTAGATTGGCTAAAACCAGGTTATCTGAAAAAAAATCTTATGCCTATTTCATCTGGTCTGAACTTAAAACTCAAATCATGAACATGATAGATAAATATACTAACCATTATGTTCAGAATCACTTCAATACACATATTTATACATATGATTATATTCATTATTAAGATAAAGTGAAATTATAAAGGAAGTAGTCATTGTGAAAAGAGAGCATAATTCTGTATACTTAAAAAAATGAGCAAAAGGTGACTGATATTAAAGTTTCTCTCACTTGATATATTGTATTATGAAAGAAAGTTGAGTAAATTGAATTTCTTTCTTTATGGAGAAATGATACGCAATTTAAATTTAATTTTTAACTATAAAAACCGAAAATAATTTCTTTATGTATTTATGGTAATATTTTATTTGCAAAGTATTTGAATTTTACAAATTAAAATTAAAAGTTTTAAATATGTGATATAAAAATATTTTACTCCACTTGGCTTCGACTTAATCTATAAATATTTTTACTTTATTATATCAGATTTTCTTTAAAATTTATAAGAGAAAAAAAAATAATTTTAATATAATATGTTATATCAGTTTTTTTGCCATAGCAGTTAATATTTCTAATGCTTAAAACTTATGAACTCTGAGCAGTGGTTACTTGATGATCTATATTATATCAATTTTTGAAATAAAACATAAAAATAATTTATAAAGTATATATATATACTAAGCCAATGTTATTCAAATTTAAGAAAATTTTTATTGTAATAGATAATTTAGCTTGGCATCAAGATTTCTCTAATTATATAATCACTCTGTATTTACTCAATTTCATAATTTTGTGACAGTGTGTAATATTTGAATGAATTTTGGTAGTATTTTATTCATTCAATAAGAGATTTAGAAACTTAATCAGCAAAGAAAGCAGTGAAATTTCTTGTAGACATTGTAAAAAAGATGTTGGCTAAAAATTGTTATACATTACTCCAGGGGTCCCCAACCCTATGCTCGCGGGCACCATGGCACCCGCAGATCATTTTATGTCTGCCCGCCGCTATCCGAATATGCTAAAAAATTATTTAGCTGATACAAATAAATTTAATTTTTAAAATTTCTTATAAATTATTTAAAGTTGTAAATATTAAATTCTTATCATGTGCCTTGAGTGCTTAATTTATCAAGAGAGACGTTGTAGGGCATACTATACTTTTACAGCATAAAAATATAAACGTTAATTATATGTTAAAATTTTATTTTTGAAATAAATATTTTTTTGTACATTATGTGTATTATTAACAATATCCAACTATAAATTTACATAGAAAAAATAAATAGTGCCTGCCACCTGGTTGAAAGAATAAATGGTGCCCACCACCTGGCTGGTATTATAGAATGTGCTCTTAAGTGCAAAAAGGGTGGGGACCCCTGCATTACTCTGTAGCAAAATAACTGCAGGCTTATCAATTTGATTACATAATATAAATAACAAAGTTTTATTTATATACAATCAAATTATTAGTGATTATAAAAATATTGGGGAAAAATGATGCCCCCCTCCTCAATACAAAAATAACCCTCATTGATTAAATCTGAACAAATCTTTACCAATTCTTCTTCAGTTACACTCAATAATAATAGTGTTTTCACTGAATGTATCATGATGTCACTCCTGTCAATACAAACCCTTGCTATAGTCACAAAGTTGGTTGCAAAGGCCTGCCTCTATCAATCATCACCATCCAAATAATAACAAGAATGATTGTTGTATAGTTGCATCTATAGAATACTTTTTAGAGTAGTTTTTTTTTTTTTTGCTATTGTTCAACAATTTAAATTACAGTATTGCATATTTTAACTTTGTAAATGCAAATTTTCTATCCTGAAAAATTAGCAAAAAAAATAAAAAATTAAAACTTTTTTAAACAAATACAAATTCCCAATAAAGTTAGAAATGAATATCACTTTTCATAGTTTATTGGCTAAAGAACTGATTTGCAATCTAGTTTGTTCACTTTCAAAATCTACTTTAAACTATGTTGATAGATGCTTCATAAACTTATCTGGGTTTTGGCCATAAAGAAGTAATATCCTATAATTCTAATTTTCGAATGTAAACATAATAATTATTAAATAGAATATTTAATATAAATATAAAATGGCATAGTATTCTTGTATACAGTCATTCATGTATATTCAACTATTCTTTTAGTTACTTTATTGCTTTTTCGAAAATATACATATGTTAATTTAATGTTTAAATATTTTTTTATAAAATTGTTCACAGGATATGCTTAAAGTAATTAAAGAAAATACAATTATTAATTAGTAATAACAATATACAACAAAAAAAAATTAGTTGTTTGTTAAAGCGAAACAATAATTACATAAGTCAATTAAGAAATGATTAGAAATAATATCAAATATTTTGCATGGATTCACTTGTTTATCAACTGAAAGCAGATAGAGAAATAATATAATCAATTCGGGCGTGTTCAGTTTTAATTTTTAACCTGGACACTGATAAAACAATTTAAAATAATAACTCATACAAATTTTCCGATATTTTGATAGATATATAAAATTTACCAAAAATTGTTACTCATTTCTTTCTCTCTTTTTATACTCAATTAAAAACGAAAAACTAAGATTGCTCTTTATAGTATTAAAGTATTAATTTAAAAGTAATACATCTTTCTGTCTACCAAAGTGATCGCGACGAGCGCTGTGTACACCAACCTATGCAAAAAATAATAAATATATATCAATGTTTGATTTAAAATTATCAGTTTGACAATTAATGTCAATAAAGAGAATAAGCATTACGTATGATCGAATAAAATATAATTCTTTTTACTCTTTTACTTATAACGCTTTAAATCCTTAAACAATTTTTCAATTATCTAAAATATTATTATAATGACATTTTCAGAAACGAAAATGACCCATCGTCTTTATCTGACGCCTTGACATTTACAGTAACGTTCAGCATGATAAGAGCATAGAATATTTGTACTTTGATTTTCTAATCCCTTACAATTGGCATTTAAAAAAACAAAAGAAAATAATTTTACCTGTACATATACATCCAGTTTTCCACATTTTTCTGTTTGAACTTCATGAGGCTGAAAATAAATACATATTTTTATAGCATTAATTAAATGTTATTAATAATTTAATTATTAAAATTTTAATAAAACCATAATAAGAGTCCCAGAACTATTCAGAATAATGTTTATTATTTATTTCATAGAGAGAACCACATCAAAACTAATTAGAATAAAATTAGGAATCGCACACACATAATCAGCAACTACTGACCTTAATTTTTTTTTTTTTTTAAAAATTAATTTCAGACAAAAATATAGTTAAAGTATTGAACGCAGCACCAATTTTAAAACCTACCAGATGCTACATGAAAAAAAAAGACCCAAAGAGAAAAAATGAACGATTTACAAGAACAATAAATTGATTTACATAAGATGAAATTAAACGAAGCAAACATCTATGAAATCTACTTACAGTTTCTTCCAAGTTCTCTAAAGACTGTCCATCCGACATCTTGCCTTATAATAACAACAACAAAACGTTGCAATTGCTATAATACTTACAGTAGGTGTAGCTGGTCGTTTAGCAACACTGTCAGAAACCACCCCCTTTTAAAACCGGAAATTGTCGTTCGGTATCGGAACACTCCGTATGATACATTCACGAAAACTATACGGTATCAAATACGAAAAATTAACGTATGACGTAGTAATGATCCCGTACACAACCACCCATGTCCTTATTTATTCTAGGTTTTCTTCAATTTTACGAGAAACTAAAAGACGGTGTTTATTTAATAAACAAGTTATGCATTTGATTAAATGCAGAAACTAAGATTATTTCGGAGTAATACTGAACTAAATTAATTTGCATTAATTACAAACAATTTTATTCATAATTACTTCTCGTATAATAACGATTATTAAAGTGATCATAGTTCGTCATTGGTTACTGTTGCTATGACGCTACTGCATAAATCCTGCAAACTACCGTTTTTGGATGAGTATAAAATAATTTAGTACGCTCGTATATTAATGTATTTATTTTAAATGTTTTCTTATTTTATAAAATAAAAGTAATAAGAATAAAATAGTAAGGTTTGTTGTATGATAATTTAGAATTAGTAAAATTTGTTACCTTATGTATTTCAGTTTATAAACTTTTTTATATACAGTATGTATCTAAATCAATGCACGATATTTATTGTAGCGTAACGATGACTATTCTACTATAAATTGTTTATTTGATTAAGAAATTTATGTTATTGGTAATGATAAAATGTAGGCAATATTTGTTCACGCATCCCCATAGTCTCACTATTATAGTGCATGATTATGAAATAAAAATATATAAACATAATATTTGTGTATGTTGTAGTAATATGTTATTCTAAACTCTTGAACAGTCAATTATTTTTTATGTTTCTTGCAATGACTTGATATAGTATAATGGAAATTAATGGTAATAAATGAGAATGTCTGAAAAGCGCCAAGTGAAAACAAACAATATTTGGTTTGATTTTTTTTTTTTCTAATTCAATATGGATCGAAAAATAATACGTTTAAATTGCATCAAAAACTTCTCATAGTTTTTAAAAAGATTAGGATAAAGCAAGCCTCTATTCTGAGCTGTTTTCTTAACCATTTCTAAAAACGGTATAGATTTCTGTGATTGGATAATTTAATTTTATAATAGGTTCAGATCTTAGTTCATTGTGATTATTATATAAACGGTCTAGAACAATAGTGGCGATGATTATGAGAAGGAGACTAGTGCAGAAAAGCTTTGTTAAAAATTAATTAATATCAATATACATTCTGATTTACGTTTATAAATTTAACACAGGTTTAAGACATTCCTGTAATTAACTTTGCTGCAAATTAAATTTGTAGCTTTTGTAATTAAAAGTCAATACACATTATTTTTGCAGTCTATGACATTTATTTTTAGAATATATGATATTTCCCCTTTAATGCTTATATCATATTTAAAGTTAATTTCAATAAGCCCAAGCTGTAATTTGATATATAAAATAATATCACAATGGCCCTCAGATTATAAAAATAATACAGAATCATATATTGTTTTGGGATCTATTAAAGTAAATCTGGTTTAATTAATTGGGCATATAATGTGTTCTGATGTTTAGTCATCTTTAAGCATATATAATTTATTTATTTTATTCTTGGTACTAATGTAAGAGACAATTAAGCCAATAAACATCACATGACCACCTCCTCTTATGGTTGTGTATAACTTGTTAAACTGGCAAAACTCACTATTTACCCTGCCAAACACAGCAAGCTAGAGTAATCAATGGATGCCAGAAGACTTGTGCATAAAATCCCCATCTAGTGCCTACTCATCCAATATCCCCAGACTAGTTTCTGGCTTATGGCCTTCGTCAGTGAGGAGCCTTGGATCTGGGAGCACTGCATCTAGATCTTAGGATCTAATGCAACCCTCCAGCAACCACCTTTTATCTCCATTTAACTACAAAACTATGAGTCTTAAACTGAAAACACCTTAATGTTTTCAATCCGAGCCCACTAGCTTATATAGTTACCTCTAGTAATACTGAAGTGAAATATAAAATGATAATTATCAGATATAAATTAACATTTTAAATAATAATCCACTAAAAATAAACTAATTTTGTTATACATTTGACAATTATGTAAAATTATTATAAAAATATTAACCAAAAATTATCTCATACTACCAAGAATTTAGAAATGGATATAATTATAGTTAGTTGATCATTGCTACATGTGACAATGATATTTATTAGATCTTATTACTTAAAATTAGATTTATTCTTAAAGTTTTCATGGGAATTATAATCCATATTGTTTTCCATAAATCCACTCTTCTATTATAATAATTAATTGCCATACATTATTTATGTGACAAACTCAAAAGCAAAACATTTCTGGGTTCATTCCCAATTAAGAAAACAAAATCTTAATTTGGATTTAATCATTTGAGTGGAACTCTTGTGTTAAGATTCTTTTCTGTTCAAATGCCCCAATATTCTTGAATAACCAATCCATTGGTTGATTATTTTGTGATAGCAATTTCAGTTCGCAAATGCTTGATCTAATTAAAGCTTTAAAATGACATTTATTTTTGTTTCTTCTTAAGTTCAAAATAATTTTTAAAAATTAATTTATACACAAGTTTAATTAATACATTGTACAGGCTTAAACTTGCATTTATATATGTAATATATGCAGGATTTGAACTCAGACTTTCACACGACCCACTACTCTTAGTGCCATCTCATATTGCTGATCCACCTGATCACACACTTGTTGAAAAAATAAATAATTTCCAATAGACATATTTCAGGCTAAACCAGCAATCGTCAGTTGGTCTAGATTACTACCCTCACACATGTATATAATCAGTACTCAGCTTTATATTAAGATAGCCAATCTTTATACTTTAATAGACAGGCTTCAAACTATACCAACTCACAACTCTTCAGCCTTCCATTTCATTGAAAATCTGATGATGGAACGTTCAAAGCCCTTATTGCAAAACATCCCATCTATCTAAATTTGCTACCTTTTCAGACCAGCATGTGATTCCATATGATGTAATTTATATGAAACTGATAATTATGGCCATTTATTGTCACATTAATAGATTTTTAATCATTCTCAGAATAAGTTTTTTTTTATTATAATTAATATTTTGTTTATGCAATACTGCAATGTTGTCATTACAAAATTGTAATGAGTCGTTCAAAGGCTGTGGCAAAAGGAAAATTGTGCACCTATGTTTTTTTAATGTTTTTTTTTCAAAGCATTAAAATGATTGAAAAAATATCAACAATTTGAAACGTAAGTATATTAAAACTCAATTCCCTAATTCACACAATATGATAAACAAGAACAGATATCTGCTCTAGTGCTAAATCATCAGGTAATCACTAATTAGTCAAGCTTATGATCAATAGTGCCGGAGTTGAGAATTGCTCTTTTTTTATTATTATGAGATTCGTTGCTATTATTAACATTCCTAATTAGGGCAAAAAGATGTCTACAGTTAATAAAAAGCTATGGGTACTAAAATATATAGTTACTGAACTGGAGTCAAATCTATATAAGTATTCAATCATGTTTAGACTTGAATTTAGGCTGATTTGAATTTTCCGTTTTTGTCTCGAAAGATGTGTAACTGTATTATTTCTAGCTTTGAATCCCAAACTTCATTTTTAAAGGTAAAAGCTAGAAATCGATCTGAAGAAGAGGATTTAAATGGATTAAAATGTCTGATAATTACTGATTTTTCTAGCTTATGGCAGATAATTCTAGAATAGATGGCTGCTTTGGTTTTATAGTATAAGTCATGCTTTCTTACTTTAAATAAGATCTGAACAAAATTCCTGAAGGTTAGCCTAATGTTGGTTTTGTATTACAAAGCATATATAGATGTAGTAAAGATATATTAATTTAATACACTCTGATAATTCATAATTAACTTTTTTAAAATATTTAATAGCCCAATTAATGGCTGCCTTTTGGAAGATAAATTTGTAGAAATTGCAAAATTTGATTGAAACTAATTTTTTATATATTCATTTCAAATGTGAAACTATAACTGTTATAATCTTTTTTCATAATAATTCATATTCTCGTTCCAAGTTTTTTAATTTTTGATTACTTTCAAATTTGAAGAGAAAATATCTTTTAAAAAGTTTTATATTTATCAAACATTCTTTCAAAGTTATTTTCCATCATTTATTGTAAGCAAAACTTTATATACAATCATTAGATGTGATATGTTGAACTATTTCCATCATCTATGAGTTATTGTTGAATGTATTGAAAATTTTAAACTTTCCAAACAAACAACTTGTTAGTAGGTTAGTAATTACAATTTGAGTAGTAGTATTCTCAACTATTCTTTAGGTGCTGCTGACCTGATATGCACAGTGACAGTATTCACATAGAAGTCGAACTTGCACTCTTAGATTCTTGAACATCAAATTGAAGATAAACACTTGAACCAACTATTCTAGCAAAGGCAATCTTTTTTTTATTTGATTATTATAGAGTTTTATAAATACCTTCTAAATAAATAATTTGCTTAAAAGTTTGCAATTTAATTGTGTTGTGTTGTTGATTTCATCATAATGCATTTTGTCATATAATTGTGATGATTTATCATAATCTTTAGAAAAATATATTATAATTCAAAAGATAAACAAACTTTTCTTATACCATAAATTTAAGTCTAGGTTTAGCTGTAAAATATTTGGAATTATAATTGCCTAGGGTCAAAAGTTCTGCCATAAGATTCATTGCAAATTACCCCAGGTTAATTTAAGGTCTCATTTTAATTTATAAAACATAGTTGATATTACCTAAAAAATTATTAATATCGGTTTTTGGACTCATTTTCGTAATAAGACTGGATTTAAATTATATTTTTTTTAAAGAGATTGGAAAGGTGTACTTCTCATTAATGAGATGCTAAACACAGGAGGGATATCACATTTTAAAGTTGGGTTGCCATGGATTTTTAATATTTTTTCTTCTTTTGTGCAATGATTAAAAAAAATAAAAGAAATATTTAAGAATTATCATTTAATTAAAAGAAGGTTTAATTAAAATCTTGTGTAAAGTAATCCACCAAGATTATAAAGCTCTTTATGATTTTTAAAATACAATAATTTTAAGTTTGGTCTGCAACATTAATTAAATCCAGGCAAAGGTTTTTACATCAGATGGTGAATAACTTGTTTTAGAGAGAGAGTATTGATGGGCAGAATAAGATGTGCATTCTTTTAACTAGGAAGGAAAGAAATTAAAAAAAACGAATGTTTGCTGCTCAGATTTAAAAAGGTTTGACATTGTAGCACAGTGTTAATTTGACCATGACCAATATTAATTTGTATTATTTTTCATTTCTGGTACAGGTGCTAAAATATCCATTGCCCAATTGCTGTGCTACATGTAACTCTAAAGGAAAAACCTAATGTTCTTTGCTCTACTTAAAAGATGCTACATTCTGACTTTATATTCTACTGTTTACCAAGACATTGCAAAGGAAGTGATACTTCATATTTTATAAGGGAATATATCTAAAGGCATGAAAACCCTGAAAGAACCAAACTCTGCTTTTACTGAAAGAAGATTTTGAAGTAAAATACATTATTGAGCTCAATAAATATTTGCAATTTTAAAGTAAAGTATGTAAATAAGTAAATTATATAACTGTAACTAATATTTATTTTTATAATGATTTATTGTATATCGGTATAAGAATTTAGCTCAGATATATAATTGTCATTTGCAAAATGGCATATCTATCTTTTTTTTTTATTGTTTTGCGTTATATATTATTTTTCATGTATATATAATTTTATGATTTTTTTATTATTATAACTTAGTTTTTTTTAAATTTATAGTTATTTGCTGTTCTGGTTCTCTGTCTCCATACATTGGTTTGACATTCAAATGTATCATCAGCATTCGCTGGAACATGGATGAGTCCATTCTCTAAACTTTGCCATTGCCTGAATGTTAGCTGGGATGTTATTAGGATTGTAGAGCTGAAATCTGTCTTGATTGGATTGTGTTCATTGATAGCTCTTCTAAGATGTAAAATGGTTCCCAAGACCATGGTTTTTACCATGAGTCTCTAAATTAAGATACGGAGTGTAGAGCAATCTTGAGAGTAATCATCAAAAAAATAGTTGACAGAAATAATGATCAGGAAATATAATGTGTTTATAGTGACCTTATATTGGTAATAGGCACTTGATTATAATCATCAATCCTCAATGTGGCCACTTGGGAAATGCCAATTATTCGATTAATCATGATAGTTCCTTTGATACATATGGCACATTAACAAAAATTGTAAAAGCTAGTTTCCATTATGTAAATGGTGATCCAACTGTTGCATGAATAAACCATTTACTTAAGATAACCAGTATAAACATTGCATCTAACATAGTTGCAACCCATTTAGATCGTACCCTGACTACTGTTAAAAAAAGTCAACTTATTATGATAAACTGTAAACTTTAAAAAAAAAAACTAATACAGTACTTGGAAATTTTAAGTTTTGAACTAAATTCAGGTCCTTGTTGGTAAAAAAGCAAATAGTATTATTATTAAATTTGAAAAACAGTGTTATTTTATAATGACAAAAGATAAATATCAAACCATCAAGTGAGAAAGAGTACATAAAATTCGTGAGTGAATATAATACAACAGTGCAATAGGACAGGAATAGCAAATTAAACAAATATCTCAGTAATTGCTACAATAATAGTGATCTAAAGATATTAGGGCTATAGAGCAATGTCCAATATTAGAAAACAGATAGGGCATGTGGGCACAAAAATCTGAATAATTAAAATTATGGCTATTTACAATAAGGGTAAGTGTATATGAGCTGTGATGTGGGTAGTTTACTTATATTTGAAGTAAATAAAGAATATAAAAAATATTAAAATATATGATCACAAGATTTAAGAATAGGAAGTGAGTTACTAAAAAAATGAAGATACAGCAATAGATGCCAGAAGACTTGTGCATAAAATCTCTATTTAGTGCCTGCTTACCCAATATTCCCAAACTAGTTTTTAGCTTGTGGCTTTCATCAGTGAGGAGGGTTATTGTGTTTTCAATTTTAGACTCGTAGTTTTGTAGTTAAGTAAAGATAAAAGGTGATGGAGGGTTGCATTAGAGCTTAAGATCTAGGTGCAGTGCTCTCAGATCCAAGGCTCCTCGCTTATGAAAGCCACAAGCTAGAAACTAGTCTGGGGATATTCCATGAGTAGGCACTAGATAGGGATTTTATGCACAAGCCTTCTGGCATCCATTGATTAATCTGGTTTGCACTAAGTATTACTGTATGGAGAGTTTTGCCTGTTTTAATAACAGTTGTGAGCAAGCCTAAGAAATGGTGATCATGTGACATTTAGTGGTTTAATACCAATCCTGCCTAATAGGATAATGGTGGCTATGATTATTAAAGAACCAAAGACACCAAAATGTATGGCTACTGAACTGAGTTCAGATCAATATGACTATATAATCTAATGAGCTTGGGTTGAAAATATTAAATGTTTTCAATTTTAGACTCGTAGTTTTGTAGTTAAGTAAAGATAAAAGGCGATGGAGGGTTGCATTAGATCTTAAGATCTAAGTGCAGTGCTCTCAAATCCAAGGCTCCTCACTTATGAAAGCCACAAGCTATAAACTAGTCTGGGGATATTGAATGAGTAAGTACTAGATAGGGATTTTATGCACAAGCCTTCTGGCATCCATTGATTACTCTGGCTTGTACTGAGTGGCATTGCTGTATGGAAAGTTTTGTCTGTTTTAATAACAATTATGAGAAAGCATAACATTGTGATCATGTGATATTTAGTAGTTTATCTATAAAGAAGGAAGAAATACTGCAAAAGTGCTATCTAACAATCCAAAATGAGATTGCTGAACAGAAGTCTTTCAGAAAGAGTATTCAAGTAGAGATATTGGACTGGATTAATTAAAAAATTGGAAACTGAGCAAAGAGAGATGAGCCAATCTACAGATCAAATACAGCTTAAAGAGGAATTATGAATCCAACCAATGTAGCTTTAAATATAGAAAGTATGGCTAGTAATGAACAGCTTAATTCAAACCCTATTACTTTAGTATGACAGGGATAGTTAAACAGTTTTGGAAATCATTTAGATGGCGATCAGGTGAAGCACCTATTGAATACCTCAATAGATGGAGAGATGTTTCCAACTGAATTCCATGCCTGAGGAAAGCAAATTGGCCATTGCCTACAGCTGTCTTCAAAATGCATCACAAAAGCAATGTCATTTATTATATAACAAACCAGACATATTCAACAAGTGTAAGGTGACCTTGCTGGGAATATCAGAACATGATTGAGCATATCAGGAATATTATAAGCCACAGGAACTGTACACTCAATTTTTTCACCAGAAAATTGCGAACTTATAAGCTTTGACAACTGACCCTTTACATATAATTTACATAATTTACCTTCTAAAATGGAGTATATATTCATCAGCACTGACTGAGGGACAAATTGATCAGGTAGCCGAGTTGCTTAAAATGTTAAATGTGATGATGTTACACAATGATAGTTTTTCATGGGAAGGTGAGAGTTACAGCCCTCAAAGAATTACTATAGCTAAGAATAGAAAGACACCATATGTACATATCATTAATATTAAAATGAAAAGAGAATAAAGAGGACTGAAAGCAATATAATAGTCCTAAAATAAGCTGTGTTATAAATTAATCTGAAAATGCATCTGATATTAGGCAAATGAATTGACAGGAATATTAGTCTAATCATTCATTTAAACCCCCTACAGTTATACAGTAACTAAAAATGTAGATAGAAGTCAAAGACAAGTTGTGTTAAAGCAACAAGATCTTCAATAGATTCATTACTCATGTCAGAGATATCGCATTGCTCAGAGGAACAAATAAAAAAATAACTATAACTATATAGCTAACTTGGCATGTATATGCGGAGATTGAATTTTCAAAAAATTCCAAGATTTATTTTAGAAAGATTGTATATAAAAGCACTATTAGATTCTGGTTGCCAAATCTCTGTAATGCTAGCAGAAGTATATAATCAAACTATCCAAATGAATTTCTCAAATTACTACATTACCATTAAAAATCTTCCAAATAACCCTGGTTTACAGTAAAAAGCTAAAGTTATTTCCAAACAGGTGTGGGCACATTTGAAATCAGAAATAAAATGATGAATCATGTTTGTTGGTTTTACAGAAACTTGTTAGTCATCCAATTTTTGCATAAAGCTATCTGAATGCTATATTATGATAAGGGTCAAATTATTTACCTTGGAAATTTTTTTTGCCTAATATCAATATAAAAAATTTCAAGTTTGCACATGGGCCTTACCTTAATAAATTACTTTGATTATTCCATCAATTTTATAAAGCATTTTCAGAAATATCTGGCATAATAAGTGAATATAAACACAGAATTGAAATCAAGAATGTCCAGTGATATCAGATGAGATCTTACATAGTACTCCACCAATATATGGAGAAGCAATTGATATAAATGATGGAGTGGAGCATTATTTCTAAGTGTTTATCTTCATATGATGGCTCCAATCATTTTAGTAAAAAAAAAGATGGATTAGAGAGGCGGTGTCTAGATGCAAGGCAGCTCAAAAAACTAATGATTTCAGATAGCAGTATACCTCTGCCAATTCCCTACACTTGATTTCACTTTTAAATATCGGTAGCCCAAGTTTCATCCTGGGGACTATAAATATACAGCATTCAGATTTGGTGATTGCTCATATAACTTTAATTGGATGCCCTTTGGCTGGTTAATAGTAGTGCTGAATTACTGTAACGCTTAGATCAAGTATTATCCCCAGACATCAAACGCATAGTCCTAGTCTATGTTTATAATATAGTAGTTGCCTCAGCAGAGGAGCATATATGACATCTGGAATCATTTTTCTGAGTTTAAAAAAATGGGATAAAAATATTTAAAATGCATGTTAATTACTTGTATTTGTATTTTGGAACACGTTTTAGATTCCATCATGAAAAATACAAACACTTCAAGTTTTCCCATTTCTAAAACAAGAAGTAAATATCATATTTAGCAATCTAAAATTTTTATAATAAATTTTATTACGGACAAGGATCTCTTATTACAACTGGTAAAAAAGAATGTACCTGGGCAATGAATTTGTAAATATGATCAGAAATTTGGATAAAGATAAAAATAAACTTCATGATTAGATAATGCTCACATCAACTATATTTCCCATCTATATACAAACAGATAGTGGCGACTACAGATTGGAGGTGATGCTACCACAAATTCAGAACATTGGCCAACCTGGGATCTTCTATTTTATTATCTGGCTGATGAAAGGCTTAAAAGTAAATTATATCATCACAGAAAAAGTTCTAGCTATAGCATGGACTTTTCTAAAATTTCACCAATTTCTTTTGGGGTTGGAAATAATTGTGATAATGAACTATAAGAGGCTTGAATTTTTGAACAGCAGCTATCTAACTAATATCTGTTTGGTTATGTGAAGTTTTTTTACAGGAGTTTAAATATTCAATCTGCAAAGTACAATTAATATTATAGCTGATATTCTTAGCCATGATCCTGGGAAACCCAGTCAATAGCATTTGTGTGCAGATGATTTACACAGTCATTTTAGGACTGGATTATAATGATGCAATATGAAGTGATTTGAAGCCCACACTAGATAAAAAGCAACAATATTATAATCTTAATCAGTTAATTCAACCCTTGGAAGGGACATTGGGTAAATCGTATATAGAAAATGATTGATTTTTCAAAAGTAAACTCTAATATAAAATAGAAAACCAAATTTCTCGAATATCAAGTCCAAAAAAAAGGAGTATGGAAGGTAGTTTTGACACTATCCATGTGTAATTCCTTAATTAATTATACCTATGGACTATATGGATTATTGACACAGAAAAATTCAGCTTTTGTTGAGTTGATTTTATGTAGAGCAATATCATGTCTGCACTTAATAATTGTGAGATATGTGTCATCAAAGTAAACTAATCAATAGAACTTTATTTCAGGTAGACCTTAATAAATGAAAGCTATGCATAACTGATGATATCCTTTAACAATATTTTTTATAGTGAGATGGTAATCAGAAAATATTACTACTGTGAAAGAAACTTAGCCACAAATAAGTTAATATTGAGAATTAGTTCAAGAATTTGAATTACCTATTTGAAGATAATAGTGTGCAAATATTTTAATAAAAATTATGTTTGTGACTAATTATGTAAATGCTCCATCGTTACATTATACATTATGACATTAAGAGCACATCAAATTAAGAATGAAGGTTTATCTGTAAATCATCATTTATTTTTCAAAATCATTATCGTTTCCATTTAATACAATAAAATAAATTTTACAAGAATATGTAAATACTTAAATTTATTTAATTATATATTATCTAAGGATTGGAAGACCCCATCTTTACAGTAAATTATGATATCTGTATATATTTTAATACATATATATAATGATATTCTTATTCAATGTCTCTATTTCTTCAAAGTTATGGTAATCTTATAATTGAATATTAATAAATACTGTATTTATTAATATTCAATTACAAAATCACATATTTATATAATACAAATAAAATGCCCGTTAGTTAAAAAACTATTGTAATAACAATAAAAATAAATATAATGGTGATAAATTATCATAAACAGACTGGCTCCATCAAGCAGCCTGTACCAGCTTACATACCAGTACCACTTATTGAATACTAATAAATACAGTATACTGTATTTATTAATATTCAATTATAAGATTACATATATATATATTTAAATAAAATGTCCATTAAGTAAAAAAACTATTGTAATAACAATAAAAATAATAAATATAGTGGTAATAAATTATTATAAACAGTCTTTCAATCTGCAAAAGTACTTTTGATTAATTTCTTAACCTGCCTCAACTACCGTTAAATTCAATTAACAAAATGAAAGCAAATGCCATCAACTCAAATCCCATGAATCCCAAACTTTAATGTTAGCAGCTTGTCTATTAATTAAATTCATTTTATTCATATTTATTAAAATTGCCTCCTTAATTTTTTTTTTATTATGGTTTCTCTTTTCATGAAGAATCTTCACACTTTAAATATCAAACTTGAATTTATATTTACATGTCCTTTCATAATCCAAGAAAATTGAAACAGTTATTAAATCACTATTATTTTTACTTTTCACATGCTTATATAACATCATGCTTTTTAAATCTTTTTTTAATACTGCACCTCAATTCATCTATATATGATAACATACATCCACAAAAAATTTGATACATAACATTACCTTTCTGCTTGTCAGGTATGATATTTTCAGAATTATTCACTAATTTATTAACATTATTTGGAACACAGAAAATGAAACATTGAACACATTCTTATATATATATCCATAAAAAAAAATCAAAATTCATTTGAAATGATTCCTGGTGATAATCATATTGCTGATGAAATTATTAAGAAAATTAAAATTAATTGTAATAAATGTTATGTGATTCCGTATGAAAAGTCATGGGAATTGGCCATTTCTAAATATAAACAGAGACTGAAGAATGATATGATTTGTTTAAAAGAAGATAAAGGGCTGCAGATGTACTATTACAATTTGAAGTTTTGGCTTCCCATTTTCATATTACAATTTGGGTGTTATCAAACCAAAATTTTTTCCCTTTCGTAACATTATAATTTGGATGCCACAATTTGTTGGGGCATATTAAATAATATCCTGTACCATTCCAA